>CM028131.1:970137500-970811666 GCA_016271365.2 Neoceratodus forsteri | reverse complement strand
AGCACAGACAACCAACGGCAGCAACAAAAGCACCCACGGCACCGCACCGACCCATGGCGCTGACCAAGGCACAGAGGCTCAGCGCCGACCAAGGCACTCAGCCGAGCCACGGCGCCGAAGGAAAATGCCAATGGAAATCCTGAGACAGGGAGAAGGAAAAAGGTGGTGCCCGTGCTGGCCCCTGCATGGAAAAGGGAGAGGGAGGTAGGCACGAGGGGTTGACACGATGGCAAAGGCACCAAGAGGGCACCCGCCATACGTGATCCAATCAACCCGGCTCCAGTCCAACGGCCCTGAGGCCCGGAGGTCCCGAAATCAGGAACAGAGCCAGCAAAAACTGGAAAGTCAAACCCCCTGATCCATAGGAGTGGCCCAGAGGTGAAACTGCCCACCGGAGCTCCAACGAGGACAGAGACAGAGCTCAGAGTCGAGAATGCAGCCGTTAGGAGCAGGGCCAAGAGGAACCAACCAAAGTCGGTTCAGGCTCATTGCCCCTCCCGACAAACAATCCTCGTGCAGAAGTACCAATGGGCAACCTCGAGCGGCACTAATTCTTCTTCCCCCAACGAGGAAGAGGAGCTCGAGATTAAGCGGAGCTGAATCCCCGGAACTGCTAGACTTGTGCTTCGACTGTCCTCCCTCCCCCCCCAGGCAGCGGACTGGACACAGCCCCGCTAGTGTCTAAGGACGACTCCGTTGATGGCAAGAAATAATTTCTTTTTCATCTTCTTCATAATCTTCTTCTTGATTGTGAAATAAGAAATTACTACTTAAAATATTAAATTAAACGTTAAAAGCTGCTGTCGTATAGACGAAAACTTAGACTCTGGCAGACAGCGACATCGACGTCGCTTTTCGATGGCGGGAGAAAAGGAACTGAGGCGGTTGGAGTGGTCGACGCTGAGATAGCCTACACAGGCACGAGCTAGTCTCGTGGTGCCGCGCATGCGTGGTCCTGTCTTGGCGCCGACCCTTCAGAAAATTTTAGGCTCCCGCTTGGTCCTAGCGCCTCCGGCGCTATCCCACTAGTGTGAATGAGTGATGGAGACTTAGACCAGGAAGATCTAGAGTTTGCCAGGACACAGGCTCAGAGCATAAACAAGGTATCAGGCTGTAAGAAGCCATGGGATATGTCTCGGAAAGTTATCAACAGGGACAGGGAGACAGCTCAAGGGAAAAGGAAAAAAACACCTAAGATTTTTTTTTTTGCTAGGAAGAGGGCAAGGAGGCCAATTTTTCATTTTTTTTGAAGAGTTTCACCCTAAGGACTGGTGGGGGGAAAGCAAAAGCTTATATCCAGGGGGGTACAAGAGAAGTACAGCTGAACTTCAACTGAGAGGAAGAGCTCTGAGTGAGTGGCAAGAAGTGACAGTGCATAGATACACACATAGATACATAGACAGTGTCGGCAGATAAGGGCCTATGGCCCACCCAGTCTGCCCATTTGAGCTTGTAAGTTCAGTTTATGTTTTCCAAGAAGCCTGTTGCCCCTTACCCCTGACCTCCAGAATTCCTTTATGTCTATCCCATGCATTCTTAAATCCCATGATTGTTTCAGCCCCCACCACTTCCTCTGGCAGGGTGTTCCACTTGTCCACCACCCGTTCTGTGAAGAAATTCTTCCTCATGTTTCCTCTGAATAGTCCTCCTCCAACTTCATCCCATGCCCTCTAGTCCTGGAACATCTTTTTCACTTAAAAATAGTGTATTCCTGCACCCTGTTCCTCCCTGTAAGATACTTGCATGTCTCTATCATATCCCCTCTCTCCCTCCTCTCCTCCAGGGAGTATATGTTCAGTTCCTTCAACCTGTCCTCATAGGACCTGTGATGCAATCCATGCACCATCTTTGTTGCCCTCCTCTGAACCTTCTCTACCCTGTCTATGTCCTTACGTAGGTAAGGTCTCCAGAACTGTACAGTGTACTCCAGGTGGGGCCTCACTAGTGTCTTGTATAGTGGAATTATGACCTCCCTTTTCCTGCTCGTGATGCCCCTGCCTATGCATCCCAGCATCCTATTTGCTTTACCTGCTGCCTTGTCACACTGTTTCCCTGCCTTGAGGTCATCAGAGATGATAACCCCAAGATCCCTTTCCTGCTTGGTGCATGCTATATTCTACCCCCCAACTGATATATTGTGGCAGGGTTTCTGTGCCCCATATGCATTATCTTGCACTTCCTTGCATTGAATTTCAACTGCCAAACCCCTGACCATTCTTCAAGTTTCTGCAGGTCCCTTCTCATTCTGTCTACACCCTCTGGTGTGTCTACTCTGTTACAGAGCTTTGTGTCATCAGCAAACAGTGAAATTCTGCCTCCTAGGTCCTGCACAATGTCACCAATGAAGACTGCACTAGCACAAGAGGGCACGCTGCCATGAGGCCCTGGCTTTTTCCTGAGTGGGGAATGGTGGGCAGGTATGCGACTGAATCGTGAAGATATTCGGGAAGATCAAGCATTAAGGCAAGTACATAATTTTCATATCTTCCAAGAAACAATATTCACTATTCAGTCACATTGATGGGTCAGAATACCAAGCCTTTCCCAAAAACAGGGGAAGAGCTGGCTCACCCTGAGGGAAAAATTATACTTCAGCCCTCTGATGGCAAATAACCACTGGAGGGCAGGGACTCCTCACAGGTCCAGCGGAACCCGAGACAGGTCACAGGTAGAGGGTGGCTCCCATGGCCTGGGAGCAGGAGAGTACCTCTACAACTTACACCTGACCCTGCAGGAGAAAAAGTGAGTCCACTGGTAATGTGAGTTAAGCACCTGACACTGAGTCAGGGATGCCACTGGGAGAGGCAAAGTCATGCCATCCGACGAATGCAAACTGCTGTTCCTACCAGCCTGGAAGCCACCTCTTGGCACTGTACGACACCCTTGCTTGGTGCCTGCCATGCCAGCTCCAGGCCCTAAACACAAAGGCAAATGTCCTGCCTGGTTAACTCGCAATCCAGCATGGAAGCGAAGAACTGAGTTAGTTTTGGCCCCACAGGCACTTGATGTAAGCTGCCTGATGTGCAGAAATGCACATCACAGTGAGTGCCACATCAAAAACCATTCTACCTCATGCATTGATCTCGGCAGAGTCGGCATCAGGGGGCAGTCATGCACCAGGTGTTTAGGTCCAGAGGGGGTCTGCAGCACCAGAATTCCTGAGGTGGTGTAAAGGATAGCACCTGCAAACCCAGAAGGAGTGCAGTACCTGCAATGGACACCCCTAGGGGCTGGAGATGGGGGATAGGAATGGAGCTAGACATACCTGGATACTCTGAGAAAGGCCAAGACCAAGGAGGGATGACAAAAGAGTCATCACTGAAATCCCCAAGGAATCTCAGAGTCAGGGTAGCAGTATTGTGACCTACAAAAGAACCCCCATTCAGCTTCTGCAACATCTCTGTCAGGAACCAGTGGTACACAGAGTACTCAGCACCTAAGGACATGTGGACTGAAAAATCCTCTTCCTCAGAGGAAGAAGTAGGAGAGAATGAGCTGAATTCAGAGAACAGTGGTGCTGGGGCCTAGTCTGCTTTAAGATGGTATTGGCAGAACACACCAGCTGCTGTTCTGAACTGTTGCCAAGTCATGGGCGAAACAGGATCCACAATACCTGCCAAGGCAGGGGAGGGAGGGAGGGCAGAAGAGGGGTAAGAGGAGGAGCTCTGTGAGTAACCCAGTCAGGTCATCTGCCAGAACTATGAGAATGCACAGGGAATCATGCCTGGAAGGAGGGCCTGACAAACTCACCCATGTGGATTTGGCCAGTCTCAAAGAACTGGTCCAGATGGTGCCCTTGGGGGGAACCCCTAGGTGGGGACAGCAGAGCCGTACAAGGCCCACAGGTCGGCCCTGGTCCCCACCAATGACAGGGCCAGTCTGTTCTGGAGAGAAACAAGCCACTGGGCTAGCACTGAAACCCTGGCCAGTGCTGCCATCAGCACTGGTCAGAGGGTCAGCCACGGGCCTTGAGCCACACCCCAACCCCTCATCAGAGCTGACACTGCCCATAAGACTGAGGCTAACTTCCAGACCTACGGCTCCCCCAGAGCACCGCAACAGGAACTGGAACTGGACCCCGCCCTGCAAATGGCACTAGGACCAGACATGGCACCGGAACCCATACCAGCCCCGTGAATAGCACCAGAAGGGGTCCTGGTGCTGCCCCCAATGCCAGTCCCAGGGGCAATCCCAGGAGAGACACCAGGTCAGGAGACAGGCTCAGAAACAGACACAGAATGGCTTCTCTCATTACCGTCTCTCTCTCTCTCTCTCTCTCTACATGCCTAAGATTAATGGTATTATCCTCCCCCAGGCTACTAGGGTGCTCAGAGGAAGAGACAACCACCACAGGCTCAGAGACAGGGCCGACCCCAGAACCCACTCCTCTTCTGGCACCATCAGCAGTGCTACAGAGGGGCCTGATCTTATGGCCAGCGCCACCCCATTAACTGGTACCAGTCTTAGTAGTAGGAGCTGGGGCAGCACCAGGCAGCAACACTCAGGTGCCCACTGGTGTAGACCCGAGCGTATAGCAAAGTGCTGATGGATTGGACAGGTGCTCAGCCAGCCCCCCCAAGGAAGCGTACTGTCCACCAGACCCCCTACCACAGGACCTCCAATGACTTGGGGAGGTGAGTGCAAAGAGTGTCCTGGATTTTCTCAGTACCAGAGGTATTGGGAAGGGATTCAGGGGAAGAGCCAAGGACCTTACCTTTGCACCCCTGGTGCGAATTCCACCTCCAAAAGTGGGAGGCGAATAACCCCACTTCCACAGGTGCTTCTCAAGGATGTGGTAGTCCACAGAGAATCAGGCATCGCACCAGTCCATGCTGTGGTCAACACCAAGGCAGGTTCAACATTCATCATGCCGGTCCTGGATAGCAATAGGATCCTTTGCACAAGCGCAATGCATGGGGCTGCAGCCCTTGTCCTTCTTCTTAAGATTACTTCTTCTTTCGCTCCTTAGGATTCAATATGGCAATGGACAAAAATAGCAAAAAAAGTAAAGAAAGGGTTTGGCACCAAACTAAACTGAAAGGGGGAATGGTACCATTAAAAAGACAGTGCTGGAGAAGGTTCAATGCCAAACAGAGGCAGTGACGAACTGAGGAATAAGGTGTAACGTAGTTAGTTGACGGTAGTTGGTCCCACAATGCATACTTGATGGCAGAAAAAACAGAACTGAGGAAGGGGGAGGGGGCCGGCAACAGTTGCTGGTAGGTCACTACATCTGCCTCATGGTTGATGCCACTACTGATGTTGGTCCCCTTCCTAAGCTGCAAAACACTTTGCTCCCATGGGGTCCTAATGCCTCTGGGTTAGACCCATCAGTGGGATTGAATACTGAAAACTGATTCTTGGAAGGTCTTGAGATTTAAGTTTCCAGATACAGTACTGCTCTTTTTCATATCACACCTTATTCTATAAGTTAATGGGTCAAGTTGTAAGGCCTCTTATGAATGTAAGAGTGCTGCCTTGCAGGTTCTTAGGATGAGAGGACTGTGAACCGAAGGAGAGCAGTTATGTCATCCTAAGGATGCAAGAGGCAACACTGTTAGATCCATAAGAGGCTGACAACCAGACCTATAAGATTATTATAGATTGTGTACCTTTTGTTTAACTTACCTTTCTTTTTCATGCCAATGCTGATGGTGCAAGGGGGAGACTTGCAAGGAGTAGGCCAGGTTCCAGACATTCATTGCCTTTGTGAACAGCAGGGTAGATCTGGTGCCCCCCTGCTTGTTGATGTAATACATAGTGGTTGTGTTACCTGTTCTGACTTACACCACCTTGCCCTCTAGCTGAGGTGCAAAAGAGCCAGGTATACTGCTCTTTGCTCTAACAGATTGATGTGCCGCTGGCCGTGAGGTCAAACATGTGTGCCCACCCCAGAGGGGCTGATAAGTAGTGAGCACTAATTGGGGGGGCTTTCCTTTGGAAAGAAATTCTCTCTCAGAGACTGTCCCTATCCATCCACCATTGTAGGGCCTGTATAAGAGTTTTTCAAACAGGTACCAGCTTGGCCAGAGGATCCCTCCTCTGAGTCCAGCGAGTCCTTAAGTGGAACTGAATGTCTCTCATCCAGAATCTTGATTCTGGTACCATGGCCGTGGTTGCTGCCATGTGGCCTAGTGGTTGCAGGAAGTGTCTTGCAGGCCTGGGTCTGTTCAGTTTGGAAGACCTTGCCAGCTCCAGGATACTGATCACCCTGTCCTGGGGAAGGACTGCCCTTCCTTGCAGGGTGTCCAACTCTGCTCCAATGAAGTCCAGTACCTGAACAGGTTCTACTTGGGACTTCTGGGCATTTACCAAAAATCCAAGAGATTCCAGAGTGCTCTGAACTAGAGCAAGGGAGGCTCTGGAGTGTTGAGGGGACTGTCCTATGACTAGCCAGTCATCAAGGTAAGGAAACACTGTGACCCTTTGCCTTCTCAAGTGAGCCACCACTACAGCTAGGCACTTTGTGAATGCCACTGAGGTTGATGTTAGGCCAAAGGGCATGGCTGCAAACTGATACTGACCTGAGGGAAGTCTGAATCTCAGGTATTTTCCGTGGCTGGGTCGAACTGTAATGTGGAAATAGGCATCTTTGAGGTCAAAGGATGCCAGCCATTGCCCCTGCTGTAGAGTGGGGATTATAATAATTTGTATTTATATAGAGCAATTCAGATTATCAAAGTGCTTTACATAAAACATATTACACAAATCACATAAATAAATCAACTTCCAGTTAAAAATATAACATTTCTCATAAATACGTCCAGATCAATTTAAAAATGTTCAAAAACTTCAAATATTAAAAGCTAGTCTGAATAAATACGTTTTTAAAGCAATCTTAAAGCTCCCCACGGTTCTGCAATCTCTGATCTGACGAGGTAGACAGTTCCACAGGGATGGTACCACGAACATAAAGGCCCTGGCACCAGATGTCTTCAACCGCACCCTGGGAACCTCTAACAGCCCCTCATCAGTTGAGCGGAGAGGCCGTCCGGTACTGTGAGGAACCAGGAGCTCTTGCAGATAGCTTGGTCCCTATCTGTGCAGGATTTTATAGGTCAGAAGTCCTACCTTGAAGGTGGTCTGCCACTGTATAGGCAGCCAGTGCAGATTCTGCAGCACAGGGATAATATGACTGGAATGAGAAGTCCCAGTCAATAATCATGTCGCAGCATTCTGTACTAGCTGAAAGCAGCGGACATCAACCCCCAGAAGCCCCAGGTAAAGGGAGTTGCAGCAGTCAAGGCGCGAGGTCACAAAGGCATGGATCAATGTGGGCAAATCATCAGCTGGAACAAGGTGCTTAATTCTGGCGATGTTCCTAAGATGGTAAAAGGAAGACTTGATGACTGCTGACACTTGCGCGCGCAGTGTCAGACCACTGTCAAAAACCACCCCCAGACCTCACAACCGTTTGGAGGTAGGCAGTTGTACCCCATCAAGCCAAAGCCTGGAGGGTAGTCCCACCACTGGCCTCTCTATCTCGTGTCCCAGATCCACCACCAACACCTCAGTCTTCCCAGAATTCAATTTCAACCAGCTGGACTTGATCCAGTCATGGATCTCCGCTAGACAGCTACTAAACATCGAGACCGCACTATCCTGGTTGGGTGCAAAAGACAGACAGAACTGTTTGTCATCGGCATAGTAATGAAAACTCAGCCCATATCATCTTACAATGTCTTCGAGGGGCAGCAAATACACTGTGAACAACATGGGGGAAGCACCGAGCCCTGAGGGACTGCACGGCAGAGAGAATGGCTCTGAGGAAAAAATTCCTCAAACCACCCTCTGAGATCTACCGGCTAGGAAGGAACAAAACCATCTGAGAACTGGACCAGCCAGGCCACAGATGACCCTCAGGCATTCGAGCAGAACCCCATGGTCCACAGTGTCAAACGCTGAGGCAAGATCCAGAAGAACCAAGACGGAATGGCGCTTCTGGTCTCTCGCCATCAGGAGATCGCTGAGCACCCAAACCAGAGCGGTCTCGGTACTACGTCTCTTCCGGAAACCTGACTAGAGAGGATCGAAGACATCATGGATGGTTAAATGGTTCTCCAGTTGAAGCGCAACCACTTTCTCAATCACCTTCCCAACAAAAGGAAGGTTAGAGAGGGCTCTGTAGTTAGCATAGCTGTTTGGGTCCAAGGAAGCTTTCTTAAGAAGCGGTATCACCACTGTTTCTTTCAGGGAGCTAGGGAACGCTCCCATTTCTAAAGAGCACCAAACAATCTTTGTGCGGACCGTGCCTATTATCTCAATATACCCTACTAATAGGTGTGTAGGGCTGGATACAAAAATACAGCATGTAGGCCACAAATTCTGGACAATCTGCACAATGTCTCCTATCTCTGGCCAGACGAAAGATATCCAAGAGTACTGAGGGGTAATGACGGTACACTGACCACCACTAACCCCCATAGAGGGAGCTGAACAGATTTTGGCCCTGATGTCAGCCACCTTATCCGCAAAGAATCGAGCAAACTCATCACACTTTTCTTGTGAAAAAGCTCCTCGAACCTGTAGACAGGTTGGGTTGCACAGCCTGTCCACGGTTCGAAAAAGCTGAGTCGGTCGATTCTGAGCAGCAGCTATCTCACCAGAAAGGAATTCTGCCTTCTTACGTGAGATTGCTGATTGACAGCTTTGATCATAGTCGGAGTGACCATTCTGAACTGTTTGTAGAAGTCTGAGATCTAGTATGGGTCACCAGTCCCAATTTTCTTTTGTGTTAGGAACTACCTAGAGTAGAACCCCTTGCTCTTCAGTGATGGGGGACAAGTTCCACTGCTCTGATGAGCAACAGGATGGCAACTTCTGCTTCCAGAATCACCCTTTCTGATGGGCTGACTGCAGAAAAGTTTCTGCTTCTTAGCTTGGGGAGTGTTTTGAAGCTTAGGGACAGGCCTTGGCTCACTACCTCCAAGACCCACTTGTCTGTAGTGATGGACTGTCAAGCCTGGAGGAAGTGAGCCAGCCTGCCACCTACTGGTAGGGGGGAGGTGACCTGTACAAACATGTCAGCGGTTCTGTTTTGGTAGAGCCTTGGCCTGAGTCTGCACATCTCGCTGCCCTTCTGCCCCTACCCTTGAAGTACCCTCTGGTCTGTTGGTAGTCTGGTAGGGCCTGGGCCTGGGAAAAAGGCTTGGAGTAGGATCCCCTACCCCTGTCTCCCTCTAGTCTAGGACCTATATGAAGTGGACAGTCTATCCTTGGCCACATTACTTCTGTAGGTGGCCTTGTACTCCTCCACCTTTTTCATGTAGGCCTCTGTTTTATCCCCAAAAAGGGAATTATTCTCACAGGGGAAATCCACTGCTTTTGCCTGGGTATCCTGAGAGCGGTTTGTGGCTTTAAGCCAAGACAACCTCCTCACTGAGACTGTAAGGGCCATGATCTTGGCAGCAGTGTCACTGGCATTTATTGCCATAAGAAACTGATATTTTGTGGCCTCTAAAGCCGACCTGGCAGTCTAAGCTAGATCCACTGCCGTTTCCCCATGAATCTTGTCGGACATGGCCAGCATTGTTATCTACAGGGCTTTTTGGTACTGGGCTGCATAAGCCATATAGTTGGCTTGTATGACCAGGACTGAAGCTGCCGTGTATCTCTTCTTGCCCATGGTATCTATTTTCCTTGAGTCCTTGTCAGGGGGGTGGGAAGCCAAGGGCACACTAGCCCAATCACATGCCACAGCCTGTACCACTCCCTCATGATCAGGGTGAGTAAATAAAAAATCAGCATTAGACATGTCCAGGTGGCACTTTTTTTTTTTTTTTTGTCAACTCTCTTTATGCTCTTTACACTGGGGCCTTGGACTCTCTCCATGGGAGCACCTAACCAACCACATCCCCCCACCTGAAATCCCCAGCCTTACCTGCCAGAGGAGAGGGGACTCCACTCTGCCCATCCTGGGCCACCGACCCCCTGGAACGAAGCACCCCAGGGCCGGAAAGCCGACTCCTCTTGGCGACCTTTCTGGAATCTAGTGGGCAGACCAGACCTTGCAAGGGAGCTCCGGTGGGAAGTTAGAAGATCCAGCGTGGGCTTGGTGGTCTGCCACTCGACCCACCTTCATCTACCGAGGCCTTAGGGCTTTTTCTTTGTTCTCCCCGGCCCCGATGGTTCGGATGTGCAATGTGCCTAGCATGGGTGTGCTCGCTCCCAAGCGCATCCACAGGATCGTCACCACAGCGAATACCCTGGCTGTAAGAACCACAGACTGCTGTGTCCCCAGTCACCACCAGGAGCCACCCTTTCCCGGGATCTTGGACCCCCCCCCCCCAAGGAAAGGAGAGCTGTCCTCTGGACATTTAGTCCTGTTCTCCGCTGCCAACCCTCGGCGGCCCAAGCAAACCCAGGTCACCAGCGTAGCGCGAGGCAAGACATCCAGCGCGTCAGCCCTCAGCGCCACCAGGACGGCTCCAGGTGGTACTTTTTATCAACTTTCCTTTCACCCCTGGCACTGAAGTAGGGGTTTATATTATTTTTAGTACTGCCTTTTTTAGGGATTTATGGATGGGCAGTAGGAATCTTTTTGTGGGTGTAAGAACCATCATATCCAGGAAATCAGCTTCCTCTTCATCCTCAACGGACTCCTGGATAGAAAGGTTGAGGGTATCCACCATCTGTCTCACAAAAGAACTATGAGACGAGAAGTCCTCAGGGCCCCTGGGGGAAGGGGGAACCAAAGTCCTGCTCCGAGGAGACTTCTGGCTCAATGGGTTCCCCCCCCCCCCCCTTCCTCTGGTTCCTCATACAGATGGGAACTGAGGCAGGAACCAGTGGATCAGAGGGAGGAGCCAAAGAGCAGACAGCCTGGAGGGTCAGCAATACCTGCAGGCCTTGGCAATTTCCTCTGCAGAGGGCATTACTGGTGTACCCACTGAGAGCTCCTTTGCTTTTTCAGCAGGAGGTGAAGTGGTATGTTTTTCTTTATGTTTTCTTTTCGCCAGAACTAGTTCTGAGGCTGGTTCCATTGGCCTTTTTTGACTTCAAAGAGTCAGATTTCTAGCTGGCCCAGAGATGCTGAGGGTTGAGGTGCTGGACGCCACATCTCGCACCACGCCAGTGACCTGGGTTCGGGAATGGGGGGGAGCAGGATTGAGTGCCTAATGGCAGCTCTCCTCTCCTGGGGTGGTTGTCGACCCCCCCAAGTAGTTCCGCTGCCACCAGATGAAGGTCCAGTGGCAGTGCAAGCAGGAGGGGGCGGCAAGTGGAGAGGGCATCTTGGAACACGGCAAAAGCGCGTGCGGGACTAGGGGTGGGCAAAAATGGAAAAAAAAAAAAAAACACATAATGGGAGGAAAAAAAGAAGAGACAGATTTCTCCAATAATTTTTCCCCCAGTTCCTTACTTTTATCTTTTTTGAGGAGGAAACCTCAGTCGTAGGCTTTGTAGGAGAGGCAGGGGTAGCCATCGCGTCACGTTTCTTGGCCCATTTCTTAAGGGTTTTAGGGCAAAAAGTTTTGCAGATATCACAGTTAATAAATCTATGACTAGTACCCAGATAAGCAATACACACATATTGTGCCTATCCACTTTGGCAACTATTTGTCCACAACCAGTGTAGTTTTTATAACCAGTTGGTCCTGTCCGTTTCTTTTTCCTAGGTGCTTCTGACATTAGTGTCAAGAACAAAAGAAATAACCAACGAAAAACGGTTGGTTCCCAAACCAGAATAAAAGATTTTATGTATTTTTTTTTATGCAATAGGAGTGGGCTCAAAACTCATTGAATAAATTAATTTATCTTCACAGCCGTTGAATAAATAAAATGTATCCATGTAGTAGCTATGTCACAATCACTCCAGAACTCAAGAGTGTTTGGCCTCAGTAGCAGTACTAACCATATTCAAATGCAAATAACTTTAAAACAAAAAAAGATAGCATGGTACTGTGAGCATGAAAGTTGTTCAGCACAAAATTATCAAGAAAATGAGAGGTGTTTCATTTATATATACTTTATAGATTTTTTTATAATTAGCCAAAAAAAAGCAGAAAATGCAATTTTTTGTTCACTTTTTTGACAAACATATGCTAAAAAAAGATAAGCAATCAAAAGCAAATGCCCCTGCACTGACAGAAAGCATCTGTATTGCATAAATGAAATATACAATGGCGAGCTGTCAGATAAATGATTTATCTACACTTGTGCTATTTGATCTCGGACACCTCACTTGTGACATACGTCACTCGTGAGGTTACCTGAGGTCAAACTGCACTTGTGTAGATAAATCATTTATCTGACAGCTCTCCATTGTATATTCTACAAGCATCAAATGACCGATCCCCACAGGAGACAAAATATACTGGAACCGACCAACACGATCGGTTCCTGGCAGGAAACAGGAACCAGGCAAACGTTAAAACAAGCTAAAATGAAAATTGCACTATGGTCCCAGATGGAACCAAGTGCTAAACAGTAAAATAATCAAAAATAGTGACGTTTTTACCACAAGTAAAGCGGTTCCTGCGGTTCAGCAGAGCCGTGAAGTACCAATAAAAAAAAAAAAAATCACAAAACCATCTAAAACTAACTAAATACCTGAAATTGGGGCAGTACTTGTAAAAGAATAAACTAGTTCATAAATAAATGACTTTCTACAAAAGTTGAGGAGAGCTCTCCGAGGCATCTGAACTGGCAGGCAGAAAAATGAATCTGAGCACTTCAGAATGCAGCAGTTACTAAGGGCAGCAGTTTGAAATTGGCACAAGCCAATGAGAGTTCCTTCATTTGCATACATTCCATTTTCTCTGTGGCAGTTCAACACTGAAGGCTGACTGCATTTGTTACGCATACTGAGCGATTCCTGGGGTTTGAAGGAGCCCGTTTCAGTGGCTCAACATGTAAGGTACTCTTACAGAAATAAAGCGTACCTCGCGCACAACTGAAAAAAACACTCTGATTGGTCAAGAGTGTCACATGATGCACCCGCAAACTATAATATCAGGTAACAAGCCTTTCCGATCAGCAAATGGAAAAAAAATGCTTCAGAAAACAGTAATAAATAACTACTTTGACAAATTGGTAAAATTTTTTTGCCTGCTATTGGTGCTCCTAGCTTTTTAAATTAGTTTACCCTTCATCACTATCTAAACATAACTTCTCTAATAAAACCAGCAAGCAATCATTAAGGCATTGACCAGTGCTTGTTAGAAGCAGCCACACATTCGTGACTTTACCACCTTATACCTTTTTATTTATGTAACCCCTTTGTTACCCGGGGTTACTAGAATCCCAGTAAGACCTAGTGGTAGGCAGGGAAGGCAGCTTGTGAAACTCCAGTTAAATGGGTTTCACACTGTCTCACTCTGTCCTCAGTCACAGCTGAGACTTGAGAGATGACATCATTATAGAACTGTCGCAGCTGCATGAGCCACATTTGGAATCTTCAGCTCAGAGTAAGTTTAGAACCTTGGGAATTCAAAGTCAGTCTTCAGTTTGTCCTTAAGCAAACAAGAAGGACAACAGTAGTTGTCTGTTTACCCCCCTCCCTCGGGGGTGAGGAAAAGTTCTTTGTGGGCTCCAGGGGCAATCCCCTTCTCCCACCTTGGGAAGAAAGCTGCCTGTTTTAATTTAAGTTCAGTCTGTTCATGTATAACAGCAAAGGTTACAGATTTTCGCCTGTGGGGCACCTGCAACGAATGGGTGAGTGTTTGGCCCCAATGGAAGGGGCAAACAACTTCTTTTCTTCAGTTGGATTTCAAGTATTGGGGACTGCTATTTGGGAGGACTATGTCAACTAGGACAAACAAATAGAGCAGTCATCTGTTTAAAGTGTTAATGGATTTAAAGTTCATTGTAGAGGGGGTGCTTCAGGTCATCCACCGTCAATCTACATTTTAAAGTCTAAAGTTCTGTGTGTCCAGAGAAATGGCCGGGTATGGGCTGTGGGAGCTGGAGGTGGGAAAACCCCCCCATCTTTAGTAACCAGGTCCACCTCTACGGATTTCTAATGTGTTTTTGCTACTTGCCTCATGAGCTTGGCCAGTGATGGGGTGGGTACCCAGACGCGGGTCGCAACTTGAAAATCTCTCTAGGAGTCGCAGACTTCAAGTGGTGTGGGGAGCCACAGTTTGGGAGCGTCCTTGTTTGATGGGATGTCTTTCCAAGTAGAGTTTGGGTTCATTCGCCAAGTGGACCGTCAGTCGAGTGGCCGGCAGGGAGCCGGGCCAGTCGGGCTGTGTATCCAATGCGCATGCAAAGTCCGGGCTGAGTGCCTGGTGGGTCCAAAGCCAGACAACTGTTGTATTGTGTTCATTCCTCAAATGGACCGCTGTGTTTAACCTCTAATCTGCATTACAGTTACGTAGCTCTGTGGGGGACCATGCAGTGCTTTGTTTATGTTCAATGAGTTAATAAATAAAGCCACACTGAAAAATCCCAATTCTGGTTCTGGACATTACAGTTATTGCTTCCTGTAGTTGGATTTACTTGGGTGCCCCTGTGCAGAGTAGCCAAACCTAGGTCTCTTGTGCCAGGTAACCTCATCCTTCCCCGAACCTGTAGATACCATATGTATATCCATGTTACAAAAATGGACATATGGGTTAGATTTAATTAAGCTTTCCATCCTCTAACGGATTCTTCCCAGTCCTCAGGTCATTCTCCAGTGACTTCCCACACCCAGAACTGCTGCCCAGCAGATAGTATACTGCAGTATGCTACCCAGCAGTACTGGTAACTGGTGCTGGGTTTTACATTTTCTTTCCCCTTGACCCTCCCTTAGTAGTATGCAGATACTATTGTTGGCCTCCTGCAGCTGCAGTAGCGTCCCAACTAGAGGAGCAGTCTCCCTTGCCTATCACCGGGGGATCACCCTCCCTGGGCTGGGATGCACTACCATGGGCAGTACTCCTCCCAGCAAGCTGTGAGACTGCCAGTGTCCTGAGTTCACTCCTGAATCAGGCTCCCAGGAGACAATAAAACTATGTAATTTTGGAGTGAATAAATGAGTCGAAACAAACATTTTTACTTAGACTTACCCAAAATGGCCACCGTGTACTGAATGAGTTGCTAGCAAAATAAGTATTAAAATGTCATAATATTACTTGAACATCCAAGGCATTAAAGTGTTATACCTCTAACTTTCCAGTGTACCTTCTGGAGTTTTAAAATCCACAGAATCAACTAGGTGTTTTATGGCAAGCTACCATACCCATCCACTCCACAGCCCAACTAGCTCATACAAGGACAGGATGTGTCCTTGGAGCACACTGCAGTATGCCATGATGCTTACAAAGCACAGCTGCATTCATACTACCTAGATTATGTGGTTCTTATGACCAAACGTACTTTCACCTTGCATGATCAGGAGTACAGAAAGTGTACTAAAAAAGAAACCGACTGAACAAATCTATTTGGCACGACTTCTGACAACATTTTTTTAAATCAAGGTATAAACTTCACTGTAGCTCATACACTAGACAAAGATACGTAAGCAATACAGATGTTTGTTCATAAAGTACAGGAACTGTATACATTACTTTTAGTTAATATCAACACTTAACAGATATGGATTTGTTTAAACCAAGCACTCTGCAAAGCGCAAATTACATGCATGAACAGAATGTTCAAGCTTGAAATCTAAGTCAGATTCTTAATACTTTCTCAAAGTGTCAAAAATATGATTGAAAAAACACTGCTCTTACTGTGAGCTCTCAAACAGTCTGGACAGTATATTGGAGATCACTGGTAGATCAGTCATGACTGCAGTAGTCAGAACCTGAAAAAAATAGGAACATTTTTAACTTAAGTGTGTATGAACCCAGCACCCATATTCATTTGTTTAAGAAAACGAGTATTGCTTACTGTGCTTGGTCCCTCTACTGCTCGCCCAGGTTTCAGTGCACCTCCACTTCCAGGTTTTAATCCCAGAATCCACACAAGATGCTAAAATAAACAGATTGGAATTTAGTTCAAACATTTATTTTCACCCAGGCAAATTAACAAATCGAGTTTAAAACAGCGTTACACCCCCTCACACACACACACACACACACGCACTACTAATCCTCAGATTTTCTAATATAGTTAGCATTTAAAACTGTTAATAAAATGGCAAGAAAAAATCTAGAAATTTAATTGGCTGAGAGATAGCACCTGACCATGCATTAAATCTCCATAACAATTGTTGCCCCCTATAATAACTGGCTGCACACTGCTTTTAAAATGCTGTAATAACCTGGTAAATGCTGTAATAACTCAATACTGGGTTATTACAGCATTTTCAGCTTGGCGTCGTCACTGCAATGAAACCGTGAAAATACATGGTCTTGAGACAGGCTTTCCACGCACTTAGCCCACAACAAAGCGCTACTCATACACTGACTATTCAACCATCAGCGTAAGCATCTCTCTTCATCACAGCAGCAGCTACCTAAAACAGATTTCCTAATAAAAAGAAAAATGTGAAGCAAAAGCCGCTCACTATGATGGGTGCTTAGGGACATTCTCACTCCCGAAACAAATACAGCTTGCGATTTTTTTCACTATCGAAAGAAACCTTGCATCAGTTATTATAAAAAAAATATAGCCTGTGCAAGGTTTGTGTTATGAGGAATTTTCACACACTCTTGGCTTTGTTCTCAATGTGTATGGATTATTACACACCTCAGGTGTGTGAAAAATCCTAACACACACCTGCACAGGCATTATTCTCTGTATAAACACATGTCAGATGCTGAAACTCATTTTCCTCCCCCAAAAAACTAAGTACAGACATTTTATAAGTGTAATAAACCCCTCCAGGGTGTGCATCGTAAGATTTTAATGCACTTCCATGGACTTAAGGACACTTGGCCTTTGGCCTCGCATCTTACTACACTCCTGGGCATGCATTAAAGTCCTATAATGCATACTATGTTGTAGCTTATTACTTACATATCAATAGTGAAATTAAACAGGTCACTCACCTGTAACAGTAGTTCTCAGAGTGGTGTATCGTGTTCATTCACACTTCAAGCAATGTTCCTTCCCCCGTCAAGGCTTACCGGAACATTTTCAAGCAGGCTCCTCCCACCAACCCAGGCGGTAACTCTCTTGGCACCGCCCTGTGACATCAGATTTTACCCACTGGAAGCAAGACCGGTGTGCCACTTGCCAGGAGAGGTCAGGTGGGTCAGTGTGTATGAACACCATATACCACTCCTAGAACGACTGTTACAGATGAGTAACCTGTTTTCTAGGGACATGGATATGGTGTTCAACCCACACTTCAGGCAGACTTCTAGCAGTTCTCCAGGAGGAGGGAGGCAAGGCTCACTCCTCCTACTTAGGGAAAAGAGATAGGAGAACAGAGGCCCCAAAACTAGCATGCTGGCATGACTCAAGGTCAATGTGGTAGTGGGAAATGAAGGTGTGGGCTGACTTCCAGGTAGCAGCTCTGCAGATTTTCTCGACAGGGACATCCCTGGAAGCAGCCACTAAGGCAGCGGTATGGCAGGAGGAATGAGCACTTAGCCCTACAGGAGGCTCCTTACTCACCAACCTATGGCAGTGGTAGATGCAGGATACAATCCATCTGCCAATCATCCGCTTCACTGCTGGTCTGCCTGGTGCGGCTTCAGCATAGGTGACAAACAGCTGGTGACCCTAACCCTGAACTCCAGCTGTGCGCTCTTTATAATAGGCCTGCGCTCACCACAGGTCCAAGGTATGGAGCCTGTGCTCGGCCACCGAGGTATGACTGGTGAAGTACACAGGGAGATTAATCACCTGGTTAAGGTGAAAATCTGACACAGCCTTCAGGAGGAATTTCGGGTTTGGGCGAAGGACAACCTTATCCCTGTGGAAGACCAGGTAAGGAAACTCCACCGCGAGCACCTGGGCTCACAAATCCTTCTGGCTGATGTGACAGCCTCCAGGAAGGTGGTCTTCCATGACAGGTGAGAGATGTCACACCTATGTATTGGTTCAAATGGCTTGCCCATGAGCTTTGCCAAAACCAGCAACAAATCCCAAGGTTGTGGTAGTTCACGTAGCCGAAGGGAAATGTGGTCAAAGCCTTTGAAAAAGCACCAGATCACCTTCTCCTGCGCCACTGACTGCGTACTGGCCTGCACCCGGTATGCAGAGATGGCTGCTAGGTGCACCTTAATGGTCTATGACTGAAGGCCCAACTGGGAGAGGAACTAGAAGTAGTCGAGAATGCTAGCCACTGGACAAGATAAGGGGTCCAGCCCCTTGCCCTGGCACCAAATGGAGAATCTCTTCCATTTGAAGGCATAGTATTTTCAGGTTGGCTCCTTTCGAGATGCCTCGACCACAGCGAGGACATCTTCAGAAAGACCCAAAGCCTGGAACTCTAGTCACTCAGAAACCAGGCTGTCAGGTGCAAAGACTGAAGATTCAGATGGAGTACCTTCCTCTGATTGATGGGAGAGCAGGTCTGCGCAGAGAGGAAGATGCCTTGAAAGCCTGCTGCTGAGGCTGAGGAGATCTGGTACCAGAAATGGTGTGGCCAGTCTGGAGCCACCAGGATCACCTGTGCGTTGTCCCTCCTCACCTTGATAAACACCTTGTGGATCAAGGGAAAGAGAGGGAAGGCATAGAGGAGGCCCAGGGTCCAGGGCCTCGAGAAGGCATCCACCTGCAGCGTTCCCTGCTGAGGGGGGCTGGCATAGTACAGCCTCAGCTTTGCGTTCTCCCTGGAGGCAAACAGGTCCACCTGAGGGGTGCCCCACTGGGAGAAAAGACTGTGTACTACCTCTGGATTGAGAGACCACTCGTGAAATACCTCACTCACATGGCTGAGAGCATCCGCCTGCTGGCTGGAGACATTGGCCACATGGATGGTGAGGAGATCGGCCTCCAAGCTGCGCATGAGGGTCCATACACGCGGAGAGCCTCCCTGCACAGAGGAAGGGAGTGTGTCCCGCCATGCTTGTTTAAGTAGTGCATGGTCATCTGGACCTGGACCAAATGACCCCAAATGTGCAGGGCAATAGCAGTCAGCGCCAGTCAAACTGCCCGAAGTTCCAACAGGTTGATGTGGTACTGGGACTATTTAGGGGTCCAGAGCCTGTGGATTCTGTGTTCCTCCAGGTGGACAACCCAGCCCATGAGAGAGATATAGGTTGTCAGAATGACTGTCCGCTCTAGGCGGACAAATGGGATACCTTCCTACAGATGTTCTGGGACCAGCCATCACTGGAGGGTGTCTCACATCCACTGGGTCACAGTGACCTGCTGGTCAAAGTGACCTCTGTGCTGAGACCACTGGCTGGCCATCTCCCAATGCAGAGAGAGCATTCTACAGTGGGCCCAACGGACCACACTGGTATAGGCCGCCATGTACTCCACTAGGCGCATGAGGTCCTGAGCAGGGCGCAACTGCCCAACCTGAAATGACTGGGCAAAAGAGGAGAGAACCTCTGCCCTGTCTGCCGGGAGCCGAGCCCTGGATCTGCAAGAGTCTAGCTCCACTCCAATGAAACAGATCTTTTGTGGGGGCACGAGTTCCGACTTGGCCTGACTGACCAGAAGGCAAAGAGGGACACAGATCTGGAGGGCCAGGTCCATGGACTGCTCCCCCTCCTGCCTGGCGGGACTCACGATGAGCCGGTCATCGAGGTACGGGTGTATCCTAATTCCCCGGTTCCTCAAGTGTACTGCCACCACTGTGATTCACTTTGTGAAGACCCTGGGGGTCAAACACAGGTCGAATGGCATGGCCTGGAACTCACAGAGGGATTCCTTCACTTAGAAGCGGCAGAACCACCGGTGTGATGGACGGATCAGGATGTGAAAGAACATGTCCTGTAGAGCCAGTGAGCAGAACCACATGTTTTGCTTGAGAGATGGTATGATCTGGGAAGAGTGGCTATCCTGAAGGTGTACGACCGGAGGAATTTGTTCAGGTCATGCAGATCTAAGATGAGGCAACAGCCCCCTGTCCATTTTGGCACCAGGAAGTACCTGGAGACAAACCCTGGATGAGGTGGAGGGTCCAGAACAGGAGTCACTACCTCCTTGCGGAGGAGCTGGGTGATGTCGCCCAAAAGGGCCGAATGAACGTCGATGGACACCATGTTCTGCTGTGGAGTGCAGGTTCAGCTGGGCAGGTAGACCCTGAATTCCAGAGGAAGACCCTGGCTGACCACTTTGAGGACCCACCTGTTTGTGATAACAGCTGACCAGGCAGAAAGGAAATGGCAGAACCAGCCCTGCATAGGCAGACCCAAGGTGGACAGGACGGGTATGGGGAAGGCGCCCCCCATCCTGTCACTGGGAAGGCTTGGAAGCAGAGGAGGATCCGGTGGAGGGACCTCCTGGACGCTGACCTCCTAATGACTGAGGCCACCGATTTAGGCTGGGGGCACCAAGCCTGCTGTTGTCCAGCCTGGAGCTGGGCAAGTTTTGCCACAGGGGCCGAAGCAGGCCGAAAGGGCTTCTTTTGAGGCTTCGAGCCTTTGGGGTCCTTCTGGCAGAGGTCAGCAAGTCCAAGGTGACGGACTTTTCAGTTCTGATGAGGTGCCCTTCCACTCTGGGCCAGAACAAGTCGGTCCCCAAGAACAGAACATCTGCCAACTTGTGCTGCATGTCAGCTGTGAAGGTGGAGATGCGCAGCCAAGCCCTCTGGTGAATTGCAACAGCCATGGCCGTGAATCGAGAACAAGAATCATCAAGATCCATGGCCATTTAGAACTGCTGTTTAGCAAAAGCTTGGCCTTGGTCCCTGCCCTACTTGACCACAGTCTGCAGATCTGCAGGCAGGTGAAGAAGCACCTCATCCAGGGAACCCAGGAGGGGGTGTGAGAAGTGGGCCATGAGAAGGGCCAAGCTCACTTGCCGAGTGAGGAGGCGGCATACACCTTCTTAGCCATATGGTCCAACTTTTTGAACTCCTTATCGGGGGGTTTATCAACGTCTCCAATGTTGCCGGAGTGCTGGAAAACGGAGTCAGCCACAAGTCCCTCGGCCGATGGATTCTCCGTAAATCCTGACAGGGAGCTGGTAGTGGCTGCATACTTGCAGGCCATCCGGGCCGATGGCGCAGGGAATGAGGCTGGCTGCTGCCACAGTTCCAGTGCAGGACCGAGAATCATAGAATCATAGAAATTTGATGACAGAAAAGGACCCTCTGGCACATCGAGTCTGCCCCTTACCCACCCTTACTCCTCACCTGTGTCACGGGATCTCTCCTTCTCCCCACTTGCCAGTCCCTTATGTCTGTCCCAAGCCCTCTTGAATCCCTCCACCATTTCAGCCCCCACCACCTCCTCCTCCTCCTCTGGCAGTCCATTCCAGGCCTCCACCACCCTCTCCGTGAAATAATGCCCCCTCACATTGCCTCTGAATCTTCCTCCTTCTAATCGTAGACCATGTCCTCTAGTCCTAACCCCCTCCTTCCTTTTAAATATGCTCCCCTGCTTAACCTTATTGATCCCCTTCACATACTTAAAAATTTATACTGTGCATCCCGTCTCCCTTCTAGTCTCCAGTGTGAACAGGTCTCACTCCCAACACTTCTTCTCATATGGCTTCCCCTGCATACCCTGCACCGTCTTGGTCGCCCTTCTCTACACTCTCTCCAATCCATCTATGTCCTTGAGTAGGTGTGGTCTCCAGAACTGGACTCCATACTCCAGGTATGGCCTCACCATGGTCTTATAAAGAGGAATCAGTACCTCCCTCTTTCTGCTTGTTATACCCCTCCCAATGCATGCCAACATTCCATTTACCTTTCCCACCGCCCTGCTGCATTGATTACCCACCTTAAGGTTGCTTGATATTATAATCCCCTGATCCCATTTCTGCTCAGTTGTCTTAATTACCTCGCCCCCTTCTAGAGTGTAAGCTGCTTGTGGGTTTTTACGCCTCATGTGCATCACTGCACACTTTTTGACACTGAATTTCAGCTGCCTAGTTTCCGATCACCCTTCTAGAATCCTTAGGTCCTCCCTCATAGCCTCCACCCCCCGGGGTGTCAGCCCTATTGCAGATCTTTTTGTCGTCTGCAAATAGGCACACCCTCCCGTCTAACCCATCTGCATTATCGCTGATATAGAGACTGAAAAGGAGGCATCCCAGTACCGACCCCTGGAGCACCCCACTCGTCACTCCTATCTCCCTGGAATGTACCCCATTTACTACCACTCTCTGGCTTCTGTCCTTCAACCCGTTTTCCACCCATGTCATTTTCTCTCCCACCCCCAAGCTTTCCAGCTTATTTACTTGCCTTCTGGGAGGGATGGTGCCAAAGGCCTTCCCAAAGTCCAGATAGGCCATATCCACCACCCCTTCCTGGTCCACCACCTTCGTCACCCAATCAAAGAACTCTATTAGATTCATCTGACATGACCTCTCAGTTGTGAAGCCATGCTGCCTATCATTCAATAGTCCACTGTCTATCAGGTAGTTTATCACTCTTTCCTTCAACAGCACCTCCATCACCTTCCCCACCACCGAGGTAAGGCTTAGCGGGCGATAATTTCCCATCTCCTCCCTGCTTCCCCCCTTGTGCAGTGGCACCACGTCCACCACCTTCCAGTCCTTTTGCACTCATCCAGTATCTAAGGACAAATTAAACAGCCTTGTCAGAGGTGTCGCCAGCTCCTCTCTCCTTTCCTGGAGTACCCTAGGATGCAAGCCATCTGGCCACATCGCCTTGTCTACCTTCAACCTGCCTAGTTCTTCCATTACCCTGTCCTCACTGAATGGACTAGGATTCTCTCTTTTGTCATCCCCTCCCCTTCCCTTTTACTCAGGTCCCTTCCCTTCCCCTTCCACCGTAAAGACCAAGCAGAAGTAGCTATTCATTACCATTGCCTTCTCAAAATCTTCCTCCACCAGTGCTCCCCCTTCCCTTTCACCCACACTGGCTTGATTTCCTCTTTTCCCCCACATACCTAAAAAGAAGTTATCTCCCCTTTTGGCCTGCTAAGCAATTCTCTCTTCCGTATCCGCTTTTGGCCTCCTGATCTTTTGCCCTGCCACCTTCAGCTTCTCTCTATAAATCTCCCTGTCCTCCCTCCTCTGGGTCTTCTTGTATGTTTCAAATGCCATTCTCATTTCCCTAATTGCCCCCCGCCACCTCCCTTGTAAATCAAAGTGGTCTCCTCCTTTTTTTGGTTTTGATGCAGATCTCAGTGGCTTTGAGTACCCCCATGCAGTTCCACAATTCCTCCACATCCCCTGATAGCTCCTTACCCTTCCATTTCCTCCATAACACTTCCCCTCATTTTTGCACAGTCCAGTCTCCAAAAGTCCAGAACTTTTGTGTCGATTCGATTTGTTTCCCTACCTGTTTTTACCCTGAAGCTTACTCTATGGCATCCTGAACGGTGAAGGCTTCCAAGGGAGAGTCACCCTGGACGAGGACTTCAGTCAATGGGCACCATTCCCATTTCTCAACGGGCTCCAGCTGGAGACCCGTAGATTCTGAAATCAGGCACAGCATGCCCATGAAAGATGTGGGCCCTTGATCTATCAACATGTCCCCCATCGACTCCATGTCCAGTGGACAGGAGTGAAGGGAGGACCCTTCTGATTCTGAGAAATAGTGAAAAAGTGGCTGACCGCCCGAGTCCCCACTCACCCGGTGAGGGCAGTCAGGGGCAAGGGTGACTGACAGCCAGTGGGATAAACCCTTGGCCAGCTGAGAGTCCTTGGTCAGAGAGCTGGTAGTCAGCTGTTTGGGTGGCAAATCCAGCAAGATCAGTGGAGAGGCCGGAGGGGGCCACACTGGGAATGCCTCATGCTGAGACGGGATCAGCTGTGGCTCTTGAGGCAAAGGCCAGGTAATGATCGGGTTGAGCGCCAGAATTGGCTTCACCCGAGTAAACCAAAGCTGTTGCCACATAAGTTCCTGCTAGCACCAATGCAACTTGCCTCTCCTCACCCAAGGAGGATAAGCAGGATGAGGAATAGCAGTGGCACCGCTTGTCCAAGTGCCTGGAGTGCAAGCGTTAAGAACGTGAGCTGCCCAAATCTGAGCTTCTAGAGCGGGACCTCAACCGCCGGGGGAACCGACGGTGGATCTCAGGGGCCGGCGAAAGCCAAAGCCTATTTCTGTCTGGATGCTCTTGGTTGGGCAGGGGAGGAACAGCGGACTGGTCCATCCCCCTGAGAAAGTGGCAGGCCTGGAGTCCCGAAGAAAGAGGTATTGACCTCCTCAGCACACAACGGGTTGACTGGTTCAAGAAAGATCTCGGGGGTGTCGACCTGAGACTCGGACAACTGGCCCGATGGGGAGACCATGGGGTCAGTGGCCAGAGCCGAGGCACTGACCATAGTAGACAACTCCAGCAAAGCATGGGAACTGAAGGCCCAAGACTGCTCCCAATCCCATGAATGATTACAAGACTGTTTCTTGGTCTCTTTCTCCTTGTTCTTGGATTTTTGGGGTTTCATGCCAGAGGGACCTTGCACATAGGTGGAAAGGGTTTGGCACAATTATTTAAATGCTCCAGTAAACAAAGCATCCAAAGGGAGCAGCAAAAAGGCCTGAAGACAAGGAGGATTGCGCAGCAGCCTGAGTCGCTGCCTCCTCAAACATCGCAAGTTGTTCGGCAGATCTCGCAGCTGTGGAGACCACCCGACAAGCATCTTTAGAACAAACAGGCGGATCCTGATCATCCGGACAGCCAAGAAGTAAGTGGGCGAGGTGATCCTCCAAAGTGGAGGGAAGGAAGGGGCAGCATAGGCCGCAAGCCAGGATATCGTGCTCATGGCACAGGCAGTATACGTACGAGGAGTGCAGGTCTGATTGGGACATAAGCTATCCACAACCGAATTTCCGGAACCCCGGAGCAGACTTTGTGTCGTCCATGTCAGTGGCGAGAAGTAAAGTTTGAAGACAACAAGATTTTACTAAGAAATAGCGAAAACTAAAGCAAAGGGCCTCTTCAACACGAGAGCGGTTAGGAGGGAACCTTCTTCTCCCAGCGGAAAGGAAGATCTGACATCATGGGGTAGTGCTGAGGGAGTTACCACCTGGGTGGGCGGGAGGAACCAGCTTAAAGACTTTCCGGCAAGCCTTAAAAGGGAAAGGACACTGCCAATAGTGTGGATCGAGCATCACATCCATGCCCCTAGAAAAGACAGTTTTCCAAGTGATGTACTTTAGCTCTGCTATGGCCATGGGCTCAAAAGGAGGCTCCATGAGTTTGGCTATGCAGAGATTCAAGTCCCAGGGAAGGATGGTTCCCTAAGAGGGAGTTGAAGGTGTAACAGGCCCTTGAAAAATTTCTTAAAAATAGGATGGGAAATTGAAGATTTTTCCTTCCCAGCCAAAATATAAGCAGACATAGTTGTTAGATGGACTTTCAAAGATGAGGCAGATAGGCCCGAGGCCTGTAGATGTACCAAGTAGTCAAGCACTGAAGAGGGGAAAGCTTTCAGTGGGTGAATACGCCGTCCTTACACCACAGAGAACATCTTTTCCATTTTTGAAGCATAAGTCTTTATAGTACTAGGCTTCTTAGCCAGACGAAGAATCCTTACGGTTTGTTCTGAGTACTGAGAGTCTGGGTACTCTAGCTCTTCAAGTACCAGGCTTTGAGGTAAAGAGACTCTATGTTGGGGTATGTTATCCCTGTCAGAGGTAGAGTCAGGAGATTGTGGCTCAATGGCGGTCAAATTGATTGCTTGGCTGCCAGGGCCAGGAGTAGGGAATACCAAGACTGTCTTGCCCAGTCTGGTGCCACTAGAATCATGGTGGCAGGCTGGGTTCTGAACTTGAGCGCTCTGAGGATCAGTGGGAAAGGGGGGGAAGGCATACAGTAACTTCCTTGTCCAATCCAAGTTTAGGGCATCCACTGGTACTGTGCCTAGAGCTAGCTGGAAGCCTGTAGCATTACAGAGGTAGCTGGTGATTCAGGCTAGAGGCAAAGAGATCTGTTTCTGGAGTGTTCCACCTCCTGAAAACCGTGGTCAGTATTTGTCTGTTCAGGGCCCACTCATGGTGGCCCTGACTGATTCAGCTCAGAGCATCTGCCAGCACATAGCACTTGCCTTGCAGGTGAATGGCCGCTAGCTGAATTTCCAGAGAATAGGCCAGAGACCAAAGTTTCATGGCCTCTCTGCAGAGCTTTGTGGACCTTGTGCCCCTTGTCTGTTGATGTAGAACATAGCTGTGGTGTTGTCTGTTCTGATTTGAACAGACTGGCCTTTTGGGAAAGGGGCAAAGGCATTTATTGCCAGATAAACTGCTCTGAGTTCGAGGAGGTTTATATGGTGGGTGGACTCCTTAGGGAACCATGTCCAACTTATGGTCTATTCTGCCAAGTGCGCCCCCCATCCTAGGAGGGAGGCACCCGTAGTGAGTACTCTGGATGATTCCCTTTGCTGGAAGGGGATGCCGTCCCTGAGATTCTGTAAGTCCTTCTACCAGTCTAGGGCTTGTATAAGAGTCCTTGTGACTGGAAAGAGTTTTGACAAAGAGACCTTTTTCTGAGACCAGTGAGCCCCTTAGGTGACACTGTATGTTCCTCATTTGAAATCTGTTGCCTAGTACTGCTCTACCTTTCTTCCACTACTAGCCATACCGAAGACACATCTATCCTCGGGCAGAAGATCCTTTGCTTTTGCCACTCCCTCGACTTGGAACTCTCCCCCCCAATCTATCCTCTCCTGTACTACCCTCCCTTGGTTCAAGCTTGTCCTGCATAAATAATTATCCAATTCTGGAACTTGTACCTGCCTCATCTGATTTACACACACACACCCTTCCACCTTGTTTTCCTAAAACCACAATGCTTATTTCTCCAACCTTCTGTTACTAATGTACTGTAACCACTTGATCACCAGTACTGTACAAGTGTTCTGCAATGCAAATACTTGAATTCCTGTATAACTGTCCTAAAGAATGTACCCAATTCCTATCCTATTAAAAGACTGTACCCCAAGCCAGCCTGGTGGCGCTGAGGGTTGAGGCGCTGGACACCACATCTCGTGCCATGCCAGCAACCCGGGTTCGGGAATGGACTCGGGATGCTGGGGGCTGGCAGGGGAAGGAGAGGATTGAGCGTCCGTAGGGACTGCTCTCCTCTCCTGGGGTGGGTAGTGGGTTGGCATCGCTCGGTAGCGGCTAATGGTGGAGGCCAGGTGCACTACTGCAGCGACGCGTGGGGGAATAGCACACAAAAGGGGGAATCCGCCTCCCAACCGACCGGATGACGGCTGCCAATCCTCCGTTCCTGCCGATGCCTTGAAAAAGACCCTCCACTTCAGCAGCACCCTGGGGCCAAGTATGTGCTGGTTGCCCCCCCCCCCCGTGCCTTCCCCCTCGGAGGAGGGGGACCCGCCTGGCGAAGTGTTACATCCGGGTTACCCCAGGGGCCGCTGTGATGTGAAGCTGGAGGGCTCAGGATGGGACAGACAGAACAGATGTAGGATCTAGGCAGCCCGAAGGAGTGGTGGGTTGTGAGAGGAGAAAAGAAATAATACAAAAATAGATTGTACCCTATTTCTATCCTGTCAAAGCAAAACTTTGTACTACATTTGTAACATTTTTTTTTTGACCATGTATACCACTATGTCTCTTTGTACTTTGCAGACTATTGTCCTATATACCCCTCCCCCGGGTCGCCCCTGAAAAAGGGGACTGCATAGTCTCAGTGGCCTACCCAGTTACCAAAATTCAAATAAATAAATAGTACCACAGCTGTGGTAGAAGCCATGTGGCCTAGAAGTCTCAGGAACTATCTGGCTGGTCTTGGCTGACCCAGCAGAAAGAGTCTGCCAGGCTGTGTGCCCTGTTGAGGGGGGTGCAGGGCCCTTTCCTTTTGTGTTCAGTTCTGCCCCAATGAATTCCGGTAGCTAATCTGGTTGAAAGTGGGATTTCTAGGAATTGATTAGGAACCCTAAGGATTCCAGAGTAGTCTGAGGTAATCTGAGAAAGTCTCTGACCTCCTGTTGAGACTTGCCCACTATTAACCAATCATCCAGGTAAGGGAAGACAGACACCTGTTGTATCCTGAGATGGGCTGCCACTACTGCCAGGCACTTTGTGAAAACCCTGGACACTGAAGAAAGACCGAAGGGCATTGCTGCAAACTGGTAGTGGCCTGAAGGCAATCTGAACCTGAGAAATTTCCTGTGATACGTGTGGCACATCCTACACAACACAGACTTAATGGTGGAATGTGGATTAGAATTTAATATAAGGTCCACCAACCTCAGTTCCTACAACAAACTGTTCAAAAAGCAAACTATAATAAAAGAAATAACTTTTTTACTTTACGTGCTGCTCACTTATGGAATAGGCTGCCGCATGAGTTAGTACACGACAGCTTTCAGTAGCTTCAAAAATGGACTTGATCGACATATGCTGGGAAATCATAAATAAACCTTGATCCACCCACTCAGAGAGGGAGACAATCCAGATGTGCATCTTGCCTTCTTCTGTCTAACCAGACCAAGTGACCAAGACCAAGCAAGACTGTCCGATTGGAATGTGGAAATACGCGTCCTTCAAGTCTAAGGAAGCTAGCCAGGCTCCCTTTTGCAGAGATGGAATCACCACAGCCAGGATGACCACCTTGAATTTTGGATTGACAAGGTGTCTGTTTAGGTACCTGAGGTCTAAAATGGGTGGCCAAGCCCCAGTTTTTTTTTCTGAGTTAGAAAGTATCTGGAGTAAAGACCCTTTCCCCATTAGGAAGGGGGAATGATCTCCACTGCTTCTGCAGACAGAAGAAAAAATTACTCACCTTAGTAATGTTTCTTCTAATGGAGTCTTGCTATATTATGACATATGCAGTATAACCCCAGGTTAGAACTGCTCCGGAGGTGAAAGAGTTAACTTCCATGCAGAGCATGGAATCTTGAGCGCGAACTCGGTTAAACACTCTGTCTGTTGAAGCTCAGACTTAAACTGTCAGATCTTTACGAGCAAAAACTCACCAAGGTTGTGTGTGGAAGCCGTAAACCTACACTAGCCACTGGCTACTAACTACAAAAACACCTTTTTGATCTTGATCCCAAAACAAAGACTCAAGTCGGGGAATTCAAGAAGAACTTAAGCATAACACCTAAGCACCCTAGAAGGGTGAAAGAAGTGGGCACCAAAGAAGTGCCAACATTGCACTCCCACCACATCCCAAAACAGAGGTTCTGAGAGGGCAGGCTGGGGAGGTCATAATATGAAGACTCCATTAGAAGAAACAACATTACTAAGGGAGTAATTTTTCTTCAAACAACATGAAGTCTTGCTATATTATGACATATGCAGACTACACAGCAGTACCTCCATGGAGGAGGGACAGAACCTACTTGGGAAATAGGCTCTGAAGCACGGCTGTGCCAAATCAAGCATCACTCCTAGCCTGGATATCCAAGGAGTAATGCTTAGTAAAAGTGTGAACTGTTTTCCAGGTAGCTGCTTGACATATCTCTAGGATAGGAATGTCCCTGGCAGCAGCCAGAGATGCAGCTGTACCTCTGGTAGAGTGAGCCCTCAGGCCTGAGGGAGGAACCTTACCCAGTTTTTCGTAACAGAATTGGATACAAGAGACAATCCACCAGGCAATGGATCTTTTAGTGGCAGGTTTCCCTTTACCAACCTCACCATAGGTGAGGAACAATTGGAGGGATTCAAACCTGTGACACTTGGTACGCTCTATATAGTAACTAAGGGCTCTTTTGACATCTAAATTGTGCAATCTCCTCTCACCAGAGGAGGAATGGTCAGTGAAGTACACAGGGAGAGACATGGATTGATTAAGGTGAAAGTCTGAAACCACCTTAGACAAAAACTTCCTGTCAGTCCTGAGGACTACCTTATCTCTATGAAAGGAGATGAAATCAGACTCCACTGACAAGGCTTGTAGCTCACTTATGCGCCTGGCAGAGGTGATGGCTACCAGAAACACAGTTTTCCAAGTCAAGTACTTCAGCTCTGCTGAAGACAATGGCTCAAAGGGGTTGCATAAGCTGAGCGATGCAAATATTAAGATCCCAAGCAGGGGCAGGATCCCTGAACGGGGGATTGATGTGAAGCAACCCTTTAAAAAACTTGGAGAACACAGGGTGAGCTGATAAAGAAGAGGGCTTACCTGCTAACAAGAAGACAGACACAGCTGCCAAGTGCACTTTTAGGGTAGCTGGTCTCAGCCCCAAGGAATTTAAATGCACCAAATAATCCAGGATCGTGGGCACACCAGCAGATTCTGGGGGAATATGTTTACCAGCACACCATATGGAAAATCTTTTCCATTTCGAACTATAGGTAGCCCTGGTGGAAGGCTTCCTAGAGGCCTTCAAGATATCCAATACACCTTGAGAAAGGTGTAGGTCAGCAAACTCTAACTATTCAAGAGCCAAGCCTTGAGATTGAGAGATTTGAGGTTCGGATACCAAACTCTCCCTGGGCTCAGGTTAACAGGTTGTGATTCCTGGGAAGGCATAGGGGAAGGTGGACTGCTAAGGACATGAGGAGTGGGTACCAGGGCTGCCTGGCCCAATCTGGAGCAATCAGGATCATCTTGCAGGATTGAGATCTGATTCTGACTAGCACTTTGAAAAGAAGAGGGTAGGGGGGAAAAGCATAGAGAAACTTCCCTTCCCAACTGAGGAGGAAGGCATCCAGAGGGACTGAGCCCAACACTGGGGGCCTGCAGCAAAAAAGGGGAAGTTGGTGATTGTCTGGGGCTGCAAAGAGATCTATTTGCGGAGTGCCCCATCAGGCAAATATTATCTCCAGTACCAGGGGATCCAGTGCCCATTCGTGACGGCCCTGGGAAATCCTGCTGAGAGCATCCGCTAGGACATTGTCCTTGCCTGGGAGGTGAACTGCCGTAAGGGAGGCATTCAGAGAGTAAGCCAGAGACCACAACTTCATTGCTTCTGTGCACAAGGCCGTAGACCGAGTGCCCCCTTGCTTGTTGATGTACCACATTGTAGTGGTATTGTCTGTCCTGACCTGAACTACCTTGTTCTGGACAGATGTGGAGAAAACCTGAAGTGCTAGAAAAACTGCTCTGAGCTCCAGCAAATTGATGTGGAGCAGGGATTCCTGAGGGGACCACAGCCCTTGGGTGGAAAGGTCGCCCATGTGAGCTCCCCACCCCAGGAGGGATGCATCTGTAGTAAGGGTCAAGGAATGAGACTGGGGGATGAAGGGAAACCCCTGTCTCAGATTGTTCTGATCCTGCCACCACTGAAGGGCCTGGATCAGGGTTCGAGTCACTGGAATCAATTTGGTTAGGGGATCCGTCCTTTGAGACCAAAAGGCTCTCAAATGGAACTGAATGTCCCTCATCTGAAATCTCGCTCCCTGCACTACTGCTGTAGAAGCAGCCATGTGCCCCAGGAGCTGTAGGAAATGCCTTGCTGGTCGAGAGACCTGCAGGGTGAAAGAGGAGGCCAGAGACACCAGGGTCCTTGCTCTCTCCAGAGGGAGGAAGGAAGGCTCTGGCTTCTTTTGTGTTCAGTTCTGCGCCTATGAAGGTGAGAAGCCGGACAGGCTCCAGAACTGACTTTGGAAGATTGAGAAGGAAACCTAGAGATGTAAGCAGCTGCTGGGTTACTTGCAAATGAAGTTTGACCTGTTCTGGAGACTGGCCTGCAATGAGCCAGTCGTCCAGATAAGGGAAGATGGCAATCTTTTGCCTTCTTAAATGAGCAACTGCTACTGCCAGGCATTTTATGAACACCCTTGGAGCCGAGGAGAGGCCGAAGGGCATTGCTCTGAACTGGTAATGGCCTGAGGGCAGTTCGAATCTGAGGTACTTTCGATGGGAGCTTCTGATGAGAACATGGAAATAGGCATCCTTGAGGTCCAGGGAGGCTAGTCAGTACCCTGGCCTTAGAGAGGGTAAAATAATCCCCAGGGTCACCATTTTGAACTTTGGTTTTAAAAGGTGCTTGTTTAGATACCTGAGATCCAGAAAGGGCCGCCATTCTCCTGTCTTTTTTGGGGTAAGGAAGTACCTGGAGTACAACCCTTTGCCCTGGTGTATGGGTAGAACCCTTTCCACGGCTCTGAGAGCCAGGAGGGTAGAAACTTCTGCTTCCAGGGCAAGTGCTTCTGATGGGTTTGCAGGTGGAAAAGATCTGGCTCTCATCTTCGGAAATTTCTTGAAGCTGAGAACCAGTCCCTGGCTTACTACCTCCAGGACCCACTTGTCTGATGTTAAAGACTTCAGTCCTGGACAAAGTAAGCCAGCCTGCCCCTACTGGTAGTGGAGAATCGGCCCTGGCTACCCCATCAGGAGCCTGCTTTGCAGGGCTTTGGGTTGAGGGGTAGAAGCAGGCACTAGAACCCCTTCTGCCCTTCCTCTAAAGAACCCCCTCTGGGCATAAGCAGAAGAGGAGGCCTGGGCTTGGTAAAATGGCCTATGAAAAGACCTGCCCCTGCGCCTGACATGCTGCCTTTGAGGAGTGACTTGCCTTTCTTTGGCCTGTGCACTCCTATAGGTGGTCCTATACTCATCCATTTCTTCATATAATTCTCTGTCTGCTCCCCAAACAGAGAATTGCCCACAAGGAAAATCCATAGCCTTAGACCGGGTATCCCAGACAGGGCAGTACATCTGAGCCAGGCCATTCTGCGTAAGAGACACAGATGTAGCCATAACTCTAGATGAAACATCATTAGAGTCTACAGCAGCATGAAATTGCACCTTGGATGCCTCAATACCATCCATAGCCGCCTGCTCCAGCTCCCATGGCAAGCTGTTCAGGGCCTGTTTTGCTAGAGCCAGGACAGTATCCCACCTGGTTTCTGGTACCTAGCTCGTAAGCCATATAATTTGCCTGTCTGAGTCCCAAAGATGCTGCCATGTACTGCTTTTTTGCCATGGCATCCATCCTCCTGGAATCCTTTTCAGGAGGGTGAGAGGCTAGAGGAATGTTAGCCTTGTCACAGGCTGCAGCCTGCACTACCCCCACATGGATGCACTGCTGAAATAGAAACTCCGTATCAGAGCCTGATAAAGCATACCTCTTGTCCATCCTTTTATCCACAGGGAGGATAGAATGAGGAGTTTTCAGAATTTTAACTGTCTGTTTCCTAAAAGATTTATGCAAGGGAATAGACAGTCTCCTAGACTCTGGAATATCCATCATTTCCACAAAATCAGGCTCTTCTTGATCATCCACAGCTTCCTCAACAGGGAGCTGCAGAGTGTTAGCAACTTTTTTGTAAAACAAAAAATGAGAGAGGACTCAGATAGCCTGGGAGGATACTCCTGAAGGTCTGTCTGGAGATGTCAGTTCAATGGGCACATCAGACTGTCAAAATCACACTCACTCTCCTCGTACCCCTCCTACCTTTCCCCTGGTTCATAAAAATCTTCAAAATCATAATCTTGAACCGAGGGAACCGACCGAACCGGGCGCTTACCCAATGGTGCCGGTTCGGACGGAACCGGGGAAAGAGACTGGACAATCTGAATAGCTTTGGCTATTTCCTCAGCGGTTGGAGAAAGAACTTTTGGCCCCAAACTAGCTGACCTTCTAGCCCTTTTAGTTGGAACTGGCTCCTCAGAGCTGGCTCGTTTGCCTGAGGAAGCATCGCCTGGTCAGAGGGCACTCCCTCAGGTTCGGTTGGAACCCGAACGGGCTGGCCATCCGGGTCAGCGGACTTTTAGCCTCCTTTCCTGAGCCTACCAACTCTCTTTTCCACAGTGGCAGCAGGAAAATTTTACAACTCTGGCAGTCTGCATTGAGGTGGTCAAACCCCAGACAATATACACATATGGTGTGTGGGTCAGCCTTGGCAAAGGCTTCCCCACAGAGGCCACAGTGCTGAAACCCAGTGGGTCCGGTTTTTCTTTTGGGTTTCTCAGTCATAGTGCCAGCCTAACCAAAACTTGCCCGTTAAGGGCAATCCACCAAGCAAGACTCTCTTATCGGTTCCCAACCGTGTCACGGGTCGTGGAAAAAAAACGTAATAAAATCCGTTTTTTTTAGAACCGATAAGAACCGGGAACCGCACTCTAAAGGGCTAGAAAGTAATTTTTAAACCCCTCTGATCGGTTCAAACCGAACCGAAAAAGACGTTTACAAGTTCCACACAGAAGAAAAATAAAAAAGTAAGCCTATCTATTACTTACAATACCACAGACAGAGCTTGAACCGACGATTGCGGTTAAATTTCGGTAAAATAAACCGAGAATTACACTTTAAAACCACCAAACAAACCGAGCAGCAGGAGGAATCTCCAGAGCGACTGTTCAGTGAGGCAGAGTAAAGAATCTGACAGTTTAAGTTTGAGCTTCAAAAGACAGAGTGTTTAACCGAGCTCGCGCTCAAGATTCCATGCCCTGCATGGAAGTTAACTCTTTCACCTCCGGAGCAGTTCTAACCTGGGGTTATACTGCATATGTCATAATATAGCAAGACTTCATGTTGTTTGAAGGGGCTTTACTTCTAGCTCCAACAGTAGCTTTTCTGTAGGAGTTAGAGATGTTAGTGATTTCTGACCCTGTGGAAAAGGCAACTTTTTGAACTGCAGCATAAGACCTTGACTCACTACCTTAAGTACCCATTTTTCTGTGGTAATGAGATAATGAAACCGCCTTCCTCCTACCGGGGGAGGGGAGGTGACCTGTCTTTTGTAGTGAGGGGATTTGTTTGGAATGAGCTGGAGGGAGGAAAGGAGACAGCTTGTCTCTAGCCTCTCCTACCCTTTTCCCCTGACGTAACCTCTCACCTGAGAGTAGTCTGAGGTATGAACATTGGCACAGGGTAGAATGCCTTGGGGTAGTAGCCTCTGCTTCTATGCCCTCTGCTCTGAGACCTTTGAGAAGTGGAGGCATTTTATTTTCCTATATTACTTTGGTAGGTGGTTTTGTATTCTTCCACCTTTTTCATATAAGCCTCAGTTTTGTCCTCAGATAATGAATTATTCTAGCAGGGAAAACCCACAGCTTTATTCTGCGTATCCTGATAAAGACTGGTTGACCTTAGCCATGCATGGCGCCTAAGGGAAACTGCCTGGGCTGTGGCTCTGGAGGCAGTGTCATTAGTGTCCACTGCCATGTGAAACTGGTACTTTGTGGCTCCGAAGGCCAATTTGACAGTTTCTGTAAGGTTCTGAGCCACTTTGTCTTGGACCTGCTGGCTGATAGCTAGCACTGAGTTCCAGAGAGCTTTTTGGTACTGGGCTGCACAGGTCATGTAAGTAGATAGGTGAAGCAGCAGACAGGCTGTTGTATAAGATTTTTTCCCCATAAAATCAAGCCTTCTAGATTCCTTTTCAGGAGGCTCAGAAGAAAGGGGTGCTTTAGCCTTGTCACAAGATGCAGCCTACACTACTCCCTCATGATCAGGGTGAGTATACAGAAACTCTGCATTATTGTTCTCCAGTTGATGCTTTTTCTCAATTTTCTTGTCCACTCCAGAAATGGAAGTTGGATTTTCAAGTACTTTAAAAGTTGCCCTGTAAAGTGACTTATGTATGTGCAAAAGCAACCCTTTGGAAGGAGGGAGACCCATCATATCTAAAAAGTCTTCCTCTACTTCCTGGTCAGTGGTCTTTTGAAAGGTGAGATCCAGAGTATCCACCATATGCTGAATGAAGGTAAAGTGAGGAAACAGCCTCCTGGCTATTGGAGGGACAGCCAAACTCTTGGTCAGGGGGGAACCTCTGGTTGTAAGGGTTCCTCCCCTAACTCATCATCATCACACTCATAATAAAAACACCTGGGTATGTCCAGAGTTTGAAGTGTGAGGGGTAGCAGGCTCAGGAGGGCACTAAATATACTGCCTGTTTGGTGTAAGTGCCAAGCCTTAGCCAACTATTCATCAGCAGGCATAATTTTTTATGCCACTGGCGTCTCCCCTTGCTTCTCAGCAGGAGGGGCACTGATGTGTTTTCCATTTTGTTTCTTTTTAGCAATCACTTCATCAGAAACCTGCTCATTGTGTCTCTTTTTTGGCTTGGTCAGAATTATTTTTCTCAGTTTTATTCTGTAGGGAGTCTTTAAAAGACTTTCCTCTAGTTTTATGTGAGGAGGACCCCTCTTCAGGATTTACACTGGAGGAGGAAGTAGCCTGAGAAGCCATTAAGAAAACATTACTTATCATAGTAATCTTGTTTCTTCTAAGGGAATCTTACTGTATTCTGACAAATGCAGTATGGTCTCACCATAGGACTGCCCTGGAGCCAAAATGGTTAAAAGAACCTATGCTAATAGTGGAATGTTAGGCTCGAGCTCAGTTTTCAAATCACTGTCCCTGGTTGCACTTCCTGCAACCGTCAGATTCTTATGAAACATGCAGAAGCTAAATACTAACTATCCAAACTAAGTTTACTATCCCCAAATACCCATATTAGTTGAACAAAAATTCCAAACAACAGGAGGCATCTCTAAGGCTCAAGTCAACAGATGCCCAAAAAACTAATAGGTACCCACAGGTTTCCAACATAAGTGATACAGGTAGTGAGCAGAGCCCTGTAGGTCCTAGCAGGGGAGGAAGAGTGGGAGCTCAGAATACAGTAAGATTTCCTTAGAAGAAACAAGATTACTATGGTAGGTAATGTTTTCTTCAGACCCCAGGAACTCTTACTGTATTCTGACAAATGCAAACTACCCAAACAGTGCCCTTGGAGGTGGGCAGAGGACCTATTCAGGAAACAGGCTCTGCAGGACTGCTGTGCCAAACCTGGCATCACTCCTAACCCAAGTATCCAGGCAGTAGTGCTTGGTGAATGTGTGAACTGTTCTCCAGGTAGCTGCTTTACAGATTTCCAGAAGAGGGATGTCTCTTAAAGCTGCTATTGATGCAGCAGTCCCTCTAGTAGAATGGGCCCTAAGCCCTTGTGGGGGCTGCTTACCCACTCTGCCATAACATAATTGGATACATGACACAATCCATCTTGCTATGGATCTCTTTGTGGCAGGTTTACCCTGCCAACCTCTCCACAGGTCAGAAAAAGCTGGGTTCTATCCCCTGTGACCTTTTGTGTGCTCTAGGTAGTAGCTAATAGCTCTCTTGACATCCAAGCTATGTAGTCTACGATCACCTGAGGAGGAATGATCAGTAAAGAAGACTGGAAGGGTGATGGACTGATTAATGTGAAAGTCAGATACCACCTTAGGAAGAAATTTATTATTTGTCCTGAGGACCACCTTGCCCCTATGGAAAGCCACATAATTGGGTTTCATAGACAACATCTGAATCTCACCAGTCCTTCTGGCAGAAGTAATGGCCACTAAAAACACAGCCTTCCAAGTCACATGCTTAAGGTCAGCTGATGACATGGGCTTGAAAGAGGGTAGGAACTCAATCGTGAGGATGCAGATACAGTAGCCCCTTAAAAAACTTTTAGAACACTGCATTAGAGGCCAAAGAGGATGGCTTACCTGCTGACAGGTAAGCAGATACCACAGCCAGATGAACCTTCACAGTAGAGAGCCTGAGGCCTAGGGAGTGAAGATTGGTGAGACAGTCAAGTACTACTGATAACCCAGCCTGGGTGTGATCTAGGTTTTTGTTCCTGCACCAAAAAGAAAATCTTTTCCACTTGGAAGTATAGATCTTCTTGGTAGAAGGTTTTCTGGATACCCTAAAGGCCTCCATTACCCCTTCTATAAGATTCAGATTTGCATACTCTAAGTCCTCAAGAACCAGGCTTTGAGTCTGAGTGATCGAAGACTGGGATAGAGGATCCTGCCCTGGGAGGAGGTCAACAAATTGTGCCTCCTGGGTAGGCTGACTGGTTTGGCTACTGATAGAGACAGAACTAGGGAATACCATAGCTGCCTGGCCCAATCTGGGGCAATAAGGATCACTGTGGCTGGCTGGGATCTGAGCTTGTTCAGGGCTCTCGGCAACAATAGGAAGGGAGGGAAGGCATACAGGAACTTCCCTGTCCAATTCAGGGTCAACGCATCCAGTGGTACTGTGCCCTTCAGTGGAGGCCTCCAACAGTACTGAGGGAGCTGGCAGTTGTCTGGGGAAGCAAAGAGGTCTACCTCTGGAGTGCCCCACCCTTTGAACACCAACTGCAGTACTTGCTTGTTTAAGGACTATTCGTGATGGTTTTGATTTATCCTGCTCAGTGCATCTGCCAGCACATTGTCCTTCCCCGGTAGGTGGACTGCTGACAACAAAATGTTCACGGAATAGGCCAGGGTCCATATTTTCATAGCTTCTGTGCACAGGAGTGTGGACCTTGTGCCTCTCTGTTTGTTGATGTAGTACATAGTGGTCATGTTGTCTGTCCTGACCTGAACCACCTTTCCCTGCAGCATGCTAGCGAATGCCTGAAGTGCCAGAAACACTGCCCTGAGCTCCAACAGGTTGATGTGAAGCAATGATTCCTGTTTGAGCCAAGTACTGTGGACAGTATGCTCCCCTAGGTGTGCTTCCCACCCCAGTAGGGATGCATCTGTAGTGAGCACCAGGGATGGTTGCTCTTGAAAGAATGGAACTCTGTCTCAGGTTTTCTAGATCCTACCACCACTAAGTGCTTGCACGAATGTTTGAGTGACTGGGACCAGCTCTGATAACCGGTCTCTTTTCTGGTGCAGTAATGCTTGAGGTGATACTGAATATCCCTCATCTGAAATCTTACTCCTGACACTGTGGTGATTGAGGCTGCTATGTGGCCTAACAACTGGTGAAAATGTCTGGCCCGGTCTGAGGCTGTGAGGCTTGAAGGCGCCCACTACCTGTGTCAGAGTGTCTGCCCTCAGCTGAGGAAGAAAGGTCCTTTTCCTCTGACTGAATCCAGTTCTGCTCCTATAAACTCCAGGAGCTATACTGGCTGTAGCACTGACTTCTTTTGGTTTATGAAGAACCCTAGGGACTGTAACAGTTCCTGTGTCAACCCCAGAGACTGCTTGACCTGCTGGGGGGAGACTGCCCCTTCAAGAGCCAGCCGCCCAAGTATGGAAAAGCTACCACTCCCTGCCTTCGTAGATGTGCCACAACCACAGCCAAGCATTTTGTGAACACCCTTGGAGCAGAAGTAAGGCCGAAAGGCATTGCCCCAAACTGATAGTGGCCTGATGGCAGTCTGAATCTGAGGAATTTTCTGTGGGACTGTCTTATTAGGATATGGAAGTATCTTTTAAGTCCAGAGATGCCAGCCAGTCTCCTTGCCTTAGGGTTGGCAGAATCGTGTTTAAAGTGACCATTTTGAATTTTGGTTTCAGTAAATGCCTGTTTAGGTGTCTGAGATCCAGTATGGGTCGCCACTCCCCTGTTTTCTTGGATTTAAGGAAGTATCTTGAGTAGAGGCCCTTTCCTCTATGTGAGAGAAGAACTGGCTCCACTGCTCCCAATGAGAGCAGATTTAGCACCTCCATTTCCAGTAAAAGTGTCTCTGATGGGGAGGAAGGTTGAAAAAACTCTTGCCTTCAGTCTTGGTCTGAGTTTGAAACTGAGTACAAGGCCCTGACCCACTGCCTCCAGGACCCACTGGTCTGTGGTGATGGATTGCCATTCCTGGAGATAGTAGGTCAGCTTGCCCCCTACTTGAACTGGGGAGGTGACCCAAGCAGATCCCTCAGGGTGTCTGCTTATTTTGAGGTGCTGACTGGGTGCTGGGGCTGGTTCGGTTGGTGTCTCTCCTGCCCCTGCCTTTGAAGTAGCCTCCCTGCTGATGATATTGTGGATAGGCTTGAGGCTGGAAAAATGGCCTATAAGGTCTGCTCCTATGACCCCTGGCATGCTGTTTTGTTTTGGGTGGGGGGGTAGGAGCCTTATCCTTAGCAGCAGCACTTTAGTATCCTGCTTTGTTTTCATCCATCTTCCCATTGTAAGCCTGTCTGTTGTCCGAACAGGGATGAACGCTCACATGGGAAGTCCATGGCTTTGGACTGGGTATCCTGGGTAAGATTAGTAGTCCTCAGCCAAGCAAATCTCCTAAAAGACACTGAGGAAGCCATCTGCCTGGCTGCAGTGTCATTGCTATTCACTGCCATCCTGAATTGAACCTTGGAGGCCTCTACACCTCTCTTAGTAGCTTCCTCCAGGTCTGCTGCCATTGGTGCTGGCACAGATTTTGTAATCTCCAGCACAGTGTCCTAGCGTGTATTTGATACCTGGCAACATATGCCATGTATGAAGCCTGCCTAACTGCCAGGAAAGAACCCAGGTATTGCTTCTTTGCAATAGAATCCAGCTTTCTGGAATCTTTATCAGGAGGATGTGATGCCAGAGAAATGCCTGCTTTACCACAGGCTGCTGCCTGTACCACACCTTCATGACTAGGGTGACCGAAGAGGAACTCAGCCCCACCCTTAGCCACCCAATACTTCTTATCCACCTTTCTATCAACTGGTGGTATTTAAGTTGGGGTATGCAGGATTTTCATGACCTTCCTCTTCAGGGACTTATGAATGGACAGTAAAACTCTTTTAGGAACCTGAACATCCATCATTTCTCTATAGTCCTGTTCCTCCTCCTCATCAGTTGATTCCTGTGTAGAGAGGTCCAGGGACTGAGACACCTGTTTCACAAATTTAAAATGAGAGGTATAGTCCTCGGTTCCCTTGTCAGGGGAGTCAGGACAATGAGGATCCGATGAAATATCCGGATCAATGGGTTCACCGTAATCCTCTTCCTCATCCTCATTAGCATCGTCATCATATTCCTCCACAAAGGTGTCCAACTCGGGTTCCAAGAAACCGGAGTAGAGCATGAAGGATCCAGGCGTGGCCGCTTCAGAACCTGAACTGGAGTTACCAGTTGAAGTGACTGTATTATCTTAATAGCATTTGTTATTTCCTCAGCGGTTTGGAACCGGGATACTTGGTTGCGGTTCAACTGCTGAGTGCTTTTCTTTTCTTTATCGCTTTCCTGCGGCTGCTGGGTTAGCGGCAGGGTCAGTAGGTCTCTTCTTAACCGACAAACTATCACCCTTGTCAGAGGGCTGATCCTCTGGTTCTTTTTGGCTCAAAATCAGTTTGTCTGCAGCCGGTTCAGCCGCCTTCTCAGACATCTTCTCCGAAGTCGTTTTCAAGTGCCTCTCAAGCGTCGACTGAGGGAAGTTTTTACGGATCTTGCAATCCTGTTTGAGGTGGTCAAACCCCAAGCAAAACACACATAAAAGATGAGGCTCTGCCTTCGTGAACGGTTCCCCACACGCTGTACAATGTTGGAAACCTGTGGAGCCTGTTCGTTTTTTTGTCTGTGACATTTATCAGTTGTTAAAAACCGAACTAAACCGAGAGTTACCCCCGTGAATTTAAACTATCAAAAAACATCTTTCTGGATGGTATACAATCAAATTACAGTAATAAATGAAACAAAATAATACCGGTTCCTTCCTGGTTGGAAAAACTCAGGAGTAACCAAAGAGACTTACCAAATCTATCTAATTCTACCTGTGAACCAAGGACAGTGCTTCAAAAATCGAAATGAAGTAAACGGACTTAAAAATAAACTGAGAAAATAATCTCTTCAATTAGAGTGAAGGAGAGCTCTCCGGAGACGTTACTGAGGCAAACGGAGTAAAGAATCTGACAGTTGCAGGAAGTGCAACCAGGAACAGTGATTTGAAAACCGAGCTCGAGCCTAACATTCCACTGTTAGCATAGGTTTCATTAACCATTTCGGCTCCGGGGCAGTCCTATGGTGAGATCATACTGCATTTGACAGAATACAGTAAGATTTCCTGGGGTTTGAATTTCCAACCTTTTGGCTCCCTTTCTACATGTTTTTGAACAAGGTTTAGAGCAAAGTTTACAGCTGTGGTCTGGACCTAAACAGATACACTTAAAGGGAAACACTGGAAAAACGCAGCTTTACCCAGGCGCTACAAAATGCCTGATTACTGCTTTTGGACAGTAACATTTTAAAGAAAAATTACCTTTAATTACTTTTTTAGTGATTTAAACAGTGGTCTTCAACTTTCTATTGCTGGCAGCCACTATCTCATGAGCAACAAAGAGCTTCCTGAGCTCACTTTATGCTAACATGTCCTGCCAACCAATAGCAGAGGTCAAACAGACATATTAGCATACAGTGAGCTCAGAAATCTAACTGCTGCTCATGAGATGGTGGCAGCCAGCAACAGAAAGTGGAAGTTGTGGGTAGCCGTTTTAAATCATTAAAAAAAAGTTGTAAATGTCTGAAAGCACTAACTGAGCGTTTATGTAGTGTCTGAGGAAAGTTGTGTCTTTTTCAGTGTTTTCCTTTAATACCATCTTTTTTAAACGACAGGTCCAGTACTCCTTTTAGGTCTATCTGATATGCCAGTTTCTCAGAAGACCTTAAAATGTGTTTCCAAATGAGAAAAGAATACAATAGTGGTCAGTTCCCAAGCGCTATGCAACTGCAACTAAACGATTCCTAAAAGCGCTAAAAATAATGACACATAAAGAAAAATCACGGTTCCTATTAAATTCAGGGAACCGCTAAGTAAAGAAAAGAAAAATGGTTGAACTCATTTAAAACCGTTTGAATTTTAACTCACGAAAAAAAAAACAGGACCTGCTGAGGTAAAGAAATTTGCAGTTCCTGGGAACCGATGGAACTGGGGAAAAATTACCAAAAGTAAAGAAAAAATTCTAAGGCAGCACTAAGAAAACAATTTTTTTTTACCAATTTTAAAAAAAGAAATAAAATTTCTTCAAGCAGAAGTGAGAAGAGTGAAGAAATTAATCTGACTGACCTCCCACTCTAGCTCAGGCAGCACTCTCTCCTCCTACTCTCTAACTGATGATGCCAAAAATCATTAGCATTAACTCCTCCTTCGAGGCAGCTGAACCCAGCTGCCATACTGCACCTGTCCAGCATATTGAAGAATTCCTGGGGTGAAAACTAATCATTCTTATTTTGCTGTTCCCACCATGAAAACTTGTCTAGGACAAAAATCTTTGCTATATCAATGACTCCAGTTTTATCATTCTTTGCCTCAAGTCATAACTGCCGATTGTACTAGTCTTAAATAATACGTGCTACATCTAGACATCTGTCAATGTAATTGATTTAATGTCTCAACAATATGATTAATGATTTATTTAATGTTATTTTTTTATTGTGTAATTGTTGTATAATAAATATTTAATTTTGTTCTATACGGTCGTCCATGAAAACAGGTTTTATGCTTGTGGATTCTCCAGATTTTAAATAAATCAAATCAAATCTTAAGTAATCCTGTTAGGAATTATCTTCTGGTATAGAACTATACCTGTAGGGTTGCCAGGACCAACTGCCAAGATGTCCCAAGAACTGCTCCATGGCAGTGGGCTAAATTCAGCAGTGTTCTCATGCACTGAATATTTTTTGCTGTTAGCTAAAGAAAATGAGAAACAGTTATACGTTAATATTTTGACATAAACCATGACACCCATGGATGGGAAAGAAAAGATAAATTTTAGAAAAAAGAACTTTACCATGACCGTCCCCTGGGGCTGAACAGCAAGCGGCTGTCCCACTGCTACCACCTGCTGATGGGACTCACTTGAAGGACTTATTATCTGAATAGTCTGTCCCTGAATTGAGTAAGCTAAAACACAAATAAAATTAAATGACATTTCTTATAAGAATTCAAATGCATTTAAAAACATCAAGACATGCATCAAAGCCTTTTCTTGCCCTGTAGGGTTTTTTTTTCTCCCCACCCTCAGTTCCACTGCCCTCTTCTACTCTGCTGGCAACTTTCAGGCCCCATTACTGCTTGCACAACACATTAGTGTGGCGGCACAGGTCCAAGAGTACTGGCAGCCATCCTTTAGGTGGCCGAGGGTTTAGCCCCCAATTTTCTACTGTCCCTTCCACAACATCTGTGATGGAAACATAAGTACACACATTCCTCTGCAAATTAAGGGAACCTCTTGACCTGCCACAAGAGTTGCTGCAGTCACGGAACAAAGAGCAGCCCTACCTGGTGAAGGTCGCATTGCCCCTGGCAGCACACCACAACCCTGGCCACCCATTCACCAGCATCTCAGGCTTGCCCCTGAATGCGAGTAGCCAGAATCAGAGCACAACCACTGGGCCCTTGGGAAACCCCACAACAAAGTCTTTTAAGAAGTGTGTACGCACGCACATATGGACAGAAACTAGTGCACACACTCACGTAAAACTTATTTTTCAGTAGTATGCTTAATTTAACCCCATTCCCACTGTAAGCTTCAAGGAATTTCTATGAGCATCTATTGAAATCCTGCAGAAATTTCAGCCAGTCTAAGATGGAAGGCAAAAAAACAATAAAATAATATTAATAAACCAGTGACTCATAAATTTGTTTCATTTTTTATGGTCCATTATGATGATGCCACACAAAAAAAAAAAAAAACATCCTAAAGTGTGATGCCAAGACACAAAGGTTTATGGTGTTCTTAAAGACCTTCTGACATAATATGGACGACTCTGAAAAACAATGTTTAGACAGAATTTAACTTTTAATTCAGATCCTTCCTTTATTTATCTTTCCCTGATTCTTCATTACCAAGGACATTTACATGAAAACAGAATTCTCTGGCACTTGGTTGTCACCCTCTCTGTCTTCTTGTCTATAAGTCACATCACAATCATTTTTACAGCCACAGCATCTGAGGTCACAAGTAGAGGATTATGATGTCATGTTTAGACAAGAACAGATGATGAAGACAGAGTGACAAGAGATCCAGTATGCATGAACATTTTATAAGTAATAAATTGTGAACAGAAGCTAAGTACATGAAGAAAAAAATTACCATGGTAACATTGTTTCTTCCACGGGATCCCTCACTTTGCTTAACAACTGCATCAATCCCCTGGAATGAGCTGCCAGGGAACTTAGAATTTTATACTAATTATAGAATCTGGAATGAAATTCAAACTCTGCCGTGTGGTCATGCTCACCCTCACATTCCAATGGCAGATTTATTTTGAAAGCTATGGTGAGCAGTGACCACTAAACTAGCTAAATGGGTACCCAAAATAAAACAAAAATACTTTTAAAATGTTAGGAAGTATTTAAAAGGCTCAGATCACTGATTAACAGTTTTAAAGGCACTATAACATAGAAACATAGACTTTGACGTCAGATAAGGACCACTTGGCCCACCCAGTCTGCCCATTTCCCTACCTATTGGATAAGCTGCAGATCCTAAATTGCCTTATATCTGTCCCATGCATGCCTGAATTCCCCCCACTGTTTTTGACCCCACTACTTCCTCAGGAAGATCATTCCATGTGTCCACCACCCTCTCTGTGAAAAAATACTTTCTCATGTTGCCCCTAAGCTGTCTCCCCTCTAGCTTCTTCTGAAAGATGCTACAAGTAGTGCCAGGTATAAAGAATTAATTATTGTGCAAACCTTTTCTCATGACCTGTCAGTTTGACCTCAGTGGTAGGGAAAATGATGGAATCACTTCTGAAAGAAAGAACTGTTGAGTACTTAGAGGCCAGCGGAGCATAGGACCCAAGGCAGCATGGATTCACAGTGGGAAGGTCATGTCCGACAAATTTAACAGATTTCTTTGGCTAGGTGACCAAAATAGTACACCAGGGAGGGACTGTGGACATGGCCTACCTAGACTTTAGCAAGGCATTTGATGCAGTCCCACACAAAAGATTAATAAACAAGTTAGCCAGCCTGGGAGTGGGTCCCAGGGTAAACAACTGGGTGGACAACAGGACACAGAGCGTAATAGTAAACTGAGTCCACTCCAAAGAAAGGGGAGTTATAGCTGGGTACCACAGGGTTCAGTATTGGGGCCGGTCCTGTTTAACATCTTTATAAGTGACATTGCAGAGGGACTGGAAGGAAAAGTATGCCTCTTTGCACATGAAACAAAAATCTGTAACAAGGCTGATACATAAGGTGGGGGGCGGAAAGGATGAGAAGGGACTTGGCAAGGTTGGCTGAATGGTCAAAAGTATGGCAGCTTAGATTCAATGCAAAGAAATGCAAAGTAATACACCTGGGAAACAAAAACCCAAGGGAAGAATACACAATTGGGGGGGGGGGGTAACTAACAACAACAAAAGTGGAAAGGGACCTGAGAGTAGTCACATGAGACAACCTAAAGGTAGGCAGGCAATGTGATATGGCAGTAAGGAGGGCTGGGGTGATACTGGGATGCACAGGGAAAGGCATCACCAGTAGAAAACAGAAAGTTGTCATCCCTCTGTACAGACAGTTGGTGAGACCCCATCTGGAGTACAGCATGCAGTTCTGGAAACCCCATCTCCACAAGGACATAGACAGGATGGAGGCAGTCCAGTGGAGGGCAACTAAAATGGTGCAGGTTCTGCACCAGAAACCATATAAAGAGAGACTAAAGAAGCTTAATATGTATACCCTCGAGAAAAGGAGGGAGAGAAGGGACGTGATAGAAACTTTCAAGTACCTCAAGGGAATCAACAAAGTCCAAGAGGGTAGCATCTTTCAGAAAAAAATAAAATGTGTAAGAACAAGGGGCACAGTTTAAAGATAGATAGGGACGGCTCAGGCGCAACGTGAGGAAGTATTTTTTTCACAGAGAGGGTGTTGGGCACATGGAATGGCCTTTCTGAGGAGGTCATAGAGTCAAAAACAGTGGGGGAATCCAAGAATGCATGGGACAGACATATGGCAATTATAGTGGGGGGTAGGAGGAAGTAGGCTGTTGGTTAACTAGGATCCGCAGCTTATCCAATAGGTAGGGGAAATGGTCAGACTGGAAGGGCCAAGCAGTCCTTATCTGCCGTCAAAGTCTATGCTTCTATGTTTCTATGTTCTGGAAGGGCAGGCAGGGATTTGGATTGTTAAGCACAGTGAGGGATCCCATGGAAGAATCAACATTATTACGGTGAGTCACTTTTTCTTCAAACCCCAGCCATCCCTCACTTATGCTTACCAACTGCAGGCTCCATAGTGTACCTTGGGAGGCTGGGTACAAAACCTATTTAGGGAAAAGGTTCTGCAAGACAGCAATGCCAAAACTGGCATCCCTTCTAGACTGTATGTCCAGAAAGTAGTGTTTTGTTAAAAGTGTGTACTGTTTTCCAGGTAGCTGCTTACAGATTTACTGCAGGGAAACACCTCTTGATGCCACACAGAGACAGAGATGCCCCTGGTGCAGTGAGCCCTAAGGTGTTCAGGTGGTAACAAGGGGGATATTAGATGTGGGGGGGGGGGTAAAACCCGGAGACTGAGTAGGGTCTCTGATGGCACAGTAGGTAGGGAAAATAGGGCAGACTAGGTGGGCCAGGAGGTCCTTACCTGCTGACAACTTCTATGTTGCTATGTTTCTGCCAGATTTGACATAGCAGAACTGTATGTAGGAAACTATCCAATGAGAAATGGTTCTCTTGGATGCTGGCTTACTTGTCCCCACTTCACTACAGGTGACAAATAATTGGTGTTATTGGACCTTACATCCTTGGTATGGTCCAAGTAGTACCTCAGAACTCCCTTAACATCCAGACTCTGGAGCTGTTGTTCCATGCTGGATTTTGCTGTGAAAAGAACTGGAAGTGTAAAAAACTGATTCAGATGAAATTCAGACACCACTGTAGGGAGGAATTTTCTATTAGCTCTTAGGACTATCTTGTCCCTGTGAAATACTATACACTTAGGATCTGTGCAGAGGGCTTGCAGCTCGCTCACCCTTCTGGCAGATGTCACAGACACCAGGAAAACTGCGTTCCAGGCAACATACTTCAAAGCAGCAGTTGCCACAGGCTCGAAAGGAGCCACCGTCAGTGGGGCAATACACAGATTCAGGTCCAACAGTAGAACAGGATCCCTGCTGTAGGGTACTGATGATTAAGGCCTTTAAAGATCAAGTTGAAAATGGGTTTGTAGTCCACTGAACAGTCTTTGTCAGCTGATGTATAAGCTGACACTGCTACCAAATACACCTTCAGTATCGAAGGCCTTGAGCCCAATTACTGGAGGTGGACTAGGTAGTCCAGGACTGTGGACAGAGCTGTCCGGAGAGGGTTGGTCCGTTTAGGAGAGCACCATAAGAAAATTTACGGATGGGAGGCATCAACCCCTTAGTGGGGGATAAGCCCCATCATATCCATGAATTCAACCTCATCCTCATCAGTTTCCTGAGGAAATGATGAGGGCATTGACTTTATGTCTCACAAAGGTATAGTGAAGCAAATGTTCTGAAGGTCTTGGAGGTGAGACACATTCTTGCTCAGGAGAACCATGTGATTCTATGATTTTTTTCTCCTCCTCTTCTTCATAAAATATTTCTAGCTCCTCCTCCTCTGCAGGCATTGGGGATGGAACTGGAACCTGAGGAGGGGAACAGGCATACTCATGAACATCCCCATACATACCTGGAAGAACTGCCATGTCTTAGTCATGTCTTCCATTGTGGGCAGTTTAATTTTATTCACTGTCAAATCATTTTTTACCTCTTCAGAAGGAGGGTCAGCTACTTGATTTTCTTTTGCCATGCACTGTCTCCAGTGCCTGCTCTCTTACTTTTTTATTGGTTTCTGCGTTCCCCCATTCAGACACCCTGATTTCTGATCCAGCTTTGCAATTTTATCTTTTTTTTTTTTATTTCTGTCAATTGGCATCTCCTTTGCTACTTCTGCGACAGGGGCAGTGATATATTTTTCTTTTCCTTAGCAGGCACCGGTCCGATGCCTGCTCAGCAGCCCTTTTACTCTTTCTAGTTTCAGGGTTCTCCCTTTCTGACACTCTGACATCCATACCATCTCTAGCACATTTGACCTTCTACTTATTCTGAGGGGGCTAAACCCTCACCTTAGCCTTGTTATGACATACAGGCAGACTGTGAAGCCTTACTGACTTCACTTTTTTTTTGCAGCCTACTGTTTTGTGTTTTAGGACAAAGCTAACAATCATTGTCTGGACCCAGGCACTTTAAGCACAACTTGTGACAGTCTGCCTTTTCCAGGAGTTGGAAAGAACAGGTTACTCACCTGTAACAGTAATTCTAGGAGTGGTGTATGTTGTTCATCCATACTCTCTGGCATGTCCCTTTCCCCTTTAAACTTGCCGGAAGTCTTCAAGCTGGCTCCTCCCACCCACCCACGTGGTAAATACCTCGGCTCCACCCCATGACGCCAGATCTTAGCCCGCTGGAAGCAAGGTTGAGCACCTAAAGCTGGGGAGGTCGGGTGGGTACATATGGATGAACATATACCACTCCTAGAAAGTACAGTTACGTAAGAACTTACTGTAACAGTAGATCTTCAAGAGAGGCTCTTGCAGTAGGTAATTACATATAGGACTGGCGCTGGCCCGACCTTAGGACCCACAAAAATTTCTAGCTAGCAGTCCTGGCGAGGGACCGCCCCATCGTCAGGTGACCGGCGCTATGCGACGCTGAGTATAAAGAGGCGTCCCGGATGCCCGCTTCCAGTTCTCTCTTCTCACCACAGGTCTGGAAGGCCCGGACGAGAGAAGCAGATATTTTCCTCAATGGAAAAGGAGCTGAAAAAGCCTAGGGGGATGGAGGCGGGAAGGTATTACCTACTGCAAGAGCCTCTCGAAGATCTGCTGTTACTGTTGGTTCTTACGTAACTTGTACTATCTTACTCGAGAGGGCTCTGCAGCAGGTAATTACATATAGGACAGAATCCCAAGCAGTCTGGAACAAAAGAAAGGCACGGGAGGAGTACTACTCAAGAAGTAACAAGAAAACCTTGCAAGTCTCAAGAAAGAAGGCCTTGCAAGACCGCTATTCAAAGCCTGCTCTCTGGCGAGAGGCAATGTCCAAACTGTAATGTTTAGTAAGGTATGGGCGGAAGTCCAAGTGGTGGCAGCACAGATGTCTGCCGCAGACACGTTCTTGAAACAAGCGCAGAGGCTGCTACTCCACGAGTGGAGTGACCTCTGACTTGACCCGGTAGGGTCTTGTTGTACTTGTCATAATAGAAAGTGATGCAATGGGCCAACCATTTTGATAGGCATTGCTTAGAGACAGCATTGCCTTCTCTTTTGTGAGCAAAGAGGCGAACAACTGATCAGTCTTTCTGAGATCCTTAGTCCCATCGTGTAGTATCTCAGGATCCTGTGAACATCCATGGTATGGAGCAGGTATTCTCCTTGATTGGAGTACTGCGTGAAGAAGGCAGGTAATTCAATAGACTGATTCAAGGTAGATTCTGCTACCACCTTCGGAAGAAACTTGGGATTCGTCAGAAGAGCTACTGGATTCTTTGTGAAAAATCAGATAAGGGATTTTGCACATCAGGGCCTGGCTTGCGGAAATTCTAGAGCAGAAGTAATGGCCACCAAGAAGAGCGTCTTCCACGATAAAAACTTCAAGTTTGCAGAAGCCGCAGGCTCAAAGGGAGGAAGGGTAAGTTTCTCGAGGACAAAGTTTAAGTCCCAAGGGGGAGCTGGAGTCCGGATAGGGGGCCTGAGATGAAGGACCCCTCTGAGGAAAGTTTTGGATACCTCCAGCTGGGCAAATGCTTTATCAGTGAAAGGGACATGGTAGGCTGAAATAGCCGCCATATGGACTTTCAAAGAGGAGTGACTGAGACCCAGGTCGAAAAGATGATGCATGTACTCAAGTAGAAAGGTCACAGGACAGGAAAATGGCTCCACGTTCCTGGATGCAGCCCAGATGGAAAATCTTTTCCATTTCATGGTGTAGGTGGACCTAGTGGAGGGTTTTCTAGACTCCACGAGAATCTCGGCCACCTTAGAGGAAACGGCAAAATGAGATTGAGCTAGGTCTGCAGGAGCCATGCATGAAGTTGAAGGGACTTGAGTCCCGGATGGACCAGGGTCCCCTGATCCTGGGTCAGCAATCCTGGAGATAAAGGAAGAGGAAGAGGAGGAACCTCTGAGTATTGTTGTAGAAGAGAGAACCAAATTTGCCTGGGCCAGAAGAAAAAATTACTCACCTTAGTAATGTTGTTTCTTCTAATGGAGTCTTGCTATATTATGACAAGTGCAGTTTGTCCCACCACTAGAACTGCTCCGGAGGTGAAAGAGTTAACTTCCATGCAAAGCATGGAGCTTAGAGCGCGAGCTCGGTTAAAGAAGCTCTGTTAGGGTGGTTTCAACCGAAACCGTTAGATCTTTACGAGCAAAACTCACTAAGGCTCTGTGTGAAGCTGTAACCTACACTAGCCAACTGGCTACTAACATATTCACACATTTTCCTGGTCCCAACACCAAGACTCAAGTCAGTGGACCAGAAAAATAAGATAAAATAACTAAATAAAACACAACACCCAAACATGAAAGAGGGCATCAATAAATGCCAACAGTGGACTGCCCACCCCATACCCAAAGTAGAAGTTCTGAGAGGGGCAGGCTGGGGGGAGGTCATAATATAGCAAGACTCCATTAGAAGAAACAACATTACTAAGGTGAGTAATTTTTTCTTCAAACAACATGAAGTCTTGCTATATTATGACAAGTGCAGACTACACAGCAGTACCTCCATGGAGGAGGGACAGAACCTACTTAGGAATAGGCTCTGAAGCCGGTTGTCAAACCCGAGCATCCTCCTGGCCTGGATATCCAGGGAGTAATGCTAGTGAAGTGTGTACTGTTTTCAAGTAGCTGCTTGACATATCTCCAAGATAGGGATGTCTCTAGCAGCAGCTAGAGATGCAGCTGTACCTCTGGTAGAGTGAGCCCTCAGGCCTGAGGGGTACCTTACCCAGCTTTTGATAGCAAAACTGGATACAAGAGACGATCCACCTGGCAATGGATCTCTTAGTGGCAGGTCTCCCTTTCCCAACCTCACCATAAGTGAGAAATAGTTGGAGGGAGTCAAACCTGTGACCCTTGGTACGCTCTATGTAGTAACTTAGGGCCTTCTTAACATCTAAGCTGTGCAGCCTCCTCTCACCAGAGGAGGAATAGTCAGTGAAGAACACTGGAAGTGAAATAGATTGGTTAAGGTGGAAATCCGAAACCACCTTAGGCAAAAACTTCCTGTTAGTCCTGAGGACTATTTTATCCCTGTGAAAGGAAATAAAGTCAGTCTCCATTGATAAAGCCTGTAACTCACTTATGCGCCTGGCAGAAGTGATGGCTACTAGAAATACAGTTTTCCAAGTCAAATACTTAAGTTCTGCTGAAGACAGAGGCTCAAAGGGGGGTTGCATCAGCTGAGCAATGCAAACATTAAGATCCCAAGCAGGGGCAGGGTCCCTGAATGGAGGATTGGTATGAAGCAATCCCTTAAAAACTTGGAAAATACAGGGTGAGCAGAAAGAGAAGAGGGCTTCCCTGCTGAAATGAAGGCAGAGACAGCTGCCAAGTGCACTTTCGGGTAGCTGGTCTCAGTCCCAAGAATTAAGATGGACCATATAGTCCAATACAGTGGTAGAGCAGCAGATTCCGGGAAATATGCTTCCCAGAACACCATATGGAAAACCTTTTCCACTTGGACTTATAGGTAGCCCTGGTGGAAGGCTTCCTAGCAGCCTTCAGGATTTCGAGAACACTTTGAGAAAGTTGTAGATCAGCAAACTCTAACTGCTCAAGAGCCAAGCCTTGAGTTGAGGGATTTGAGATTCGGATACCAAACTCTCCCCTGAGCACAGGTTAACAGATTGTGGTTCCTGGGGAGACACAGGGGAAGATGGACTGCTAAGGACAGAAGGAGTGGGTACCAGGGCTGCCTGGCCCAGTCTGGAGCGATCAGGATCATCTTGCAGGGCTGAGACCTGATTTTGACTAGTACTCTGAACAGGAGAGGGAAGGGGGGAAAGGCATAAAGGAACCTCCCTTCCCAATCGAGGAGAAAGGCATCCAGGGGGACTGAGCCCAACACTGGGGGCCTGCAACAAAAAAGTGGAAGTTGATGATTGTCTGGGGCTGCAAAAAGATCTATCTGAGGAGTGCCCCATCTGGCAAACACTATCCCAGTACTAGGGGATCCAGTGACCATTCGTGATGGCCCTGGGAAATCCTGCTGAGAGCATCTGCCAGGACATTGTCCTTGCCTGGGAGGTGAACTGCTATGAGGAAGTGTTCAGGAATAAGCCAGAGACCACAATTTCATCAGCCTCGTGCACAAGGCCGAGAGCGAGTGCCCCTTGTTTGTTGATGTACCACATTGTAGTAGTGTTGTCTGTTCTGTCTTGTACCACCTTGTTCTGAACAGATGCAGAAAAACCTGAAGTGCTAGAAAACAGCTCTGAGTTCCAACAGATTGATGTGGAGCAGAGATTCCTGGGGGACCATAACCCCTGGGTGGAGAGGTCGCCCATGTGAGCTCCCCATCCCAAGAGGGATGCATCTGTAGTAAGGGTCAAGAGTGGGACAGAGGATGAAAGGCACCCCTTGTCTCAGATTGCTCTGATCCTGCCACCACTGAAGGGCCTGGATCAGGGTTCGAGTCACTGGGATTAACTTGGATGGGGATCTCTTCTTTGAGACCAGAAAGCTCTCAAATGGAACTGAATGTCCCTCATCTGAAATCTTGCTCCTTGCACTACAGCTGTAGAAGCAGCCATGTGTCCCTAGGAGCTGCAGGAAATCTTGCTGGTCGAGAGACCTGCAGAGTGAAGGACAGGCCAGGGCCACTAAGGTCCTTACCCTTTCCAGGAGGGAAGGCTCTGGCCTGCTTTGTGTCCCGTTCTGCGCCTATAAAGGTGAGTACCTGGACAGGTTCCAAAACTGACTTTGGAAGATTGAGAAGAAAGCCCAGAGAGGTAAGCAACTGCTGGGTAACTAGCAGGTGTGATTTGACCTGGTCTGGAGACTGACCCACAATGAGCCAGTCGTCCAGGTAGTGAAAAATGGCAATCTTTTGCCTTCTTAGATGAGCAACTAATACTGCCAGACATTTTGTGAACACCCTTGGGGCAGAAGTGAGGCCGAAGGGCATTGCTCTGAATTGATAATGGCCTGAGGGCAGTTCGAATCTGAGGTACTTTCGATGGGAGCTTCTGATAAGAACATGGAAGTAGGCATCCTTGAGGTCCAGGAAGCTAGCCAGTCCCCTGGCCTTAGGGAGGTAAAATCATTCCCAGAGTCACCATTTTGAACTTTGGTTTTAAAGGTGCTTGTTTAGATATCTTAGATCCAGGATAGGCCGCCACTCTCCTGTCTTTTTGGGAGTGAGGAAGTACCTGGAGTACAGACCCTTGCCCTGGTGTGGGGAGAAACCCTTTCTACAGCTCTGAGAGCCAGGAGGGTTGAGACTTCTGTTTCAAAGCAAGAGTCTCTAAAGGGTTTGCAGGTGGAAAGATCTGGCTCTCATCTTTGGAAATTTTTGAAGCTGAGAACCAGACCCTGGCTCACTACTTCCAGGACCCACCTGTCTGATGTTAAAGACTCCCAGTCCTGGACAAAGTAAGCCAGCCTGCCCCCTACAGGTAATGGAGGCCGACCCTGGGCATCCCATCAGGGTGCCTGTTGGCAGGAGCTTTAGGCTGAGGGGGTGGGAGCAGGCCTGCTTCGTACCAGTCTGCCTCTCCTCTGAAGAACCCCTCTGAGCATAGGCTGAAGAGGAGGAGGCCTGGGTCTGGTAAAAGGCCTGTGAAAGGCCTGCCCCTACAGAGGCTGCCTCTGAGGAGTGGCTTGCCGTTCCTTGGCTTGTGCACTCCTATAAGTGGTTCTATATTCATCCATTTTCTTCATATAATTCTCTGTCTGCTCCCCAAACAGAGAATTTCCCACCACAGGAAAATCCATAGCCTTAGACTGGGTATCCTGTGACAAAGTAGTACACCTGAGCCAAGCCAATCAACGAAAAGCCACAGATGTAGCCATGACTCTAGAGGATACATCATTAGAATCCACTGCAGCATGGAACTGCACCTTAGATGTCTCAATACCATCAAGAGCCAATGCTCCAGCTCCTTTGCAAGCTGGCCAGGGACCTGTTTGGCTAAGGCCATGACAGTATCCCATCTAGATTTCTGGTATCTCGCAACATAAGCCATATAGTTTGCTTGTCTGAGTCCCAAGGATGCTACCATGTATTGTTTTTTGGCCATGGCATCAATCTTCCTGGAGTCCTTGTCAGGAGGATGTGAAGCCAGGGGAATATTAGCTTTATCACAGGCTGCAGCCTGAACTACCCCAACATGACTGCATTGCTGTGAAAGAAAATCTGTATCAGGACCTGACAAAGTGTACCTCCTGTCCATCTTTTTGTCTACAGGAGGCACAGAATTAGTAGCTTTTAAAATTTTTATTGTTTGTTTCCTAAAAGATTTATGCAAAGGGATGGACAATCTCCTGGACTCTGGGATATCCATCATCTCTACATAGTCAGGCTCCTCTTGCTCATCCAAAGCCTCCTCTAAGGGAAGCTGGAGGGTCTCAGCAACTTTTTTATAAAACAAAAAATGAGAAGGGGACTCAGAAAGCCTAGGGGGAGATTCACCTAAAGGTCTGTCTGGGGAGATGTCCGGTTCAATGGGCACATCCAGACTTTCAAAGTCACATTCACACTGATCATAATCATCCTCCCCCTCCTCTGGTTCATAAAACTCTTCTATATCATATTCCTGAACTGGTGGAACCGACCAAACCGACCTTTTGCAAGATAGTGGTGGTTCGGAGGGAACCGGGGACAGTGACTGGACAATCTGTATTGCCCTGGCTATCTCTGCAGCAGTTGGAGAAGGAATTTTGGACTCCAAACCTGCTGATTTTTTAGTTTTCTTTGCTGGAACTGGCTCCTAAGAGCCACCGTTGCCGAGGAAGTCTCGCCCTGGTCAGAGGCACTCCCTCCGGTAGGTTGCTATCGAACGGGCTGTCCATCGGGTCAGCGGACTTTTTAGCCTCTCGTTCCTGAGCCTGCCCACTCTCTTGTCCAGGGTGGCTGCAGGAAATTTTTAAAATCTGGCAGTCTGAATTGAGGTGGTCAAACCCCAGACAATAGACACATGTAGTGTGTGGGTCAGCCTTGGCAAAGGCCTCCCCACAGACACCACAGTGTTGAAACCCAGTGGTCCCGGTTTTTCTTTTGGGTTTCTCAGACATGATGCCAGCCTAACCAACAAACTTGCCCTTTTAACGGCAGTGCCAGGCAAGACACCCTTATCAGTTCCCAACTGTGTCACAGGTCCTGTAAAAAACCGTAATGAAATCCGTTTTTTTTAGAACCGATAAGAACGGAACGCACTCTAACAAGCCTTAAAAGGCTTTAAAACCAAAGTTTAAATACAATTCGATCGGTTCAAACCGAACCGATAAAATATCAAGTTCCACATGAAAACCTATCTAATACTTACAATACCATAGACAGAGCTTGAACCGATCGGTTTCGGTTAAAATAAAAAATCGTGGTTAAATTCAGCGAGAAAAGCGTTTAAACCGAAATGGACCGAGCAGCAGGAGGAATCTCGGGCGACTGTTCAGTGAGTAGATAAAGAATCAGCGGTTTGATTTTGAAACCACCCTAACGAGCTTCTTTAACGAGCTCGCGGCTCTAAACTCCATACTCTAGCAGAGTTAACTCTTTCACTTCGGAGCAGTTCTAAGTGGTGGGACAAACTGCACTTGTCATAATATAGCAAGACTTCATGTTGTTTGAAAGGACCGATCAGAATCATTCTCACTCCTTCCAAAGCAAGCTTCTGCAGCACACGAGGGACCAGAGGAATTGGGGGGGAAGCATAGACGAATCTGTCCTTCCAGCTTGGAGACATAGCGTCGCTCCAGAAAGCACCTTGCTCTGGAGCGAGCGAGCAAAAGATTGGAAGCTTTGCGTTTTGGGAGGAGGCGAACAGGTCTATCTGAGGAGTCCCCAAATCTGGAAGATGCTTTCTAGAACTTTTAGTCCAGTTCCCTCATGTGGAAAGAGCCGGACGACTTAGTCTGTCTGCCAGGACATTATGGAAGCTCCCGGAACATGGATCGCCGTGAGGTGAAGAAGGTTGTAGCGCGTTGCCCATTCCCAGATCCCCATCGCTTTCCGGCACAGCCAGGTAGGACCGAGTCCCTCCTGCTTGTTGATGTACCACACCACGCACATGTTGTCCGTTTGGACAGCTAGGTGACGGGAAGGATGTGGTGAAGGGCCTGGAGGCATACAGCACTGCTCGAGCTCGAGCGTTGATGTGGAGAACTACTCCAACTTTGACCATAGGCCCTGGGTTGGTGAGGACCCAGATGGGCTCCCCAACCTTCGCCTGATGCATCCGTGGTCAGAGTCTGATCGGGGAGGATGAAAAAGGGACCCGGAATAGGTTCTCTCGAACCATCCACCATTGCAAGTCTCTTATCATCGGCAGGAGATCAGAACCAGATGATCTAGTGTCGTCTACCGTTGATCCCACTGAGTTGGAGAGTCCACTGAGAGATTCTCATGTGGAGGCGCGTGAACCATCGGGATGGCCACACCATAAACCCCAGCAGGCGGAGCACCGACCTGCTGGGACCCTCCTGTGTTCTGATGGAGGGAAATCTGGGACTGGAGGCCCTCTGTCCGGAGGCAGGAAGGCCTTGCACATTGTCGTGTCGAGGATTGCCGATGAACTGGAGCCTCTGTGAAGGATCCAGGTGAGACTTGGAGATGAGTCGATGGTGATACCCAGGCCAGTGAAAACCTGCTGGGTGAGGAGAGAAAATGCAGGAGTTCCTCCTGGGACGGGGCCGCCAGGAGCCAGTCGTCCAGGTAGGAAAAACCTGAACTCCCAAAGTGCGGTGAGCCGCTACCACCATCAGGCATTTTGCAAAAACTCGGGAGCCAAGGAGAGACCAAAGGGAGCACCGGAATTGTGGCGGTCCCCTGGAACGCAAACCTGAGGTACTTCGGTGCGAGAGATAGGGATGATGCAGGTATGCATCCTGCATATCAATCACAAAGCCACTGGCCCGCCAAAGCAGGGGCAAGAGGGTTTGAAGGGAGAGCATCCTGAACCTCTTGTATTCCACATATAGGTTCAGGGAGCTGAGATCGAGAATGGGTCTGAGATCTCCCGTCTTCTTTGCTACGAGGAAGAAATGAGAATAGTAACCCCTCCCGTGGAGGTGAGGGGGGACGGGCTCTATAGCCTGCTTCGCAAGGAGAGCAGAGATTTCTTCCCTGATCAAAGGAAGATGGTCCCTTGAGTAAGAGGAGTTCAGAGGGGGGTGACGTGGAGGTTTCTGCAGAAACTCTATGGAATGCCCTCTGCTATGATCTGAAGCACCCATGAATCCGATGTTATCCTCTCCCAACCCGGAAGGTGGAGGGAGAACCTCCCTCCTACCGGTTCCTCCGGGACGTCCGGAGGCAGTGGGAGAGGGAAGGAGTCAGGTGGTGTGAGGCAGTGCCGCAGCTGGGGTACCCGTTGCTTTTTTGAGCAGCGGGGGCCTGGCAGCTGTGGGGGCCTGACATTTAGTGGCCCGCCTTCCCTGAGGTTTCACTTGAGGCCGGCTGCGTCAGCGAAAGAGACGGTGCTGTATGGGATGGGGACGGTACATTGAATCCACAGATTTAAGTGCCATCCCCTTTTCCTGCAAGTCAGTGATGATGTCCTTGACATCACCATCGAAAAGCACAGAACCCCTGAAAGGTGTCTCTTGAATTGCTGACTGCACCTCCGGGACCAGACCTGACACACGGAGCCATGCATGATGCCGAAGACTTACGGCGAACGAAGAGCCCCGTCCTGCGGTGTCCACTGCATCGTAGGTCGTCCTCAGAATATGATGACTGGCTGAACAAGCCGAACAGACCAGGTCGGCTAACTCCTGCTTGACTTGAGAGTCAGGCAAGGAGTCAATCTTGGATTCTGCCTGGGTAAGGACAGCCTTCTAGTAATCCCCCATATGTGTTACATAATTTAGGGCCCTGATTCCCAGTGTGGAAGAAGCATAGATCTTCCTTCCATACTGATCCAGAAGGCGAGATTCCTTATCCGGGGGAGACGAGCTCAAATGTTTCGGGTGTGCTGACCGGCCGTGAGCGGCGCTAATCACAACCGAGTCTGCACGGGGGTGAGAATCTAAAAAGTCTACACCCTCCGGAGCCTGGTATAGCCTGTTAGACTTCCGAGGAAGTGGGTCTAAAGCCGACGGTTGTTTCCAAATAGTGGAAACAAGGTAGGCGTGAGGCTCGATCCAGGGTGGCACTAGAGTAGGAGCCGTAAGGGGCAAGTCCAGATGTTCGGCGAGTTTAACCCATTGAGGATCTGGCTCTAAGGAATGCCACTGATGGACTTCCGGGATCTTCCTGAGCAACTCCGTGAAGGAAGGATCCTCCGGAGGAGACTTCGGAGGAGTCCTCGGCCAGGTTTTGGACGGAGAGCGTGGCTCGTCGTCTTTCTCGGAACACCCATCGGAGGCCTCCGATGAGTCCGAGAGAGAAGAAGAAGAGGAATTTGAAGCAGAGTAAGACTCCCTAGCTTGTCTAGGGGAGAATGGGTTCCTTAGGGGGGATCCCTGGACGTGTGTCCTGCCCCTCTCTGGATCCCGAGGGCAAAGCCCGGGAATCCGGTGGCGGAGAGGGAGTGTGCCGTCTGGGGCGTATGGGAGCCGGTTGTGGCACCGTCGCCATAAGACGGCTGTCGACTTCCTTGGTGAGCTGAGCTGAGCCTTGGCCACAGCCCACCAGGAGGCCAGAGTTTCCACCTAAGGCCTATGGGGCGGTGGAGGAGGAGGAGGAGGGGGATAGTTGTACGAATGAAATCTGTAGGGAGAGTATCCGTAACCCGGCTGCGGGAATACCGGAGCCGGGTACTGCGGCGTTGGTGGAGTCGGCGCCGGGTACTGCGGAGCAGGATACTGTGGACCTGGGAAAACGGGCGTCGGATAGGATGGCGGATCCCCAGGCACTGGAGGAGCTGCCGGAGCAGACGGCCCAGCCGGGTACTCCACAGGCGGATCAACCATGATAGGCTCGTGGGGTGGAGGGCTCGATGGAAGAGGAATATCCCCCGGCGGTGTCGGAGGGGCCGGTGTCGGAACTGGCGTCGGCAGGGCCAGCGTCGGAGCCGGCGTCAGGGGAGCCGACATCAGATCCGGCTCTGTGGGAAGAGGATCGGACGGTAGCCCAGGATCCCGAGCCTCGTCCGGGGACAGAGGAGAAAAATCCCCGGGGTCGGGCAGGGGGGACACGGGCTCCCCTGATGGCAGTGAAGGCTGTGGGGAACCTGGTACGACAGACGAAGCAGGGTCTGTCATAGGCTCCGAGGCTCGGCGCCGTCGGAAGAAGCCCGGCGTGTGACTTAGGGGCGATACCGGCGGGCGCGGAGGAGCCGGCGTCCGACTGGGGTCTCTGTCGGAGACGGGCCGAGGATGAGAAGAGGCCCGGTCCGATGGGGACACTGCCATGTGCCGCCCCGAAGGGTCGGGAGTCTTAGCGGCCTTCTCCCGGCGGACATCGGAGGAGCCGACATCTGGCTTATGGGAGGCACCCGCACCAGTAGGCCGCAAGCCTGAAGCGGTACTGGGGGCTAGAGCCTCCTTTTGCCTGGAGGCACCCGGCGGGCTCAAACGGAAACCCGGTGGGCAGGCCAACGCCTCCTCCAAAACCTTGGAGGCTGCTGTCGGGCAATCCCCGGGAGCGGATGTTACCTTACCCGCGACTCCTCCTGGAGTCACGGAGGAGGAGGCCTTCTCCCGGTGCCTTTCCTTGTCCCGCTTCTTGTGCCCTTCAGGGGAGGTCAACACCTGCCGGAGTTTCTTCAACTCCTTCTCCATCGCGGACATCTTCTTCTTGAGGAGATGGGCTTCGAGAGACTGCTGGCATCATCTGCGGGTGGCCGCGTTGAAATGAAGGCAGTGCAGACACTTCTCGACCACGTGGTCGGGGCCTAAACAGAAAAGGCAGAGGGAGTGACCATCTTTGTGAGGCAGTTGGGCGCCGCACGAGTCGCACTTATTTTTTGAAGGGGATGACATATACCAATGTTCACCTGACGATAGAAAATATAAAATACTAAATACTGAAACTTTTTGGAAAAAAACGATGAAGTAACAGGACTGAGTGATAGAACTTCACCGCGAGGTGCTGCACGAGCTGACGGCGGGAAAGACCTGGAAGGTGGGCATCTGGGACCGCCCCTTTATACCAACGTCGTATGACGCCGGTCACCTGACTTGGGGGCAGTCCCTCGCTAGGGACTGCTAGCTAGAAATTTTTCCATGAGGTCCTGCCGCCGGCCGGCGTCAGTCCTATATGTAATTACCTACTGCAAGAGTCCTCTCGAAGTAAGATCTATTGTTACAGGTGAGTAACCTATTCTTCTAGGAGCGTGGATATGTTGTTCATCCACACTCTCTGGCAGACTCAAAGCAGTTCTTCAGGAGGAGGGAGGCAAGGCGTACACCCCCTACTTGGGAAATAGAGAATGGAGAACCGAGACCCCAAAACCAGCATCCCGGCGTGACTCAAGGTCGATGTGGTAGTGGGTATTGAAGGTGTTTGCTGACTTCCAGGTAGCAACCCGACAGATTTCCTGGACAAGGATGTCCCTGAAAGCAGCCACCGATGCAGCAGTATGGCGGGTAGAATGAGCTCTTATCCCTCTGGGAGGCTCCTTACTGCCAACTCATAGAACAGACCTATGCATGATGTAATCCATCTCGCAATGGTCCGTTTGGCTGCAGGTCTGCCAGAAGCGGCTTTAGCGTAAGTGACAAACAGCTGGCGAACCTCTCCCTGAATTTCCGCCGTTCTCTCCTTATAATAGGAGAGAGAACATCTCAGGTCCAGAGTATGGAGACTGTACTCGGCGTCCGAGGTGTAGTTAGGGTAGTATACCAGCAGAGTCAACACATGATTAAGGTGAAACTCTGATACCACCTTCGGAAGGAATATCGGGAGGGGGTGCAGGACAACTTTGTCCCTGTGGAAGACCAGATAAGGGGAATCCACCAAAAGCGCCTGGAGTTCCCCTGCCCTTCTGGAAGACATGATAGCCACCAGGAAGGCCGTCTTCCACGACAAGTGTGAGAGTTCACACTTGCATATGGGTTTGAATGGCTTGCCCATGAGTTTTGCCAAAACCAGCAACAAATCCCACAGAGGTGGAGGTTCACGCACCGGAGGGGATATGTGATCCAGGCCTTTGAAGAAGCGCCCAACCACTGTCTCCTGCGTCAATGTCAGCTGACCGGCCCGCGCCAAGTAAGCAGAAATGGCTGCCAGGTGCACCCTAAGGGTCGATGACCACAGACTCCCTTTGCACAGAGACCAAAGGTAGTCTAGAATGTTAGCCACACAGCAGGATGAGGGGTCCAGACTCTTACCCTGACAACAAATGGAAAACCTTTTCCATTTGAAGGCGTAATATTTCCTGGTCGATTCCTTATGAGATGCCTCCACCACGGTGTAGACATCCTCAGAAAGACTCAGAGCCTGGAACTCTAGCCGCTCAAGTACCAGGCTGTGAGGTGCAGGAACTGAAGGTCTGGATGGTATACCTTTCCCTGGTTGAGTGATATCAGGTCCGGGCATGTACAAAGCCGCTCCGAAGCCCTGCAGCTGAGGCTGAGGAGATCTGGATACCAGAACTGGCATGGCCAATCTGGGGCTACCAGGATCACCTTCGCCTTGACCCTCCTCACCTTGAGTAACACCTTGTGGATCAAGGGAAATGGAGGGAAGGCGTAGAGGAGGCCTGGGGTCCATGGCCTCGAGAAGGCATCCCCCAGCAGCGAGCCCTGCTGAGGGGAGCAGGCATGGTACAGTCTCAGCTTGGTGTTTTCCCTGGAGGCAAACAGGTCCACCAATGGTTTACCCCAATGGGAAAACAGATTGTAAGCTACCTCTGGATGGAAAGACCACTCGCGGGACGTCTGGCCTATGCGGCTGAGAGCATTCGCCAGTTGGTTCGAGACTCCTGCCACATGGATGGCTAGGAGATCTGCCTCCAACTAACTTATGAGGGTTCAGATGCAGAGCGCCTCCTTGCACAGCAGATGGGAGTGCGTGCTGCCCTGTTTGTTGAGGTAGTACATGGTCGTGGTATTGTCCATCCGGACTTGAACCACTTGACCCCAGAGCTGAAGAGCAAAAGCTGATAGTGCCAGTCTGACTGCTCTGAGCTCCAACAGGTTGATGTAGCATCGGGAATCCTTGGGGGTCCAGAACCCATGGGCCCTGCTGTCCCCCATGTGGGCTTCCCAGCCCATGAGAGAGGCATCGGTCATCAGGACGACCGTCAGCTTGGGGCAGACAAACGGGATTCCTTTCTGCAACCGTTCTGGGGCGATCTACCATTGGAGAGCATCCCACATCTTCTGGGTTACAGCCATCAGTTGGTCAAAATGACCATGGCGCTGAGTCCACTGGGCGGCCAGCTCCCACTGGAGAGGGCGCATGTGCCACCTGGCCCAACAGACCACTGAGGTGCACACTGCCATGTAACCCAGAAGGCGTAGAAAGTCCCAGGCAGGGAGCAAGTGCCCAACCAGAAATGATCGGGCAAAGGAGGAGAGAACCTCCATCCTGTCTGCCAGGAGCTGAGCTCTGGCTTGACGAGAGTCGAGCTCTGCCCCAATGAAGCCCATCACCTGAGAGGGCACGAGTTCCGACTTGGCCTCGCTGATCAAGAGGTCGAGTTGGGAGCAGGTTCGGAGGGCCAGATACCTGGACCTCTCCACCTCCTGAAGGGAAGAACCTGCCAAGAGCCAGTCATCAAGATAAGGGTATATCCGAACTCCTCGACGCCGAAGATGGGCTGCCACCACTGCAATGCACTTGGTGAAGACCCGTGGGGCTGATGACAGGCCGAACGGCATGACTCGGAACTCGTACAGGGTCCCCTCGACCCTGAAGCAGAGAAACTGCGATCCAGTGAATAGAACCACATGTTTCGCTCCTGGGATGGTATGATCTGGTTCAGACTTACCATCCGGAAGGTGCAAGACCTGAGATACTGTTTCAGGCCGTGGAGATCTAGAATGGGGCACCAACCCCCCCGTCCGCTTGGGCACCAGGAAGTACCTAGAGACGAAGCCTGGGTCTGTAGGAGGATCCGGCACTGGAGCTACCGCCTCCTTGCAGAGGAGCTGAACAATGTTGTTTTGGAGAGCCGACTGAGTGCAAACTGAGATCCTTTCCTCCCACCGGGTGCAGGCTCGGCTGGGAGTGTACTGCTCGAATTCCAGTGGCAGTCCCTTTCCGACCACCTCTAGAACCCACCTGTCCGAAGTGATACCGGACCAGGAGAAAAGAAAGTGGTGGAGCCGGCCCTCCATGGGAGGACCCAGAGCTGGGGTGACGGGTGTAGGGGTGGCAACCCCCAACCCGTCACTGAGCAGGCTTAGAGGAGGAGGAGGCACCTGGGCCTACTTTACGGGGCTGTTGAGGACCCTGCTTGTGCCTGGGGTGCTAAGCTTGAGCCTGCTGTTGCTGCTGGCCTCCTTGAAAGGAGGGCTGCCTAACTGCAGGGCAAGAGTGCTGAAAAGGCTTCTTCTGGTGCTTCTGCTGGTTCTTGCCTGAAGAACCCTTCACAGAGGTAGTGTCCAATGTGGCACTGGACTGCTCTATGTGCCCGAGGTGACCAGCCACTCCTGGACCGAACAGGTCGGTGCCTAGGAAGGGCATGTCAGCTAACTTATGCTGGGTATCCGCCAGGAAGGAGGATAGTCTCAGCCAAGCCTTGCAGCAAGTAACCACTGCGGCTGCCAACGAGCAGGCACAGGAATCTCCAATGTCCAGGGCCGTCTGGAGCTGCTGTTTTGCAACAGCATGGCCCTGGTCACGGACTTGCTTCACTGTGGTCTGCATGTCCGCGGGGAGATGAGGGAGGACTTTGTCTAATGACCCCAGAAGGGCATGAGAGAAGTGTGCCATGATAACAGCCGAGCTGGCCTGACGAAGTACTAAGGAAGAGGCCTCACAGACCTTCCACGCAGAATGGTCCATGTTCTTGGACTCCTTGTCTGGAAGGCGGTCTGAGTCAGCTGAGCTACCAGTGCGTCTGAATACAGAAGCAGTCATAAGGCTTTCGGCACAGGGATGTTCTGTGAACCCCGTCAATGACCCCATGGGCACCGTATACTTGTGGGCCATGCGGGCAGATGGAGCTTGGCATGAAGCAGGACGCTGCCAAAGCTCAAAGGCCAGGCCAACGATGGCTTCAGCCACAGGAAAGGCCTCCGCCGGGGTATACCCCCTTTTGAGGATATCCGTAAGGGGGTAGGCTCCAGGGGCATTCCAGTGGATTCGGAGATTAGGCAGAGGGTGCCCTGAAAGGAGAAAGAACCTTCCTCCAAACCAGCCACTGATGAGTCATCATCCCCAGGATGGGAGTGCAGACCAGTGCTGTCCGAGTCTGAGGAGTCGGGATATAACGGTCTCCCGCCTACGTCTCCCTCAATGCGCCGAGGGCAATCGGGGACAACCGTGATGGACAGACAATGGGAAAGTCCGGTGTCTGTCTGGTCCTCTTTCAAGGGAGCCCCTTCCTGAGGCTGCTTAGGCGGTGGCTCCACCAAAATCGGTGAAGAGACCGTAATAGGCTGAGCCGAGATACAGGCCGGCCCCATGGGCGGTGGAACCAAAGCCTTTTGGTTCCGGAGGGGTCGGCGTCGGCCTCGGAGGTGGAAGCCAAGTGATGGCCGATGTCGCTGGCGGAGCCGGCTTCTGACTGGACAAAATCAGCTGTTGCCACATGAGGTCCTCATAACGTCGACAAGAGTTTCCGTCGAAGTCTCTCCTCGTCCGAGGAGGATGAGGATCGGTGGTGGCACCTCTTTTTTGAATGCTTATGGCCCTTCTTCGGTTTTTCGACCGAAGGGGTTCTAGTCCTCGATCAAGACCGATGGGGTCGGCTTGTTCGATCAGGAGACGCCGGATTCAGTGAAAACCAAGGTTCTGGGATGTTTTCCTCAATGAGGTCACCCGAAGGTAGTGTACCCTCGTCGGGAAAGGAAAGGACCGGGGTCCTTTCTAAGGAATCGTCGACAGGAGTTGGTGACAAAGGCTCGATCGGGTCGAGCGTAATCTCGGCCAATTCGTCCGTTTCCTCAGTCTTGGCCTGATGGAAGGTCCGTGAAGCCAGCAGCTGATGAAGCAATCTCGACCGAGGTCGAGACTGTGTGTTCCTAGGACTCAGATCCATCTCGGTCCCAGGAGCGTTTTCTTCTGGAGAAAGAAGACTTAGGGTCCTTATCCCTCTTCCGAGGGTGGGAGGAGTGCGAGCCCATGGGTGCCTCACCAATGGTGGGGAGAGACTAGCACAACTCCCTAAATGAGTCTGAAAAAGTCGAGCCGAGGTTGAGAGTAACAAAGAAGTTTCGAGAGGCTGAAGCTTGAGCCGCTTCCTCCTCGAATGCGTTCATCTGCTCTAACTGCTCGGTGGATCCGCTGTCATGAAACCCCCACCTCGCTTCTTTAGATTTCACCTGCAGTTCCTTTTCTCCGGTCTCCCCAGCTGAAGGCGTGCCTGGCGGTCGTCCAGAACGTTGGGATGGAAGGCCAAACAAATAGTACATGACGAGGTGTCATGTCCGATGCCGAGGCAGTACACGCATGCTAGGTGGGGATCGGTGCGCGACATTTTCTGGCTGCAGGGACACCGCGGAAATCCCAGGACGATTTGTCCTCCATATCCAAATTGGAATTGCGAACTCTAACAAGTTTGATAGTAAACTGCGGTAAAACCAACATTTTGAAACCAGGGCCTATGAAGTACAGAAGTAGCACGAGGGACCTGTATCTTCCAGCGGAAAGGAAGATCTGGTGTCATGGGGCGGAGCCGAGGTATTTACCACCCGGGTTGGTGGGAGGAGACAGCTTGAAGACTTTCAGCAAAAGGGGAAAGGGACATGCCAGAGAGTGTGGATGAACAACATATCCACGCTCCTAGAACACACATTACAATTTTTTTGTATCCTCTTTTTATTAATTTGGGGAAAAAATACATAAGCGCACACACAGTCAAATACACCCGGGCTTGTAAACCATCTATGAACAATACAAAAAATGAAAAACAACAGTCATCACAATCAACTTACATATGGTCCAACATACAATTAAAGTTGATCAATCGATGGATAGCAAGTGATGCAACAATCAATATATTAATACTTTATACTTGTAGGGGGAAGACAGAAGTTATAGGTCAAAGTAACACAGGTGGGCATGCTATGGGTACAGGGGATCCCACTTCCAAAAGAGTTAAAGAGGGGAGCATTTCCCAAGGCTGGGAATTCCAGCGCCCAAAAGTGAGTCACTTCACCAGAACCCTAACCTGTACTTTACAATTTTTAAAGTCCATACGTCCTGTCTTCTTCCTGAGCCAGTCAGTCCAGCCAAACCAGGGAAGACGAAGCATTAATAAAAAGTAAATTTTTGAGAAAAAACCTGTATATGTAAAAAGAAGGGTTCAAAGTATTTGAAAAGCATTCAGTTCCCTTAAAAATAAAACCACAATTAGAAACAGCATACCTGAAGATTTTGTTAGGTTAAACTGTAAAATATCAGCTCAGTTCCCAAATAAGAGGAACCAAAAAAAAATAAGCAGTAAAAACTGTAAAGCAGTTTAATTTTGTAGTAATTTACAGAAAAACTGTTTTAAAAGCGATTCCTTAACAGTGGGAACCATACTGAAAAATGGATTCTCCGCATCCTGGGAACCAACAGGGGACTGGAGAAAAGTTAAAAAAATATACAACAAACGACCTAACTAAGCAGAGTTAATGATAAAATAACTAAACGGTATACTATGGAAATATTTTACAAAAATAATAAACCAAAAACCAGTCTGAAGTTAAAGAGAAGACTTCGGGGTGACTGCTTCTTCAGGCGGAGAAACAAATCTGCCATTAGAATGTGAGGATAAGCATGACCACACAACACAGAGTTTGAATTTCATTCCAAATTCCATAATTAGCATAAAATTCTAAGCTCCGGGGCAGCTCACTCCAGAGGAGTGATGCAGTTGTTAAGCATAAGTGAAGGATTCCTAGGGTTTGAAATATTGACCAAGAAAAGCACACTTAGCTGTGACAGCTTGTTTCCAGGTGCATCCTGGAAGGTTATATGGACTTGTTTACTGAGGGACTGTTGGCCATAACACTGGAGAAACATCCCTACTGTTCTCTGACAAGTGCCATGGGATCTTTGACTTCTGGATCAGAAATGGGCAGAAGGGACCTTGGTTTAATGTCTCACCCACAGCAGCTCAACAATGCGGCACCTACTGCATTCTGCACTACAGTGTCAGTTGCGGGTATTACCCCAGGTACCTGGTGTTGAGTTAGAACCCATGACCTTCCGGATCCAGAAATAAGCACGCTACCTAAATAAATACAAGCATACAAAGGCTCTAAACTATACATGCTGCACATTTTTCCAATTACTATTTTGTGTTCTAGTTTTCCCCTTGGATTCCCCTGTAATCTCCTAATATACTTCAGTCACATTACTGGTCCCCTGCCTCAGCTGCAGGGGGCATATGAGAGTATTCCCCAAAGAAACATAAGCCAATCTCTAATCCAGAGCAAATTGTACCCCAAATACACAACATAGTTGAAAAATTGGGTCAGGCTTCTGGCTACAAAATTAACTGGCAAACAACTCAATATACAGCCCTAGGGTGTAACCCCGTTATTGACTTTGCCTTACTCAGAACTTCACAACCTGTTAATGAAATTAAATATCTTGGTGTTCTCATTCCCAAAGATACCCTTTGTAGTTATTGGCAGGAAATCTTCTCAGTTATATTTGCTAAAACGGGTATTACACTTTAGATAGACCCAGTATTTATATTTTTTGGTAAATACACTGTGGGCATGATATTCAAAGGGGTTGCGCCTGCACAATCCCGCAATGCACCCTGGCAGGATATTCAAAAGGGTGACTGGCACAGCGCAAGTCCTGATGCACCGGGGGCATCGTTAATGTATGCAGCACTTCTGAAGTGGGCGTGCCCATGATATGCGGCACATCCCAATATTCAGCCCAGGATGTGTGCCGCATACCGGGACACAAGGTTGAGCCAGAAAATCCTGGCTCAAATGCTGGCCACCCACAGGCGGGCTGCTGTAGTGCAGGGCACAATGCAGCAGCCGCCAGCCATGGGTGGCTACCCGCCAGGCAAAAACACCATCCAGAAGCACCAAACCAGTCCCTGGTAGTCTACTGGTACCCTCCTCCCTCCCATAACCCGATCATGGGCATTGGCAAACAAAGGCAGAAGCCGTGATAGTCTAGTGGAACTCCCCACCCTCCCGTACCCGATCACAGGTAAAAGTAAAAGATTTCAGTCCTTGGCAGTCCAGTGGTGGGAACCCCCTTCCCTCCCGTAGCCATGATCGCTGGTGATATTAAAGAACAGTGGATGCCCTGGTGATCCAGTGATACCCCCACTCCTCCCAAAGCACTGATCATCATAAAAGTGCAGTATTCCCCCAACCCGGTGATCTAGTGGTCCTCCTACCCAAATCCCAGAGCACCGGTGTTTGCGTATGCGACACATTCCCTGGTGGTCCAGTGGTAACCCCCACCCATGCAGGACTCCAAGACCATCCAGCTCCCCACCCTCACGTCATCAGTGGGCAGCTGAAACCCATCCGCATACTGCCCGCCCGCCGAATGACAGCTTACAGTATGAGCTGTATGCCTATTAGTCCACGGTGGACCAATGGGCTTACAGCTCATACTGTAAGCTGTCCTTTGGTGGGCAGCCAGGCGGTATGCAGGCGGGTTGCAGCCACCCGCCGATGACGGAGGGGGGCCTGGGAGTCCCATGGGTGGGGGATTACCACTGAACCACCAGGGAATGTGTCGCATGCAGGCACCAGCCATGGATTCAGGTGGGGTGGGGGACCACCAGATCACTGGGGAGGGGAACTACGTACGGCGATCAGTGCTTTGAGAGGGGAGGGGATACCACTGGATCACCAGGGCATCTACTGTTCTTTAATATCACCGGTGATCGGTCTACGTGAGGGAAGGGGGTTAACCACTGGACTGCCAGGGACTGAATTCTTTTACTTTTACCCACGATCGGGTATGGGAGGGTGGGGGCTTCCACTGGACTACCAGGGCATAGTCATTTCCATACATGTACCCACACTCGGGGTATTTAGGGGGTCCACTGGACCACCAAGGAGTGCCCTTCATCATCTGTACCGCGATCGCGATTCTAGGAGCAGAAGGGTGACCCAGGACCCCTCGGTCCACTCATCTATCAGTGCAGGGCGCCAGGCGCGTTGGGTTGCCTGCAAATGCATGCAAATGGGGCCACAATGACATGCAAATGGCCCCCTTTGCGCCATGCATTCATTATGGCCCCATTTGCATGCCCAAATCTGAATATCGTGGGTGATGCGCCCAGCTCAACTACATTTGTGCTGGAGCATTCCCGGTCCTCCCTGTCCGAGGAATGCACCGCGCATTGTCAATGTGCCATGCACACTCTGTGCCATATTCAACCTTTGAATATCTCCATCTTGGCCCCGGCACATCTCGGATGCGCTCCGCCCCCTCTTGCTCCATTGCCTGACGCAGTCTGAAAATCTCCCCCCTAACAGTTTTCTTCCAGCACCACAAAAAATTTCTGTACATCTAGCTATCACTGTCGCTAACAAACTAATTTTGACAAACTGGAAAAATTCGAATTCCCCAACATACTCCCAGTGGCTCAATATAATGCTAAATTTAGCCCAAATTGAACCAAGTTCACTACAATATATATGTTAAAAGACAGTTATAGGAAAAGATTTGGCTTTCCTTTGAAACTAAATATATACAAACTGGCTGAAATCACAGTAAACCACTTTTCTTCTTCTCTTCCCTTTCCTGTACTTTATGCTTTTTCGTTATGGTTTTCTGTTATTGATTCAAGCTACAATAATCAAAGCTATAAATACTGTGATGTTTTCTCCTCTTTCCCCGTCTATATCTGTATTTGCTTATGTGAATACATAATATGTGCTTAGAAGATTATAAGACTGCAAATTATGCTGGTCCAATGGCGCTGAGGGTTGAGGCACTGGACACCACACCTCGTGCCAAGCCTGCAACCCGAGTTTGGGAGCGAGCTCGGAGTGCTGGGGGATGGCAGGAGCGGGAGAGGACTAAGCGCCCGCAGGGCTGCTCTCCTTCCCAGGGGGGAAGGTGGGGATTGCTCAGTGCATCAGCGGCTCCTGGTGGAGACCGGGAGTGCTGTAGCTTGCTGAGCAGCACACAGCTGGTGTGCCTGATGCAGGCAGGGTTTGCCATGCGCCGTGCGTCGGGATTTACACATGCATGGGAGGTAGGGAAAACCCCGCTCTGCAAGGTAGGCGACGGCACCTGCCTCCATGCCCACAGCCAGGTCCTTCCTGTCTGGCCTTCCAGGTTCCTCCACCCGGGTCCTCTGCCACATCGGAGCTGACTGATGAGAGCACCCAAAGAGTAGGGGTGGCCCCACCCCAGAGGGGTTAAGCTGGGGGTACCGATCGCAGATAAAGGAGGGGGTGAGAGAGGAGGCACAGGTAGGAGGACTTCAGGCACGGCAGGAGTAGGCAGGATGCCTGAGAGGCCCCGCAGACCATGACTGGAAGGAAAAAGATTCTACAAAAAAAAAAATTGTAACTTGTGCTCCTTGCAACTGCCTTCTGTTTTTTGGTTTACATTGTGCAATGTTTTCTTGTATCTCTGTGTTATCTTATTTTATCTTATTAAAAAAAAGAAACATAAGCCAATCTCAGGCAGCTGCAGGGGATGTCCTTTAGCAATGTATATCAGAATGTTCTCCTCAGAGTGAATGCCCCCACCTCTGAAATGCACTGCCCTCAACCAGACTGCAGAGTGAGAAGCTTCAGTTCACTCCCGAAGCAAGGTCCCCGTGAAATACACTGCTGACCCGCTGAGTTAATGTGGTCTCTACAATTAACATTCTATGAAAGCATCCACAAGGTTTCAACTGGAATTAAAAATCCTGCAGGGCGCGTCTATGTTAGCTATTTCATATCAAAATGTTTTTAGCCAAACTGCACGGCTCATAGCCAAATCATACAAACAAAACAGAATTGCCTATCAAACTGAAGAGCGGTTCAGTAATTGGAACTAAGTTATTTGTCATCTAAATATAGACGGGGATAGGAAAAAAGTTATTTTATTTATTTATTTACAATATTGTAGCAGGACAGTCACAATGAACAAGGCCACTGGTTTTCATTTTTTTACCGGAAAACTCATTAAAATTCTGTAATCTGGGCTGCCTGAACACTGGTAAAAATAAAGAATTTCATGGAATTTTGCATTTTATACCAGATCTATAAATCTACAAAACCTGTATTTTCATAACAGCTGCTTCCTGTACTATTGTTTTCAATTTGCTTCATTTAATGCTCTGCATATTAAGTCTTCTTTTTATTCTGATTATTTATACACATACTAAAATAATGACAGTAGAATCCTGGTAAAATGTGGAAATTAGACTATCAATCACTGGTGCAGTTCCTGGAATTTCAAATCTTGAAAATGGAATTTCATTGTTTTAATGACCGTAACTCAGTGGTCTTGACAATGAGCTGTGACAGCTCGTTTCCTGGTGCATCTTGGGAGGTGGGTAACAGTGACCTGCTTTACTGATGAAAACAAAATATTAGCTATGCTGGTTTAATTCATATGATGGAAATGGCAATCCTGACAAAATATAGATCTGAACACATCCAACACTCCAGGGTGCAACTGTTTGTACTATGGAGAAATGATACATGGATTGCAAAATTCACCTGAATAAAAACACAGCAAACAGGATCTGATACTTTCAATTTTCTTTATTACATATCTTTGGGTTACAATTTCTCACAGTACACTGAAAATGTAAAATTACACATATCCCCAAAATGGAAAGCATCATGCGAAGTATATGCAAATCACCAAGAGAGATTTTAGACTTGCTCCCCCTTTAAGCAAGAGTGTATGCTTAAAGGGGAACCAGTCTATACTCTTTCATGGTGATTTGCATACACTTCCCATGATGCCTTGCACTATAGGGGATATGTGTAGTTTTACACTTCCTTGAAATTTGGCTTTATTGTCAATGTCCTTACTGGGTAACCCTTGCCTCAGTGCTTTTGTGCTAAGGTTCTTTGACTTTTACATTCACGGTATACTTGTACGTTTTTTAATCATGCCAATGGGAGCAAATCTAAGAGTGTCATTACTTAAAGAGAAGTACAAGTGGTTACCAGACTTCATACTAGTTTTCTTTTTCTTTTCTCTTTACAGCACTAATTTTCTCTTTATTGTTGGTATTTTGATTTTGAAGATGCAATTATAACTGAACTGTACTCGGACTATGTAATTTGTTTGATGTGTCTATATATTTTATTTTAATAAAAAAAATTCCCTGCTGTTGCAAACAGTGCCATGGGATCTTTGGCTTCTACCTGGTCAGCCACCAGAGAAGGGATCTCATTTTAGCATCTCATCCAAAAAATTACACTTTGATAGTGCAGGACCCACTATCCCCCCCCAATAAAAAAAAACAGTGCTGCGCTACAGTGTCAGCACTGGGTATAAGCCAAAGTTCCTAGTATGGGATTAGAACCCAATGTTACAATTTTCTGGCTCCAGAGGCAGGCATGCAACTTACTGAGTCACAGACACAGACTATGATGATAAGTGGTGGCTTAAAGTTTAGAGGCAGCTTAGTCTAGTGGCTAAAGCACAGGCTTGGAAACAAGGAAACACAGAAGACCCAAGTTCAGTTCCTACAAGAGTCACTTACAGGCCATTTGGCCTTGAGTAAGTCCCTTAATCCCTCAGCGCTTCAGTCCACCCAACTGTAAAAATGAGAAAAAAAAAACAGAAACCCAACGAAAACAAGATACTGCATCTCAGCTAGGCTATCCTGGGTAATAAATTGTAAAAACACAAACAAAAAAGCATCCATCAGAAAACGATTAATAAAAGACTAAAGAACAAATTGGTAGGAGTCCCATTATAAAATGGGTGACAGAGGTAAAATGCTGAATTACAGATCAGTTAGTTTAACACCTATAGCGTCTTTCGAAGTAGAACTTAAGAAGTTGGGGTTAACGAATAGAACACAAAAGAGGTCCTTCCTGACCAACCTACAGTACTTTGTTCAATAAGCTGGTCATACAAACCTGGATATGGGGACTCCAGTCAATGTTTTGTTTCTGGACTTTATTAAGGCATTCAATACATGGGTTTACATGAGAAACTGGTCCACAAGATGAGAGCAGTTGGGAATTATGGCAATGAAGCTAACTGGCTTGCAAAATGGCTAAGGAACAGAAGTCAACGAGCAAGAATAAAGGGGTTTGTATGAAGAGAAGGGGAGGTAAACAGCGGCATCCCACAAGGGTCTGTATTGGGACCCTTCTTATTTAATATCTATATACAAAGCTCAGTGATGAAGTACAAAACTGGTTAATGAAATCTGCAGATGACACTAAAATGGGAGGGTTTGAGGGCAGTTAGGGGAAGACAGAAAGATGACAAAAGGATTTACATAGAAACAGCCTTACCTGTCTAGTGTCTGCTAAAAGAATGTGGTAAGTGGCCACCTGCGGGCCCAGAAGCAGAGCACTGCGTTGCCTGCCAGTGACCCATGTTCAGGAGCGGACCTGGGACACTGGAAATCGGGACAAACACATGTAATTATATATACACATAGAAAATTATTCCATGGTCACCTCTGGAAAACTCTTTCTTACATTTGCTGGAAAGTGCTCCAGACGAACTATTCAGAACAGTAAGAGCATAATGTGGGGGAAGGGAACCCTTGCAGATGGCAGTTATGAAGGCATCTCTTGGAGTGACAAGGCATAATCTTCCACAGAGAGCAGCCATGGTCAGTTCTGCTTTTAAGATGTTCTCTGTAGCCGTCTCATCCGTGCTGTAAGACATAACCAGCAAACATGGATCAGTGTCATAAGAATGTGAACATGTCAATGAGTTAGCCAGATTTAATTAAACTAGCAAATGTTTCAGCATGGAGACAATGACAAAATGATTAGATGTGGTTCCAATACAGTGACAGAATATATTTAAATATAAAACACAAAATTGTTTTACAAACTGCAGAGAATGCTGAACAGCTGTCACAATCCCAAACACATCTGTCTTTGGTACAAGCTGATAGTGGTTAGATACTGAATATTTTATTGCTGCCATTAACAACACCCGTTTGTAATTAGAATTTGTTTATGGGAAAAATGACAAGTTCGCAAGCTTTTGGCAAACTGTCAAATCTGAACTTATTTTGAATGTAAAAATACTACAAAGAGCAAAACAGCAATCACCATAACGCACAGAAAAGAGTTACTTATTGGTAACTGTGTTGCTTGTAATAATATTCATTTACAGCCACACATAGCTTTAGAACCAGCACATGCATTGGGCTAGTGGAATTTTTGAAATTCAAATTGCCCCAACAGGCACTCCCTCTCACCTTACGTCCAACTGCAACCAGCCGTCTGATCTAAGTGGGTTTGCTGAAGAAGGTGAAATGGCTAGAAAGCAGGACCCTACTGAAAATGAAATGCTGCATCTCAGGTGGGCTACTCTGGGTAAAAATTTTGCAAAACAGTGTGACACACTGAAATCCCAAAACCCAATAACCCTCAATGTGCTAACAGTGGAAGATGAGAGAGACATGTAGGCAGTGGATAAACACCATTAGGAGAACCCAGTTACCAGTAAGTAACTCTTTCTTCTATCAGCATGGAGTTATTCCCCAGCCGCACCCAAGCTGGACTATGAGAAGTGCCGAATGGGAGGCGGGAGTAAGTGCTCCCTTAGGGAAGAGGCTTTTTAGCACTGCAGTCTCCAAGTTATAATCTCCTTAAGACAACAGGCTTCAGTGGTGAATATATGGACAGAACACCAGATAGCTTATTTGCAGATATTCAGCAACAGAATGACCCTAGAGGTTGCTACACTGGTGGCCTTCTCTCCAGAAGAGTGTGCTCTGAGCCCCATCAGAACAAGGCAAGAGGTGAGGTTGTAACAGTATGAGCAGCAGGATACAGTCAGCTAAAGGTATCATGCCAATAGCTGCACGCTGGCTCTGGAGGTACTTGACCATTCCTTAAGAACCATATAATGCTTATCCAGTCTCTTATCCACGGAAGGAGTCTGTGAGGGTTCCTTTTGGCCAGAAAATGGATAGTCCCCAGGATAGTCAAGTGGACATTCCAGTAGAGGTTTTGGTCAAAATGTCCAGAAAGTTTATCGCTTTTAGACTCAAAAAGTCCTGGAGGGTGACGTCCTGCTCCTTGTGCTTCCTCCTAAAATGCTGGTATTAAATAAAGGTGCTCATAAGGAGATATGTGGGAAGACCCCGTAATATTATCCACTCCAGAAACATCAGGAGTGGAATCAACAGTACCTTCCTCCGAGAAACTCTCTGAATCAGACTCACAATATGTGGGGTCCTCAGGTGCCTTGTCAGGACAGGCCAACCAGAACTGGGGGTGGCGGAGGGCAGCCTGGCGAGTGGCACATTATGTAGATGAAAATACATATCTGATGGTTGGAGGAACTGGGTGAAAGGTGTGGGGTGATGTATCTAGTGTGATCTAAATCCAAATGGACAGTTCCAAGTGCCATCTCTTTGAGCTGACTTTCAGCACATACAGTATGTGGCTATGGTGAATCCACACTATGAGCAGCAATTGCAAGGTCAGTTGGGGCAGTCACATCTTTTTTGAAACAGACTGTCAACTAAGTACCTGTTAATTTGAAAATGGGGAAAACGCCTAAAATCTAGAAACCAAGAAAATTAAATTCAGTTGCTATACGTATAATGGCTTTAAACATTTTTTATTTTAGGAGTGTTTTGCGTTTTACAGCACTGGTTTTTGGGGCTCAGGATCTTTAGGCTGCACTGTAAAATGAAGGCAAAATGAATGAGTGGAGCAGTAGGGAATCTGTTTTCTGAGTCCTGTACATAACAACCAAATGATGGTTCAAGAGTGGTATGTAGACAGCAGAACATGAAATAGCAGCCTGTCATCTTACATACTGTCCGTTTACAAGTGGCAAGCCATTATAAAATGGGTTGGTAATGTCCTGATTGGCTAAATAAGTTTTGAGACCCCTGTGTAAATTGTCAATGAATGCAAAACTGGATAAAGTTCGGGCAGTGGGGTTTGGAATATGGGAAAATCGCATGCAGAATTCATGACAGGAATGGGTTGCTAAAACTATGCACACGAAAGGGTGACTTCATCAAAACTGTGGACTCAGTAAAATGCATACTGCTGAATCAGGAACTTTCCATGGCCCCATGTCGAGCCAGTGACCAAGGTACATAATCAGAAATTGGGTCTACTCTACCAGCTTAACTTCAGCCTCATCAATGAGGCAAGGTTGTCCACAGCCAAAAGCATCCTGATGCCTGTCCTATCGTACGGTGCTACACCACCAGGTAATGCACTTCTGGGTCCCACACTACAGTCAACTCCATTAAAGTCAACTCGAGTCACTTAGAAGCACACAGGTATAGTATAGCGCTGTGAGAACAGACTACAGCTTGGCATTCAGGACAAACCGCAGAGAGACATTTATACACAGCCCAAGATACACCACAAACATGGCTGGCTACCCTGGTGCTTCAGCTCACTCTGAGCATTCATCACGGGGTTGTATAGTGCCCCTGTTTTATCCTCACTTAAAGACAATGAACTCTCCAAGCTAAAGACCTTATACCATCAGGTCTCTCACTTTACTGCAGGAGCTACAGTATTTGGAAGGAGCATCACTGCGTAGTTCTCGCTGCATTAAACTGGCCTCTTCCTCTAGAACCTCCTCCAGAAGGTAAACTTCACAACCCTTTGCTCTTCCTAGACTATAAAATTCTACATTCTCTTCACCCTAACTTAGCATCTGTCTTAGAGTTCAAACCTTAGAGAAGGCTCCTCTGCTCGTACTCTAAGATGCACGAAGTAGTTCCATGGATCTTAGCTGCTACTGGTCTGAGATCATTTGCCTCTGTTGCACCCAGATCGTGGAATACTCTCCCTATCAATGTTCTTCATAGTCCCAAATTTACATTTTTCAAAACCTTCCTGAAGAGATTACTACTTGCAATTAGTTAATACATTTGCTTTCACTGAGGTTTTTTAATGTGGTCATGCACTTGCTTACTGCTTCACATGAATTAGAAAAATCTTGCTGCTTGTACCTCATAACGTTCTCATTCGTGTCACTGTTTTGGTATATTCTGACTAGACTTTCCAAGTTTCTTCTTTTATATATTCAAATATTCACTGATGATTATGTACAATGTATGTAATTAATTCAGATCGCTCCAGAAAAAGGGACATTTTGTCTCAGCGAGCCTACCCAATCAACATAATTCAATAAAATAAAAAACTTTTACAAAAATTTGCCACTTTCTTATCCCTGACTTTCAACATAAACATGGCTGCTAAGGCTCACAAGGACCTGCAGATAGCTGAGGAAATTAAGCTGAGAAGGCCTTTTTTCACTATATAAGCGAGCAAAGGGACAAGGATGGGATTGTTAAGCTTACCAAAGGGGATGGGTGGGTGGAGGAGAATGGTTGAAAATCAGAGGTACTGAATGAATACTTCTGTTCTGTCTTCACCAGGGAGAAAGACAGACCAGTATCAATAGGAGTAAGGAGAGAAGCATGGGGGAGGGGAGCACAGATGTGGAGATAGAGGTTAACAGGGTGGGGAAAGGGTTGCTAGCTTTAAACGTGGACAAATCACAAACAGAAAGGACACAAGTGCGACACAAGTTGCTTCCAGGGTACAATACTATGTATAGGAAGGCGAATTCCATAAGACACAAGCAAACAAAAGTATTATAGCATTCCAGGTCAGTAAAATGCATTGTAGGCAAGTTAGGCAAAGCAAAGTTATTTATTTCAATCCTTCAGCTCCATTCACTCATGGCTCCATTAGCGCCTCGACCCCACAATTGGGCCTTCATCAGAGGGTGACCTAATGTGGACAAATCACCAAGCCCAGATGGCATACACCCAAGAGTGCTGACGGAACTGGCAGAGGAGCCTAAAGAGCCATTGTCTGGCATGTTCAATAGTTCACTGGAGTCAGGCATGGTACCCCAGGATTGGAGAACGGCACATGTAGTGCCTCTCCATGATAGTGGTCTCAAGGAAGACCCAGGGAATTACACACCAGTCAGTCTGACCTCAATCATGTGCAAGCTCACGGTGAGCATACTTAAGGAAAGGTTGGTAGAGTATCTAGAGGAGCATGGTCTCCAGGATGCAAGGCAGCACAGGTTTATTGGGGGGGGGGGTTGTGTCAAACGAATCTGAATTTGACTTCTTTAACTGGGTGCTAAAAGAGCAGAAAGGGGCCAAGCTACAGATATCCTTTTCCTAGACTTCAGCAAAGCCTCTGAATCTGCACCCCCCCCAAGAGGTTGATCAGGAAGTTGGAGGATCTTGGGGTTGGTGAGAAGTTGACCAGATGGGTGGAAAACTGGCTGGGGTGCAGGACCCAGAGAGTGGTAGTAGGGTTCGAGTCATTTAACACCAGGGAGTTCACCAGCAGGGTCCCACAGGGCTTGGTGCTACAACCAGCAATGGCCAATGTCTTCATCAATGAATACTGGGAATGGCATTAAGGGCAATATGTACCTATATGCGGACGGCACCAAACTCTCTCAAAAGGTGGGCACAGCAGAAGGGATAAAAGACCTGAAGGAGTATCTGGAAAAAGTAGAGAGGAGGTTCAGAATTTGGCAGTTCGGCGTCAATGCAAAAAATGCAAAGTTATGCACACAGGAGCCAAGAACCCCAGGACTGAGTACAGCCTGGGAGGGGTCTGGGTATCTGCAACAGAGGAGGAAAAGGATTTGGGAGTGATGATCACTAGCTACCTGAAGCACTCCATGCAGTGTAGGACAGCCGCAGCAACAGTAAATAAAATGTGCTGCACTGCCAGGGGGATCAGCAGTAGGCGAGAGGAGGTAACATTGCCCTTGTACAGGTCATTAGTGAGGCTGCGTCTGGAGTACAGTACACAGTACTGGAGCCCATTCCTTAAGAAGGACATTAGCTTGCTGAAGGTGGTCCAAAGGAGGGCAACAAATATGACCATCGGTCAGCAGGGTAAAACATATGAGGAGAGGCTGTGGGCCCTGAACATGTACTCCCAAAGGACAGGAGGAGGGGGGCATGATTGAGACCTTCAAGTACTTGAAACTGATAAATAAGGTGGATAAGGAAGGTCTTTTTAAGCTATGTGGCAACCAAAACATGAGGGAACACAGTCTTAAGTTGGAGGAGGGGAAGTTCAGGAGGGAGGCTAGGAAGTATTTCTTCACGTTGAGGGTGGTGGCATGCTGGAATGCGTTGCCAGAAGAGTTGGTCTCATTGAAGACAGTGGGAAGCTGCAAGAGAGGCTTGGATAGAGTTAAGAGGAAAATAAGAGTCAAGAGAGGGGTGGATGGAAAGGACAGGAGGTTGGGGGTGGCAAGGCCAGTATAATAGCTTAAGCTGAGGACCCTACAATATGAGCACACTAGAGAGACCGAATGGACTTATTCTGCTGGCTTCTTCGTATGTTTGTACCTTTACTCACTAAAAATCTCATACAGGCCCTTAAAAATAAAACCCCGATTATATTAACAAAACAAAAAAAGAAAATAAATTTGCTTCCTCTCTTCATCCCCTCCATACACACACAAACAAATTAAGTAAATGAAACACTGATCAAAGTTTGGGTGTTTCTTCAGTGACTATGAAGAATCCCCTTCCTCTCCTACCAGTCTGTCAGAGAAATCTCTGCTGCTTACTCTGCCACAGAAAAACTTAAGGCCCTGGCTCCTTATAAGGCCTTCTGCTGTATATGTGTGTGGGTATGTGGGTGTGAACGTTGTGCCAGTGGAACTGAGAAGAATTTACATTTTTTTTCCGGTGGCAGTCAGCGTGAATTCCACTTATAAAATGTTACAGAAACTATTGTCTGTGGTGTATCAAAAAATTCTAAAATTAATATTAAAAAATGTTTAACTTTAAACTTTTCATTTACTTATTTTTAAATTTTGACCCCATTTATAATCACAACCAGATACTCCATGGTGTGCTTTGTTGTGTATAATGGCACTCTTTTGGAGGCTAAAGACACTCGGCAATGCCTCGTACCTCACAATGCACCCGAGGCATGCCATTATACCACAACAATGCACACCCTGCCATGTCTTACTGACTAATTTTAAAATTCTGTGTGCCATATCTATCCATCTGCGATCGGCAGCAGTCTGTGGAGCAGAATCACAGTTACACATTACAAGTGCTAAAAAAGCAGCCAACAGGGTGCTTTAAACTGAGTGAACGTGACAAATGGGAACACACGTCTTCATTTCTTAAGCCTCTTACGATTTCCTTCCAGGCTGTAACTGTGCAATGGGAGGACAAACTGAACTTCGTCTGACGAGCAAAAACAAAACAAAAAAAAGCTCTTCTGCCCTGAGACAAAAGAATGATTCCCTGCAGAGGGAAAGCGGAAGAGTGTAAATGCCCCTTTTAAAATAACATTTTACCTGGCATCAAGGAGCAAGGAGAGCGCAGCAAGAAGCCCACACCAACAGGCATTCACCATTTCCTCCCAGACAACTCTAAGAACTTAAAAAGAAAAAAGAAAACATCATAAAAAGGAAGAATGATAATATAAGGGTCATACTTTTATTGGCACGTGACAAAAAGTAGCAAAATGATCTGTATCTTAACTGGCTACAGTGGTGGCATAAAAATATCAAGGCATGGTTAAAAATTCAATACAAAGAACAGAAGAAAAAATTAACTAAAAAATACTCCTTACATTGGTGTTTTTTCATTGACAAATTAACAGAATCATGGCTAGGGAGAGAGCAGTACGAGATCAGATCCAGCTGTGGGGAGGGCCCCAGTAATGAGCAGTGGCCTTCACAACCCATCCGCCTTCCTCCATTTCCTTGTTCTGAGCCTGGCAGCCATCAAAGCCGTGCAGTCAACTGCTGGTCTGGTGTAGCACACTCCCATCTTGCCCCTCTGTCCTGCTCATCAGTTGCATCCTTTCCTGGACCGCCACAGGAGTCACTGTGGGAGTGGTGTGACAGTACCATCCTCCTGATTGACTATTTTGTTTTTTTTCAGGTATGAATTATGTAATGTGTGTGTGTGTGTTATATATTCTCCTGTTTTCCAGGACCCTCATGAACACAATATCTCCTATTTCATGAGGAGAACCTGATGAAATCAATCCCCATGACAAAGAGCACTACCATCAGCAGCACTGCACTTTCCAAACCGAAGGCCGCTTGGTAACATGCAGCATTACCACTAGGCCATCGGAATGGCCTTGCCTCACTTTTTCTTAATTATTCTTTTTATTATGCCTTTCAGCCCTTGTTGTCCCATCTCTCATGCATCCATGACTTCACCTTTCCTAAAGCCAGGAGAATGGATAAATGGCTGCCTTCACAGCAGCCTATACCACTCCTGGATTGGCTGGCAGGGGGTGGGTGGGTGAATACCAGACAGCCGATGTCCTCCCTCCCTGGAAATCAAGCGCTTCACCTTTGCCATGCATTTGGCCACAAGCCAGCATCAGTGCAGCAATTCAAGAGGCTTACAAGCAAAGCCTGGTCTCCTAAGTGACAATGCACTGTGGACACTGTCACAGGCTCAGCTGCCTTCTTTATGTTTCTTAAATGATTATAAAACCAGGCTTTTAAAGGGGTTTGACTGCTTACACTGTAGCTTGCAGACAGAAAGTAGGATGCATGTTCTAAAGTCGACATCTACAGCAACTGCTCAGTCACATAATGTAGATGTTTTTTGTCTTGCAGTGTCTTCCCCCCAAAAAAATGTGAAAGGATGCAGGTAAGGGTCGCGTGATGAAGTCACGGGATTTAATGTCTCTTAATCGGTTCTCTAACTGCACATGCCTTTTCATTCTCTGAGCTCTCAAACTTCTCTTTTTTCCAATCTGGGGGCTTTCATTTCCATGTCTTGTCTGCTGCCCATCGAAAAAAGTAAATGTACTTACACTGGAGACCACCTTGAAAAAGCACCAGTTCAAGTACGAAACGTTGGAGGATGGTTGTGTGGGCCATTCTGCTTTTATTCTGTCTCTAGATTTGCTAATAAAATAATATTTTTTCACCTGATTCAGTAGTGAACTTTTTTCTTTTTTTTTTTTTTTTGTTGTTGTTTACATGGGTGCCTGGCTCATTCTGCTGTGACACTGGAGACCAGAGCTCTGCTTTTAACATGGTGCTGTCACACAAGTATGGGAGATCAAAACAAACAAATAAGCAGTCACCACCACTGTGCAGAAATGCTTCAGGGGGAAACACTGTAGGTGGCAGAGATGAAAAAATGGCATGTAACCTCTGAATGGAATGGCTACACATTTTTACTTTTGGAATGCTGTGTGACTGGGTGTAGCTAATGTTTACTTTCATTTCTTAGCTGGTGACTGAAGTTCCTTGTTTGGAGCCCAGAACAGGGGACTACTATAGTGTTATAATGGACCAAGTGCCAAATTATCAAATTATCAACTGACCACCAGTATGCAAAGCTAGTTTCGCTACACTATGCCACTATACACTGACACCATGCAAGTATGTACTCATATAAACAGGCACAGGTTCACCAATTATCCTTCAACATAGCCAGGATCGGGCACTCAGGAGAACCTCACTAAAGCCAAGCAAGGTGCCAATACATACTTTCGTAGAACTCCCTACATCTAGCAGTAGTAACATATGAAGTTGAGGCTGATCAAAATACCAGTTTCTGAGTGTTTTTGGCCTCCTGGAACTCTGTGACATGTCTGGACTCCAGTGACTACAGAAGCTCAATTTTCAAAAAAAAAACCCAGAAACAGCTTAATTTTCAACTCCATGGGATTATCAAAAACCTGAAAGGACTAAATGTATCCTCACCACTGAGCTGAAAGGAGTCAAAGCAGCCAATTCCAGAGCACTGCTGGAGGAAACCAGCATTGTGGCAAAGTCCTGCTGCTTCCAGTGCAAAGCTATAGCAGCAAGCACCAGGTATGTTAGAGGGCTTATCAAAGAACTGTAATAGAAATTCAGAGAAAGCAGTTTGAAACTGCGTTGTTGTATTACATCTTGGGTTCAATAATCCACATAATTCGTATTTTTTAATGGGCACACTCTTGGTGCAGTCACTAAAGAAAAAGACTTGGGAGTCATTATCAATAATTCCTTTTCTTCAACAATACATTGTAAAAAAAATTTGCAAACTGCAAATAGGTTACTTAACTCTATTAAACGCACTTTCACTAACAAAAATGCATATTTTATTGTACCCTTATACAGAACTTATATACGCCTACATTTTGATTCTTGTTCTCTGTTTTGGAGCCCACATCTCAAGCAGGACATAAAACTACTTGAATAGATTCAGCATAGAGTGACCAAATTGATCCCTGCATTAAAAAAACAACCATACGAGGATAGACTCAAAGCTACAGGATTAGTAACTCTCCATGAGAGAAGAATCAGGTGCGATATTTTACAGATTTATAAAATACTACAGAATACAGCCTTATCAAAAGACTGTGGCCTTGTTTTTCATGATCGCCATATTCCACTGAGAAGTCGTAACAAACAGTTAATTATCCCTTATGTCCACACCAATAGAAGGGAGGATTATTTCTCAATAAGAGCAGCTAAACTTTGGAATACTCTTTCTCAGCAGATTAGCGATTCAATTAATTTTGACATGTTCAAACAGACTTCATAAACACCTAAACTGTAAAATTTAATGTTGATCTTCACCCACACTATAGTGGGAGACACTCACGATGGGCCTCGGCCTTCTTGTGTCTGTCCATAAATCCTAGTACTCCTAGTAAAACAGCATTGCTCAAAGCAGACAAAACTTTCTATAGCCTACACAATGCTCAGTAAGTGCACAGGGATGTTTCTGTGAAATATCAGGACATTTCTGACTACAGAATCCTTCATTATTTTAATCAACTGCAGAGCTAAGGAAGTACTTGCTTTTATCATGTTTTTGTTAGTGTTCACTAAAGGTACCAGACTGACAGCACTAAAGGTGCCAGACCGACACCATTACAGGTACTGGACTGACAGCTCTAAAGGTATTCAAGCAAGAGAAAAGGAGAAGAGAGCCCTTTGTACATGCAGATTCCTTACACTGCCCCACTAGTATGCTACAATCAAGTGATGAGGGACCACCAAGTTGGTGAGAGTGTCGCTCAGATTTCATGCCCATTTCCCTCCTGATCTCTAATGTGAGACACATAACAAATGGTCAACTGTCAGTGGCTTCTGCGATATGGATTCCTGCCCACTGGGACAGGACTGAGAATATCTCAATTAATTTCACAAAGGCAACAGAACAGCCATCAGATGACAATGGTTTGCAGTCAATGCAACCTGAATTCAAACCAGTTTTGCGAGGCTAAAAAAAAAGGGGGGGAGCGTAAAGTAGCAAAAAGAAGGCAGCTGAATTCAGAAGTATTTAATAAATACTACTTCTCTGTCTTTACGAAAGAGAGGATAGCCCGGTACTGCAAGGGAGAAGGTGGGAGAGGGGGAGGACCTGAAGAAAGGATCACAGAGGACGGGGTAAGAAAAGGCCTCCTGGCAATCAAGGTTGATCAAGTCCCCAGGTCCGGATAATATCTATCTGAGGGAGCTGGCAGGAGATTTGACAAGCCTTATGGTGGAACTGTTATACATGTTTGCTGGAACTGGGGGTGGTGCCACAGAAATGGAGGACCGTGCATGTGGTGCCACTCCACAAGGGTGGGCCTAGAGATGAACCAGGTGACTACAAACTGGTTAGTCTCACTTCATCTGTCAGTAATCTTATGAAGACAGTCCTTAAAGAAAGGATGGTAGTTTCCTGGAACCGAACGATCTCCAGGACAGGAGGCAACACAGGTTCATGGCAGGAAGATCATTCCAAAATAACCCGATAGACTTCTCTGACTGGGTAACAAGAGCAACAGACAAAAGCCAAGCACTCAAAATTCTGTACTCAGACATCAGCAAGGCATTTGACAAAGTACTCCCAAGGAGGTTGATCAGGTAGCTAGAGGATCTAGACGTGGGGGAGAAACTTACGAGATGCATGGTGAACTGGCTGACAGGTAGGACCCAGAAGGAAGTCACCAGCAGGGTTGCACAGGGCTCATTGCTTGGCCCAGTGTTGTTTAATGTGTTCATAAACAACATTAGAGAAGGCATAAAGGGCTTTTTTGCTGACAACACCAAGCTCTGCAGCAGGGCTAATACAGAAGAGGGAAAACAGGACATTAAAGAAGATCTAGCAAGGCTAGAGAAGTAGCCTGGAATATGACAACAACTTAGGTTCAATGTAAAGAAGTGCAAGGTCATGTTCACAGGAAGAAGGAACTAAGGACCGAGTACAGCCGGGAGGGGGGGTCAAGGTAACTAAATCAGAGGAAGACAAGAACCTGGGGGTGATCATCACCGCAGACTTGACACATTCAAAACACTGTAGGAAGGCAGCAGCCACAGCCAACAAAATGTTTGGCTGTACTGCCAGGGGAATCATGAGCAGATGGGAGGAAGTCACATTGCCTTTCTAGATCCTTGGTGCAGCCAATCCTGGAGTACAGCCTTCAATACTGATGGCCCTACTTGAAAAAGGACATAACCCTGCTAGAGGTAGTCCAGAGGATGATGACAAAAACGCTTCAGGGTCAGCAAGGCAAGTCATATGAGGAGAGGCTAAGAGACCTCAATATGTACTCACTTGAGGATGGGGGGTGACATGACCAAGACCTTCAAATACAAGAAAGGTATCAATAAGGTGAATACAGAGAATCTATTTAGCCTTAGTGGGAGCAAAACCACAAGGGGTTACTAGCAGTCAGGCAGAACACTGACCAAGCGAGGCCAAGGGATGGGCACAGCAAGCACAGAACACCAAACAAAGGGACGACAAACCAAGACAGACGCTAATAGATAACAGAGACCAGGGTAAGCAGTCAGAATGTCGATGAGGCAAAACCAGCCGACAGAGCAGACGTGGGCAGTAAGCACGGCAACAAAGATGCAAGACAGCCACTGTAAGTTCTACTCTTGTGGCTCAGTGAGGGGAGATATTCTCTATTAAAATCTATTGTGAGGACAAACATAACCAGTGCATTGTTTACTTGGGGTCGGCCACGAAATCTGCTTTTGCTCCCCTTTGCTAGGGTTTCAACCAGGCCACTAAGGGACACTGGTTGAAGCCCTTAGAGCAACTTCTCCAGAAGCCGGAAAGTATGGAGCAGTGCAGATAGCAGTAAAAAGAAAAACTACTTAATGCAACTCTAGATCTTTTTGTTTTTTGCATTATTTCTTTTCGCCCTGATATGCCCAGGATCCACCACTGCTTCGGGCAGCCACGGTCCCCCGACGTCCTCCTACTACTCCTCCCCCTGGAGCCCCCCCTCACCTCTCATTGCAGCCTGACCCCCGGTGTAGCCTGGCATAACCCTTCACCGGGTGGGTCCCCCTCCTCCAAGGGGGAAGGCACCGGTGGGGGACACCGAGCACACTCTTCTCTCAGTCCCAGGGTGCTGCTGAGGTAGGTGGAACTTCCACGGGAAGCCCTTCGGAGGGGTCGATAAGCTGGCTGCCATCATCCAGCCAATCATGGACTGTTTTCCATTTTTCTGGTTCCTCCCACTGTTGCGACACTCATGCAGTGCTCCCGGTCTCCACCGGGAGTTGCTGCAGAGTGAAGCGATCCCACTACCCACCCCAGGAGAGGAGCGCAGTCCTGTGGACGCGCAATCCTCTCCTCCCTGCAACTCCGGGCCCCGAGTCCATTTCCGAACTCGGGTCACCGGCGTGGTTCGAGGTAAGGCACCAGCACCTCAACCCTCTGTGCCACCGGGCTGGCTGACTCTTGATCTTTAAGCATATCTTCTACATACAGCCACATTTTTTGATCTCAGGTCCAGAGGCACATGGACCCTGCAGAAGCTAGAAAACATACACAGACAACATAAACAGTGATGCCAGCCTCAACCACCTCAGAGACCCAGGTTTGGGAACAGGCTTGGGTTGAAGGACCACCCGGAGGAGGATTGAGCATTTCAGAGGAAGCTCTCCTCCTCTAGCGAGGCAGGGTCTATGCAGTCACTGCAATGCTGCCTGCCAGGTGACTACACGTGGGTGCAGTTAAAGGGAAGATGTGAGAGCAGGACACCGTCCAGGTACACAACTGGAATGCCTTTGTGCATGCCCCCAGCGTGCCAACAGACATTCATAACATTGAGGAAGCAAGGTACTGTGATGATGTCACAGCTTTGTGAGTGTCAATCTCTCACTGGTTCAGAATAATATAACAGTAGTTATACCTTATCTCAGTGGCAACATAAAAGGATCAAAATGTATTTATTTATTGAAGTCAGCTCTCTAGGATAAGCCCCTTCAGATATGGCATCTTGTCTACTGGGGGTGGGGGTACAGTAACAGCCACAGTATGACATGACTTCAGGCAGTTGTGGTGCAACAAAAAGCTGAAACAGAGAGTCCTCCTCAAAAATTAAAGCCAGTTTGCCATTTTTGGAAAAACGTGGAAAACCATTATTCAGACACAATTCTGTTTTTATAACTAGTCTGCTTTCTCTCTTACATTTTTTCTTCACCATTAGGTTTATTTACACAGACAAAGGATTCTTGTCCCATACAGCTGATCTACTTCTACTGTTTAATTTTTTTTTGCTAAAGTCACTGTACTGTTTAAGACATCATCATAATTTCCAGAGTAACCAACTGTGAAGTCACAAACTGTGGTTCACAACTTCAACAAAGCAAGAAGTAGCAGAATCGGATGAGCTCCTGTGGATAAGGATTCTATTTTCGAGGCTGGCCCATTGGCACAGTGGTTGCGCTATCACTTGCAACACCAGCAATTCTTAGTTCAGGAATGAGCCTGGATCATCGGGGCCAGGCGGAGGAACTCTCCTCCTCTTGGGGGGGGAGGGTGCCATGTCCCACTGCAGCACTACCACCTGCAGACGTCTGGGTGGTAGGGCACACAGGACACAGGTTGGGAGCGATGGGCTGTTTATCATGTGAGTGTGCCAACGCATGGTCACGTCGGGGACTATGTCCTAATGCCGGTGTCCCTACAGGGAGGGCAGAACAGTACAAGAGGGAAAACAAAAAGATGGAAAACATTCTGGCAGGCAGAATGACTGCAGATTTCCGCAAGCCTTGCAATGGTGACCCTGGCACCACCCAGATTTGGATCTGTTGTTCGGCAGCTTGAAGGACTCCCCACCACCCTGCCATGGAGGGCAAGCCGTGGGTGACTCAGGGAGAGATAAGACCGGGGAGAAGCTGGGTGATGGGGCTGGGAAGGTCGGCAGAAAGGAGGGCCAGTCAAATCAAATCAAATCAATCTTTATTTATATAGCAACTTTTAATATCAAGGCGCTAAACAAAATATAGCCACAATATACAAATTACAATAATATAAATTTAAAATTCAGTCTGGGAATGCCTGAGAAAATAAATATGTTTTCAACATAATTTAAAACTGCTGACAGTCAGGCATTCCCTTAACTGATGAGGTAGAGAATTCCACAGGGTCTGTGCTGCAAAAGGAAAAGCACAAGCTCCAGATGTTTTTAGACGAACCCTGAGAATCCCTAGCAATCCCTCATCGGTGGATCAGAGAGGACGACTCGGGGTGTAGGGAACCAGAAGATCTTTCAGGTAGTCAGGTCCCTGTTCACGTAGGGCTTTAAAGATGAGCAAACCTACCTTATAAGTGATCTGCCACTGAACCGGCAGCCAGTGCAGTCCACGCAGCACAGGCATTATGTGACTGGATCGAGAGGTACCAATCAACAGCCTAGCCACAGCACTCTGCACCAGCTGCAAGTGGAGGATATCAACCCCAGACAGCCCTAGGTAGAGGGCATTGCAGCAGTCAAGACGGGTGGTAATGAAGGCATGAACCTGTGTTGGAAAGTCACCCGGGAAAACCAGGTGTTTCACCCGGGCGATATTACTCAGATGATAAAATGAGGACTTAACCGCGGCTGACACCTGAGATTTCAGGGTCAGGCCATCGTCAAAAATAAAGCCCAGGTTCTGCACCCGATCTGAGGTAGTGAGCTGGACACCATCAAGACATGAGCTGGACACGTGCCCAGCCCCCAAACCTGCCCTCGGGTGACCCAGTTCCACAACCAACACCTCAGTCTTAACCGGATTCAGTCTCAGCCAGCTAGAGCCCATCCAGCCTTTGATCTTGGAGAGGCAATTATTTAGCACAGAGACCGCATCAACTTGTATGGGCACAAAGGACATATACAGCTAAGTGTCATCTGCATAGCAGTGAAAACTCAAGCTGTAGCGACTAATGATATCTTCCAACGGCAGCATATACACTGAGAACAACATGGGCACCAATATGGAGCCCTGTGGTACCCCGCAAGACAGAGGGAGGGCATCAGAGGAATAAATTCCAGTGACCACCCTCTGAAATCTGCCTACGAGGAATGATCAAAACCATTCAAGGACTGTACCCGGCAGTCTACAAAGTAATCGCAGGGTCTCCAAAAGCACTCCATGGTCCATAGTGTCGAAAGTTGCTGAGAGATCAAGAAGGACCAAGAAGGTATGAGCCTTTTAATCTCTCGCCATCAGGAGAGCATTTAGTACCCGAACAAGAGCAGTCTCGGTGCTGTGCCTCTTCCTGAAACCAGACTGAAGGGTTTCATAGACATTGTGAGTAATAAGATTATCATCCAGCTGCAACACCATCACCTTCTCAAAAACCTTCCCCACAAAGGGAAGGTTAGAGACAGGTTGGTAGTTAGCTGGGTCGTCAAGGTCCAAGGAGTGTTTTTAAGAAGTGGTCGAATGACCACCTCTTTCAGGGGGTCCAGAAAGACCCCCCTCTCCAAGGATCTCCATGGTATACCATTGCCACAGCGACTCCCAGATCTCGAAGAACACCACAGTGACAGGAATCGGGCAAAATCCACCTGTCGCTGTGGTGGTCTGCTTGGCGATTGGGACTGCCTCGCTGGATGTTTCCCCCCCCCCAATCCAACTCCGATTCGGAGTTAGAATCCTAGAGATCAGGGGGTGTGGGGGCACAGCCCCCCCAATGGATACACAGAGGCATCCCCGACACTGCAATGCTGACAGTCGGCACTGCGGCTGTCGCTGTCGGGGATGTCTCCATGCCGACTGTCGCTGCGGCATGGGTAAACTGATCTCCATACAATTTCAGCTAGGATTGGGCAGATAACATCTACACACCCCTCTAAAACCGGGGTAGGGCCCGGATCCAAACTACAACAGGTTGGGCACAAGTTCTGGACAATCTTCACAATGTTCATGAATTCTAGTAGGCTAAAGTCCGACCAGACAGACTGGGTGCTCACCACCTCCCATCTACCTCGGCAACCCCTCATATAGAGGGCCGGTCCGATTCAAAACCTGATGCTGGCAACCTTATCTGCAAAGAACCGAGCTAGCTCATCACACTTATTTTGTGAAAAAGCTCTCCCGGGCTGGAGACAATCTGTCAATGGTCTGGAAAAGTTGAGCCGGTCGATTCTGTGCAGAAGAAATCTCCCAGGACAGGAATTCTGTCTTCTTACGGGTGATTTCTGATTGATAGTCTTTGTAATGTTCTACCAATCTAAGTCTGTCAGCATCCAGGCCGAACTTCCGCCATGCTCTCTCCAGCCTTCGGCCAACTCGCCTCAACTCCTTCAAGAACCCATCATACCAAGGGGACCTTGTGCGAAGAGTGAGTGGTCAAACACGAACAGGAGCAATCAAGTCCAGAGCATCTCCCAGTGCCTTGTTATAGGCTAGTACAAGGTCCCCTGGGCTTGTGCTTTCACCCAGCAATTCCGATAGGTTCAAGACTGCCAATAGACCATCTGGGGTAACTCCCCTTAAAGGGCAGTACCAGACCATCTCCAAAGGGGTAAGTCCATTTGGGGGGGCCCCAAAACTGAACTTTATGGTGTGATGGTCAGACCAACTGACTGGTTCCACACCCAAATCAGAGATCTCCATCCCCAGGAGGAACAGCAGATCCAATGAGTGACCACCTGCATGGGTAGAGGAGGTAATCACCTGTGCGAGGTCCAGCATAGTCATAAGCTGGAGGAGATTTTGACCAAACTGCAAGAGTTCATAGGCGACCCAGGCACTGAAGTCTCCCAGAATTATCCATCTGGGAGCCCCCAATGCCACGTCAACGATGAAGTCCCCAATCTCCTGCAGGAATAAACCCCCATTACCTGGTGGACGGTAAATGAGGAGTATCCTGCAACCTACACCCTCTCCCGTAATACACTCAAAGGATCCGGTGGTCCCCACTGGAACATCCACAAGACCCAGTTCGGTCTTAAAAAAGATGGCTACACCCCACCCCTTCGATCCAACCTTGGGCGGTGAATCACCGAGAACCTAGCTGGAACTGCAGAGGCTAATACTGGGCCTGAATTGTCATCCAGCCAGGTATCAGTGATATATGCCAGATCCACCGTTTCAACAAGATCAGCTATAATAGCCGTCTTGTTTTTGATGGCATTACATAACACCACCCGGATTTGATGAGATGCTGACGAAGACCTTGACTCCTGTCCAGCAACAATTGCTGGGCCCTTGGATATGGGAACAAGACAGGGATTACCCTTGTCCTGGCACCATTTCGCCCCAAGGCGTTGCCTCGTCCCCACCACCCCAATCTGTCCCCCCCTTTCCATTCCCCCACCAGGCCCAGTTCTCGTCCCCTTCCTGCACCTTCTAACAATCCCCAAGGATTGACAACGTCTATAAACCTCCACCGGTAAATACAGGAAGTCAAAGGGACGCAATTCCCTGAGTCTGGCGGGGGAATACTCCTGACCATCATTTGGCCTCCCCAGCATATTCTTAAAAAAAATAACACACACCAAATTAACAACCCACCCAAACCAACTAGTTATCAATACAAATTATAAATTAAACAAACAACAATTTTAAATTCTTAACACACCCGTACTCCTCCCGCCCCCTAAAAGGCATATAATGCTAATAATAAACTAGATCTAAGCTGCAATACAACCCTCACAAAAAGCCCTATAATACCCCCACTCCAAAAAAATATATTACAATAAACCCTGTAAAATAAATTAAAAGGCAGCAAAAACCAAATAAAAAAAAAATACAAGTTCTGATGGACAAGAGTGCTCTCACCGCTCTGGTTAACTTTGTCCAGGATAGATCACCCTCCACTGCCTCTCATGTAGTGGAGAATCCAATCAGAAGGGAAGGCAAATTGAACTGACAAGCAAATAACCAAAAAGTCAATTTCACATAAGTAACAATACTGAGTCATAAAACTTCAATCAAATTAAATCACATCTCTCGGGATAAGGAGGAATAAAGCAGATATCAGGGGAATCCATAGTATTTAGAAATCACAAACGCTCCCCTCCATCAAGGAAAGAAGTCCAGTATAAAAACCAGCCCAAGTTCAAAGTCACAAAGAAACGGACCGAATAAGTCCAGCCAAGTTTCCACAGAAAAACAGCCACAACAGCAGAGAAATAGCCGGCTTCAGTCCAAACAGCAGTCCAGAGGTGTTCAGGGCACAGCCCAGGAAATCACCACCACGGCAGCGGGCTGGGGCGTGCAACTAGATCCCAAGAGGAGCCCCCACCCCCAAAAAGTACCAAACTCACAGGCCCCCGCCTGGCTGCAACCCGCAACTACAATCACCGGGAGGCAGGCTGCAAAGACTGCCCCCCAAGGAGATTTAGAAGAAACCCAACCAGTACTCCGACTCCCCGGAGAATACGAGGGCAACTTCTGCTCGGTCGTGGGAGGCTCAGACAGCAGCTGCCACAAGGGGAAGGTCCCCCACCCCAATACAGCTCCCAGACCACACTGCCCCTCCGAAGTTAAAATCCGGCTGGCCTCAAAGCAACACCTGAACACCTCTCAAAGGGAACCCACAGATTTTACTCGGGATTCCCCAACTGGTTCTGGATTGCAGAGGAAAAGTCAATCCTGTGAGAGTCCCGGACGATCTTATTAAAAAAAACCAAAATGGTCCCAATGAGGTATCTCCGACAGCAATCCACCACATACCACGAAGCATCTCTGGCAGAAATCCACCATACACCACAAAGTTGGGAAGCAACAGCCTAAATCACTAAAAAGTTAAGAGCCAGATCACAAGTCTCCTAGACAAATCATCCACAGGTGAACAGGGTGTAGAAAAAGGTTGTCCACAAGTCCATAGACGGAGAGCTCAGAACGCTGAAGTAATTTACTGACAAAAGCCACAAAATAAAATGGCACAAACGAAGGAGCATAACAGAACAAAAATGAAGACAGGAAAGATGAACAACATAAATAAAAACATAAATAAAACAAAACCGCAATAAAAACAATCACAAACAAAGAGCTCCTGATGGCTGGCCCAGCGTGGCCGCCATCTTTTAATTGTCCAACAGTCTAGAAGAAAAAAGCATGCATTTAAAACAAAAACAAAATAAAAAAAAGATTCTATTTTCCTGCAAATGAATCAAGACCTGAATAACAAAGGAATAAAAATCAAGACAATGTATCAAATACAAGCTGAACTGGTATTACTATAATTACTGGTGACCCCCCTTTAATACACGGACTAGAACCGTGTTTCAAATGCCATAATAACCCATAGAATGTTTTGTGTCACTCTTTAGCATGCCACCTCATTGGCCGTTACTCTGTGTGTGGGCAGGCCGAACAGCTAAATAAACATGGCGACTCCATTTCCCCGTAATTAACTAACTGCACTGATCACTCGGCTTTCCTTGTTGTGTACCCACATTTTTAATGTTCAATATTACTTATCTGGTTGACCCTGTCTTAATAAGTAAAAAAAAAAATCTATCTGGTTGATCCTGCCATTTGGACCCCTCGAGCGATGCGTGACACCGACTGCATATGGAATGAATCCGGGTCGAATACTACAGTGTAATGTAAAAAAAAAAAAAAAAGTCACTAAAGAAAAAAAAAAATGCGGTGCTGAAAGGGAGACAGGCTGTGTGTGTGTGTGTGTAACAACTGCGCCAGTACCTGTGGCAATGACTCCCTTGCATCAGTAATTATAACAAAAATAATACCTGTGCAAAGTCTGTGTAATGATGATTTTTCACACACCCAAGGTGTGTGATAATCCATAAACCCGAGAGTGGCTTATTTCTATAACTCTACCACACACAACACTTAATGACATGCTCAGCGTTTCTAGTTTTAAGACTGTTCTCAAGAAATATTTGCCAGATGACACAGTACTTAAAATATCTGTGTAAAATTGCTAATTTAAGTATGTTATGCTATTAATGGCCTTGTACTGTATAATTTATGCTGTTTTTTATGTATCCAGTCACCCATAAAAATGGGCTTTGTGATCACAGATTTACCAGATTTTAGATAAACAAACCAATACATAAACTGGCCAACTGTGCCTAAATATGTTTCTTAAAAGTTTTCTAAAAAGTGGCAAGCTTGTTTTAACTGTGACCACATTTTTAAAAATATGTATATAGTTTTCAATGATTTTTTTTACAAAAATAGCATATTCATGTTCAAAACGACTTTCTAAATGTTATAGTTGACAGCAGTTACAACTTAACTGTATCCGAAGTTTGCAAATGGGTGAGTAAAGTCTTCTGCATGGCAGTTTTTTGCAGACAGCATCTGGTTACAGAAGTCTACACATTTCATAAAGTACCCGCCAAAAGTCAAGGGCCTTCTAAAGCACAATTTACCAGAGATAATACTGATAATATCTAGCACTACACAACATACGTTTTCATACTTTTATCTGACTTTATATTAGTTGAAAAGACAACTGAAAAATATCTCAAATACCAGGTTCCTGCTCATTTTTCTCAGGCACTGACTGTAAGCGATGGTGTTCTGGTGCTTCCTTCTGCAATGGTGTTGTCCCTAGGGTTGTTGGAGAAATGGTTTTGTCTTGTCCTAATTCCCCCTCGATCATAGTAGTGATACCTCGGACAAGGTCCAGCAAACAGGTAAAGGAAACAGACATAGCATAGCCTTCTGGAATTGAGGGTGGCTCTACTTTGTCCAACATTTCTAAACTAGGATGAATAAAAACAATATTAAAAAATGTACGTCCAGTGACTATAAGCTCTGTCATCATTTTGTTCCTGTCCAGGATGCTGACCAAAGAAAATACACCAAAACCAAGCTTAACATCTGCTTAGGCTCACAGCAGCCTTCTGGTTCAAACAACAGACTCAGTTTTTATTAGATAGTCTTTAAAGGAAAGCAGTCATTATGTGTAGCCCCCCACCAAAGCTTTATCCCCTGATTAGGCGTTTCGCACATAATTTTTTTTTTTTTTTTTTTTACGCATTTGTACTTCCTTTATTTCACATTTGTAAAGTCTGGGATTCCTAAACATGGCGGACGCTGTGAGGTTCTATTTCGTCTGAAAGTGTGGTGCTGCACCGCTCACCTCAATACAAATGTATTGAGGCGAGCTGTGCGGTGCCGCACTTTCAGACAAAATGGAACTGCGCAGGCCTGCCAAGGAAGTTTGAGAATACCGGACTTTACAAAATGAAATAAAAGTAAGTAAAACGTGACATTTTTCTTTCCTCTGCGAAAAGCCTAATCAGGGGTTAAAGCTTTGGGGTGGGGAACCACACATAATGACTGCTTTCCTTTAAGCCGCTCATGATTTGCCACTAAACTAATTCCTTTTACCCCTCCAACATATTTGCTTTCATGTGTGTATGGTGTGTATGTGGCACACCTGTCAACTGCTATGCATATCACATTGTGCTATGTATTTTAGTCAAATTTATCCTAGCTCTGCAATGATTTACTAATGTTCCTTACAGTGTTATAGCTATTTTTGGACAGACACACACACACACACAATTAAAAATTAAACTAACTTAAAAGAAACATTCTTTAACACTAAATATATTGAGACCAATATTCTTAGACATACTATTCTTTAAAATAAGAAAGTTCTTCATGTTCTGGCCATTTTCTCTGCATTTTGAAATCTGATGCTATGCATTTCAGTGCTGTCCGGTTCTGAGGTATGGTGTGTAGATATGCCTCCTCACGTATCTATTCAGGGTGTGCAGGGGAACACTATTATGGGCATTTATATTATGAATGCATATCGGTTTTCATTTTCTCCTGGTTTCCCTGCCTTCTTCCACCAGCACTTGTCCCCTTTCAGCCTTCTAACTATAACCAGTTTATTCAACCCTACTTGAGGGCTACTCGCTTATTCACTCTATCTTTTTTATGTTTTCCCCTTTGCATCAACAATGTTATGTTTTCCAGCTTCTTTTTTTTTTTTTTATAAATATCATCTTTATTGAGTTTAAAAAACATACATAGTCAACAGGTCAACATTAGTACTCATCAGCTGTTTTGTATTTCATCCTTGGAGAATTCCCTATTAACACCTTAGAGTAATTGCAGTTAGTTATCAGTGGGGTGACATTATACATTTAGGACTGTATCTCTTTCTGACATCTGAAGGGTACCAGGACAACCATAGATTCTAGGGGACAACTGAGTGTTATAATAAGGGTACGACTTGCTGTGGTGCTTCTCCAGGCCTCTGCCCAAACAGGTCTATGGCTGGGTATTCCATGCAACTTGTGCTGTAGCTCTCATTTCTGTGGCACAGCACACCGGGTGAGGTATAAAGTGGTAGGCACAGCCCTGGGGACGAGAGATTGGTCCAGGGTCCCACCAGCACCACTCTCTGTCCCTTGTTTTCCAGCTTCTAATCTTAGCTTTACTGTTATCTCTTTTCTTCTAAGATCCATCCACTATTTATGTTCCCCAAATATTTATCCCTGCTTTCTCCTTACCTCTCAACTAATTTTGCCTAATCTTCTCTTTATAGATAATTTCTGAAGAACACCTATGGTTGAAATGTTAAAATTAACTCTAGTTTCCATTTTCAGGATGCAATTAACATCACCCTTTTACTTTATTAAAATATAAATGCATAACAAAATAATTCACCTTTATCAGCAAACCTTATGTGCTAACTTCGCACCATATTGCATTTTACATTTCACTTGCAAAAAAAAAAAAAAGATGAATATCCTCTCAAAAACACAGACATGTTGTGGTCAATGCATAAAGCTATCGCTCTACTAAATTATACTGAAATATTTAAAAATATAACTATAATCATATGTACTGATTTAATTGTTGCTTTTGACTATTTTATTAGGAGACAGTAAACTGAAAAGGCTGTAGTAACTAATGACAGTCAGCTAAACATGCTATATATGTGTGTGTGTACATATGGGATATGACAAGGGTGAGAGTGACATAGTATAAATTTTTTCATGACACATATTCGGCCTCCTGACCTCACAAGCCACTCATGAAGTCAGGAGAGGTCAAGTATGGCTCATGAAGATTTTTCAACTATCTCACTCTCACCCATGTCATATTTGATTTGTACAACAGGGCCCAGATATTCAGACTGCACCTGGCAGGGGTGCAAGCCTGGGTGCAGCGCAATTGGGATGCATGAGGGGCCAGAACAGGCGATATTCAATGGTGATGCGCCATGGCACAGCACGTTAGATATGCAGAAAGTCAGCGCGACTACCCTGGCGCAGTGGCACCGCGCCAGTGCAAGCCACAGATAGGGAGCACGTGGATGCACCAGCGCATGTGCAGTTGCGCAAGGCGCATCACCCGCGACATTCAGTAATTCTGTCTTTGCCAATCCAGACACACACCTGTTGTATAAATAAAAGATATGAGATGAGCTAATATACCAGAAATATCTACTTTCAGCTAGCCTGGTGGTGTGGACGGCTGAGGCATCCTGCCCTACCATCTGCCACGCCAGTGACCCATGTTCGTGGTGCAAGTGGTTCGCTGGGGGCTGGCAGGGGAAGAGAAGGATCGAGCATCCCAGGGACCACTCTCCTTCTCCGGGGAGGGAGGGCAATCAGTTGTCGGTGCTTGCCTGGCCCCAGCAGAGGCTGGGGGCTGGCACACCAACTCTGTCCATGGTGGGCAGTGGCAGGGCAGACGCCCGACTGGACGTGCATGGGAGTATGAACGGCACCGTCACTGGCATCATTGCACGCCCCACCTCTGAAGTAGGAAAAATGGTGGAAAAAGGATCTCCCAGCTGGATGAAGGAGGGCTCATACAGTCCTGTTCCCGACTACCAGTTGCGGGCCACCAGAATTGGGATCTGGTTCTTGGTGGGGTCAGGACGCCGGGGACGGCGCTAGCTCCCTCCCGAATGAGGGCCAAGGAGATGTGGGGGAAAGAGAATTAAAAAAAATATCTACTGTCATTGTACCTAACCTCTGATTTCACGAGTGGCAAAGCCACGAGTGAGGTAACAAGAAGTCATGTACAATGAAAACAACAGTTATGTAAGAACTTACCACAACAGTAGAGTGGGGCCCTCAGTCATCAGATCACACTGTAGGAGCTTCACAGTCAGTGAAGCAGGATCCACACAGACGATTTTCAGCAGTACAACTGGGACCACCCACACCGTCGATGTCACCAACCCTATAAAAGCATAAGCGGCCTCACTCCCTCCTCAGTTCTTTCCACCAGAGACAAAGGGAGCATAGCTCTAGCCATGAGAGAGCGAGGAGAAGGAGAGGTGCCCAGACCTATATGAAAGGTTGGATACACCAGACAACCAGTTCCTAGACAAGAGGCCCAAGAAGGGGGATGGTTGGAGGGAAAGCACACCTGATGACTGAGATCCCCTTGAAGATCTACTGTTACGGTAAGTTTTTTCATAACTGTTCTATCTTCTTCAGGGGTATCTCAGTCATCAGGTCACACCACAGGAATGAGCGTCAAGCAGTTACAGGTGCAAACAGACAGTCTGGGAGAAGGGCTTGTAATAAACTTAAGACAGGAGGCCCTGCAGCACAGCCCTGCCAAAACCTGCAGAAGCTCTTGAGGCAATGTCCAAACTGTAGTGCTTGGTGAAAGTATGGACGGTACTCCAGGTGCCAGCCACACAGATATCAGCGGCTGAGACCCCTCGGAAACAAGCCACAGAGGCAGCCATGCCTCTTGGGAATGAGCCTTTACAGCTCCAGGCAATTCTTTGCCATACTTGTTATGGCAGAACACAATGCAATTTGCCAACCATTTGGATAAAAATTGCTTAAAAACTGAAATGCCTTCTCTACCTGGGGTTAAGGAAACAACTGCTTCGACTTTCTACATTCCTTGGTGCGAAGCAGGTAGTACTTCAAAGTTCTGCGCACATCTAACGTATGGAGCAGTGCTTCCCCTGGATTGGCATACTCAGCAAAATAAACAGAAGGGTGGATAGACCATTTGAGTGTAAACTTGGAGGCTACCCTAGGCAGAAACTTCAGATCTGTGTGCAAAGACACCCTATCTTTGTGAAAAATCAAATCAGGCTCCTCGCACCAGAGGGCCTGAAGCTCTGAAATTCTTTGAGCAGAAGTAATAGCAACTAAAAATAACGCTTTCCAAGAGAGAAAGTGCAACTCGCACGTCGCAACCAGCTCAGATGGAGCCAGGGTCAACTTCTCCAAAACAAAATTCAAATTCCATGCCAGGACAGGAGAAAGGATTAGGGGTTTCAGATGCAGGATGCCCCTTAAAACAGTACGGGAGACATTCAGCTGAGCAATCGTGCGGTCACCCATGGGCTCATGAAAGGCAGAAATAGCCAAAAGGTGCACACTGAGGGAGGAGTATTGGAGACCTGAGTCAGACAGAGAGATCAGGTTGTCCAGAATGTGGTTCACTGGAAAGGTGAAAGGGTCCAGATGATGTTTGGCAGCCCAGATGGCAAACCGCTTCCACTTCATGGCATATGAGGTTCGAGTGGAAGGCTTCCGGACGGCCACCAGGATGTCCGCCACCCTGTTAAGAGACCCCAAATCTGGTGATGGCTATGTTCTCAGGAGTCAAGCATGCAGATGGAGGGAGCTGAGGTTGGGATGGACTAGAATCCCCTGATCCTGGGTCAGCAGGTTCCTGCAGAGGAGGAGAGGAACCCGAGGTTCCTCAGCCAGCTGCTGAAGTAGAAGAAACCATATCTGCTGAGGCCAGAATGGAGTTACCAGAATCATGCTGACCCACTCTAACTGCAGTTTGATTAGCGCCCTCTGAATAAGAATCGGAGGGAAGGCATAGATGAACCTCCCGCTCCAGGAGAGGGACAACGCATCTCGCCAGAAAACTACAGGCTCTGGATCTAGCGAGCAAAAATTGGGCAGTTTTGCGTTGCGTGGGGACGCAAAAAGGTCCAACTCTGAACAACCCCATCTGTTGAACAACTCTTCTATGACAGATGAAACTCCCATTCGTGCATGCTGGAATGAGTCTGGCTGAGGTTGATCGCCAGAGCGTTTAGCACACCTGGCATGTGGACTGCTGACAGTGTCAAACTGTGATCCAACACCCATTACCACACTCTCATAGCCTCCCTGCATAACGGGTATGAATGAGTCCCGCTTGTTGATGTAGTACACTACACTGAGACTGTCTGACTGCACCAGCAGCTGATCCGGAGCAAAGTGTTCCTGAAAAGCCTGCACAGCATATAGAACCGCTCTCATCTCTAGGACACTGATATGCAGGGAGGTTTCTAAATGGGACCAAGAGCCTTGGGATTGGAAGGGACCCAGGTGCGCTCCCCAGCCCAGAGCAGATGCATCCGTGACGAGGATCTGTTGTGGGGAGGAGATCTGGAATGGGACGCCTTTCAAAAGATTCAAGGGGTCCATCCACCACTGCAGCACCTTGCGGACGGGGGAAGAGACCAGGACTGGATGATCTAGCTTGTCCTAGCGCTGATCACACTGTACCCTGGGGGGTCCACTGAAGAATGCGGATATGGACCTGGCCAGTGGAACAATGGGTATTGCAGCTGCCATGAGGCCTAACAATTTCAGGTACACCCTGGCTACCCTGTTCTGGGGTAGGAAGGCCTTCCTCTGTGCCAAGTCTAGAACCACCCCTATATACTGCAGTCTTTGGGATAGCACTAGAACCGACTTAGGCAGACTGACAGTGATGCCCAGGGAGAGAACTAACTGAAGGGTTCTCTCCAGAGTCAGCAGGAGCTGTTCACTGGACGGGGCCTTTAGGAGCCAATCATCCAGGTAGGGGAAGATGTACAATCCCTCCCTTCTGAGGGCTGCAGCTACTGCTGCTAAGCACTTGGTAAAGATCCATGGTGCAGAGGATAAGCCAAAAGGCAGCACCTTGAGTTGGTAAGGACTGCTACTGGAACCCTACTACCCACCCTACTGTATGGGTCACCAGTGCTACTCACAGTAAAAGGTGGTGAAATGCATAAACTTATTACCCTCTATCACAGGGTGTGCCATTTCGCCAATGGGGCTCAGCCAAGGGAGCACCACTGTCAGGTGCTCCAAGCCCTGTCTTGGCCACCACTGAGACGGTGTCTTGAGTACCCATCCTTATGCTTAGCCTACAAGCTACAGTCGGACAATACTCCACCAAACCTAGCTAAAACTGTACCTACCAAACAAAACAGCAGGCCCCTTAGATTCTCGAGCCATCAGCTCATCACTGTGGCTAAAGTCCGGTCTTCCCAGAGACAGAGGTCATTCTCGTCCCACATCCCACCCCTCTGGAACTCTCTTCCTGCAAGTGTACAGACATGTAATTCCCTCGGGGGGGGGGGGTTCAAAAAGGGACTTAAGGCTCATCTGTTAGAGCTTGACCAATGCACTTGCAACCATTTAAAATGGAATTCTCCTCTGTGACATGTATTTCCCTACTGCAATTTTGTTTGTAACCATGTATGTCACCTATTTACTGACCTATGCTGAGTGCTGCTGATTGAAACTTGCCTAATTGTTAACTAGAATTTGTATTATAAACATTGCTAAGTCTGATGTACTCCAATCCTCCTTATGTACTACGCCTGACGTCGGGGGTTGGACCGACGTCTGATGCGGTCCCCGCTTGAAGACTGCTAGCTAGAAAATTTCTGTGGGATTCTGGTGCCTGACGGCTTCAGTCCTAATGGTGTAACCTGCTGCAAGAGCTGTATCTCGAAGTAAGATCTTACAAAATGTTAACTTGTTATTGTATTGTAACGTCATGGAATGTTTTTACCTGTGATTACTCCCGGATCACCCCTGAAAAGGGGACTGTCATGGTCTCATTGGGTTTACCTGGTTACCAAAATTAAATAAATAAATAATGTTCGCCTTGGAATAGAAAACGGACAAACCTCCTGTTGGGGGGGGGGGGAGGACCAAACTGTACAGGTAGGTGTCCTGCATGTCCAGTGAGCAAAGCCAGTCACCTATCTTGAGAAGAGGCATCAGGCTTGGCAGAGTTACCATCCTGAACTTTCTGTACTGCACATATAGATTGAGGTCCTTTAGGTCTAAAATGGGCCTCAGATCTCCAGACTTTTGGGGGACCAGCAAAAATCTGGAATAGAACCCCTTGTTTCTCTGTCACCTGGGTATTGGCTCGATGGCCTGCTTGTGCAGAAGAGATTGTACCTCCTCCCAGAGCATTGACAAATGAGCCAGGGGGTAACTGGAGGGCAGAGGAGAGGTGTCTTGAGGTTGCTCGATGAGCTCCAGCGTGTGACACCTTTCTATGATTTGTAGAATCCAGGCATCCAAAGTTATGGTTCTCCACTTATTTAGGTTGAGGAAGAACCAACCTCTGACCACCACCTCTTAGTCGGGACTGAAAGGGGGGGGTTCTGGCAAGGAGTCAAGAGGAGGCGGATCCAGTCACGGGGCTGGTCCCTCACTTCTGGGACTCTTGGCTGCAGCTCCAACATTGGAGGGGGCAGACATGACAGCCGGGGGTCTGCACTTCCCCTGGGGGTGGAAGGCTGCACTGGGTCTATTGGCTGCTTTGCGAAAAGGGGGACGCTGTCTACCTCTTGGCTGAGTATTACAGAGAGAGTGGACAGACTTGAGCGCCCTGCCTGAGGTCTGCAGATCATTAATAATATCCTAAATGTCAGGACCAACAGCTTAGTACATTGAAAGGGGCATTAAGTACCTTGTGCTGATCATCAGGAGCAAAACCTGATACCCTCAACCAAGAGTGCCTACATAGGCATATGCCCGAGACAGCAGCCCTGGCTTTATCCCCGTCTTGACTGTTCACTCTTGTGCATTGTATTGCAATGCAGTGTACTTTACCTTCCTGGCTAGTTTCTGTATTTGATTATGCAAATATATCTACCCCCTTTTTGTGTTCATGCCTCTGGGTCACACCTGGAAACGAGCCTTGGCTCAGTGTACCTTTCCCAGTTAAATTTTAAATAAATAAATAGTGTCAGCAATGTCATAGAGGGCCAAGAAGAGATGCTTACTCACGTTCTCAGCTGCCTGAAGGCACTGGGCTACTGCTGTGTGTGCCATCTGGGAGGGCCTGGGCGGCAGCCTTGCCCTTCTTCCAGCTGGAATTTTGGTACTCCACCATATGAGACAGGTAGTTTGCAATCCTCAAACCCAGACCGGAGGAGGCATTCACCCTCTTACCCCCGAGGTCAATTCTCCTAGATTCCTTATCCGGGGGAGGGAACTAAGGTGCTTAGGCGCCTTAAACCTGTCATGGGCTGCCTTTATGACCACTGAGTCAATTTTGGGCTGGGCAGCATAGCAAGGGAACCTCTTTGGGGTATGATAAAGTTTATCTGCCCTGCAGGGCATAGCTGGCACCTTGTCTGGTCTGTGCCAGGCTGCTGTAGCTGCATTCCAGGCAGGCAAGATTGGGGGAATGATTTTTGGGGGAAGACTCTGGAATCTCCAGGAAGTATACAAGCTCTTTCCTGGTGACATCCTCTTCCTCAGTGTGGAAGCCCATAGTTGAGGACAGCTGCTTCATCACACTGAAAAACATGGGGTCCTCAGGAAGAGACCTAGGAGTATGCTTAACTGAGTCCTCACTGACAGAGGAAGCTGTGGCCCTGTCAGAGACCAGGACCTCTTCCTCTTCTTCATCCTTTTCATCATCAGAAAGAATGAGGTCAAGATAGTTTTCCTCCTCAACGCCGACCTCTTCTAGATCCAGGTCTGCCGTCGGGTGCATTGACAATGGCTTGTGGGGAGCTTCCTGTGGCCGATGAGTAGGCGTCGACAGCGTTGGCAAGGTGGGCCTATACGTGCACAGCTACTACACAATCACCGTAGTGAATTTTGTCAAAATGTAGTTTAGGTCAACAACATTTATCGACCGGAAGTCGATGTCACAAGTGTCGACAACCCACCTGCTGGGTCTGGGAACCCGAAGGCCTGTAGCCCTGGAGGGAGAAGGGTCAGGCCTCGACAGAGACCCATCAACAACGGGCTGGCCAACGATCCGGAGGTTGACGGCTGACTGCCCTGTGAACCGGGCGGGGGTGCTGTCGGTATGGTTCTGGAGGACAAACACCTGGACAGAAGTTCTGCGTATTGGTGCAGCTGCAGCCGATGAGGATCCTCACCCCCGGCCGATGAGAATCCACCACCCCAATGAAGGAGAAGAGACCATCGCTGAACAAGATCACCACCGGAAGGGGGCAGTCGCGTGCTTGGTCTTTTTTATGACTTTTCCCCTGAGTATCTGTCTCGGGCCATGGAGGCCTGGGAGCTTGACAACCCCACAGGCGATTGAGAAGCCGAGACCCCAGAGGACCCCTGCCCAGAACTGGCTACCTGTTGATCCATTAGAAAATTTTTAAGAGCCTTTCTGCGTCACCTGAGGGTTGTTTGGTTAAACTTCTGGCAGTGCTCACAGTCAGCAACTTCATGGTCAGGCCCAAGACAGCAGACACAGAGAGAATGTCCGTCTGTGGAGGCAATCTTCTTTCCGCAGCGATGGAAGAGAGACATTGAAGGATTAACTCTCAACATAAACAAGTTGAAGGAATCTCTTCGATAAAAGAGATTCTGAAAAATATTAGAAGAAAAAGACGATGGTGAAAAAAGGTGCAAATACTGCATCAGAGCTTCCGCAGAGACCCATGCGAGCAAGTTGATGCCAGGAAAGAACTGAGGAAGGAGCAGGGCCACTCATGCCTTTATAGGGTTGGTGACGTCGACGGATGTAGACAGTGTGGGCAGCCCCAGTTGTACTGCTGAAAATCTTTAGTGTGGATCCTGCTTCATCGATGGTGAAGTTCCTATAGTGTGACCTGATGACTGAGATACCCCGAAGAAGATGAAGATATTTCTGATATTATACATTAGCTCATCTCATTTTTGATGCATACAACAGCACCTGAAAGTTTCATAAATAAAGCTGCAAACAAGTGATTTTCTTTTTCATTCGCTGTTGTTATGATTGTTTCTACGAACGGAATGTCTCTGAAGAATGTGTAAAGTAATGGTTGCCAAGATAGCATTGTTATGAGGTAATGTATGTCCTGTTGATATTGGTCAATTATCAATAGGTCAATTATGATGCATCTTAGTGGGGATATCTTGGTACCTAACAGGTGACATCTTAACCCTTAAACTGCTGACAGAATTACAACATATTGGAGATCTGGACAGACATATCAGTCTGTAGCCCTGCAAGGGTTAATATCTTGAAACTTAGCTCAAATATATCACTAGTTATCTTTATAAATGTATACCCACACCTGTTGTACACATGTGTCTATATTTATGTATGTGAGTATAATTTATAAAATGGGTAAGAAAAATCTGTGAAAATCCAGTCACCTGACTGGATGACAGACACCACATGACCATGCATTATTCCACAACAACCACACATCTGCTCTTCTTTTCATCCCTTAAAACCTTCTGGACATTTTATAACACAAACAATCCACTACAGGGTGTGCAGTCATGCTCTGAAGACCACACACCTTGGGTGGATTAACGCCCAGTAATGCTGTAACACAGTCAAAGCGTCGATATTATCAAACACAACCGCATGCACCGTAGTGGATTATCTATTACATACACCCACATACATACACACCTAAAAAACTAGGACACCTATACTACATATCATTACAACAAAAGCAAAGTCCATAAAGGTGCTACCACTGCATGCAAATTTTGTGATCACGTTTTTTTTTTTTTTTGCTTTGTTTAATTTTCTGTTTATGCTCCCTTCTAGGTCTGCCGTCATTACTCTCTCTCAGGGACTCCCAAGGTGTCCTGTGACTCAGCCTAACTCCTGGGTGAACCCAGCAGATCAGCCCCCATCCTGCCACAGTTTGCCCCCATGGGCAGTGGAGGAGAGCACCGGCTTCTCTCTACCTACACATATTGTGTCAGCCGGTCCTGTCTGGGTTCCCTAAGGTTGGTCCGACAGCTCGGCACCAGGGCCCATCGCCAGGGATGGAAGTGGGGATTTTCCGTTTTTCTTTCCTAACCTCAAAGACGGCGGCATACTGGGAGGTCCATGAAGGCATGCACACGTAGAGATGTGATGCCGCTCTAGCCGACGTCCTCCCCTCCCTCTTGGTGTTTCCGGCTGCACTGCCACCCATGGTCATTTAGGTGGTAGTACTGCAGCAGGAACAACAACCCTCTCTACCTGGAGGAGAGCAGCCCTAGGGTGCTCAATTCTCCTCCCCCTGGCTGGACCTCTGATGACCCAGGCTCGCTCTCGAACCTGGGTTGATGGCATGGTAAGCGGCAGCTCTATCACTGCGCCGGCAGACCAGACATCACAACACTGTTAAAGATCAAACAGAGGCAATTTAAGAATAAGACATCTAAACCTTGTTGTTGCTGCTCAGAAATAAAAGAATAAATATATACTCACTACGTCGCTTTAGCGCTGCCTTGCACTGTTACATTCAAGATGGGAATCCAGGTACCTCTATATTCAAATGCAGGCTGTGGGGTCACTCCCCCAATCACTCCTGTCATTCCAGGGCCAGTTTGGGTAGCAGCTGGGACACCAGAGGTATTGTTTCCTGAATTGTTAAGAAGTAGCAACACAGAAAAGCAAATTTTTAACTGGTAAACTAAGACGGAACGCAAAGGAAATAAACATAAACTATGATTCCTTTTACTCTTTAAGTGCTGGAAAGCGTTGCGTGAGCACATGGGGCATATCTCTGACTTCTTTTTGAAGTGTAGGTCTGCAAGCATGAATGCTCAGAGCATGACACCCCTGGAAAGTTCTAAAACTGCACTTCGGCAAGTGTGTGTGTGTGTGTGTGGGGGCGGTACACTACTACTATCCCAATCCCAGATCAGCCAATTCACATTGCTCCTTTTGTCACAAATTATTACTGCATACCTTTAATGCCAGAAATAGTGTGAGAATGAGAATATGTCCCGGGCAAAGAATTTGAACCTCTGAAATCACAAGGAATACCTTGGGAAACATTGTTTTAGACACATCTCAGTTTTTACTGCAGACATTTCCTTACTTAACTGCTTCATTTTCAACATAATTATGCACATTGCCATGAAAACAGGATCACGGCCACCTAGGCTTTACCTGCCCTGGCTGTTTGTCTATGCCAGGCATCATATTCCTCCATTTATGACATAATAATTTCCATTATTGGCAGACTGTGGTATCACAAGCAGAGGATTGTGAAGTCAAGTGTAAGTTAAGTAAGTGTTTATTTATTGAGCACCCAATCCCAGAGGCTCTGGGCATTTTACAAAATTAGAGAAAATTAGAAATGCAGTGAAACAAACATAAATACAATAAATATTGATAAATCAATAAAAACTCTATAAAGCTAAAAAACATCTCAATAAAATAACAGTGCTTCAGGAATTTGATAAATTATAACTGACTTCCAAAAGCCTCTCTACATAGATGAACCTTCAGACCCTGCTTAGAAACCTCCACTGACAGAGCCTCCCTTAGAGAGCTTCAGAGCGAGTTCCAGAGGGCTGGGCCAGCCACCTAAAATGTACAATTTCCCGAGGTTTTCAACCAGGCCCCCAGGACTGCTAGAAGGCCATCGGAGGAGGAGCGGAGTGAGCACACAGGGCGGACAGGGGTCAAGAGGTCACTGAAATATCCAGGGCCTGGCCCGTATAGGGCCTTATAGGTGAGCAAGCCCATCTTGAAGGTGATTCTCCATCTACTGGCAGCCAGTGCAGGTCAAACAGGACCGGGGCCACATGGCAAGACCTTGGAAGGCCTCTCAGCTACCTGGCCGCTGCATTCTGCACTAGCTGCAGGTGACGGAGAATCCCCCCACAGACCCCGAAGTATGGAGCGTTACAGCAGTCGAGCCTAGACATCACAAAGGCATGCACCAGTGAGGGCAGGCCACCAGACGGAATTAGGGCTTTCATTTGGGCGACATTCCTTAAGTGGTAAAAACCACTCCGGATGACACCTGAGCCTCAAGTGTCAATTCATCAAGGATGACGCCCAGATTTCTCACTGTAGAAGAAACTGCTAACGGGTAGGGCACAGGAACAACCTTGTTCCCAGCCCATCAGCAGCCCCATCACGCCGGCAACAAGGCTCAATCACTAGTACGTCTGTCTTGTCCGGGTTGAGTCTCAGCCAGTTAGAGGACATCCAGTCTTGGATTTCGGCCAGGCATTTATTTAGCACCTCTTTGGCACCATTCATTCAGGTAACAAAAGATATATATAGCTGGGTGTCATCTGAAGAGCAGTGGAAACCCAAGCTGTAACGTCTAATAATTTCACCCAGGGGAATCATGTACACTGCGAACAGCATAGGTGACAGGCTCAAACCCTGAGGAACTCCACAGGACAGGGGCCTCGGGCAGGAGAATTTCCTATCAATACTGGTTGCATCCTGTCCATGAGAAAGGACTCAAACCAGTTCATGACAGTATCAGTAAGTCCACAAAGCTCCCCAAGGCGATCCAGTAGCACTACATGGTCCTCAGTGTCAAATGCTGAAGAGAGATCAAGGAGGATGAGAATGGATCAGTCTCCTCTGTCTCTCACCCTGAGGAAATAATTTTGCAACCTGACCAATGCCGATTCAGTGCCATGCCTAAGCCTAAATCCAGACTGGAAAGCCTTGTAGATGTCAAAGGCCACAAGGTGTGCCTCGAGTTGCAGAGCCACTACTTTCTCAATAACCTTGCCCAAAAATGGGAGGCTGGAGATTGGTCATCAATGATTTCAGGCAACTGCATAAGTGTGCCAAAACAAATCTGAGTCACAGTCAGACAAGAATACGCCAAGGATTTGCCAAGACATCAGGGTCGAGTGATGGTTTCTTTAGGAGGAGCTTCACTAGTGCCTCTTTCAAGACACCTGGAAAAAGTCCCTCCGAGAGCAAACATAGGACAGTCTCGGTGAACACTGGACCAACGGACTTGACACAGCCCACTAGGACATGGGTCAGCCCAGGTCCAGCTCACAAAAAGTGGGCTGCAGCTTTGAGATTACCTCGATGTCCTCCGTGCCCCTACTGGCCTAAACCCACCCCAGGCAAAAGGAGTGCCTCTGGCAATACACAGTTCACCACTGCAGGGCTGTTTCCGCCCCACTGGAGAGATCCCAGTTGTAATAGAGGACACCTGTCAGAGAAGAACTGAGTGAACTCCTAGCAGTGAGTGACTGAAACTGCTCTTTTCAGCTGCAGACAGGCAGGATGAAGTAGCCAGTCTACAATCTGAAAGAGCAGAGCCGCTCTCTGTTCCTCCCTGCAGCAATCTCCCTGGACAGGAATTCTGCCTTCTTATGATTAATTGCCCTTTGATATTTATTGTAGTGAATTCTCAAAGTCAGTTTGTCCTCCTTGGATTGAGTCCTCCTCCAGCAATGGTCTTCATCCCCTTGAGAGCCCCATCAAACCACAGGAGTCTCAAGCGAGAAGACCTGGGTGGTATGCAGATTGGTGCAACGATGTTGAGTGCCTTGAAGACAGCATTATTAGGTAGCATGTCAATATGGCAAGGGAATTACAAAGACTGCAATTTGGGCGACAGCAATTCGTTGAACGTTAAAACAGCGACGGTACATTTCAGCACCTACAGTAAGGGCAACAATTGCTTTCCCCCCTCACCCAGGTTCTTTGACCTCAAAGTTAGTCATATAAGTAAGGGGGGTGTAGGGGGCAAAGCCCCCTGCAGAAAAGCAGTAATGCAACTGTCACCCTTATTGTAGGTGCTGAAATTTACCATCGCTGTTTTAACATTCATCAAATTGCCATCGCCCAAATTGCAGTCACTGTAATTCCCTCGCCCTTTTGTCATGGAGCCCATTATTACAGGCTGCCAGCACCTCGCCCACATCAGCTGCTCAAGTAGCACTAACACCAGAAAAATCTACTACTGCCAATAGTCCTCTGGGAACAGCTCCTTCAAGGGGCAGTAGCAAACCATCTCAAAGGGGAGGGACCAACAGAGGGGCCTCAAATGAAACTCCACCATGCAATGATCGGACCAAGACTTCAGATCAATCTTGAGATCAGTGACCTCAAGCCTCAGTGAGAACGCCAAGCCCAAGGTGTGACCATGGCTATGGGTCGTAGAAACAACTGCCTGTGCAAGGCCCAGTGACGTCATCATCTGGAGGAAGTTGTAACCAAAATGCAAGCATTCGCCATCAATTCGGGCATTGAAGTCACCCAGAATCAACAATCTGGGTGACTCCAATACCCTATCGTTGACAAAGTCCACAACTTCATGCAGGAACTCTCCCTCATGCCCTGAAAGTCAGTACATGAGGAGGAGGATCCTGCAACCTGCACTTGGACCCCCACGCACCGCCACGCATTCAAACGATGAAGTGGATCCCACTGGGAGCACGGAGGAGTTCAAGTTAGATCTAAAACAGATGGCCACACCCCAACCCTGCATTCCCTCCTCAGGCAGTGCACTACAGAAAACCCAGCCAGGATCGATGCCTCTAGCACTGGACCTGCATTGTCCCCCAGCCAGTTTTCCGTGATGCAGGCCAGATTGACCGAGGAAATCAAGTCCATAATAATTACGGTCTTGTTACTGATCAATCTGGTATTGCATAGTACTGCCCAAAGGGGACCAATGGAGGCCACTGGCCCACTGGTTACCTGCCCACTCAGTCCAGTGCAGACAAACAGCCAGAGCAGGTGAAGTTTAGAGGGCTATAATGCTAATTTCATGTTATGTAAATCATTAGCAAGAAAAAGGGGGTAATAAAAAGATTAAATGTGTCTAAAAATGATGTTTTTTCTAAGTTTCCCCTTCTGTATGACATCAGGGGTTCCTGGGATACAACAATAAACAGTGATTTCAACAACATACAGACATGATCAGACTTAACAATATAATAGTGTATAATAGATAGAGAATAGTGGATGGGTAACTATGCACAACTAGTGTTTTCTTCCACAGAGGCATTCAGATTTCCTCTGACCTCGAGAGCAAGTACATTTAGGCAGTCCCCACTCCACTGATCCTAACAGCAGCTCCACAGAGCACCTGGAGCCCTGTTCCTCCCTTCGCATGATCATAATGCTGTTTTCAGGGGCAGGGCTGCAGCATTTGGCTCAGCCTGCATCAAGAAGTTATTAGCCAAGCTTTGGAAGGTAAAATATTTTTTATTCACTGCATAAATAATTCATTTTATATTTAAAATAGCTTCTAGAGCAGGCAACTACATGGTGGGAGTTGCCTGCCTGGAACTTGTCATCAGCTCTTCAATTCAGTAATCTGAGCCTACCAACAACTCTCAAGTGCCTCACCCACCCAACCCCTGGTTCACTAAAAGGAAGTGGAGTGTCTGAAATGGGCATAGATGCTCATACACTATAAAAAATAATGTATGGGTGTCCATACACAGACAAGCATGTGCCTTCATCTCAAGTTTTCTACGACAATCAGTGAACCTCCCGAGCTTCGCTCTTGAGGTTCCTGGTTGCCATAAAACCTCTTGATGCAGACGCCAGACTTGTTGTGTATGGCTGCCCACACATTATCCTCTATGTTCTACACTGATTTCTATCTCTGTTTAAATGCTGTGTTACTAGTTCAAAGGTCATGGAACATGACTGTACCCCTTCGGTTGTACAACAGCATTCCGGAGCCTCTAGAGACAGCACAAGCCACTTTGATGCATCGCCACATGCTCATCTAACAGCAATCAAAAACAGCTGAAGAGATGTCTGCAGCGTTTTTTTCCAAGAGTGGCTCGAGACAGGCATCTTAGTGGAAAACTGACTCTTCAAAAATAATTAACTTTGCTATTTGATATGGCTTAAGAGAGAGACAACTCCATCACATTCAAAAGGTAACAGTATGTAGATTTCTGGGAGGGTATCCCGTAATATGAGCGACTCAAACAGAGCGAGTCAACAACAGCGACTCAGTTTGAGTGGCTGCAATAACAGCGACAGTGTCATAACAGCGATACTGTCAAAAGAGTGTGAGCAAGTGTGCTGGGGCGAAGTGAGCTGGCAGTAATGTGCAGTTTGAGTTAGATTATATTTAGTGAGGGGGGGAGCGGGGACCCCCGTATCGCTGTTTTGATGCTTGCTCTTAATTGTGTGCGCAGTGTTTGGGATTTGGCATATTTTGCTTCACCCATATGTTGCGCGCTGTTTTAGATTCGCCCTTATCACACAGAACCTTCTTGGAGAGTCTCCGGATGGCTCCACTTTCACTTTTGCTACTTGCTCGGGGGTCCTAATGAAAACAAACAAACTATACATGTAACCAGCCAGTTCCTGGGGTTACTAGAATCCCATCAGTTTTAGATCAGGCAGATAGCTTGGGCAGTGTTAGAGGGCTTAACTGCTCTCTGAAAAACATTATATCACCATTTACTCAGCTCTGCTGGACAGGGGGATGATGTAATGCTGCTCAGAACTCTCACAGCAGCATAAGTCACACTTGGCCAGCAGCTGTTGCTTGAGCTGTCAGTAGTCTGAAGTCCGTGTTTCATGAGAGTTCTGAAGGCAAGAGCTGCCTGTTGGCACTCTTGTCAAGAGGGGAAGGACCCTCATTTGTCATTTTTCTGCCCTAGTTCAGTAACCAATGGCTGGTTTCCTGGGAAGTGGTGGCTACCAGATCCTGTGAAGCTCCGAGGGGGTGAAGATTTTTCACAGAAAAGAGGAATGGGACTGAAGGTTCAGTGGGTACTTTGGGGCAAACCTCAAAAGACTGTAAGAGCTATTAGCACTGCCCAAATTGTACAGACTGTGTGTGTACAATTTAAAGATATGGATTTGTGTGAGATCTGAGGATTTTAAGTTTCTGTACCAGTGTTCTGAGGGGTACAAAGTTTGTGAAAGCAAAATGTTCAAGTGGGGTTGGCTGGTGCCTTATCAGTTAAAGGCCTTCAGGACCTAGCACAAAGTTTGTGCAGTAGAATGTTTCTTGTAGCCTGTGTGTGGCAGGGAATCCTGTATCCTAAAGTAACGGCAGAGAGTCTAGCTTGTGACCAGAGTGAGTTATCCCCTCATTCCAGGTTCAAGTAGATCTAACTGATTACCCAAAGGAATGTTTTTAAGCGTTAACTACAGTCACCTAGTGATGCTTTAAATAGTCCACGTATCCTACATAGGGCTGGCAGCTGTTAAGTCCATGCCTCCTGAAATAGGGCTGGACATTTGTGGGGAAGGTTTGTGGAAGAAGTCAGTTTGCGTGCAAGAAAGATGGAAATGTTTTGCGTGCTACAAAAAGTGCCATCTGTGATTTACAGTTACAAGCCCTGGGGGCACCACCTTTATTCATTGTTAACACTGTGTCAGAAATAAAAAGCCATACAGTAGAATCCCAAATTTCTGGTTGCAGACAATCCATCTTTGAGTGTCCTATGTGATGTTTTTGGGGCCCCACAGAAAGGAGACGCACCATAAACTTGGCACCTCTCTCCCCAACCTGGGTAAAATAGAAATGTTGTTTTGTGCTCTGCCCACCCCACCCCACCTCTGAGATGCCCTAATGCCAGGAGTGATCCCTATTTTCTGCCATTTGTGGTTTGTTGCCTTGTCTGAGTAACAAGTAGGGGGGTTAGCATAACATACACTAATACCAGATGGGCAACCTCATGCTCCACTAGCCTGTGTTGCCACCTCAAGGCTCTGATTACCACGGACCTCTCGAGCTTCGCTCTTGAGAGTTCAGGTAATCCAAACCCCTCCGTGGTACCACAGACTGGTTGTGCATGGTTCCCCATCCAGTATTCTCTATGTCCTAAATTTTTTTTAAAAGCATGCTTTGGGATCTTAAAACAAAAATAATGGCTAACTTTAACTTCTTCAAAGTGGACACTGATGTCCCCCTCCTCCATCTGGATGACAGAAAGAGGCTACTTACCTGGAACTACAGTTTTACTGCTGATATTCAGTTTACAACCACACTATGGCAGTTCTGCCGAGCATGGTCAGTGTCTTGATAAGGAATCTAAGCAGACTCCACCCATTAACCAATCATATGTCCTCAACTCTTTGCCACCCTAGTTCTTGTTAGAACAATACTAAAATTTGCTCAGAAACTCTCTGGTTCTGGGCACACTAAAACCAGAAGCAAAAGAACAAGAATAGTCAATGGCGATCACGTGGACCATGTAGAGTGGGCTGCACACCAGCAACGAAGCAATGGTTTCAGTTAGGTCACCTTTTTTAACTGTCTTCAATCAGTTCACTATCCAAACTATGGCAGACTACCAGCAGTCCTCTTGAAGAAGGGGGCTAAAATCTTACCCTTACCATGCCCCTTGTAAAAAACAGAGAGGAGGAGTGAGGTCCCAAAATCAGCATCTTTATGGTTCATGGCTGTGTGTGGCAGTTGGGAAATGAATGTCTGCATATAATCCCAGGTAGCGGCCCTGAAGATCTCAGTGATGAGAATGCTCCTGGCTGCAATGAGTTGGGTAAAGTGAACCAGCAGACCAACTGGAGACTCTTTGCCAGTAAGCATACATTAGAGAGCAATACAGAATGCAATTCAATCAGTAACTGCTTGCTTAGCTGCTGGTCTGCCCTCAGCATCGTCAGTGTAAGTAATAAACATCAGACACATTTCACCACCAGATTCTGCCATACACTGCCTACTGCAGTGTTCCGCTGACATCAACAGCATGCAGAGTACTTCTCTATACAGGTCATGTGCAGTCAGAAAGAAAAGAGGAAACACCAAAGACCAATTATGGCAAAACTTGAAAATCACTTCGGACAGGGACTTTGCATGGAGTGGAGAACTACTTTGTCGCTCCAGATAGCTTTCAGTTCAATTCAAAGTGTTTTTTACGGTTGCAGTAGGCGGAGCCTGCAAACGTTTTGCATGTACAAAAGGAGTGATGTAATATTTTCTGCCTGTGGAACTGACTGAAGGTGTAAATAGTCTCCTCCGCCTTACTCTCCTCCAAGAAACGTTTTCCGTCCTCAAATAAATACGTTTTCATGTTAGTCAATGGTTGCAGGGCACTATTTTCTTTCTTAAGTAGGAGGTACAAGAACTGGAACCTAGTAGTGGAAGGCAGCATTAGTTTTTTTGGGGGGAGTAAGATCCACCCCCACCTCCACCCAAGAAACTCCTAAAGATCCACCCCACCTTTTTTTTGGTTCATGTGGGGGGGAAGCATGAGGTGGATCTATCATGCTGGAACTACTATCAGAGCATCCTGGGGCATCAGAGCTTAAGCTTCAGAAGGAAAGAAAAGGCCTGAAACTGCATCCTTATACAGCACTTGTTTAAACAGCCTTGGCTCAGCTTACATTCCTCTCCTGGTCACACATTTTCACAAATACATTCCAAGAGATTAAAAGTCCCTCCTGGTGGGTATACGGTGTTATTCAGACCTGTCCTCCAACCCTGTCCCTACCACCTTACTCTGTATTTTGCATCAGCTGAAGCAGGACAGAGCAGCAAGAGGCTGCAGTGTATTTTATTACTGGGCTTGCAGTTTTAAAGGAGTAGTCCACTCAGAATTTGCAAAAACATATGTTATGCAGCGTGTTTTGATCTGTATGTGAAGTCCTAGGCCCAGATATTCAGACTGCGCATGGCAGGGGCGCAAGCCTAGGCGAAGCGCAACTGGGATGTGCCAGGACCAGGCGATATTCAACGGTGAATGCGCCATGGCGCAGCACCGTTGAATATGACAAGGTTGGCGCACATATTGCACCTGGCGCAGTGGCACTGCACCAGCGCAAGCCACGGATAGGGAGCACAGGGATGTGCCAGCGCATGTGCAGTTGCACTAGGGGCATCACCCACGATATTCAGCTGGGGGCATGCAAATGAGTCCATTAAATATGCAAGGTGCAAATGGGGCCATTTGCATGTCATTATGGCCCCATTTGCATGCTTTGCGCAGGGCAGGCCGGCGACTTGTGCCCAGCACAGCATGACTTGTGCTGTGGGGATCCCAGGGCATCCCCCACCCCATAGCTGTGATCGCGTGGTATAAGGAACTAAAGAACAACCGGTAGTCTATTGGCCCTCCTCCCTCCCATGTCCCCGATCACTGGATTATGCCGTTTTGTAAGTCCCTGGTAGTTTAGTGGTACCCCCTTCCTCCCCTGTCCCCGATCGGCAGATTATGTCGTTTAGTAAGTCCCTGGTAGTCTAGTGGTACCCCCCACGCCCATTGCCGACAGATGCAGCACCATATTATGATGCCCTGGTGATCCAGTGGCACCCCCACCTCCTCCCACACAGGCACCCTTGCCCAACTCCGCTATCTCCAATCGGGTGGCTGCAACCTGCTCACATATACAGCCCGCCGCCCTGAATGACAGTTACAGTATGGGCTTGCAGGGCATACTGTACTGGACAGTCCCGAATATGTGAATGAAGTCGTACAGTATGCCCTGCAAGCTCATTGGTCCACACTGTGGACCAATGAGCTTACAACACATACTGTAACTGTCTCTCCGCAGGTGGAGGGCGGCATGCGGGCTGGTTGCAGCTGCCCGCCGATGACGGGGAGGGTGGGCAAGGGTTGCCAAAGGGTGGGGGTGCCACTGGATCACCAGGGAATCATGATATGGTGCTGTACCACAACCATGGCAATGGGCGTGGGGTACCATTAGATTACCAGGGACTTACAAAATGGCATATTCCAGTGATCGGGGACACAGGAGGGAGGGGGGCCCACTAGACTACCATGGGCAGTCGAACATTACAGTGATCGGGGCACTGGGGACTCGGGAGGGGGGTCCACTGGACTACCAGGGATGTGTGTGTGCTTGTGGATGGCTGGCGGCTGCTGTGTTGCGCTCTCCAATACAGTGGCCCGCCTGTGGGTGGTCATGAGTTGTTTCCAGTTCTCACAGGCTCAATTTTCAGCCCCCCATGCGGCGTACTGCAGGGTTGCACCAGCATATGCGCCGCACATCCCGGGCTGAATATCGGGATGTGCCACATACTGTATGCATGGGCACGCCCCCTCCATCTGCGCTGCATACTATTACATTGCACCCCAGCGCATCAGGATTTGCACTGAGCCTGGCTGCCCTTTCAATATCCCACCAGGGCGCAAAGCGGGGTTGCGCCAGCGCAACCCCTTTGAATATCCTGGCCCTAGTGTGTCCTTCCCTCTGCTATTAGTTTTTCCTAAATTAGCCTATTAGCAGATACCTGAGAGCTAGCTAACTGGGGTTTATGTAAGAAAACTGTTACTAAATTAAGCTCTAATTCACTATTGTTGTTTTCTGTGTGTGTCAGGTCTAGCTTGAAGGAGTGTTTTAATTTTTAAACTTTTAATTTCATCAAATTATACACAACCATAAAAGCACAGAAATTGACCAGCTCATTAGTGTTATAATTAGCTAAGACTCTAGCTGTTTTCTTACAGAAAGCCCACTCAGTTAGATTTCAAGTATTTGTTAAACTATAAATATAGGTACCAGCATTCTATTAAGTAGAACTAGCATTTAGTGCTGAATTTGCTCTGTGACATGCTTTTCAATTTTTTTTTTTTTACACAAATGAAGTGTATGGTATGAAGCTGCAGCCTAGAAACTGCAAAATACTTCAAAGTCACTTTTTATCCTGTGTGTGGTATAGCATGAAAACAACAGGATGACAGTGACTAGTCAGCTACATATTTGATCCCATTTTACAGTGGTTCATTGCACTACACATTTAGTGGATCCCACTTTTTCAAATAATAAAACAAATATTTACCAAACTAAATAACTCACACATACATATTTTTATACTTTATTAAAAAGATACTTCACATTTGTAACCAAAAATAAATAAATAAATTGAAAATCATGTCACAGAGCAAAATCAGCACTAACTGCCAGTTCTACCTATTAGAATAGAAGAGGCAGAAAAGTGTGGTGGTCTAAGACTCTGAGCTGCAAACCTGGTGTCCTGGGTTTGAATCCCACAGCCTCCACGTGTGTACTGTGTGTCCCTGAGCAAATTACTTAACTTCCCTGTGCTCCCAGGTCACACCTGTAAACAAGCTTTAGTGTCTCTTTCCTGGTTAATAAAAAAAAGAATGCTGGTACCTACATTTACAGTTTAGCAAATACTTTAGAGCTAACTGAGTGAGTTTTCTTTAAGAAAACTGCTATAGTCTTTACTAATTATAGCAGTGATGATCTGGGACAATTTCTGTGCTTTTTATTGTTGTGCGTAGTTTGATGAAGTTAAATTTTAAAATGAAAACACATATTACTGCTAGCTAGACATGACACACCCAGAAAACACAAATAGTGAATTAGAGCTATTTAGTAGCTGTTTTCTTATAGAAAAGCACAGTTACATAAGAACTTACTGTAACAGTAGATCTTCAAGAGGAGCTCTTACAGCAGGCTGTAACCATTAGGACTAACATCGCAGGCCTTAGGACCCACAGGAAAAATCTTAGCTACCAGTACCCAGCAGGGACCGCCCCCTGACGTCGGCTCCACCCCATCAGTCATGGTACATAAGGGGGCAGACCCCGGCTCCACCCCAGTTCCCCCGCTAAGACCCACAAACGGGCCGTAACAAGAGAAAGAAGCGAAGCCTGTAGATGATGTGCTGAACACCTCACTCGGGGAATGGAGGGAGGGAAAGCAGCGCCTGCTGCAAGAGCTCCTCTCGAAGATCTACTGTTACAGTAAGTTCTTACATAACTGTACCTACAAGACACTAGTTAGACCCCATCTGGAGTACTACGTGCAGTACTGAAGGCCACACCTTCACAAGGAAATTAACCAAATTGAGGCAGTCCAGAGAAGGGCAACCAAAATGGTGCAGGGACTGCATCAGAAAACATATGAGGACAGATTAACGGAGCTCAGTATGTATATCCTAAAGCAAAGGAGGGAGAGAGGTGATATGATTGAAACATTCAAACGTCTTAAGGGCATTAACAAGGTGAAAGAGTCTAACATGTTTCAATAAAAGAAAAATAGCAGGACAAGAGGACACAGCATGAGATTAGAGGGAGGCTGATTAAGGGGTAATGTGAGGAAGTACTTTTTCACAGAAAAGGTGGTGGATGCATGGCCCACCTCAGGAAGTGGTGGATATGAATACAGTGCAGGGCTTTAAACAGGCATTGGATAGTCATAAGGGAGCAATACATATGAGTATGAATAGATAGGCCATTGACAGAGCAAAGGCCTATGGCACACTCATAAGGTAGAAAAAGAAATGGGTAGACTGGATGGGCCTTGCGGTCCTTATCTACCGTCAACTTCTATGTTTCTATATGTTTCTATGTACTATCATACTTTGAGTAGGAGCTCTTGCAACAGGCTATAACCATTAGGACTGAATCCCAAGCAGTCCCGCGCCAAGGAGGTACCCGGCCCTGGGAGAAGGAAGGATGGAATAATGCTGGCTACACAGCAACTTAGGAAAGTAGTCCTTGACGGACCGCCAAGCCAAAACTGGCACGGCGTCTGGATGCAATGTCCAGGCTATAGTGCTTCACAAAAGTGTGCACAGAATTCCAGGTAGCTTGCACACAGATGTCTCTTATGGAGACATTTTTCAAGGTGGTAAAAGAAGCCAAGACTACCCTTGTGGAGTGACCCCTAACAGGGTCAGGAAGGGGTTTGTTGTGCTTGTCATAGCAAAACACAATGCAGTGGACAAGCCACTTAGAAATCGTCTGTTTGGACACCAGTTTGCCTAAGTGTTGTGGCGTGAAGGCCACCAACAGCTGCTCCGATTTACACGATGTGAAGCTCTGCGCTTAAGGTAGTACCTCAGTGCCCTGTGAACGTCCAGTGTGTGAAGGAGAGCCTCTCTTCTATTGGAGGGAGAAAAAAATAAACTGGAAGGTCAACCAATTGGTTGAGGGTCAACTCCGAGACCATTTTAGGAAGGAACTTAGGATTTGTATGAAGGGAAACCCTTTCCCTGTAAAAAAACAAATAAGGCTCATTACACATCAGAGCCTGGAGCTCGGAAACTCTTCGAGCTGAGATAACAGCAACTAAAAAACAAACCTTCCAGGAAAGGTAATGCAGCTCACAATCAGCCGCTGGCTCAAAAGGGGGGAGAGTGAGCTTCTCCAACACAAACAGGAGGTCCCAGGGAGGGACAGGATCCCTAATGGGAGGTTTCATATGCAGAATACACCATAAAAGGTGCAGGCCACATAAAGTTGGTCTAAGGTTCTATCCCCCAAGAGGACATGATATGTAGAAATGGCCCACATGTGCACCTTATCGAAGAGTAGCTCAAGCCTTGTTGGTATAAGGAGAGAAGATACTGCAATGCTGAGTTCACCGGACAGGCAAGGGGGTCCAGATGGTGAGACGACGCCCATAGGCAGAAACACTTCCACTTCATAGTGTAAGTGGAGCAAGTAGAGAGCTTCCTCGCCGAGACAAGGTCGTCCACCACCTCCTGGGAGACCCCATACCTTGATCGTGCTACGTTTGCAGGAGCCAAGCACGAAGGTGCAAAGACCTGAGATCTGGACGGACCAGTATGCCCCAATTCTGGGACAGCAACTGCGAGCATATTGGCAGCGGAACTGGATGTTCCAAGGACAACCGCTGAAGTAGTGGGAACCAAATCTGCCGAGGTCACAATGGGGTGATTAGAATCATCCGAGCCCCCTCGGCCTGTATCTTCAACAGTACTCTCTGAATGAGAAAGAAGGGAGGGAATTCATAAAGAAACTTCCCTGCCCAACAAAGGGACAACGCATCTGGCCAGAAAACACCAGGCGCATGCTCTCGTGAGCAAAAAATTAGCAGTTTGGCGTTGTGTGGGGATGCAAAGAGGTCCAGCTCTGGACAATCCCATGTGTCGAAGAGCTGGTCCGCTACTGATTATAGCAGCTCCCACTCATGTGCCTTGGACTGAGACCTGCTTAGGCTGTCTGCCAAGTCATTTTGGATGCCTGGAACGTGCACTGTGGACAGGTAAATATGGTGCTCCAGCGCCCAGTACCAGACTCTCATTGCCTCTCTGCAGAGGGGTAAGAGTGTGATCCCCCTTGCTTGTTGATGTAAAAGACGACCGCCATGTTGTCCGTCTGAAAAAGGAGAGAGTCTGGGACAAGGTCCTCTTGAAAGGCAATCAGTGCACTGAGGACCGCTCGCATTTCCAGGACACTGATGTGGAGTTCACACTCCTCTGGGGTCCAGATCCCCTGTGTTTGGTGGGCCCCTAGGTGCGCCCCCCCCCCCAATCCCAAATCAGATCAGTCTTTAGGATCTGATTTGGTGGCTCCTGATGGAAGAGGACCCCTTTCTCTAGATTGAGAGGGTCCACCCACCATAGTAGGATCCTCTTGACTGGCTCTGCGACTCTGACCATGTGGTCCAAGTCGTCCGAGCATTGATCCCACTGCACCCTGAACATCCACTGTGGGATTCTCATGTGGAGGTGGCCCAAAGGAGTGACAGGGATGGCCGCTGCCATGTGCCCCACAAGTCTGAGGAACGTCCTGGCTGGGACCTGAGGGGTTATTAGGACCGAACTGGCTATTTCCCTCAGGCAATCGCCCCTCTCTGGAGGAAGAAAAGCCATGACCTGGATCGAATCCAGGACCGCTCCTATGAAGACGAGTCTTTGGCTGCACTCCCGGGATAACTCTGGAAGGTTCAGGGTGATCCCCACCTCTCGAAACAGAGTATAGGTGTCTCCGAGAGCCTGAAGGAGGCACGTCCTTGACGGGGTCGCAAGCAGCCAATCGTTGAGGTAAGGGAAAACTAAATGCCCCTGACACCTTAGAGCTGCAGCTATCACCGCCAAGCATTTGGTGAAGACTTGAGGAGCGGAGGAGAGGCTGAACAGAAGAACCCGAAACTGATAATGCTCCCCATGGAAGTGGAATCTCAGGTACTTCCTGTGGGAGAAAAAGACCCTGATGTGCATGTACACATCTTGCATGTCTAGGGAGCACAGCCAGTCTCCCTGGTGCAGCAGAGGAATAAGACCCGGAAGGGTCACCATCCTGAACCTTCAGTACTCTATATAGTTGTTTAAGGAGCTGAGGTCCAGGATGGGCCGAAGATCTTGCATCTTTTTTGGAACTAAAAAAAAGTGGGAGTAAAATCCCTTTCCCCACTGCTGCAGAGGAACTGGTTCTATCGCCCTTTTTAGCAAGAGGGCCTGAATCTCTCCTTCTATAAGAGGTACATGAGGAGGAGGATATCTTGAGGACCTTGGTGGAGTGTCTGTGGGGATTTCGGTGAACTCCAGCATATGTCCCCTCCTTATAATGTCCAGGACCAGGCGAAGAGAGAAGCGACCCCCTACTGCCTCCCCTGGTACCTCCTCCGGAGGAGGGGGGGGTCGGGAAGGAGTCATTGGTCACAGCGGCCTAGGAGGACTTGGGGCCTCGAAAAGGAGTGCCTTCAGGGTGCTGGTTACTGGCTTTCCTTTTGGTGTCTCCTCTCTGACCTTGTTGCATCCCGTGGGCTTGAGCACCTGAGGGCTTGCGAAAGGGACAGCATCTCACACGTCTCTGGTCTCCTCTGTACATCTGACGGATGGAGCAGATGGATTTACCCAACTCCTGGAGACGAGAAATGAGAGATTCTGTCTCCTGCCCAAATAAGACGGAACCCTGGAACGGAAGGTCCCAGATTCTGGACTGCAGGTCTTGGGGAAAGCCGGAAACTCTCAGCCAAGCATGGCGCTGGAGGCAGACACCTGATGCTGACGCTCTGGCCACCATATCTGCTGTGTCGTACGAGGCACAGAAAACATGCGTGACAACGTCCGAGCTCGACTTGAGGACGTCCAGAAGCTCCGTCTTCTGGGCGGAGTCTGGCAAGGCATTAAAAAGCTCCTGTCCCTTCTCCCAGAGCGCATTCTGGTATTGAACCATATGCATGAGGAAATTAAGGGACCTAATGGAGCAGGTGGAGGCAGAATAGACCTTCTTGTCCACCTGGTCCAGGTAGAGAGACTCTGGGTCAGGAGGCTGGGAGCTAAGGTGTTTGGACTGCTTGGACTTGTCATGGGCAGCCGTGATCACAGAAGAGTCCGCTGAGGGTGTTCTGCCAGGAAAGGCTCATCCCTCGGGGTTCTGTACAGCCTGTCTGACTTCCTAGGAACCGCCAGGACTAAAGCTGGACGCTTCCAAGTGATCCTGGTAAGGTCTTGGAAGGTGTCCACTAATGGAGGCACCACCAGAGGTTTGGGCTCCTTTTGCCTCAGGTACTGGGCTAGTCGACGGAGTTCTGGATCCAGGTCCTCCGTCTCCCATTCATTGGAGGCCTGGAGGTGCCTCCTGACGTCCATGACGGTTGGTTCATCAGGAGGCGAGCACAGTTGGTCCTTTTCACCAGGGGAACCCTCAATCCCCAAGAGAGAAGAGGAAAAGGAAGAAGACGACTGGCTACTAGGTGTAGAGTAGCCAGAACCGTACATGGGACTTGCATTGCTCGAGCATCGGTGGCTATCAGACCGACGCGGTCTGAGGACTGGCGTTGGCTATGGGATCAACAATGGAGCATGGCTGGCGTCAGTGGGGGACCAATGTCAGGAGCGAACCGCCCACTGGAGCGGGAACAGCTCCTGGACTCACACCTATGCCGACGGCTACCTGACCCAGAGGTACGCCGATGGCGGTCTGGAGATCGAGACCGGGAATGAGCCTTGGAGGGTGAGTGAGGCAGCAGCCTCTCGGGGGTCTTCTTAGGCGACAGAGCAGAAGCACCCTTGGGCTGTGGTTCGCCCGAACGATCTGGAACCGGTGACAGATCCAGCTTCGGGGGAGTCTGCTTCTGCTGTACCTGACTCCACCAAAATGGTAAAAGCTCCTGCAGTTCCTCTCAGGTAAACACAGAAGCTGCAGTCCCAAGAAAAGGGACAGAAGAAGCCGAAGGATCCAGCAGGGATTGGAAGGGGGAACCTCCCGGAGAGTCCCGTGGGGAGGAAGACTTGAGTGAGGCAGACATCGCCCTTCTGAAGTGTATGCCACCAGCGCCCTTCTGCGGTGTCAGTTCCAAGACCGCGATGGTTTCTCCGGGGTGGTGCTGCAGTGCCTTCCGACTCCAGTGGCTTACCCTGACCAGGTGAAGCTGTGAAGCTTGTGCCACAGAGGTCTTAGGGGTGATCAGAAGCAGCGTCACCTTAGGCTTAGCAGGTTTCTCCCTGACATACCTGCCTTGGCGAGTCTGCTTTTTGCAGGCTTGGAATCCTTTGGATGGGCATGTTGGTCTCCAGAGCCCAAGGAAGAATTGGGCTTCTTGGGGGAGGACCGGGAACGTGACCGAGACCTAGACCGGTGGCGGACCGACTACAGTCCTTGTCCCGGGAGCGCTTGAGAGATTTGTCCCTGTGCTTGGCCTTCTCCCCTGAGGTGTGCAGGACATCCATCTTTTGTTCATAAAAGGTAGGCTTTAAGGGCCTTCAGGAGATGGATCCGTGTCCTGCTGGTGAAGTTCTGACAAGTGGAACAGGCCACGGTGTCGTGGTCCGAACCCAGGCAGAATACACACTTGGTGTGGCTATCCTTCGAAGGGATCTGGCAGCCGCAACTACACTTATTCCTCTTAGGCCCAGAGGATACCAATGATGGGGACAACATGCGTCAGACTGAAATTGGTAAAAAACGGATGAAAGGAGCAATCGATCGTAGAAGAAAAAGGAGACTTTTCTGAAGAAAAACGAAGAAAATTTTGCTGGCGACCAAGAGTCCCGTGAGCAGGTCATGGGAGAAAAGAACTGGGGTGGAGGCGGGTCCACCCTTATGTATATGACCGATGTCGGTGGAGCCGACATCAGGGGCGATCCTACTGGGTACTTCTAGCTAAGATTTTTCCAGTGGGTCCTAAGGCCTGCGGCGTTAGTCCTAATGGTTATAGCCTGCTGCAAGAGCTCCCACTCAAAGTAAGATCCCCAGTTAGGTGGCTCTGAGGCATTTGCTAAATTGTAACTGTGGTCATTGTGCTCACTGGATAAGAACACTTACAAAGCTCTGCTGTTGTGAACTAATTTTAAAAAGCACTGCATATGCTAACTCTATGGGCCTGGCTACACCACTATCACATGAGACAGGGTGCATTTTAGGAGGCAGAAGGCAATAAACCTACTTATGATGGAGATCCCCTGGGGTCATAAAACTACCCTAAAGCTAGCAGCCAAATTTAGGAAAAACTCCTAATAGCAGACAGAGGGAAGGACACAATAGAACTTTACATGTAAATCAAAACACTCTGTGTAACAGATGTTTTTGCAAATTCTGGGTGGACTACTCCTTTAATTGAGCCATCCCCAACCTGTATCCTTCCAAGAACCACTTTACGTGTGTGCATACCAGCATGGTTATTTCACTCTTATTTACAGCTTTGCACCTTTATCAGTTTTTAATTAAAATTGTGTCTAAATGCTCCACCGTGTAGCCTCCAGTCTCCCACTATAGCTGCATGCATTGCAGCACTGTTTCACTGCATGCAGAGAGGTCGGAGGCTACCAGGACATATGCAGACAGAAGTGTGAAGCACGGGTGTAGGCTGCAATACTGGGATGCCTCCATACCACAGTAACCTGACAGCTGTATGTGCACCCCCCCAGGTGTACCCCCATGTCCGCACCTAACCTACCTCTCTGTCCGCACATGCCTCCCCAAGGGCCACCTCCTGACAGTACCAGTGTACTGTCCTTTTGATTACTCTTCTCACTGTGCCAAGTGTTGGGCGTACCCTGTCTGCCCATGTGTGATGTGGCAGCAATACTACCTGCAAAGCAGTGCCAGTAGTGAACACGTACATTAGTGGAGCTCCTGAGTGCATCGCGGAGCACTGCTGCGGTGGACAATAGACGTGTGGCACTGTGTATAGTGGAGCAGTGGGGAACACTGAAGGCAGTAGTAGAGGGTCTGCCTTCAGCCATACAGCAGCAGTACATGAAAGTCTGCTGCGCCCAGGTGCCCTAATACTAGCAGAACTGATGCCATGTCTCCCCCATTGACGGTAGCCCCTGATTCCAACATACGGAGCTCCCCCTCCATCGAACCTCTCTCTGTCACCTCCACAACATAAGTGTGTCTCATAACAGTGAAATATGGTTATTTACATAATATGACTGTGCCATATACACAGTACTCCATGGGACATGTAGAAAGGTATCTCAAAATGCAGCTGTCATCACCGAGTGCTCCATGGGATGTGCACTGCTACTACAGGGTTGAGACCACACACACTAACACACTCAGTGTGGACAGGCTTTAATGTTTTCAAACCATTATCCACACTGTTCACTGGCAGTTTGGACACACTAACGTTTACAGTCTGTAACGGTTTGAATCCATTACAGCTTTTTCGAGTGTAGTGTGGACACGGCCTGCATGTCTATGTAATTATCTATCTTTCTATCAATTGCATGTATCGCTATTTTTACCTATTTCTAAAACAAACCTGCATATCACATTTGCCTGCACTCTGAGCACATACTTATGAAACTGTGCATATTTGTACTCCACTTCTGCATAGACCTCATACTTTCCTAATATTCCCATTATCACAAGCATAACTACCTTGCCCTTATCAAAAGCGACCCCCTCTGAAAGTTACTATCACATTTTAGAAAATGGACTTAAAAAATGAAGAAACCTGATTGGCTGGCATGGGGTACATTAACTTACAGTGACAGCCATGTAAGTTAAAAGTACCAGCCATGCCAGCCTTGGCAGCCTCAAATTTAGTATCCTAGTGCCAAGCCTCTTTCATCATTGGATGAGGCACTAGAAAGAAAATTTTCAAAAGCCGCCATTTTTTCCTCTCGATTAGCAAGAGATTCAAGGCCCCAGTACTTTACGAGCTGCCTAACTAAAGATCTAAAACCATATATTTTTTTTTTGATTTTCTTTCTGTAATCCACATCATAAACGGTTATTTTCCCCTCCCTTACGAGACAGTCTATGCCCCCACCCGGAACAGAAAGTTATGTACAAACAGCGGTCAAGTTATGAAACATCCTTTTTCCACACTGCTGCCTACAAGCCCGCTTTCCCGTAGTCACTACCCAACACCACACCCTCCCGCTTCCCACAGTCAGCACCCCACACCACGCTCTTTAACTACCAGCAGTCTGTCACAGCGACTATCCATGCTGTACCCTTCTGATCTTTACAAACAAACAAAAACATTCTTTCCACATACCGAAGCACCTGCAAATACACAAACGACAACTCAAGGGATGGAAGGAGGGCCGTGTCTCTCTGCATTAACCACGCGCTGCTGTTCCCAGTAAAAAGTACAACTCCCATAAGGCCATGCGAGCTGGCCAAGTAATGGAAGTACTGGGACTATCTGACAACAAAAGTGTTTTTTTTCTTTACATTTATTATACTTTCTTTTAGTAAAATGTAAATTGTCATAATATTTATACCCATTTTCTAAGCGTAAAAATACCCTCCAGGGTGGGTGATATGGACAATACCGGACCTTTCAGGGGCTATAAAGCCCTCCGCCTGCGGCATCGGGCCTCATTACGCCCCTGGGCGGTCCGGTATTGCCCAATACCGCCCACCCTGTCGGGTATTATTACTTGCATAGTGTATAGTGGAGTGTTGTTCTGGGTAGAATTCCATCCCTTTCAAAATGCTGTTCTACCACAGTTCCAATGTCATGGAATGCTGTTCTACCCTACTGTGGTAGAACAGCATTCTAGAACCTCTAGAGACTGCATGAGCCAGTTTCATTTTGAAAGCAAAAGTACTCACAAAACACATTTTTCACACAGTACTATACACTATAAAAATTACAGGATGAGTATCTCTATGCACAACCAGTGTGCTCTGCCACCTCGGGATTCTGATTCCTATGGACCTCTCGAGCTTCGCTCTCGAGGTCAGAGGGAATCAGAATCCCTCTGTGGCAGAACACACTGGTTCTGCATAGTTGCCCATCCAGTATTCTCTATTTCTCTGCTAACAGTCCATCATCATTACACCTGACATCAACACATTGCTTAAATATAACTTACATCATCTCATGGACAAAAACCCTGTTCCACTAAAAAAAAAAAAAAAAAAGTGTAAATAATCCCAAGGCTGAACATATGCCAGCCATTACTTTTTCATGTACTGCCACCTTCTGTACCATCATGGGGATTTGCATATGTTTCCCATGATGCTTAGCTTTATTGGGGTATAATGTATAGTGGAATGCTGTTACGCATGAAATTCCATGCCTGGAATATGCTTGTTCTGCTGCAGTAGTGATGTAATTATGTTGTTCTGCTGCAGTAGTGATGTCACTACTGCAGCAGAACCACTTGGAATCCTGGCACATTGTTGCTTTCCTCTATTTAATTTTGTGTGACAGTATTCTAGAACCTCTAGAGACTTTTCAAGTCAGTTTCATTATGAAAGAGAGAGAGAAAAAAACCACAAAGCACACATTTGACATGGTACTACTATACACTATAAAAAATACAGGATGAGTAACTTTATGCACAACATATGCGTTCTGTCACATCGGGGTTCTGATTCCAATGGACCTCTCGAGCTTCGCTCTCGAGGTCAGAGGGAAACAGAACCCCTCTGTGACAGAACACACTGGTTGTGCATAGTTGCCCATTCAGTATTCTCTATATGTGCAATTGTGTTTTCTTTAAAATGTGGCTGTCCTACAATATCATCCGGGATAACACATACATCAGTTGCATTTGCTCTGGGGTTCTTTTGTAAACCTATATTGCTACCTATTCCTTCAATTAAAATGTACACCTCCATGTATTTTCCTAATAACATGTATGCCTTCCTTAGAACAGAAACTAAAACAAATCTTCCTACTTACAAATCATTGTGTTGTTTCTCCATACCTCATTAACAATTCCACACAACTTCACTAACTTCATTATGCAGCCGTGGTGGATCTGATCAGAATTTTGTTTTGTTTTTTTGTTATTTTTTTTTTTTTTTTATTAAAAGGAATGAACAAGGATGATGGTACGCCATTTGAGTGCTTAGGTACTCATTTTCAATGTCATCATTTAACATCCAAAAGTTACAACTAGTGACTCAGGGAACACAGCAGACATTCAAGGACTGTACGTACAGGTGAATAATAAAACACACGGACATTATCGAAAACTCTTACAGATGTGGAAGGAACCAAGGTGGTCTGCAACAGAGACTGAAGAGATACCCATATTAATACAGAGTAGCCCTGGCCTTATTTGCTTTAATTACAACCTTGAGCATCAAGGGGTGGCGGCAAATGAATACAGTGACCCCTCTATCCAATGACAAGAGAAGCCGTCACAAACCGTTTAAGCCTCCAGTTTTCCCAGGAGGCAAACAGGTTCACTTGGGAAGCCCCCCACTCCTTGCAACGTGGACACCACCTATAGATGCACATGCTACTTGTAGGCCACCTCCCCAACGCAGCTGACAGTGCATGGGAGATACTTGCCTGAGCCTGCTTTACAGACAACCACTAAGTTCACTTAATGCGAACTAGCAAACTCCAACATCCTCAGAGCCTCTCATATAAGTTTAAAGGAGTGTGCGTGCCACCTGTTTGTTGATGTTAAACATCATGGTCGTGTTCCCTGTGCTAACCTGAGCAAACTCGATCCACACCAAATGATCACCTGCAGCTTCATAACCTGCAGCAAAGACTTGCTTAAAAACCAAATGTTTTGTATCCTGTTGTCCTGCAGTTATGCTTCTCAGCCAGTGAGGGAAACATCCATGGTTAGCTGCTGTTTGGGTACAGTCAGAGGAATGGGATTCACTCTTAGAGGTTATGTGACAGTTATCAGTGCAGAGTGACTGGCATGGGCTGTATCACCTAAACCACTGGAATAGCGGACATGAGTTTGGTGCAACTCATTGCAGAGCTTCTACTGCAGAGGTTGCATGTGCCAGTCAACCCACTACATGACAAACGTTACAGATGCTGTGTATGCTAGGAGATGAAGGAAATCCGGTACTAACCATCTGAGAAAAGCATGATGGGTATTGGCCAAATAAGTGTGATAATGTGCTGTCCTTACTCAGTTAATATTAAAATGAGCTGCGATGCACACAGATGTCTGCCGTGGCATAACCCTTCATTGCGCATATTCAGAGGGCTAGCCGCAGGGGACACAGAGAAGCGCTGGCTGGCATGGTGAGTGTGGGGGGGGGGGTTGCCTACCTAAGCAAGCTGTTCTTTACAAAAATAAAGAAAAAATTTCACTACAAAGCCAACAGCACAGGTTGACAAAGAATTCTATCAGCACAACAGCGACGGTGAAGAACACTTCTGTATTGCTACTTTATTAGAGGAATGCTTCTCCTGTTTAATCTGGATGAATGTGAAAAAAAAAATTTTTCACCAAAATAATCTTGTTTCTTCTCAGGGATCCATACATGAGATGTACAACAAGTACTGAGCCAGTGTGTGATGCCCCAGAGACAGAACTTTATGCTAATTTGTAGAACTTCGAGTACAAGTTCAAACTCTGCAGTGTGGTCATGCTCCACCTAATGTACAAACATCAGATTTATTTCTATTACTGGGGGAGCTGTGACCACTAAAACTAGCTAAATAGCTACCAAACAGTTTCAAAAATTTCTGTTACAATTTTTAAAATATCAAACAAATTTAAAGCAGACATCATGTAACACTTAAACAGATCACATTCTAACAAATGCGGAGGAACTGCGATAAGGAATGCTCAAGCAACCTAACAGAGCAAGTGGACCCAAAACAGGCAGACAGGAAAATAATAGAACTTTTAAGTAGTAGTCAGTTGTAACTTTTTACTTCGCAAGTAATTTTCTTTTTCCTTTTGCTCATTAGAGAATCTTCAATGTGGTAATATTATGCTGGTTGTGTGGAACAGCTCTCAGCCTGGCAGCTCACATACCTGTTTCTATCCCCCCCACTACATCATCAGCATTGTGATCTCACTGACAGTGACATCACAGGTAAATGAGCTGGCAGTTACTGAGTGACTGTTCCTAAGCAGCAGTGATGACACAGTCAGTGAGGTCACAATGTTGATGTAGTGCTGGGGGGTGGGCAGAATAGAGATAAATACGTCAGCTGCAAGGCAGAGTGCTATCCTACACATCCCACCTACTAACATCAGTTAAACAATCTTCTAATTTACCAAAGGGAAAATAAAAAGTATCTCATATATAAAAGGTAATGGTTGACTGCTTTCAAAAACTATCAAGGCCGGCTCCATGACGCCAAGCGAAGGGGTTTACTCAGCATGCTGGCGACTCAGGTTCGCGCCCCAAGCCCTGGTGTCAGGAGTGGAGTCCAGCAGGCAGAGATTCCAGAGTGTCCACTGGACGCTTCCCTCCTGGGAGGGTGGGCAGGACCTTGGCACCTGAGGTGGATTGGTGGACATGCAAGGGGGTGTGTAGCCTCGACACGCCTGCCGCACATCCTCACTGCAAGGCCCCGCTTCAGTCTGGCTCAATTAGGGTAGGGGGATGGGTGGTCAGAAAAAGAGGAAAAAGGGCCACCCATGCTGGCTGGGTGACAGTGGCCCCACCTCCCCTCGCCACAAAGCCGGGAAGCCACCAAGCTGCACCTCTGCCCGACCTAGATGCAAGGAAGTGCCTGCAGGCTCTTCAATCTCCCCTCCCGACAGCCCCGGCAGGTAGTGGGCCCCCCCCTTCCCAGATGAAGGAATACATTGGGACAGTCAAGATGGCTGGTGGCAGCGGACAGCGGAACGGGGAAGCGGTGGTGGTGAGGATGGCCGCCTGAAGGAGTGGGTGGCGGGGTTGGCAGGGGCGGATAAACAGAGTGAGCAAACAAAAAAAAAAACTATCAGTTTTAGGCAGTACACTAGCTCTTTAAAATAAGAACTGATTTTTGAGTGAACCTATTTTCAGGTTCTGAAAGGGGAGGCAGTGTCAAGGTTTGTAAATCTCATTGATGGCTCCCCAAGAAGAAACAACATTACTATGGTGTGTAATTTTTTTTTTCAAACACCAGAAATCCATCAATGATGCTATATAACAAGCACACTCCCTAATGGTACCTTGGGAGGATGGGTCCATAACCTATTTAGAAGAAAGATTCTGCAAGACAGCAGCACTAAAACCGGTATCCCTTTAGGACTTTATGTCCAGGCAATAGTGCTTTGTGAAACTGTGCATTGTTTTACAGGTCGCTGCTGTACAAATGTCTAGAAGGGGTGTGCCACTTGCAGCTGCCACAAAAGCAGAGGTACCCCTAGAGGAATGTGCCCTTAGGCCTCTGGGAGGTATTTTACCAGCTTTTTCTTAACAGAATCGTATGCAGGAGACTATCCAAAGAGAGAATCTTCCTAGCTGCTGGCTTACCTTTACCTATCTCTCTACAGGTAACAAAAAGCTGTGTACCCTGGGACATCCTTTGTCAGGTCCATGTAGTGACCTAGTGCTCTTTTTACATCCAAACAGTGCAATTTCTGTTCACCTGTACTGGAGTGCTCAGGGTAGAGCACAGGAAGGGCAACTAATTCAGGTGGAATTCCGACACAAACTCCCTATTGGTCCACTCCTAAGGACTACCTTATCCATGTGGAAGATTGTGTAGTTTGGATCTGTACAGAGGGCTTGCAGTTCCTTTTCCCTCCTGGCAGACGTCATCGCAATCAAAAGAATTGTTTTCCATGTGACATATTTTAAATCAGCAGTAGCCATAGGTTCAAAAGGAGCCTCCATCAGCTTGGCAAGACAGATTTTACATCCCATGGAGGGACTGGATCCCTTACAAGTGGATATAGGTGACTGAGAACCTTTTAAAACCAGTTTGTGAGGCCAAGGACTTGTCTTTGCCCATTTATGTGTAGGCTGACATGGCTGACAAGTGTACCTTCAGTGCTGAGGGTGTCTTATCAAAGGACTGTGAGAGTACAAGATAGCCCAGAACTGTGGGAAGCCCAGCCTGCATTGGGATTACCTTCCTGGGAGCACACCAGTCTGAGAATCTCTTCCACTTTGAGGAGTATGCTTTCCTTGTTGCTGGTTAACTGGAAACATTTAGCACCCTCAACACCTCCTCGGACAGATTCAAATTAGAGAATTCTAGCTCTTCTAGAACCATGCCCTCTGACATAGTGTTCTAAGGTCTGAGAATATTATTCTACTCCGAGACAGAGGAAGCAGGTCGCATGTCAGTGGCAAGCTGACTGGAATCTTGCTGGACAGGGTTTCAATACCACCAAGTACCAAGCCTGCCTTGCCCAGTCTGGGACCATCAGGATCACTGTTGCTGGCTCCCTCCTGAGCTTTGTGAGCAATCTCTGTATGTGTGGGAATGCTGGGAAGGTATACAGGAACCTCTCTGTGCAGTCCAGAACTAGGGCATCCTCTGGGACTAAGCCCCTTGCTGGTGGCCTGCAACAAAACTGTGGAAGCTAAATATTCTCCCAAGGGACAAACAACTTTATTTCTGGAGTGCTCCATATTCTGAAGACTGAGGCCAGCACTTGCTGGTTCAAGGTCCACTTGTGGTTTCCCTGGATAAGTCTGCTTAAGGAATCTGCCAGCACATTGTCCTTGACTGGCAGATGTACTGCAGAAATCACTGCATCTAGGGAATAAGCTAGATCCAGACCCTCATGGCTTCTGTGCACAGTTTTAAGGATCTTGTTTCTCCCTGCTTGTTTACATAATACACTGTTGTGGCACTGTCTGTTCCAATTTGAACAGACTGGCCTTTTAGTTGGGATGAAAAGGCCTGCATTGCCAGCAATACTGCCCTGAGATATAGGAGATTTATGTGCCAAGTCTCCTGTAAGCTCCAGATGCCACTTACTGTGAGAACCTCTAGGCAGGCGCCCCACCCTAGGCATGAGGCATTTGTTGTGAGGATACTTGTTGGGGATTGCTGGAGGAAGGGAATGTATATCCTGAGGTTGCTTTCCTCCTTCCACTACTCTAGAGCTTGTACAAATGTCTGTGTCTGGATTTAGCTTGGACAGCGAGTCCCACCTTTGTGACCAGTTGTCCTTTAGGTGACACTGAATGTTCCTCATCAGAAATCTGGCCCATGGCACCACTGCTGTGGATGATGCCATGTGGCCCAGTAACTGCAGAAAAATCTCTTGCATGCCTTGGGTGGCCTAGTGTGAAGGTTTCTGCAGCAGCAATCAGATTTGATACCCTTTCCCATGGAAGGAAAGCTTTCCCTTGCATGGTATCCACTCCTGCACCTATGAAGTCCTACACCTGAACAGGGTCTGCTGCAGATTTATTAGGAATCCCAGGTTCTTGAGGGAGCTCTACCTTTTGGATAGAACACTGTGCCTCTTGCTCTGTTTGTCTTGAGACTAGCCAGTCGACCAAGTATGGAAAAATCACCACACCTTGTCTTCTCAGGTTTGCTTGCCATCATGACTAGACACTTTGTGAAGACTCAAGGTGCTGAGGTAAGACCAAAGGGAAGGGCTATAAACTGGTACTGGTAGTTATCCAACCTGTACCAGAGGTATTTTCAGTCATTGGGTCTGACTGGAATGTGAAAGCAGGCATCTTTCAAATTCAGTGACCCCAACCAATCTCCTGACTGTATGGGTGGTATCACCATGCCTAGTGTGAACATCTTGCCTATTTGAGGATGACACCAAGCTCTGTGGGAGGATGGACACAGCAGAAGGAAAACAAGACCTAAAGGAGGATCTGGAGAAACTGGGGGGGTGGACCCGGATTTGGCAGCTTGACTTCAAGGCAAAGAAATGCAGAGTTATGCACAATGAAGTCAAGAACCCCTAGGACGGAGTGCAGCCTGGAAGGAGCCCAGGTATCTGCATCAGATGAGGACAGGAATCTGGAAGTGATGATCACTAGTGACCTAAAGCACTCCACGTAGTGTAGGAAAGCAGCAGCAAAGGCAAATAAAATGCTGAGCTGCATTGCCAGGAAGATGAGCAGCAGGCGAAAGGAGGTAATACTGCCCCTTGTACAGGTCATTAGTGAGACCACAGCTGGAATACAGTGTACAACAGTACCTTAAATAGGACATAAACCTGCTAGAGACAATCCAAAGGAGGGCAACTAAGATGATGAGAGGTCCACAAGGTAGAGCATATGAGGGGAGGTTAAAGGCTCTAAACATGTCCTCCCTGGAAGTTAGGGGGAGTGGGATAGGACTAAGACTTTCAAGTACCTTACAGGAATAAATAGGGAGGATAGGGAGGATCTCTTCAAGTTTAGTGAAAACTGAAATACAAGGGATTCTCAAATTGAAGGGGGGGGGGTTAAGAGAGAGGCCAGGATGCACTTCTTTACGGAGAGGGTAGTGGCGGGTTGGAATGCGCTTCCGGAAGAGGTGATTTCAATAAAGATGGTAGGCAACTTCAAGAGAGGATGGGATAGAGTTAAGGGGAAAATAAGAGTCAAGGGAGGGGCGGATGGAGGGGAAGGTATATTTGGGGGGCAGGGTTAGAAACTTACATAGAAGACCCTGCAATAGGGGCAAACAAGGTAGACCAACTGGCTTTCCTTTCCTGGCTTCCTCGTATGTTCGTATATTTGCATCCTGAACTTTTTCTTTTTAATATGTTTGTTTAGATATCTTAGATCTAAAATGGATCGCCACTCCCTATTTTTCTTGTGGGTCAGGAAGTTTCTTGAGAACAGGCCCTTTCCCCACAGTGAGGCAAGGACCTTTTCTACTGTTTTTACTTGCAGTAGTTTCTTTACATCCAGTTCCAGCAGAACTCTTTCTGTTGGTGAATGGAATGCAAAGTTTTTGGTCTCTGCAGTTTCGAAAACTTTCTGAACTGCTGAGACAAACCATGACCCACTACTTCCAGGACCTACTTGTCTGGTAATTTCTATCCATTCCTCAAAGTAGTGGGTCAGCCTTCCCCTCACTGGCAATGGTTGACTGGCAACCTGGGCAGAACTGTCGACGGTTTCATCTTGGCTGTAGCTTGGGGGCTAGTGCAGCAGCACTTCTGGAGCCCCTCCTGTCTCTGAAGTAACCTCTTTGGGGCTGTTAATCAAAGGAAGCATACGGCCTTGGATAGTAGCCCTTCCCCATACCTGTAGGTTCTGGGGGAGTTCAGATGACCCCTCCCCAACTACTAAGTTCCATTTGTTCGGTTGTTTTTGTTTTGTTTATACAGCTCTGTTTTGGTTTTTTTTGTTTGTTTTTTTTTTTACAGCCAGACAGTGGGACTAGGAATTTAGATCACATGAAAAGTCCATGGCAGATAGGAAGACAGACCAGCCTCCGACATCAGCACGTATGCAGCTAGTGATGTACAGGTCACTATTTTGTATTTAAATTGGTCTCGCGCCAGAGTGCCGCCATGAGCTGCGAGTCAGACGTCTCTACCACTGCAACCGAAAGTGAGTAATTCGCCGGCTGGCTGTTACACAGTAAAGCACCAGCTGGTGTTTCTGGTGCCTAATGGCCGTTCAAGCAGGACTCACTGCTCAGTGAGTGAGTTTCTGTTCCTTTGAGTCGGGGAGCTTGTGGCCAACAGGCCGACTGTTTGTTTGCCGGCCATTTTGTGGAATGCCAGACTGAACTTCTCCAAATACTGTACCAGGTAAGGTGGGGAAAAACGTAAGTTGTTCATATAAGAAAGAGAGAGGGGGTTTCATGAAGGGCTGCTGGCAACATCAATAGTGGCAGTGGGGTTTCAGATGCCCAGCCACACTCAGCAGTTTACTTTTATTTTACTTTTGCTTAAAAGCCGCCTTTTGTTGCAATGGAATCACAGGTTAGCTTTATTTTATTTAGAATATTTGCTGTAATATTTAGAGTATTTGCTGTAATGGAGAACTTTCCGAGCGACAGCTTCTCTGTACTAGTTAGTACTATTTTTACAAGACACCTCCTCTTCTCCCTTGTGCTGCTGCCAGCTGTTGGAGAAGTTTTAAGTTATAATTTCAAAGTATGCAGCCACCATGGCAGTAGCCAGAGAGCAGCCAGTTGCTGCATGCAAGTACTCCAGCTAATCAAAAGCATCATAATCCAAGTCCTGATGTATGTCACATCCTATTGAGAGAGACACTGTATTCTTAATGTAAAATGTAAACAAGTTTGAATCATTTGTTTAACAGGAAAAGTAACATGAACAGCTGAACATCCCCATTTACATCCAGACCTAGGGCAGTAACGATGAGGCAGGCAATGTAGAGTAAAAAATTATACTTTTTCCTGCAGTTTTGTGTTCCTTTTCTCCTATTTTGACTTTAACTCCATTCGTACAAAAAGACCTCTGGGACTGGTGCTGCCAACTTAGACTTCTAAGTTTCTCCGACTGTTGATGTGCCCCAATGGGTTTATCTTATGTAGATGCAGATTAACTTTTTTTTTTTTTTTCATTTCTTTATGAGACCTGTTGCCTGCTAGAACCACTCGTGCTTATGCACATTAGTGGTGCCTTTGGCTGCTGTGCTGTTGGATCCTCTGATCCCTATGAGACCGTTCAATTCATTGAAGGCACATAGACTAGTCAAGGCTTCATGATGTGTATTTATTTTCCTGTAATATTTGCTATATGATTCTCCTTGTACTTCTGTGATGTAAGCTATGCAAATTAAGTTAGCATGCCTCAAAACTACTGAGTCTGCATCTCATTCATATACTCTTGCCCATCAGCAAAATGTGTGCTGCCTTGGTGCCCACAATTCCACCTTCGCCAAAAAAGAACCCCACATTTTCTGACCACCGAACGGGCCTGCAGCCTCCCCTTTTGTAGGACCTGTAGAAAGTGGAAGCCTTTTCTTTTTCTTTGTTATTTTAAAAATAAATATTTTTATAAGTGGACTTGTATTCTTCGACTTAAGTAGGCCTTGTAGTACAGCTAGGCAAAAGCCAACCTTTCTACGAGAGACAATGTCCAGACTGTAGTGCTTGGAGAAGGGATGGACAATACTACAGGTAGCAGCTGCACAGATCTCTGCAGCATAGACATTTCTGAAACAAGCAACAGATATGGACAAGCCTCTGATGGAGTGGCCATGAACCACCCCAAAAAGTTCCTCACCCTACTTCTCGTAACAAAAAGTAATAGAGTTTGCCAGCCACATGGTTAGGCACTGTTTAGAAACTGTGGTGCTCTTTTTCCCAGGAGTGAATGAAACAAAAAGCTATGAAGACTTTCTGCAGCTTTTGGTACAGTGTGTATAGTACCTGGGTATTCCATGCACATCTAAAGTATGGAGCAATATTTCCACTGGATTGGCATGCTCTGGACAATAAACTGGTAGGTGGATGGTTTGATTTAAAGTAAGCTCAGACACCACTTTTGGGAGAAACCTAGGATTAGTGTGCAAAGACACCCTGACTTTGTGGAAAATGAAATAAGGAGGCTCGCCAGCCCGTCGGCGCAGCGGTTGAATTTCCGCTTGTCATGCTGGCAACCCGGGTTCAGAAATGGACTCGGGGAGCCAGAGGCAGAAGGATTGAGCGTCCTATGGACTTCTCTCCTTCTCTGGGGGGTGAGTGCCTGATGTGGGGACTTCTTGCAGAGGGTGGGAGAACCTTGGGGGATCAGAGCCTGGACCTAAGAGGGGCGGGGTGGACGCAGGACTTCACTGCACGTCCCCGCCCCTGGGGTAAAAAGCAAGAAAAACCTCGCAACTGGCCAACATTAGTGAAGCCTGCCCCTGGCTTTGATTAGCTTCCAGGCCGGCTCCACGGGATTAGTTACAAGGATTGCGGCACTTTGGGCTGGTGACGCAACCCCACCCCCCCTGGGGCGGGGCAAGCCAGGGGTGCCTGGGGGAGCGGAAGCCAAATATGGAAGTGGAAGTGCGGGGGTCTGTGACCAGGCAGAAGTGCCGGTGGCTGGAAGTGACAAAAAGAATAAAATAAAAAAATTAAAATAAGGAGGCTCACACATTAGAGCCTGCAGCTCTGAAATCCTTCGAGCAGAAGTGATTGCAACTAAAAATAAAAAAAAAAACACTTTCCAAGAAAGAAATCGTAAGCCACAAGTCACAACTGGGTCAAAAGGAGCCAAAGTAAGTTTTTCCAAAATAAAATTCAGGTCCCAAACTGGGACTGGATTATGGATAGGAGGCTTCAGATGTACAATGCTTCTCAAGAACATACAGGACACTTCCAGCTGGGCAACAGTACGACCCCAGGCACATGGAAAGCAGATATGGCAGCCAGGTGCACCTTAAGGAATACTGTCGGCCAGAATCCGACAAGGACAGTAGGTACTCTAGAACCTGATTATCTGAACAGGTGAATGGATCCAGGTTGTGAGAAGTGGCCCATAAAGTAAACCACTTCCACTTCATGGAATAAGTGGATCTGGTAGAAGGCTTGCCAGCAGCCACCAGAACATCAACCATTTTCTGGGAAACCCCAAAATTAGCAATGGCGATGTCTTCAGGAGCAATGCATACTGATGAAGGGACTTCAGTTCTAGATGGACCAGAGTGCCCTGTTCCTGTGACTGTAGACCCTAGCACAGAGGCAGAGGCACTGGGGTTTCCACCGCTAACTGCTGTAGTAAGGAGAACCAGATTTATAGAGGCCACATGTGAGCCATGAGTATCAGAGTTACCCCCTCCATTTGGAGTTTGAGAAGTACTCGCTGAAAGAGAGGGAAGGTGTACAGGAACCTCTATCCAAGAGAGGGACAGCGCGTCTCGCCAGAAAACTCCAGGCCCTGGAGTGAGCAAGCAGAAAAGTGGCAGTTTTGCATTGTGTGGGGACAAAGAAAGGTCCATCTCTGGATGATCCCCTCTTTTGAACAGGTCTTCGGCCACCGAGGTCAGCAATTTCCACTCGTGCATCCTGGACTGTGACCTGCTTAGCTTATCTGCCGAGACATTTTGCATGCCTGGAAAATATACTGCTGACAGTTTTAGACTGTGTTTCAAAGCCCAATACCAAACTCTCATTCCTTCCCTGCACAGCGGATAGGAACAATTCCCCCCTAATTTGTTAATGTAGTGCATCAGACTGACATTTTCCATCTATATTAGCAGAGGAATGGGGGACAAATGGGTCTGTAAGGCCTGGAGTCTGTACAGAACGGCTCGCATTTCTAAAACATTTATGTGCAAGGTGCTCTCCACTGAAGTCCACTTGCCCTGTGGCTGATGGGGGCCCAAGTGTGCACCCCAGCCCATCCCCGAAGCAACTGTGGTGAGATAAGGAAAGTAACCTCCTTTAACAGGTTGTTGGGTTCCATCCACCACTCAAGCACATTGCAGACAAGGGACGTGACTAGAACCATCTGTTCTAGGTCGTTTGTGAGTTGATCTCACTGGACCCTTAGAGTCCACTGGGGAATCTGCATCTGGATAGTGGTACTGTGACAATGGCCACTGCCATGAGTCCCAGAAGGCATAGGAATATCTTGGCTGAGACATAATGGCTGTCATGTACTAACTGTGCTTGAGTAACCAGGCAGTCAGTCCTGTCCAAAGCCAGAAAAGCTGAACCCCGGGCCAGGTCAAGGACTGCATCTATGTACCGCATTCGCTGGCAGAGTGTCAACACTGATTTTGGTATGTTAACTGACACCCCCAGAGCATTGAACAGCTATCTGGTTCAGGCTAAAGTCTTCAGGAGCTGATCCCTGGAGGGAGCTTTCAATAGCCAATCATCCAGGTAAGGGAAAGCATAGAGGCATTCCCTGTGAAGGGCTGCTGCCACCACTGCCAAGCATTTGGTAAAGACCTGTGGTGCAGAATACAAGTCAAAGGGCAAAACTAAGAATTTGTAATGTTCCCCTTGAAACAGGAACCTCAAGTATTTTCTGTGATGTTTTCAAATATTAATATGGAGGTAAGCATCCTACATATTGAGGGAACAGATTCAGTCCCCTGCTTGCAGCAATGGGAGAAGGCCTTGCAGGGTGACCATTCTAAACTTTTTGTACTCTCATGAAGTTTTTTATTTATTTTACTTTAAGGTTACGACCACTGAGCAAAACTTATTTACACCTGTGACCTATGCAATCAAAACATACAATACATAAAAAAACAGACTATACAACCAGTTACAACAATTATACAAATTTGTGCAAAACTGTACAGTTAATAAAAAAATACTAAACAATTTATATAGAGCATGAACAAGTCTTGTCAGAAGACATAAAATGTAAGAGCCAATGTTTCAAAACTGAAACTGAGGGGGGTTTCGAGTTCAACTCTCTAAAGTCAGGCGGGAGTTTATTCCAGCAAGTAGGCACAAGTGGACTAAAAACGTTCAAGGCTCTTTTGGGTTTTAGTGCTAAGTACCACCATTTCCCGTAAACATGAATTCCTCAATGGGGGAACAATTTTCGTATGAAACAACCATTTGCTAAAACAGTCTGGGACTAGGCCCAATACGCTTTTGTAGGCTAACATGTAAGAATTACTGTAGCAAGACGATTTTATAATATCTCTACCTTATGTAACCTTTCACTAGAGGAATAATCATAAAGAATATCAGTATAGCCAAATAATAGAAAAATCTTTACATGAACTACAGTTTTTAGTGTTAATGAATCTAAACAATGTTGGTTCTTATATAGCAGGCCTACTCTTTTGCCCACTTGGGTGATCAATTTATCCACGTGCATGTTACCTGATCCAGACGGTTCCAACCAGAAACCTAAATATTTATACGAATCCACGCATTCCAAAGCAGTTCCGTAACAGTCCATTATCAATATTTCTTAACATTTTTTCAATTTAAAAGCAGGACCAAATAACAGACTTAGTCTTAGATAAACTCAGTTTTAATTCAGAATTAGTAAAAATGGCCTGGAGCCCAACAAAACTGCTTTACAATGTTACTTGAATCTCTTGCACTGAAAAAACAGAAGTACTGTTGTGTCACCAGCATATAAATGGTACAATGAGTACCCCACACTAGCACCCAACTCCTTCAAATAGATCAAAAAGAGGAGTGGTCCCAGGACAGAGCCCTGGGGCATACCTCTAACTACTGACAGTGGGGAGGACTCATGCCCATTCACAGCTGTTATTTGATGTCTATGGCTCAAATACGAAAAAATAAAAAAGTTCAACACCTCCCTGCTCAATCCCACCCCATTAAGCCTGTGCAGAAGAACTTGGTGGTCAACCATGTCGAAAGCCTTGAAGAGGTCGACAAAGACAGCCCCGGTAAATTGCCTTGCGTCCACACTACCTTACCAACATTGTCCAAGACCCTCAACATGGAGATCACCAGTCCATGATGCCTAGGAATACGGATTGAAATTGATCGAACAGACCATGTTTTCATAAATAATCCAACAACTATTTAGCCAATAGTCTTTCCAGTACCTTGGAAATAAGGGGAAGCCGGGAAATAGGCCAGTGACCAGGGCTGCCCCCGCCCCACCCCCTGAAGATCGGGACAACCCTGGCCAACTTTAAGTCAGAGGAACTGTGTCAGACGAAACTGACCAATTAAATAAGTATGTAAGACGTTCAGCTATTTGAAAGGCTGAACATTTTAGCATCAATGAGGTCAAACCATCAGGACCGCAACTCTTATTGGCTTTTAATTCCAGCAAGAGTACCAGTACTTCATACTGTTTAATTGTACTAAAGGAGAAGGAGGAAGACTCTCCACTTTCTTTATCCCATGGATTCCTCAAAGACTGCTCCGAATGCCAACAAAAATTTCCAGATTCCACAAAGAATTTATTAAACCTGTCAGGGAGAGAGATTCCTATTCCAAATTATTCTTCTGGTAAAATCTAAATAACTGTTAGATTAAGTCTGACTATTTAGGTACCTAATAATAGTTCAAAACTTTTTAGGGTCTTCTGCTGACTCAGATGTTCTTACCTTATGGAAGTCTTTTTTTTTGCTTCTCTTAAGCCAGCCATATATTTATTTCTAAGCATCCTATAATACATCCAGTCCTCTGGAGCCCCAGAAACCGATGCCTTCTCCCAAGCTCTATTTTTAGCTTGTTTCAACTTCATTAAGTAAGATGAAAACCAGGGAGCTGATCTAAGTTTAGCTTTCCTGGTCTTGATAGGCAAATGTTTATAAAATACACTCATAATTCACTAATGAAATACTCCCATCCCTCAACATCTCCCAATTTAAGTTTTCTAGGTCAGAAATGAAAGCCAACAAATCAAAATCCTTAAATGATCTGAATCGGATGAATTTGGGTGGTCCTTTAGTCTCGTTTGTACCTCTAATACACTAAAGCACATTGTGGTCACCAAAAAGGTCAGCTAACACGCCTGACTCAAAAAAACTGTGTGGACAGTTTGTCAAAATCAGATTAATTAGTGAGGAATCCACAGGGTTTTTAGGATTTATACGAGTGGGATCCACAAACAGTTGTTCTAATCTAAGAAGCTGAGTTCCCTGAGATCCAGAATAGGCCTTAGGACTCCCATACACTTTGGAACCAAGAAATACTGGAAGGAAAAACCTTTGTTCCTTTGTTCTAAGGGTACAGGTTCTATGGCCCGCTTTTGAAACAAGGTTTGCACTTCCTTCAGTAGCACGGGCAAGTACTCCAGAGGACAGGATGTGGTTAAGTGGAGGATGATCTGGAGGTGTGTCCAGAAGTTCCAGAGCATGACCCTGTTCTACGATCTCCTGAATTAATTTCATCTGTAGTCACCTCCTTCCACTGGTTTAGGTGGAGGGCAGGGCAACCCCCTACAACCACCCCGGGAGGCAAAGGTGGTTGGGAGGGTGTATAAGGAGTCGGGCAGTGCCAACTAGGGTGACTGCCCCAGCGTCACTACCTCTAGGGGCTTCTGAGTGGGGATCTGGGGTAGTACTGGGAGTTAGCAAGGGTCTTGCTCCCTTGCCCTGCTGTCTGGTGACTGAGGGCCGTCTCACACAAGCTGGATGAAAGGGCCTGACCCTACCCTTAGGATGAGCATGGTAGAGGGAGTGGACAGACTTCAGAGTCCTGTCTGAGGATTACATAGGATTTATTGGACCTCAGGGCCAAACAACTTCTGCCCTCAAAATAGGACACTCAGAATGGGCTGCTGCACATTATTCACAAACCCTGCCACTCTCAGGAGAAGCACCCAGCCCCGAGGATGAATGACTGGAGGAGAAAAAGCTTGATTGTATGAAAAACTAGCAAGTCAGTGGCTATACTGGGATTTGAACCACAGAAACATAGAATCTGACGGCAGATAAGCACCACTTGGCCAACCTAGTTTGCCCATATTCCCTACCTGTTTTATATACAACAGATCCTAAATGATCTGTGGCTTACCTTCTGTTTCCTATCATTAGAGTTCCTTTATGTCTGTCCCATGCGTTTTTGAATTCCCCTATCGGTTTTGCCCTTACAATCTCTGCCAGGAGGCTGTTCCATGTTCCACCACCCTTTCCATGAAAGGACCAGGACCTCTTGGCACATAATGGGGCTGACAGTATAGCACAGAGGTTAGAGCAACGGGCTGTGAATGAACTTGGTACATCCAGCAGACCTGGGTTTGATTCCCACAACCTCCACTTGCATACTGCGTGACTGAGCAAGTTCCTTAACCTCTCCAGTGCTCCCAGGTCACCCCTGAAAGCAGGCACTTTTCTCTACTCAATGGCACCTAAAACATGGGTGTGACTAAATTAAACATACAAGGAATGAGGCCAGGAATATTAGGAGTGAACTTTTTCCGAGTGGTCTTGTTATGTCAATCTGATACAGGAAGGAACCCAGGCTGGACGTCAGAGCAAAAGCAGTGCTACCACTCATGATGCTGGTGACATGAGTTCAGGAACTGACTCAACGGAGGGCTGGCCGGCGAGGAGGATCAAGTGTCTTAGACGGCACAATCCTCCATGGGGGGGGGGGGGGCAGTGCCCACTGCATGATCGCCACCTGGGTGACCACAGGTGGCGGTGCAGAAAAGGAGCTGAACACTGGGAGGGAAGACTCCAACTATCTCTGATGAAGCACTGTTATGCATCTGCGTGCATGCCCATTAATAAGCCCTGCCTCTTCATCTCAGCAGAACAAGGAGGAAAGAGGAAACTATTGACAAGCAAGCAGGGATGATACACACTTGGGCCTCTGTGCACTGACTGCCCACCATCTCCTAGAATCAAGTCATTTGGGAAAAGTCTGGCCAGCTCCCCACTACCACAACTGTGTGGAGGAAATCCACAGTAAGTGGAGGATCATATAAGTGGCAAAAAAAAAGCACAGGTGGCATGCAGGGGGGAGGGGTCACCTCAAAAGTGGATGGGGCCATCGTGGTCAGGTGGAGGGGGGAAAATGGAACACTGGTCACAAAAATGAAAGATCTGTGTGTTTTCCTATTTTGCTACATCATCTTTCAGGGACTTTAATTTTGACAACTAATGTAACTAGGAAACATGCCGCAGCACTTACCACTGGGGTTGTTGATAACTGAAGTATTTCCTGGATTTGGTACAATAAAAAGAGATTGTATGAAGGATCCCAATGCATTCACAATATCACGAAAAACCTTGGTGGAATGAGGCTTCATATCATATGACTGACAAAAGCACCTGAAAGAAACCAAAGGCAAAAAGGTCTGGTTTTAGATGTACAAGGGTAGGTTAAAAAAAGTTATCTAACTTGTAACTGCAGTTCTTCTAATTAATGTCAGGGTTTCAAAGCCACAAAAGCAGGGAAAGGTGGCATTAGAGTTTTTCAACCCTAATGTCCACCTGCTCCACCAGCCCTGAGCCTCATGACCCAGGGCCAAACTAGAGGTCTGGGCCATGTCCCATGGGTCCACTGCTTCAAGCTACAGGTTTGGCGCCCTGTGTGAAGAACGTTATGAGTGATCTCCTACATGAAGAAAGTTATGAGTGTTATCCTGCTTTGTGCACAACTCTGCATGAAAAACATTGTGACTGTTGCCCTACTTTGTGCATGGCCCTGGGTGAAAAAAGTTATGACTGATTTCCTGCTTCATGCAGGGTCTGCAAGAAGATTATGACTGATGATGCGGGCCCTGTGAAGCACCAGACTTGTCAGGCATGGCAATGAACCTGCTGTTTGAAGCAGCAAACCTGTGGGGCATGCCACACCTGAAGATAGGCCTTGGGTTACACGGCTAGATACTGAGGGACGGCAAGAGCGTTAGGGGTGAAAAAACCCTAATACCACATTTCCCTGTTTTTGTGGCTTTAGAACTCTAACAATGAATTAACATAGCTTTTAAAATGAATACATACAGATATATATTATTTGGAAAAAAACTATTTTAGTACATACATTAGAGTTACAAAGCCACAAAAGGCGGAAAATGGGAAGTTAGGGTTTTTAATGACAGCATCCATTACTCTCCACCATCCCCTATCCTCTTGACCCAAGGCCAACCTACAGGTCAGTAGCCAGCCCCCATGGGTCTCCTGCTTCAAGATATAGGTTTGTGGCCTAGCCCCATGGATGTCCCATAGGCATCGTATTTGATGCAGGGCTGTAAGCAAAAAAGCAGGCTGATCGGCCATGGCTCCAGACCTGTAGATGCTTTGTAGAGTCCAAGAAGCAGACTGTGGTTCATGATCTCATACCTGCAAGGCCCTTAGTGAAGCAGCAGACCTGCAGGGCACAACCCCAGACCTGTAGCTTGCTTCGCAAATGGCCTTGTGGGTCCCAGCTGAAGCCGCAGACCAAAGGGCACTGCCCTGGATATGTAATTTCTTTCACACGGGGGCCTATGGGTCCTATGCAAAAAGTATACATATGGTCATGGCCCCAGGCATGCATCTTGCTTCACGCAGCACCCTGTGGGCCCTACACAAAGCAGCAGACTCATAGGTCACAACCCCAGAGCTCAGCTTACACCTGTGGTGCATGGCTCCAGATTCATGAGGCACAGCCCCCAACCTGTAGCTTGAAGCAGCGGACCCATGGGGCACACCCTTGGACATGTAGCTTGGCCTTGCATCACAAAGGTAGGGGATGGAGAAGGAGTGAGTATTCAGGCTAAAAACACAAATGCCACAGTTCCTTCCTGTTGTGGCTTTGTAACCCTAACATCTGCAGTAACAGTGTCTTTTTTTGCAATGAAGTCCTGTACTTTTCAAGAAAACCTAGTGCCAGCGGTATAACTTGCTATGAGCATATAGGCCCTGTGCAAAATAATAACTTGCTTCACACAAGGAGGGCCTTGCACAGAACAGGAGATGAATCATAACTTGCTTCGCTCAGGACCTACCATCATCGAGGCACAGATCAGGAAGCACAGGAAAACCAGGAGCAGTTTCAAAATTCCCAAATAGTGTTTTATTATTAATAACAGCAAAATAAAAAAAATAAAATTGTTCAGTATAACTATTTACAACGGCAGTACAAACATAGAAAGCAGAGTCCTCCTGCTGAGTTTTTCTTCTCAGTTTCCAATTTCAGTCTCTGTCTCTCTCTTGCACAAGCATTGCTGCTCTTTTTATAAGTCTGTGCCTGGGAAACTCGTTAAGAAAACAGAATGCTTCTCACACAATGTTCTGGTAAGTTTCCAATGGTCTTGCAGATGCAGCAAAAAGAACATAATGACCCAGAACTGACCTCTTGTTTACAACTCTGCAAAGGACTTAAAAACTGCATTTGAGGTTAACCCCGAGTTCCAAATAGCTTTTTGCAATTATTTCAACAGTATAACTATATACAGTTTTAAACAAAGGGATCCCAGTATCAGTGACATTTCCACACAAAGATTCACATGCATTTTTATACCTGCTGATGATATTCAAGGGGGAAGAAAAGATAGAAACAGCAAAGGAAGGCAGAGAGATAGTGAGAAGCACAGAACTGAGAAAACATTGGAGTGATCAGTTCCCACGTCTCACAAGAAAATTTGGTTGCGCAACCAGACAGACAAGAGACAGAAAAGGAGAGGATAGAACAGGCAGAGCCTTATTCAACCCTGTCATATATCCCCCTCTTTAAGAGGGAACCTGTTTCACAAAAACAGGTTTTCAAAACATTCTAGTAAATTCTCGTGTAACATTAGCTTATAACTTTTACAGTTCAGTGCATATGCAGCATAGCAAACAGAGAAGTTTAAACTCACACATTTTTGGTTTTTTCAACCTTTGGAATTCTCAATTTCTTATCCATATCTTGACAGAAAATCAGAACTGACATTCTCTTTCCCAGATTTGGGCATCACTTTAAATTTAAATGGGTGTAGTGTCAGGTACCACTGTGTGATTCTAGAATGTTTATCCTTCATTTGGTTAAGCCAACAGAAAGGATTGTAATCTGTTACAAGTACAAAGTCAGCTCCTAGTAAGTAAAACTTAAGGGACTCCATGGCCCACTTTGCCGTAAGGCATTCCTTTTCAATGGTGGAGTACCTTTTTTCTCTGTCATGCAATTTCCTACTTACATAGAGAATAGGATGTTCTTTCCCATCTATATGCTGACTCAAGACTGCACCTAGGCCTACATCTGATGCATCAGTCTGCAACATAATTTGTTTCTCAAAGTCTGGGCTTCTTAACACAGGGGCTAAACATAACGCAGCCTTAATGACCCGAAAAGCCTCGTCACACTCTGGGGTCAATTTCACATTATTCAGAAACCATTTCTTTGTGAGTCCAGTGAAGGGAGTAGCTAACTCAGCAAAACTAGGAACAAATCTCTGATAATAACCAGCCAGCCCTAAAAATTACCCGACATGTTTCTTTGTTTTAGGGACAGGACTGTTAGCTTTCAGCTTCTATCTTGGAAACCTCTGGCTTGACTTCTACATTTCCCAAAACATAGCCCAAATATCTTGTTTCCTGCATGCCCAATGCACACTTGGTAGGATTAATTGCCAGACCTGACTTTTTGATTGATTGGATAACTGCTCATAGGTGTTCGAGGTGGCTTTTCCAGTCTGAACTGTACACCATGACATCATCCAGGTATGCAGCACAATAACCAGTGTGAGGGGATAAAATTACATCCATGTAACACTGGAATGTAGCAGGTGCGCCATGTAAACCAAACGGCATGGTGGTGAACTGACAGAATCCTACAGGAGTGGCAAATGCAGTTCTGTCTCTGGATTCTTTAGCTAGGGGGATTTGACAGGAACCCTTGGTGAGATTGAGGGTACTGACACACTTGGCACTCCCCAGTCTGTCCACAATCACCTATCCTGGGTATAGGATAACTGTCAAATTCTGACACTTGATTAAGTTTCCTAAAATCAAGGCAGATTTTTATATTTCCCCTTCTCTTTTGTTTACAGTCATCATTGGTGATGACCAAGCATTTCATAGCTGGGCCTGTTGCAAGCTGTTTCTGCCACGACAAACCAGGGCAGGCACACACTGGACCTGGTGTTCTCACTAGGGCTTGAGATAAATGATCTCTAGATTGATCGGGTGGTATGGTCCGATCACTGCACAGTGCGGTTCATGTTCGGGGCACCCACCGGACACTCTCACCCTACAGAGATGATGAGCAGCCATCCTTTGCGGGGACTGACCTCGGAGGGCTATTTGGCGGCAGCCAGTCTATCTAGTGTGGGTAATTCATGCATCGGAGGCATTGGTGCCGTAGTGAGCTCCTATAATAGGGTACTACCTGATGTCACTGACTCCCCTCGCATCTGTCCATGTATGGCCCAAATTTTCCTACCTGAGGTCCCCATGGTTTGATGGGGACCTCAGGGAGTTGAAGAGAAAGGGTCAGAGGTTGGAGTGCTGCTGGAGGAAGTCCGGCCTGGAGGAGGACAAGCTGGCCTTATGTATGTATTATAATGCATTCCAGGGGCAATCAACCGTAAGAAGGCAGAGTCCCTGTCCAGGGAGATTGCTGCCGGGAAGAACCGACCAGCTGTACCTTTTCGGACAGTTGACAGGCTACTTCATCAGGCATGACTACAGCCGAAGAAGGTTTTTTCTAATGTTAAATGCGAAGAGTTTGCTCGGTTCTTCTCAGACAGGGTGTCCAGTATCCGGCAGGGAATTCCTCCAGTCAGTGAGTCCAGAGTTGGCAGTGGTCGCAGAAAGTGTCCTGAGTGCACGCCGCCTGGTTGGGGGAGGTTTAGACCAGTGGAGGTCATTAGGGATGCGACCAATCTGAAGCACACCTTCCATAAACTGGACCCAGTGTCAACATATTTCTTGATGAGGATGCGTCGACACCGTTGGCCCGGTGTTTGTCCTAATTGTCCAGTGCTCCTTGTCTGAGGGAGTCTTTCCCAATGCCTTGAAGGAGGCATTGGTGAGACCGCTCCTTAACAAACCATCTTTGGTCATGGAGGTTAGGGCAAATTACCATCCTATCTCCAATCTTCCTTTTTTGGCGAAGATTGTGGAGAAGGTAGTGGCGCTTCAGTTGGAGGAGCACCTTGTGACCCATGAGTTATATGAACCTTTCCAGTCAGGGTTTTGGGCGAGGCATAGCACAGACACCGCAGGGCTAGAGATCGAGAGGAAAGGGCAATTCTTGTTCTCCTCGATCTTTCCTCAGCATCTGACACTGTGGACCACTGTGTGCTGCTTGACTGCCTTAGGGAACTCTGTGGACTCACTGGCACTGTCATCTGCTGGTTTGAGTCATTCTTAACCAACAGAGAGGCAACAGGCTGTGATGGGGAATTTCTCCTCCACCCATAGTCTCCCATCTTGCAGAGTACCTCAGGGCTCGGTCCTAGCCCCAGTGCTGTTCGCAGTGTACATGCTGGCCCTGTGGGGGGGATCATTAGGAAGTATGGTTTGGGTTTTCATTGCTATGCTGATGATACCCAGCTATACTTATCCTTTGCCCCAAGAACATCCAATGTGGCAGATGTGCCAAACAGCTGCCTTGCCGAGATCAACAACTAGATGGCTTCTAGCTGGTTGCGACTGAACCCTGATAAGATGGAGGTATTGGTGGTGGAGTCGAACAGAGCGCGGGATAGGATGGCCCCTGGTGCAGAGACTGGACTTGTTCTGGGATCTGTCCCATTGAAGGCCTCCTCTAAGGTGCGGAATCTTGGTATCATTCTGGACAGGGGTTTGACGATGGAGGCGCAGGTGTCTTCCACTGTCTGCTCCTGTTTTTTCCATCTTAGAAATGTTGCCAGGATAAAATCCCTTGTGCCGCCTCTGGACCTCCCCACTTTGATACATGCCTTAGTGACATCAAGGCTTGGCTACAGTAATGAGTTCTACCTCGGGGTCACAGGAGGATCTTTCCATAGGCTGCAGTTGGTGCAGAACACAGCTGCCCGGTTACTTACTGGGCAGCCTAAATATTACCATATTACACCGGTACTGCATGTTCTGCACTGGCTGCCGGTCAGCTGGAAGATTCTTTTTAAGATAGGTCTTCTCACCTATAAGGCCCTACGTGGCCAGGGCCCTGGTTACCTGTCAGACCTTCTTGCACCGGCTCTCTTGGTCCGGCCCCTCCGCTCCTCCTGTGGAGGCCCCCTGGCTATTCCCAGGACGAGACAAAAAATAGCTGTGACAAGGCCTTCAGTGTCACTACCCCTTGGGGTTAGGGGGGCCCCAACTTTGGAGGTAATCAAGGCCTGCCTCAAGGCTCTCCTATTCACCCATGTTTTTCCCGACTTAGCTTTTAGTGTACTGGCCTAGATATAGTTCTCGGCACCCTTATTTTTAGTTTATTTTCTGTGATAAATTTTATCTTATTATTCATGGATTTTACTGTTTAAATAAGGGAGGTAGAAGACTTGGTTTGCTGGCCAAGGCACCTAGCTTCACCTGAGCTCTTTCCTTCCAAGACTGCTTGAAAGGCAGAGTAGAGAACATTACCAGAGCAAGGGAAAAGGATTAAGACTTCTTTTGGCTAAGCAGATTTACTGTGTGGTGTTGTTTTTAATTTTTACTCACAGGGATTGCTACTGTTTGTTACTAACATTTCATTGCTTTATTTTTCTCTGTAGCAAAGTGTTTCTTACAGTGTATATCTTCTCTGAAATTATTACAGGTGGTGCTTTACAGGTTTTACAGTTTTATCTAACATTAGGATAAGCTTTCAGGGTTACTGCATTTGTTGTTGACTGATTGTTTCTGCTCTTACCTCTTTGTTCTTTAGTCCGTGGTTCTTCCTTTTTCGGCAGGGGCAGGGCCAGCCCCACCCTATCCCCAACCACCCCACTACACTCCTTTTATAGGGTACCACAGTTGTGACATTTCCTGTGGCAGAGCAGGAAGAGGCGGATCAGTGGGCATCCACAAGGTGAGCTCATTTACAGGGGCACTAGTAATTTAACTTGTTATAACAAGTTAAACAAAAACAAAACACAATCAAACCATTACTTGCATTTTTTTTCCTTCTAATTACTCTGACTAGGTTATAAACCCAGCAACTTATCTGGAATGGATATCACTAACTGCAGGTACTGTGGAACAATTTTCAGTAGGACAGTCTTACAGGATTTAGGACACTGTCCTACATGCTGGGCCATTGGAGATCTTAAGGCTCAGCTCCGGGCAGCATAGGCAGAGATTGCACACCTCAGATTTCATATTCAAGAGGAAATACATTATAAGAACCACCCACCATTTCCCCAGCATCCAACAGAAAAACCTCGACCGCAGAGGGTAGTTGGACCAGGAGGTTGGCAGGTGGTTAGGAGGGGCAAATCGGGTGCCCCATCACTCTCTGCTCTCCAACATATTACCTCCAAAACCATATAAACACTACAAACAGGTATCTGCCTCTATCTCTGAAATCAAACAAAGAGGCAGAAGACACTGCAGAGCAGGACACTGCGGCACAGGAGCTAGCACAACAAAACTCACCCAAATCAGGAACCAAAACAAAAAAGCAAAAAGGAAATCCAAAAAACTTCTGATCATAGGAGACTCCACGATTCGGGAGTTGATACCCATCTCTAGCTAGGGTAATGGTCAGATGTCTCCCAGGTACATCAGCATGGAGAGACACTGACCGCATTGCTAAAATTGTTCACAAAGCAGGAGAAAACATTGATGTCCTAGTACACATAGGGACTAATAATCTCACCAGCCGGTCAGTTGTGGAGACCAAGGAACACCTGACCAGGCTGGGTGACAAACTATCATCCATTTCGTCCGGCATCTCCTTCTCTGAGCTCCTGCTAGTCTGGGAGAGGGGGGCAGATGGACGGAAGGTGGGATAGTATCAAGTGTCCCCGTGGATGCAGATTACACCAGTGCCTGGTCCTTTTGGATATTCTTTTTCCCAGCACTTCAATATGCACCAGGTTCTGTCTGCTGATATGCCGATCGTAGGATGACTCCAAGACCGCAAAGACCAGTACAGTGATAGATTACACCATAAATCGTCGGGTCACTGTGCTGGTCCCTTCAGACACCAGCGGTGCAGCTCCTGGTGTTGTGCCCCCTTCCCGAGATAACTCCAACTCGGAGTTGGATATTTAGTAACCGGGCGGGCATGAGAGGTGGAGCCCCCCATATGGGGGTTCGGGGTGCACACTCCCCCCCTGAAGAAAACACACTGGCATCCCCAACAGTACAATGCCGACACTCAGCATTGTGTGTGTCGCTGCAGGGCCAAGGGACCTGGCTGAGGCCCCGAAGGGATGCCAGAAGGTCCAGGCTGAGTATCTGGCTGTGGATCCATGAGGGTAGCCGGCGCAGAACCCACGGGGACGGTGGAGTCAGCGTCGGGCATGGCAACTGGCATCTCTGGAGTCTAGGGTGAGGGAGAGGGCCCCAGACAGAGGGATCATGGGCAAAGTGGCTGGAAGGCCCCCGGGAGGGTCCAGTGTAGGGCGACCCGATGCTGGCTGGCTGATGAGGCCAGCGGGTGGCAGTTCCTCCAGCTCCAGGTGGGGGGGGGGAGAGAGAATGTGCAGACCCCACCGGAGGAGACAAAGTGTTGTCCTGAGGGGGATTCTCTCAGGACTGCTGCGGCTGGAGCAGCAGTGGGCGCTGGTCCAGAGGACCAATGTCAGACCTCGAATTGGGGTACGACTTAAGCGCCGGGGCTGTGCAGACGGGGCCGACGTCCAACTTACCTGCTGACTCACTCGACTTAGGCCTTGACTGAGATTTAAAGGGCCTAAGGGTGGAAGTAGCCTCCAAATCCCTGGAGGACCCCACTAGAACCAATACCAGCTCGGGGGAAGGGGGTGTGCAAAGGCTGCTCCGAAGCAGGAGGAGCAGGTTTGCCAGAGCGGTGCCTCCAATACTGGCAGAGGGTTGCTCATCAGCTGTAGCCTCCGAAGATGTCCGCGGCTTGGAGGGAAGTCAATCCCAGTCCTGATGCTCATCTTTTCCCACCTGTGCTTCTTCTGCTTGAAGGAGTGGGAACCAGAAGAAGCGCTCCACACCTGCTGCAGCTCCTTTTCATTGCAGCCAGTTTTTGTTTCAAAAGATGGGCTTCTAGGACTTTTTGATGGCGCTTTTGAGTGGCCTGGTTGAAGCTCTGGTGGGCCTCACAGTCCTCTGTGTTGTGGTCAGGCCCCAGGCAGAGGAGACACGAGGTATGGCCTTCTACCTCCGGGATCTGTTTGCCGCAGGCACACTTGTTCTTGCCGGAATCAGTAAAAGGAAGAGAAGACATGCACTCCGATAACGAAAATACTAATTATTTCTAGAAAATAAGAAATTTCGGAAGGTATACTTATCAAAAAATGGAGGTTGACTGTAGCAGTGTTCTGCGAGGTCAGCCGTGTACAGGTTGACGGCGGGAAAGAACTGTCAGCAGGCGTGGGTCCCCCGCCAGATACTGCTAGCTAATTTTTCTGTGTGGTCCTAGCATCTGTCGGTTCAGTCCGTATGGCGTTGCTTACTGCAAGAGTCCACTCGAAGTAAGATCATATAATACTTTGATTTTAGGAGACTATACTGGGATATGATGACAGTTTCATCCTAGTAGCTTAAATGTTACTTTTGCTGTTTTGAAGTACTATTTGTGGCAAGCTAGATGCCAGTTTCTCACACAGCAATTACAAGTATAGTACAGTTACGTAAGAACTCACCATAACAGTAGATCTTTGAGAAGAGCTCTTGCAGCAGGTAATAACTGTTTGGACTATGCCGTCAGGCACTAGGACCCCACGGAAAACTTCTAGCTAGCAGTCCAAGATGGGGGACGACCCCCTGATGTTGGCTCCACCACCGACGTCATCCTCAGTATATAGGAGGCGGTTCCCCGACGCCACCCCAGTTTGTCCACCGGAGACCTGGCTAGCATGAAAGATATGACAAGCCGAGGAGGCTCTGTCATCTCGATAAGGACATACCGGAAGAAGCACTGGGGGGGAAGAGGAAGGGAAAGTATACCTGCTGCAAGAACTCTTCTCGAAGATCTAATGTTATAGTAAGTTCTTACGTAACCGTACAATCTCATTTCAAGATACAGCTCTCACAGCAGGTAATAACTGTTAGGCCTGAGTCCCAAGCAGTACTGAGATAACACCAGGTCAGAAGGGTAGTGGATATATAGGTACCCGTGTGCTCCTACAATAGTAACCCTTGGAGTACTACTAGGCCGAAACCTGCCCTCCTTCTGGAAGCAATGTCCAGACTATAGTGCCTGACAAAGGTGTGTAAAGAACTCCAGGTGGCTGCGGAACAGAGGTCTGCTGCTGACACATTTCTGAGAGATGCGAAAGAAGTCGCCATCCCTCTATTTGAATGATCCCTACCAAGGCCCAACAAGGGTTTGCCATACTTTTTGTGGCAGAATACAATGCAACAGACTAGCCACATGGACATAATCTGTTTTGTAACCGGTGCCCCTAGCATTCGTTGGACAAAGGAGACAAACAATTGCTCTGACTTCCTTACGGACCGGGAACGGTCAACATAATACCTGAGGACTCTGTGACCATCCAGAATAGGTAACAATGCCTCCCCTTTGTTGGAATATTCAGGGTAGCAAACAGGCAGATGAGTATCTTGGTTGAGGGTAAACTCCGACACCACCTTCAGGAGAAACTTAGGATTGGTGTGAAGAGACACCCTGTCCCTGTGAAAAACCAAATATGGCTCCTTACATATGAGAGCCTAGAGCTCGGAAATCCTCTGGGCTGAAGTAATAGCAACTAAAAATAATGCTTTCCAAGAGAGGAAGCGAAGCTTGCAACGCGCGGCTGGCTCAAAGGGGGAGCAATGTTAATTCTTCCAGCATAAACATAAGATCCCATGGGAGAACTGGGTCCCGAACGGGAGGTCTGATGTGTAGGATACTTCGCAGGAAAGTACGTGACAGATCCAGCTGCGCCAAGGTCCTACTGTCCACTGGTACACGATAGGCTGAAATAGCCATGAGATGTACCTTTATGGACGAGTAGCTGAGACCTAAACCAGACAGCGATAAGAGATACTCCAGGACCCAGTTCACCTCAAAGAAGAATGGGTCTATGTTATGGGTGGCAGCCCAGGGGCTGAACCACTTCCACTTCATGGAGTATGTGGCCCTAGTATACAGTTTTCTTGCAGCCACTAACACCTCGGCTACCATCTCGGACACCCCGTACCTGCTCCTGGCTAAGTCTGACCTTCACTGTGGGCAAGTTCATGGAGACCATACTAAAGGAAAGTTTGGTGGAATATCTAGAGGAACATGGTCTCCAGGATGAGAGGCAGCATGGGTTCATGGGTGGGGGAGATCATGTCAAACAAATCTGATTGACTTCTTTGACTGTATCACTAAGACAGTAGACAGGGGCCAAGCGGTAGACATCCTCTATCTTGATTTCAGCAAGGTCTTTGACTCTGTGCCCCACAAAAGGTTGATCAGGAAGTTGGTGGATCTTGAAGTTGGGGAAAAGATGGTCAGATGGGTGGAAAACTGGCGGAGGGACAGAACCTAGAGGGTGGTGGTGGGGGGAAGAGTTATCTGGCACCAGAGAGGTAACCAGTGGGGTCCCACAGGGCTCTGTGCTGGGGCCAGTGTTGTTCAATGTCTTCATCAATGACATTGGGGATAGCATTAAAGGCAAAATGTGCCTATCTGCAGATGACACCAAACTCTGTGGGAGAGTGGACACAGCTGAAGGGATACGGGATCTACAGGAAGATCTGGAAAGGCTGGGGAGGTGGCCCAGGATCTGGCAGCTTGGCTTCAATGCCAAGAAATGCAAAGTTATGCATATTGGAGCCAAGAATCCCAGGACAGAGTACTACCTGGGTGGAGTCCGAGTATCTGCATCAGAGGAGGAGAAGGACCTGGGAGTGATGATCATTAGTGACCTGAAGCACTCCACGCAGTGCAAGAAAGCAGCAGCAAGGCAAACAAGATGCTGGGATGCATAGCTAGGGGGATCAGTAGTAGGAGAGAGGAGGCTATACTGCCCTTGTACAGGTCACTGGTAAGGCCGCATCTAGAGTATGGAGTTCAGTACTGGTGCCCACACCTCAAAAAGGACATTAACCTGCTGGAGAAGGTACAGAGGAGGGCTACAAAGATGATAGTTGGCCAGCAGGGCAAGGCATAAGAGGAGAGGTTGAGGGCACTGAACATGTACTCCATGGAAGACAGGACAGAGAGAGGGGACATGATTGGGACATTCAAGTACTTGAAAGGGATAAGTAAGGTTGATAAGGAGAGTCTCTTTAAGCTAAGTGGCAACCATATCACAAGGGGGCACAGTCTTAAGCTGGAGGGTGGGAGGTTTAGCAGGGAGGTCAGGAAGCACTTCTTCACAGAGAGGATGGTGGACACTTGGAATGCGCTGATGGCAGAGGTCATCTCGTTTAAGACAGTGGGCAGCTTTAAGAGAGGCTGGGATAGGCACAGGGGGCAGGTAAGAATCATGGGTAGGGACGATGGGAGGAGTGGGGAGGGAGGGCAGGGACATTTGCTCAAGCTGTGGACCCTGCGATACGAGCAGACTTGATAGACCAAATGGCCTTCTTCTACTGGCTTCTTCATATGTTCATATGCATGAGCAATGCATAGAGATGCAGAGACTTGAGGCTGGGGTGAATTAGAGAGCCCTGCTCTTGGGATAACAACCGAGAGGACAGAGGAAGTGGAACTGGGGGTTCTACTGCCAGTTGCTGCAGAAGCAGGAACCAAATTTATCTGGGCCAGAACGGCGCTACCAGAATCATGGTTGTTAGTTCTGAATGTAGCTTGAGAAGGACTCGCTGCAGAAGGGAGAAGGGCAGGAAGGATTAGAGAAACCTCCCGGTCCAAGAGAGGGACAACGCGTCTTGCCAAAAAACACCAAGCCCTAGCTCTAGCAAGCAGAAATTGGGCAGTTTGGCGCTGAGTGGGGACGTGAAGAAGTCTAGCTCTGGAGTCCCCCATCTTTCGAATAGGTAATCTACTACTTCTTGAAGTAGTTCCCATTCATGAGCATGGGAATGTGAGCGACTGAGGCTGTCTGCTAAAGTGTTTTGAAGGCCTGGGACATGTACCGCAAACAGTTTCAGGCTGTGATCTACTGTCCAGTACCAGATCCTCATGGCTTCTCTGCATAGGGGATATGAATGCATTCCCCCCCTGCTTATTGAGATAGAAAACCATGGGCATGTTGTCCATCTAGACTAGAACTGGGCTTGGACGGAGGTCATCCTGGAATGCCTGTGAGGCATACAGCACAGCCCTCATCTCCAGAACGTTTATATGTAAAGAGCATCTTGTCTGAGTCCAAGACCCCTTGGTCTGATTGCTCCCGAAGTGGGCACCCCATCTCGTGTCTGATGCATCCATGGTGATAACTTGTTGAGGGGAGAGGTTCCTGAAGGGGCCCCTATCACCAAGCAGGAGGGATTTAGCCACCATACTAAGGTTTGGTGTACTGCCTTGGAGATTCTGACCTTCTGGTCGAGATAGTCACTTCTCTGGTCCCACTGCACCCTGAGGTTCCATTGCAGAATTCTCATGTGCAGGCAAGCGAGAGACACAGTCACTATGGCAGCGGCCATATGACCCAGGAGTTGTAGTGCCATTCTGGCTGGAGCCTGGTCTACAGAGATTAATCTCTGAGCCAGCGCCTAAAAGTGATCTGCCCTGTTTGAAGGGAGAAAGGCTCTCCCCTGAACCATATCCAAGATGGCTCCTATGAATTGGGAGTCTCTGGGATTGCCAAGGGGGCTGACTTTGGGAGATTCAGAGTTATCCCAAGGTCCTGGAACATCTTGAAGGTGCACTCCAGGGTCTGACATAGCTGTTTCTGGATGGGGCTGATAGTAGCCAGTCGTCGAGGTAGGGGTAGATGTAATGACCCTGCCTCCTGAGAGTTTCCACTACTACTGCCAGGCACTTGGTGAATACCCGAGGTGCTGAGGATAGGCCAAAAGGAAGGGCCCTGAACTAGTACTGCTTTCCTTTGAATGTGAACTGGAGATACTTCCTGTGGGACAGCAGGATCTTTATGTGCATATATGCATCCTGCATGTCCAGGGAGCAGAGCCAATCTCCTTGGCGTAGCATGGGAAGCAACCCCTGGATTTTCACCATCCTGAACTTTTGTACTGTATAAAGACGTTCAGTTGACTGAGGCACAGGATGCAACGAAGGTCTCCTGTCTTCTTCGGAACCAGGAAGAAGTGAGAGTAGTAACCTTTGCCCCTCTGGGACTCTGGTACTATCTGAATTGCTCACTTTGACAGGAGGGCCTATATCTCCACCTGAATGAGACCTGAATGAGATGGAGAGCAGAATATGTGGTCTGGTGGATTGTCCGGGTTTGAAAAAACTCCAGAACGTAGCCCCTCTCTATAAGTTTCAGCATCCACTGGCCTGTCGTGATGTTCTCCCAACATGTGAGGTAAAGGAAGAATTGCCCTCTCACTGCCTCCCCTATCGATTCTGCTGGAGGAAGGAGCCGGGCTAGAAGTCAGGCGGAAGCTGACAGAGTGGGGAGAGGAGCTCTGGACTGCTTAGCTGTTCGCAGTCCCAGAGTTCCTGGTGTCTGAGGGGGTGCTTTTCTCTTGAACCCTCCTCGTTGCTGTCTCTGCTTGCTGTCCCTGAAGCCTCCAAAATGGCTGGCACCTAGGGGAATAAGGTTCCGACTTGAACATCTTGTGTACTTCAGAGACAGCCTTCCCAGAGTCCTGTAGGCCAGTAATGATCTTCTCAGCCTCTTGGCCAAAGAGCACAGGGCCCTGGAACAGCAGATCTAGGATAGTGCCCTGCAGGCCCTGCCTGAACCTGGACACTCGGAGCCACGAGTCTCGCCTGAGGCATACTCCTGAGCTGCGGCTCTGGCTGCTATATCTGCCGCATCGTACGAGCATCTGAGGACATGTCTGCCCACATCTGCCCCAGATTGCAGGACTGCCAAAAGCACTGACTTGTTGGGAGAATCTGGCTGGGTCTTGGTTAGGTCCAGAACTGGACCATTCTTGGACATGACATCCATGAACATTTCCTGGACTAAGAAACTGTAAAACATCACCACCATATATTAGCATTCTCATCATAAATCAACTTTTTTGGAAGCCATCAAAAGCAAAAGTGAGGTCAGTAAATCTGTTATGCAAGCTCTGAGTTGTGAAGTGCTGCACTGAATCCACATTTCCATCTAACTTGTTCCTTAAAGGATCTGTGATGGTCTTTGAGGTCTATTCACAACCATTTTGGAGAACAAAGGGATGACACTAACAAAGGATTTTTACATCCAGCATATGCCCCAGGCCAGTGTTCAGCAACTTTAGGAATTTAACACATTCTGGGTCTCTGATCTACAGTAACAAGAGTTTGCTGGTCCCCAGTAATTCACCTTTTCCTGTGGATTTGATTATTTTTCATCATTTGACTCCTGGTACCTTGGACAAGATTACTATATTACATATCCCTGAACATAACTATCTGCATGGTTTAATATTACAACAACAAGAATGCAACCTAACCCCATGAGTGGGCCAGGGTATACTGAGCCAAAAGGAAATGGCTTGAAACATGCTATGATGAATATCTGCAGCCTAATTCCAAAGATGCCCCAACTGCAGGCGTGGGCCGCCCTACATAAACCGGATATACTTTGCCTGTCTGAGACCTGGCTATCCTCCCGGGTCAGGGATAATGAGATAGTGCTCCCAGGTTACAATACCTTTAGATGTGATAGGAATGGGAAAAGAGGTGGTGGCTGTCTCATTTATTTACGGAACACCCTGCAAGGCATTGTGCTCCCCAGCACAACCTGCAGCATTGTCCATTAGCTCCTTGCAGTTAGAATAATTTTTGGTGAACAGAAAAAAATCTCTGGTCATTGCATGTGTCTACCTCCCACTGAAAATGGCCAAAGACGGTCGAATTTAACTACTAGCGTCCTTGGCTGGTGTCATCAATGACTGTGAGCTCATCGTGACTGGGGACTTTAACATCAATTGGCTTAGTAATGAATCGACCAACCAGAAGGATACCATAGCCAGTTCCCTCCTCACACAATTAGTCACACAGCCTACTAGAATGAACCATAAGACCGGTAAGCACAAGCTCCTGGACTGGCTCCTTGCAAGCTCACCTGACAGGATTACTGATGTCTTGGTACTACCGGATACGCTAAGTGATCACTCCCCTATCACCTGTCTGTGGTCCAATAAATTCAAAAAAGTGCCACCTGTCTTTGTGAACAGCAGAATTCTCAGGAAAGGGCAGCTCTCAGCTTTCAAGCAGGCGCTTTCTTAGACTGATTGGTCTCCCCATAAGGTACTGCATGACCTTGATATAACACTCCAGTACTTTATTGATAAATTTAATAGCGTTTGTGACAGATTTGCACCGTTCAAAAAAAGAAAACACACGGCCATAACAATGGGTAGATTACTAGTGACCTTCTAGATCACATGAGGGCAAGGGATAACCTTTGGCATCAAGCCAGGGCCTCCGGTAAGCCCAGTGACCTTCAAAGATACAGGGCAGCCAGAAACAAATGCACACATCTCATCAGGAACGCTAAGGCTAATTTCTACAAGGATCAATTGGAAAGAACCTGGAGTGATGGGACAATATAAAGGCACTCACAGGGAAGGACGACAAAACACAGTCATCATTGCTAAACATTAATGGCACAAATACCATGGACCCCCACACCATTGCCGAAGAGTTTAACTCCACCTTCACGGATCTTAGCTCTGTTCTACCGGCTGAATACCTCAAGCTTATCAAAGCTGATAATAGGCGCCCAACCGACATCAACTCGCACCCTCAATTTTACTTCAAGAGAGTCACTGTCAAAGAAGCACTGGATTATGTTAAAAAGGTCCTGGGAAAAAACAGAATGGGGTCTGACAGCATTGACATGAAACTGCTGGCGCTGGCAATCAATGAAGTCATCGCTCCCATCACTACGATTTTCAATAAATCCCTCCCGCTTGCCAAATTCCCTTCTCCATGGAAACAAGCGCTGCTGACCCCAGTGCATAAGGGAGGCGATAGGTCACTAACCGCAAACTACAGGCCCATCTCTATCCTCTCTCCCCCTCTCTAAAACACTGGAAAGGATTATGGCAGACCAGTTTACTGACTATATTCACAAATACCAGCTGCAATGTCCCCAGCAGCACGGCTTTAGAAAACTCCACAGCACGGACACTGCACTGGTGGATTTCACTGAGTATGTCCATAAGGCACTGGATGAGGGAAAACTGGTTGGGTCCATCTTCATTGACCTAACAAAGGCATTCAACACAGTCTGCCACCCACTCCTCTTGTCTCAACTGCATGCCCTTGGTGTTTCCCAAATGCCACTCTATGGTTCCAGGACTACCTAAACTCCCGGTCTCAAAGGGTCAAGATAGGTCACTCCATATCTGCATCCAAGGAAGTCTTGCTACGGGTGCCTCAAGGGTCCATCCAGGGTCCACTGCTCTTCAGCATGTTCCTGAACGACCTACCCAATGCCTGCACTAGCAAAGTCATTCTATACGCCGATGATGCTATCCTACTTAGCTGTCACTCTCGCATAGAGCACCTACAGGCTGAGATACAATCATCCTTCCAGCAACTGGAGACCTGGTTCTACTCCCAAAGGTTGCTACTAAACTACAAAAAAAACAAGACGATGCTCCTCTCTAGCCCCCAACTAAAAAGGAGATGCCCAGAACTAACAATCACAAATCACCTGACTGCCCCACTGGAACAAGTTCACTCCTTCAAGTACCTGGGTGTCATTGTGGATGATACCCTCTCATATGTTCAGCACATTGACATGGTCGTGAAAGCTGTGAACAATAAATAAGGGATCCTGTTTAGGCACAAGAAAAGCCTAACTGCTGAAGCCCTCCGGCTCTCAGTCTCCAGCTCTGTCCTCTCCCTGGCTAACTACGGGCTGGTGGTTTGTAAACACTTACCCGTCTGACCCTCAAAGGGGTTGCCACTGCCCTTAACAAGGCTTGCAGACTAATGCTAAATGCTGACCGCTTCACGCACACTTGTACCCTGTATGGTCTGGCCCACATACTACCTCTTCAATCCAGAATCAGATACCAAACTTCTCTGCTAGGGAGAAAGGCCATGCTCTCCCTAACCCCTACCTGCACTGCAGACCTGGTAAAGGAAGCAAGCTCCAAATACAACAGACGAAGAACAGTGACAACACAGCCTGATGTCCTATTTCGTAGAACTTCCCTAGGACAAAGATCCTTCATGTACCGAGCTCCACTATGGCTAAATGAGATCCCTGCTGCAGCTCTCAATACAACAGATGTTTGGTCCTTTAAAAGAGAACTGAAGCAATACCTGCTGAACTCAAATGCCTGTGACTGCCTTACCTGAATCCATATCTTCAGCCTGGATACCCGCTCTTAAACACCTCTGACTCACTTACCCGAGTCCATATCCTCAACCCGGATACCCCCCTTGTCTGTCTGAGCTTTTCTACTGTTTTACCTAACCTGGACCCCCACCTGCCATCCCTTGCCACCGCCCCCAAGCTCCCTCCAACTCCCTCCCCTCCCAGTACCCCCAACACCTCCCTTTCTATCCACTCTCCCCTAGATATTCTCCTTTTCCCAGTCCTTTCTATCTCTCTCCCCCTCTCTAATCTACCCCGTTTGCACTCTTCCTTTCTTTCTCCTACCCTTTCCGATATTCTACCTGACAAGACCCCCTTGGGCAGCTATGCTGCACGTTGCTAATTTAGAAACCTCGTTCACGTTCTCCCCCTTTCCTTCTCCTACCCTTTCCGAGACTCTACCTTGACAGGCCCCCCTGGGGCAGCTATGCCATACGTTGCTAATTGGGAATCTCCACCCGCTGTTTAGTTTCAGTTGTCTAGGTTACTCAAATGTATTATTTATCTATATTATGTATTACATGGCAATCTTATGTTTTGTGTTAACTGTCAAGTTTTTGTTACGTCTCTGCTGTTTTACATCCTGATATGGAATCTTTGTAAAAGAGTGTATACTGAAAGGTTGTATCCGAATTATCAAATAAATAAACAAAATAAATAGCCTTCTACCACAGGCACTTCTGGTACATGACCATATGTGCTAAGAAATTCAGAGACCTGATAGTACAGGTGGAAGAGGTGTAATCCTTCCACCCAAACTGGTCAGTCTTTTTTGATTCCTTATCTGGTGGCTGGGCGCTGGTATGGTAAGGTTGTTGTGATCTGCCATGTGCCATTGTAAGGACTATGGAGTCCGCCTTGTGATGTTCACCGCGGTGGGGCTCATTTCTGGGGGTCCTGTGTAGGCAGTTGGCCTTTTTGGGCAGCAGAAGTAGTTGAAGGATGTCCAACTACAAGTCTGCTGAACATCCCAGCTGAAGCCCCCGACCGGGCGCCTCCACCCCCGCTTCAAGAGCCTGTGGCGCTAAAAAAGCCACCGGCCGTCCCTCCAAGCATGCTGAACATCTCAACAGTTCTCAAACTTTGTTATAGTGAGCCTCCCCTAAGCCATGGAAAATATCTTGAGCCTCCCCCAAAATACTGAAATATTGTTGGGCCTCCCCATAGGAAAATAGCCTACTTTTCACAGTACATCAGGAATAAATTGAAACCTCTTTGCATTGCTGGATCTCATGTTATTAAGTTTATTGTAACCCCCCCGCCACAGGACAACCTACTTGCTCCAACAGTTTGACTCTCGAACCATTGTTACCCCTTACTGCCATACCTTCATGGGTCAGACTGCTTTTTCTGTTTCCCCCTCTAACTGGAATAACCTTCCTGCCGACCTCTGCCTCTTCACCTCTCACCCTGCTCTTAAGCAACTTATCAGGGATCATTTTGCTCCCTCCTGCTCTTATTCCTAGTACCTGTATGGTTAACACTTGTATTTAGACAGTTCTGCTGCCAGTCTAATTGATCAGTTGTTCCTCACATTGTTGGTTTATTGTTAATTTGTTTGCACTTTTATTCATTTTGTATTGCTTGAGTGTTTTACACTTTCATTTTGAATTGTATTCTCTCACTACCCTTCTCTGGGTACATCTGAAATAAGCCATGGCTCAGTGTACAGTGCCTTCCCTGGTCACCGACTTGTGAATAAATACATAATTCACCTACTATTATCCTCTTTCAGGTTGCCTTATCCCTTCACATAAAATCTATAAAGTTCAAAATGTAAATACAGTACTTTTTTCCAAGACTTGCTTGAGCCTCCCCTTGAACAGGCTGGGGCCTCCCCAGGGAGGCTGGCCTCACCATTTGAGAACCCCACCTAGCTGAAGCCCACAACCAGGCGCATCCGCCCCCACTTCAAGGGCCTGTGGGGCTAAAAAAGCCGCCGTCCGGCCCTCCATGCCTGCCAAACATCCCAGGTAAGCCAACTCCGCTTCAGCTCTTTGGACTGAATTAAATTTTGCGGCTTTAAATCCGATTGGTCGCTTTCCTATGGCTCGGCTTTCCACTGGCTACTTTTGTAAGCCACCTCGGGAACCTAGCTCGGCTGCTTTTCTCTAACCGGTGTAAGCTCCCTGCTCTATAATTTGTTCAGCCCGCTCACCCCATCCCCGGCCTCTATTAAATACACTAGTGCTCCACCCTCTTAGCACACTACCTCTCTCATTGGCCCCCGTCCTACATTTCTATTTTTAACCCCTTTAATATTCGGGCTGCAATTTCATTTACTAGAAAGGTCTGTCCGACTGTCCTCAAGGGACTTTCATCCCTTTTGATCCTGTCTCCGGGGGTCTCTCACTATATCAGCTGTTCTGTGATTTTCTGAGTGTCTTACTGCATTTCACTTGCGAATTTAGAGCATCACTAACTGCATTCCATTGCTGTATTTAATTTGCTGCTGAAATCTAACTGCCAGCGTTATAGTTCAGCCCTACTTTTGTTATTTAGCCTACTGCCTTTTTCCACCAGCCTGGAGTGCTCTAAGCTGTTCCACCTCCTCTATTCATTCATTCTCACTCCAAGTTCTTCCCTCGCCCCACCTTGCTCTACTTTACCCACCCTGCCCCCACCCCTTCCTCCAGCCCCCTCCTTACCAGTCCTGCCCCCACCTAATCCTTCCCCTGCTTGCCCCCTCTCTCTGTCTCCTCTGCCCCACACCTCCCCGACCCTCCCTTTCGCTCCCATCCCCACCATTTGTGCTACCAAATCCATCCCTGCCCCTCCTCACACCAGCCCCATCATCAGCCTCTGTCTGTTCCATGAGTTCTCTCCTTCGTACCACAGCTGTTTCTTTTTCACCCTCCACTACTCCAGGCTTTACTCTTCCGAGCTGTTCTCACTTGTTGACCGCAGACACTTAAGACTCCTACTCCTTATCTCAGGTTCCATCAACATCAACCCCAGCCATGGCCCCTCACCCCCTACCCATCTCACCCCTCTCTCCTCCCCCAATCCCTCTAGGCAGCTCACTTTTGCTCATCTTAACATGCAAAGTCTTATGGCAAAAAAAACCTTGATCGAGTCCTAGGTGGCGGCTAACGCATTTGACGTCTTTGCCCTCACCAAAACCTGGCTGAAGGAGGATATCTCCCCTAATGAAATCCTCCTGGGTGGTTACTCAGTCTTTAGAAAAGACAGGGTTGGGAAGCATGGGGGAGGCTGCCTCATCTGGGTTGCCGATCACCTCCTTGCCACCAAATTTGCCACCCAACTTCCCACCTCTTCTCTCGAGACTATCTCTGTTAACCTCCTCCTTAGAACAGATAAAACAGTCACAGTCAGAGAGGTATACCTGCCTCCCTCCTCCTAACCCCATGATCTTTACCTCTTCCTCGATATGAAGACCTTCCTCCCCCAAGGGAGAGACTGGATAATCCTAGGGGATTTCAACCTAAACTGGCAGTCCCCCTCTCTGTGACTCCACCAAGGAATCCATACTTGGCCTTGGCATCCAGCAGCTCATCACTGAACCTACCAGAACCAACTACAAGACTGGGTCTCAGTCCCTCATCGATTGGGTCCTGGTCTCACACCCCTCCCATGTCACCACCTGCGGAGTTCTTCCCGACTCAATCAGTGACCACTGTGCTGTTTTCTGCCACTGGTCCACTAAATCCCACCCCCAGCCCACAAATTCATCCAAACCAGGCATTTAAAGAAGTTGGACGCCTCAGAGTCTGCCAAAGCCACCCTAGCCCAAGACTGGTCCTTCACCAAAAACATTTCGGACATCTACAAAGCGCTCAAAGCCTTTACAATAAGATCCTTGCCCAATGCAACCGTTTCATCCCACTGAAGAAAATCCGGGTCAAGGGTTCTAGCCAAGAATGGGTCACCCCCGAGCTTTGCAAACTAATGAGGAAAGAGACTGTGCCTGGAGGTTATACGGGAAACACAAAACCCCACAATTCCTCCAAAATTTCAAAACCCTTAGGAACAGGTGAAAATCCTCCACAAGAGCTGCTAAATTCTCCTTCATCCTGGAAAAACAACGTACTGCCCAGGGGAACCCAAAAAGGACTTGGAACATCCTCAACAAACTAATTGGGAGGGGACACTCTGATGAACGTATCGTTCTCACCTCCGATGGGACGACCACTGCCAAGCCAAGCGAAACAGCCTCCCTTTTCAATAAATACTTTGGTGACCTAGACCAATACAAGCCCAGCAACCCTCCTACCCCACTTACCCCTGCCCCCTCCCGGTCTCCCACCCCAGGTTTCATTTCAGATACCTAACCTCTGCTGAAGTAGTCAAGCTAATCAGAATGAATGACCCTAGACCATCCAAGGGTGCAGACAACACTGACTACAGAGTTCTCCGTCTTGTCTGTGATTCCCTGGCCGTCCTGCTAACTAACATCCTCAACCACTCCCTCTGCACGGGATCCCTGCCCAAAGCATGGAAGTGTACTATTATTAAACCTCTACACAAATCTGGTTCCAAGGATCTAGTATCCAATTACTGGCATATCTCCCTCCTCGCTCCTCTCTCTAAAATCCTAGAGAAAGTGGTCCACAAGCAAAACACGGAATTCCTCTCCAAGTACAACCTGCTCATGGATGCCCAGCATGGGTTCCGTGCTCACCACAATACTGAAACAGCCCTCATCAAGTTCACCCACTCCATAGACAAAGCCAACAACGAGGGCCTCTACACCAGCACTGTGTGCCTTCAATCTCATTGATCATAATGTCCTCCTCCACACCCTGGCTGGCCTACATTTCTCATCTGAGGTCCAACTCTGGTTCAAGGATTACCTAACGGGTAGATCCCATCGCACCTTGATTAGCGATGTCCTCTCCGAATCCTGCCCCATCAAATACGGAGCTCTCCAAGGGTCCATCTTGGGCCCTCTTCTTTTCTCTCTAGTCGTCAGCTCTTTGCCTGACACCTGCACCTCCACTGAACTCATTCTCTATGCCGATGATCCAGCTCTATTCTGTCAGGACAAAAACCCCACCACTCTCATTAACAAACTAATTCGATTTCAGCAGACTTCACGCCTGGTTCACATCCAAAGGTGTAGTACTCAACTCCAAAAAAAAAACTAAGTTCATGGTTTTCTCCAGCCCCGCAAACCCCTAGACCTTGACCTCTCCCTTTATGACAACCTTGGCAACTCCATAGAAAGAGTCAATGAATTGAAGTACCTTAGCTTACTCCTGGACAGCCACCTCAATTTCGATGCTCACACAAACCTCACAATCTGTGTCCGTCCCCAGTCTCTCCATCAAAAATTTCTCCAGACTCAGGAGCTCCTACCACAACACTGTCCGCTTTGCCTCTGGTCTCCCTAAACTCACTCACCACTGTGACCTTTATAAGCACACTGGTAGGCCCTTCCTTGAGGCCCGCCTCAACCACAAGATGGCCACCTTCTTCTTCAAACCCTCTCATGGGCTGCTCCCTGTTTGCTTCACCTCCCTCTTCCAGTCAGCCGCCTCCACCAGGACCACTAAACTGTCCTCCACTCTCACTGTTCCTTTCTGCTGCACCACCCAAGGCAGAAAACACTCTCCTATATGGGACCCAAGCTCTTCAACTCTCTCCATCCAGAATTAAAACTCTGTTCCTCCACTAACGCCTTCAAGCACAACATTGGAAGACATTTCTCTCGCACTTACTCCTGCACCTGCATGCAGCCCTAAACTGGCTCCCTTCACACCCTCTTTTCCCCTCATCCTCTGGTTTCCTCCTTTGGCACTTACCCTTCCTCTTGTTCAGCACATGTGGAATTATTTAGACACCTAGGATAGTCTCGATTGCACTTAACTCCATAGGTCCCAATGTTACATTGTAAATTTGTTTAAACCCTCATTGTATGCTTTATGTCACCTGTTGTGTTGTTAATTCACCTAGGCTAGTTTTCTAGAGTTCCCTTAAGTCTATACTGTACCTTTGCTTTAACCCCCACTGAACGTTGATTGTTCCATGGCTCATGTAATGTCACATGATTGTTGTATGTAACTGGACGTTTGTGTAAACAGGCAGCAATGCTCACAAGCCTTTCCAGTATAACCAATAAAAATAAACAGCTTTGTTACATCCTAGAATGGTTCCACCAACTGGAGAATGACTAGCGGTTCAGGGTCAGTAACTCCCAAAAACTTAGCCAAGCGGCTCCTTTCTGGGTCCAGTTCTTCCGTTTCCCACTGGTTGAGGAATTGGATATGCCTCATAATCTCAAGGAAGGTGGGATCAGGTGGAGACCCAGGTGAATCCTTTCTTGGATCCGGTGAAGGCAGAGGGAGGTCATCCTCAGAGGAGTCATAAGGCGAGGAGGAACCGCTGTAATCACCGAATGGTTCGGATTGACGGTCGGTTGACCTACTCTGACGTCAGGAGCGACGGCCGCTTGACCTGCTCGCCTTCAAGAGCGACGGTCACTAGACCTACTCCACTTGCGGGAGGAAGACCTTGAGGACAGGGGATATCTGTGTCTTCGACGTCCATCTGAGCCATGATCCAAGCCACCTGGAGTCGGGCCATCTGCGCGACCGCCGCCATTCCCGTGGGTTCAGGCTTCAGTAGTATGTCACTCTTAATGGTGTTCCACCAGCTGGACGAGTGGTCCTACTTCCACTAAGGGGACCACTCAGCCTGACGGCTGGTCTGACATCGGGTTAGCTGGCCCTGAAGGGTTTGGCGCTGGGCCTGGCATCTGAGGGCTTCTGGCATTCAACCAACAGATAAACTGCCTGACATCATGCCCTCCATCTGAGTGTCAGATGCTTTGGACTTGGCTGACAACTAGGTGCCAAGCCCTGTGGTCGTAGGCATGGTGGGGCCAGATGTCAGGTTAGCAGTCGTCGGGTCCTCTGGCGGAGGCCCATTCCGCTCTAGCGAGGCTGACGATGGCTTGGAGACAAACGTCTGGTCTGACTCCAGAGGGGTGAGGGAGACGCCGCTGGAGCCTGTCACTGGTCCGAAAGGAAGGCTGCATGCACACTCTGCCTTATGACACGAAGTAGAAATGGTAGACTCGGCAGACATAATGAGGCGATTGAGAAACTCGAAAATTTGAACTGCGTGGAGAGTCAAGGAAAATGGTATGTGACGGTCAGCAGGAGGCATCTGTGGAGCCTAAATGCAGGGTCGACAGGGGACCACCTCCTATATACTGAGGATGACGTCGGGGGCAGTCCCCTGTCTTGGACTGTTAGCTAGAAGTTTTTCGTGGGGTCCGAGTGCCTGGCTGCATAGTCCTAATAGTTATTACCTGCTACAAGAGCTCTATCTCGAAGTGAGATCAAATATTGCTTTACTTAGTCAGACTGAAACAGCAATACTGCATGTAAAAACTGCTGACAAATCAAAATTTGCAACTAGGAAAGTAGCACTCCTATGGAGAAACTTAGAAAGTATATTTTGAGTGTTTTTTGGGGGTTTGGAGTTACAGTTGCAACTGTGGGTCAGCAGAGTAAGGCATATGAGATGAGGTTAAAGGCACTGAACATGTACTCCCTGGAGGACAGGAGAGGGGGGACATAACTGGGACCTTCAAGTACTTGAAAGGGATACATAAAGCAGATAAGGGGAGTCTCTTTAAGCTGAGTGGCAATCATTACACGAGGGGGCAGTCTTAAGCTGGAAGGTGGGAGGTTTAAGAGGGAGGTCAGAAAGCACTTCTTCACAGGGAGGGTGGTGGGCACTTGGAACGCGCTGCCAGAAGAGGTGATCTCCATTGAAGACAGTGGGCAGCTTTAAGAGAGACTGGGACAGGCATAGGGGGAAGGTAAGGATCACTGGTACAGAGGATGGGAAGAGTGGGGGGGGGCAGGGACAGTAGTTAAAGCTGTAGACCCTGCTATACAAACAGACTAGGCAGACCAAATGGCCTTCTGCTGGCTTCTTCCTATGTTCGTATGTAACTACTGTATGTACATAGTGATGAAATGAAAATAATGAATACCGGACACTGTTCTATTGTTTTTTTCTTTCTCTCCCTGTGGGGAAAAAAAAGAACTGATTTATTGTAGATATGTACTACTGTTTTGCTTTTCTTTTCAAATGAAATTCCCCAACTCTTTTGCAAAGAGTGCCTTTGATTCTTTTACTTCCACCAGGACATCAGGATGGGTAGAAGGGCCAGCGGTTTAACGTCTCATCCGAAGGACGACACACTCCAACAATACAGCACTCCCCTTATACTGCACTCGGGTGCCAGCGTTTAGGTACGAGTCCAATCCCGGTGTGGGACGAAAACCCACAACCTTTGAGTCCAGAGGTGGATGTGCTACTAACTAAGCCACTCTGACACTGGATCTCCATTGACTGAGATAGACACAGAACTGACCTCGGACCACCACCTCTTGGTCAGGGATTGGAAGAGGGGGTTCTGGCAAAGAGACAAGCGGAGGTGGATCCAGTTACTTGGACTGATCCATCACCTCTAGGATGCTTGGCCATGGCTCCAGCAGTGGAGGGGGCGGGCAATGCAGCAGAGTCTCTGTGTTTGCCCTGGGGCCAAGGGGTTGCTCCCAGCCTGTTGGACCTCTTATGAAAGAGAGTGCGCTGTACGACAGAGCAAGTGGACTGACTTGATAGCCCTGCCAGATGCCTGTAAATCATTAATTATGTCCTGGACATCTGGCCCAAATAGACTGAAGCCACTGAAGGGGGCATTCAGCACTTTCTGCTGGACATCCGCAGCGAAGCCAGAGACCCTCAGCCAAGACTGCCTATGGAGACAACTGTCTGTGGCAGCCACCCTGGCAATAGCATCTGAAATATCACAGAGGGCCCACAAGAGGTGCCTGCTAACATCTTCAGCAGTCTGGAAGCATTTCAGAACCTCCTGCTTCTGGGAACCATCTGGAAGGCCCTGGGCAGTTACCTTGCCCTCAGATGGCATCTGGGAACTTCATCATACAGGAAAGGTAGTTGGCAATCCTCAGCCCAAGGGTGGAGGAGGCATAAACCCTCTTGCCCCAACGATCAATTCTACACGACTCTTTGTCAGCAGGGAGGGGGCTAAGGTGCTTATGCACCTTAGACCCATCATAAGCTGCCTTTATTACTACTGAATCTGTTTCAGGATGGGCAGCATAATACAGGAAACACTGAGGGATGTCATTAAGTTCTTCAGCCCTGTTGGGCATAGTTGGCACCATGTCAGACCTGTGCCAGGCCGCTGTGGCAGCATTCCTCAAAGCAGGCAAAACAGCAGGAATGAGCTTGGGAAGAGACTCAGCAACCTCCAGATCTTCTCCGGTGGCATCCTCCTCCTCCTCAGTATGAAAGCCCATGGCTCACGACAACTGCTTAATATTGAAGAAGGTAGGGTCCTCTGGAGGAGACCTGGGGTGTGTTTGGCAGAGTCCTCACTCACTGAAGAAGCTGTGGATCTGTCTGAGGAGAGGGGCTCTTGCTCTTCCTCTGGAAGAATAAGATCAGGATGGTACTCCTCCTTGATGTTGACCTGTTCTAGCTCTAGGTCCGATGACCGAGATGCCTATAAAGGCCCATGGGGAGCAGCCACAAAGGCAGAGTCAGTGTCGACGACAACGGGGCCATCGACGGTGCAGGTGAGGAAGACCTATATGTACCTAACTGGTGGACTATCACAGAAGTGAATTTTGTCAAAATTTCATTTAAGTCGATGACAGTAGAGGACTGCATCAACAGAGGAGGCTAGATGGAGCAGGAGGCGATGACCTACCAAAGGGCCCTGACAGCCCACAGAGCCATAGACTGAGGGCCTGCGGAAGCATCAGCCCTAGACAGAAGGGCCACTGATGACGATTCCGTCATCGACAAAGAAGGAGCAGACGACCCAAGAGTCAACAACCAGCCACCCATAACATTGTGCGGGGACACTCTTGTTACAGGTCTGGTAGGGACAGAGACCTGGACAGCGGATTTGTGTGTGGGTGCAGCTGCAGCCAACGAAGTACCCCCAGACGAGGAGGAAGAGGCCATCGGGGAACAGGTTCGCCGAGGACTTGTCTCGGGCCATGGCAGCCTGGGAACTAGAGGACCCAGTCGGTGACTGGGAAGCAAGGACCCCTGCCCGGAACTGGCTACCTGTTGGCCCATGAGGACATTTTTAAGTGCCTTTTTGCATTGCCTGAGGATGGTTTGATTAAACTTCTGGCAGAGCTCACAGTTGTTGGAGGCTTCGTGGTCAGGCCCAAGACAGCAGACACAGGGAGAGTGTTCGTCTGTCCAGGCAATCTTCTTTCTAGAGTGGCAGCGACAGAGAAGAGAAGTTGAAGGATTAAATCGTGACAGACAAACTCAGGGAATCTCTTTAGAAAAAGAAATTCTAAAGCAGTAAGTGTAAAAAAGCCATAGGAGATGTGAAAGTGTGTTGTTAAACCTCCAAATACCTGTCTAATTCTGTTTCACAAGTCTACTGCAGTAGCACTCTCTGAATCTCTTTACTGTCCTTTCCCTTACTTTCCCCCTTTTAATTTCCTTTTTCCAGGCAGGTCACCTGACTAAGAGGCCCCTTCTATTATTTTCATTTCATTAAAAAGACAGGTATGGAGCTCACACTTCAATGATAGGCTACAGTGTATAGACCTAGAGTTTAGCATATTTGGGCTAGTAGTTCCTCTTTTCATGTTTAAGCAATGCCCATGAGACAAATGTGTATACCAAACATTGGGAAATTCTCCTCACAGTGCAAGCACTTAGTTTATTTAGGCAGACAAGAAAAATAAAGATAGTAAAAAGATTCAGAGTCTGCCTGCTGGTCACCCAATACCTTAATGTGTTGTTGTAAGGTTCCCTAGATATGCCTTAGCAACACTATTTTGACCCAAAAACAGTTAACTTTTCCTTACTGTTTAACTTTATTATTTTTGGTTTAGTACTGTAAGGTGACATGGCAAAGTCAATATGCCAGCAGCACAAACTGTTTTAAACATAAGCAGATATGAAATTAAAGGAACTGCTTTTGTTTGCTTGTGGTGCAATGTGTTTAGCACTCCCAAAATAAACTTCTAAATAAAAATGTGCAGTATTTGACATTGTAAGATAAATGTTGGACTCTTTTCAGTTTTACTCCTTTTCTTAGCAGTCTGGCTCCTGTTAATTGTAAAGAGTAAAGCTTACCAGATAATGGATATTCATGCCTTTAGCCAGAGGTGTTCCTTATAACCATTTGCACTTGTTGCTCTTGCTGCTTCCCTAGGAGTCAGCCAGCCCATTTCTCACTATAGTTATAGTGTGGGTAGGTCAAGGGAGGGGCTAAACCTGGCAGGAGTGCTGTTTTTAGTAAAACCTGTATTATATTTCATTTCAGGGATGTCAATGTTTTGTAATAAAGATATAATGAATGTTCCTTTGCTTAGAATGAAATAAAAGTGTTTTATAAATGAAAATCTGTATTGAAGAGTATAGGGGCGGAGTCTGAAGTGATCACCTGATGATTCCCTAGGATAAAAGGAGACTCATTCTTGTAAAACCTTCAGATTTGTTTTGGGATCAGCCAGAACTGGTCCACTTGCACTCTGCGCCTAATGACTAAGATAATTGAAATCCCAGGCAGCCTTTTTGTTTGCTGATACTGCCTGTGGAAACATTCATTTATTTTTGTACCTTTTAAGTTTCTTTCTGTATTCCTGCAAAGTTAATAGTTTTATATTTTCTTTTTGCTGTTACTTTAATAAAGCTTTGGGCTTGACAATTTTTTTTAAGCCTTGCCACATTACCTTTTTGTGTCAGTGTCCATCATTACACCCACAGCCTATGACAGGTGAAAAATGGCACAAAACTGCATTGGAGCTTCCACAGAGACCCATGCAAACAAGTTAAGGGCGGGAAAGAACTGAGAAGGGAGTGGGGCTGCCCACGCTTTTATAGGGTTGGTGATGTCGGCAGATAACGTTGGCATGGGCAGCTCCAGCTGTACTGCTGAAAATCTTCTGTGTGAATCCTGCTTCACCAGCGGTGAAGTTCCTACAGTGTGACCGGATGACTGAGATACCCCCGTAGAAGATCTGCTTTGATTTCAGGGTATCTATGTGCTTGTAGCTAAGAAGAACAGTATCTGTGGCTACTACTAACAGTACTGCAAGTTTTAACCCCCCTTTTTTTTGAGTTTAGAACTATGGACAAAGTGTGCTGGCAATGTTTATTTCAGTTTCCACATGTAGGTAATGACTAGTGTTTCTAGAATTCAAGTGTCAAGAGAATTTTGCGTAGAACTTCTGCAGTGCTACAGAATTCACTGTTCTTGGTGATTCTTTATTAATATTTCCATTTATCCATAGAACCTGGTTCCCTTCCCCTCTTTTTATATTCCAAACCCCTCTATGCTCAGAATGTGATGTTATCAGTGCTATAACATCATACATTAGCTAATGAAATGGGCTGCATTCTGCCACAGAAATGAACAGTCACTTATCTACCACAGCTCCCACTGCCAGAGGCGGTGGCACAGCACATCAGGCATGGTGATATTTGCTCCACCTGCACTACAGCCTAATACAATTTTCAGTCTTACATTATTACACTAGGGTCAACTTAAACAAAACCTTATAGCAAAACAATAGCATGGAACAGTTAAGTCCATACCTTACTTTGTACAAACTTATTTTTGCCTCTAAGGTATAGAGATGCCATCTGAAATGAATAACTGGCAAAATGAATGAACCTGTCATTTTTAAGAAAAACAATTCTGCCCAGAAAAGTGGAATATAATAATGTGTAGACCTGTTGAAAGAACAGACCTGTTAAACAAATGATTGTGCTGTATACATTTTTGCCAGGGTTATTGATTACATATTGTCATTGGTTGACAGAATCACCTAAAAGTTATGGAGAAATGTGTGCAGAGCCAGTTTTTGGGCCAGAGGGTAGCCTGTTGTGTTCCCATGCCAGCAACTCAGGTTCAGAGATGAGCTCTGAGAACTGGTTGGGCAGCACAAGGCTTGGGGAAACACATCACTGCTGTGAGCCTGGGAAGGTATGTTGCAGTGTTCTGTCACACGGGGAACACATTGTGTTGGGCTGGACAGCTTTATCACACAATGTGTTCACATGCATGTCATGGCCTGATGGCATTACGTAGTGTCTCAGTGGAAGCAAGTTGGTATATAAAATATGTTTTGCAATATCTCCTCTATTCTGTTTATTCCATTTCCAAAGGGACCTGTTTGAATGAGGATACAATTTCATGGAAATTAAACCAAAAAAAAAAATATATATATATATATACACGCACACACACACACACACACATTTTTTATTTATTTATTACATTTTGTTAACCGTGTAAGCCCTCTGGGCCCTGAAGGTCCCTTTATCAGGGGCGACCAGGAGTTAGTTACATGTAGTTTTCACATATAGGCAAGGTGATACAGTGTAGAACATATACAGGATTACAAAGACAGTATACAGTTTTCATGGAAGAGGGCAGTGAGTATATCACATTACAGAATACAACAGTGGTGGCAGATAGATGCGGGGCACTAAACGCAATAAGAACCCAACAAGAAATTCAGCGTAGGATAGAGTGCAAGTTTAAAAACAGTATTTCTCTCAATAAATATATATCTATACACACACCAGGCACACATCTGTATGTATGTGACAGATTGCATATAAATATATAAATGATACTCAGTGGGGACCTCTTGAGTGGTGTAGACAGCACATATAAATATATAAGTGATACACTGTGGGGACCTCATGATTGGTGTAGACAGCACGAGTATAGAAATACCTTATTATCACATAAGGTCCCCTCTGCATATTTAATTTATGCAACAGGTTAGGACCGTAAGGGATAGATTTTGTTTTTTGCTTTTTTAGGCATAAAATTAGTTCTATAAGTCTGTTATTTTTTGAACTAGTGTTACTGTGCTTTCCCCATCCTGACTGCTATAACCATTGCCATGGATGTGAAGTCAAGATGACAAGCTGACACTGTGATGTGGTAGTTCATTAGTGCCACAGAACTTCCGCAGAAATTACAAATGACTGCCGAAGAAGTTGGTCCCAATGTGCAGCAGAAAAGTAGGGGCCTTGGTAATGACACACATCCTGACCCACTGTGAAACACAGTAATTAAGAAGTGCAGTAAACTATTAATCCTGACCTATCGATAATTTTCAAAAGCATAAAACAATTTTGTTATGTCTGAGTGCTATTCATACAAGTACAACCTCTTATTCTGAGTTGCGAGCAGCACAGTAAGCTCTAATTAGGTAAATGTTAAACTGTAAGTTATCTTCCTGATTTCTCCTACTGTGTGAGCAGTCAAAGTAAAAATAGCTTCCTCATTTGTAACAGTAGTTCTAAGAGTGGTATATGGTGTATCTCCACACTTCTGGAAGTGTCCGTTCCCCTTTAAGGGTTGCCGGAAAGTCTTCAAGCTGGCTCCTCCCACCCACCCAGGTGGAAACTCACTCGGCACCACCCCGTGACATCAGATCTTGCCCGCCGGAAGCAAGATCAGTGTGCCACTTGCCAGGGGAGGTCAGATGGGTCAGTGTGGATGTACAAGGTATGGAGCCTGTGTTTGGCCTCCAAAGTGTGATTGGTGAAGAACACCGGGAGATGCCTCACTTGATAAGGTGAAACTCAGACACAACCTTCGGAAGGAATATCGGGTTGGGGTGAAGGACAACCTTGTCCCTGTGGAAGACCAGGTGAGGAGATTCCATTGACAGCACCTGGAGCTCAATGTTCCTTCTGGCTGAAAATGATAGCCACCAAGAAGGCGGTCTTCCACGATAGGTGAGACATTTCACACCTGTGCACTGGTTTGAATGGCTTGCCCATGAGCTTTGCCAACACCAGCAACAAGTCCCACGGTGGTGGTGGTTCAATCACCGGAAGGGAAATGTGGTCAAGGCCTTTGAAAAAGCACCAGACAACCTTCTCCTGGTTGCACCACCAACTGCATACCAGCCATGCCCAATATGCAGAGATGGCTGCCAGGTGCACCTTGAGGATCGACGACCAGAGGCCCGACATGGAAGGGCCAAAGATGGACGAGAAAGCTAGCCACCAGACAAGATAAAGGGTCAAGCACCTTGCCCTGGCACCAAATGAAGAACCTCTTCCATTTGAAGGCACAGCATTTTCAGTTTGACTCCTTCCGAGAAGCCTTGACCACGCTGAGGACATCTTCAGAGAGACCCAAAGCCTGGAGCTCTAGCTGCTCACAAATCAGGCTGTCAGGTGCAGGTATTGAAGGTCTGGATGGAGTCCCTTCCCCTGACTGCAAGACAGCAGGTCGGGAGGAGAGGAAGACACCATGGGAGCCTGCTGCTGAGGCTGAGGAGATCGAGGTACCAGAACTGGTGGGGCCAATCCTGAGCCACCAGCATCATCTGTGCCTTGTCCGCACTTTGTGGATCAGGGTAAATGGAGGGAAGGCATAGAACAAGCCCAGGTTCCAGAGCCTCGAGAAGACATCCCCTGCAGTGTTCCCTGCTGAGGGGAGCAGGCACAAAACAGCCTTAGCTTTGAATTCTCCCTGGAGGCAAACAGATCCACCAGAGGGGAGCCCCATTGGGAGAACAAGTTGTGAACTACCACTGGATGGAGAGACACCAAGTTCCAGCAGGTTGATATGGTATCGGGACACCTCGGGGTCCAGAGCCCGTAGACTCTGTGGTCCCCCTTGTGGGCACCCCAGTCCATCAGGGAGGCATCAGTCATCAGATGACTGTCAGCTCTGGGTGGACAAACGGGATCACTTCCTGCAGATGTTCCAGGACTAACCACAACTGGAGGGCATCCCACATCAGCTGGGTCACAGTGACCAGCTGGTTGAAGTGGTCTTTGCACTGAGGCCACTGGCAGGCAACTTCCCACTGAAGAGAGTGCATTCTCCACCAGGTCCAAAGGACCATGCTGGTGCATGCCGCCATGTATCCCATGAGGTGCAGGAAGTCCTGAGCAGGGTGCAACTGCTCAACCTGAAATAATCGGGCAAATGAGGAGAGGGCCTCCACCCGGTCCACCGGAAGCCGAGCCCTGGCTCTGCAAGAGTCGTGCTCCGCCCTAATAAAATGAATTGCCTGCAAGGGGACAAGTTCCAATTTGGCCTCACTGACCAGGATGCCCCTTGGCTAGATCAGATTGAAAATAGGTTCTTAAAGTATTCTCTCAAGGTAATAGCTCCAATATTAACTAGGCTCTTAAATTGGAGTTTGCTAGATAAAAGGTTTCTGACATTGTGGAAATGGGCAAAGATTATTCTGATACATAAAGGTGGTTCCCCACAGAGCCAACAAACTACAGGCCAATATCATTATTGTCTGGGGTGTCGACGGTCTTGGAGAGACTGGTTCAGAAGCAGTTGAGTAGTTATTTGGAAGAAAATTCTCTCCTGACCTGTTACCAGTCTGGTTTCTGAAAAGGCCACTCCACGGACACCGCGCTCACCAACTTCATTGATATTATCGCCACCCACTTAAATGGGGGCGGGTCGGTGGGTGCGGTGTTCGTGGATCTCTCCAACGACTTCTACACCATAGATCAATGACATTCTGTTTGAAAGAATGTTGGGGCTGGGGATAGACAATGAAATTCTTCCCTGGTTCCTGCCATATTTAACTGAAAGAGTTCAGCAAGTGCAGATTGGAGATGTCTTGTCAAATCCAAGAGCCATAAAAAGAGGAGTCTCACAAAGCTCGATTCTGGGCCCTTTACTATTCATAATGTATGTGAATGAGTTGCCTAAGATAGTTAAACATTATGCTTTGAGGATGTATGCAGATGATACTGTTTCATTGGCCTATGGGAAATCAAGCCAGGAGATTGAGAAACACCTCCAAAAAGACTTTAGTAGGTTGGAGATTTGGCTGAGGCAGTCAAAACTCATCTTAAACAGTAAAAAAACAAACACCATGATATTTTCAAGTAAAGGGAAAGTTAATACTACTCATTATAAATTATCTATAAAAACAGTTAAAAATGAAACATTAACTCAGGTTGAATCTTACAAGTATTTGGGGTCCACATGGATCAAAATTTAAAATTTGATGTACATATCAAGGATTTGGTAAGTAAAACAAAAAGTTGGGAGCTTTTCGGAGGTCTAAATTTTGTCTAAATCAGAAAATGAGAGGGGATGTTATAAATCAATTGATTATTCCTTGTATTGATCATGGAAGCCATGTATATGGTATGGCCAATAAGACATAATTAAGATCCATTAAAGTGTTATACAACAATTTTGCTAGATTTGTACTAAACTGTGGATACCATCTTCATCATTGTGATATGTATATGTTACTTTAATAGCCTCAGAGCAAAAAAGAGATAAAAAATGGATTAAACAAATCCATGGGGTGGTACATAGTCAAAACCCCAGATACCTGGTAGATAAACTGTCTCATGTTGCCTATAAACATTATCACAACCTTAGAGGAAATGGGGGGAATACATTTGTCATACCTAAATCAAGTAACAGATTTGGAAAAATGACTTTTGGATCAAAAGTAGTTAAGCTGTGGGCTCCAATAGACGACGAAAAGAAAAAAAATTCAACAAATAAAACTTTTATGAAAGTTATTGGATATGATTTAAAAATGAAGTGTATGAGCAATGGCTGAAGTGTTTGTCTTATGCATGAATAGATAAGAGAGTTAATGATTGTAGCATGTCTTTTGTAAAGTTAGGATATTGCTGTATTTTAAAAAAAGTTTGTAGTCAATGTATTCTGTATACTGGATTGTTCATGGACCCCTGAGTGACTGTATAAAGGTAGCAAAGGAAAAATTGACATTAATAGGTAAGCTGTTGTCATGACACATGTTGTTTAAGTATGTTATGTATGTGATAATTGTGTAAATTTTATATGTAATTTGCCACAGGTCCATCTTGAAAATGGGTCTTGACCCAATGATGTTTTACTACTGCTACCTGTATAAAAAGAAACTTTTTACTACTACTATTACTAAGGTACACGCAGGTCTGGCGGGCCAGATCCCTAGACTGCTCCACCTCCTCCCTGGAGGGACCCGCTAAGAGCCAGTCATCCAGGTAGGGGTATACCCGGACTCTTCAGCACCTCAGGTAGGCTAACATCACTGCAATGCATTTGGTGAAGACTCTGAGAGCCAAAGAGAGGCCAAAGGGCATAGCCTGGAACTCATATAGAATCCCCTCTGCATGGAACTGAAGGAACTGGCAGTGGGACTAACGAATAGGGATGTGAAAGAACGCATCCTGAAGATCCAGAGAGAGAGAACCACATATTCTGCTCCAGAGATGGTATGATCTTAGACAATGACCATCCTGAAAGTGTGCAGGTGAAGAAATTTGTTCAGGTTGTGCAGATCTAAAATGGGGCGCCAGCCCCCCTGCCTGTTTTGGCACCAGGAAGAACCTGGAGACAAACTCAGTGTACTAGAGGGTCAGAGACAGGAGCCACAACCTCCTTCTGGAGGAGCTGGGCAACATCTTCCCGCGAAGAGCTGACAGAATGTCAGTGAACACCATGTCCTCTTATGGGGCACGGGCTTGGCAAGGTGGGTAAGCCTTGAATTCCAGAGGCAGACCCTAACAGACCACCTCAAGGACCCACCTGTCCGTGGTAATGGCGGACCGGACGGAAAGGAAGTGGTGGAGCCGGACCCCTACAGGGGGACTCTGGGGGAGTCAGGACGAGCAGGAGGGAGCCAGCCTCCATCCCATCACTGGGCAGGCTTGGAGACGGAGGAGGGACCAGCTGAAGAACCAGTGGGACCTCGACCTCCTGGTTTCCGGATGACTGATGCAACAGACCTTAGCCAGGGATGCCGAAACTGAGCCTGTTGACCAGCTGTAGGCTGGGACGACTTGGCTGCAGGGGCAGAGGGCGCTGCTTCTTTGGAGCCTTAGAGCCCTTGGGATCCCTCTGGGCAGAGGTCACAGAGTCCAAGGTGGCACTGGACTTCTCGATATGAATAAGGTGCCCTTCGACCCTGGCCCGAACAAGTCAGTGCCCAAGAAGGGGACATCCACCAACTTATGCTGGGTATCCACGGTAAAGATCGAGATCCTCAGCCAAGCCCTGCAGCACATGGCAACCGTGGCTGCTAAGGACTGGGCACGAGAGTCGCCAGTGTCCATGACTGTCTGGAGCTGATGCTTAGCCAAAGCTTGGCCCTAATCCCAGGCCTGCTTGACTGTAGTTTGTAAGTTGGCTGGGAGCTGAGTAAGCACCTCATCAAGTGTGCCTAAAAGGGCATAAGCAAAGTTGGCCATCAAAATGGCCAAACTCCCCTGCCAAAGACCATGAGAGGAGACAGCATAGACCTTTTTGGCCATGTGATCCAATTTCTTGCATTCCTTCTTGCGAGGCTTATCCACGTCCCCAACATTGCCAGTATGCTGGAAGACAGAATCGGCCACCAGACCCTCAGCTGAAAGGTATTCAGTGAATCCTGAAATGGAACCAGTAGGGACAGTGTACTTGAGGACCATCCGGGCCGAAGGTGCAGGGCAGGAGGCCGGATGCTGCCACAGTTCCAGAGTGGGGCCAAGAATGGCCTCAGTGACCAGGAAGGCCTCCCAAGGGCTGTCACCCCAGTCGAGAATCTCGGTAAGTAGGTACTTAGCCAGTTTCTGGACGGGCTCCATCGGAAGACCCACTGACTACGAGATAAGTCAGGAAACGCCCGAGAAACAGGTGGGACCTTGCTCCGACGACAAATCCTCACCCAAGTCGGCATCCAAAAGATAGGCATGTAGAAAGGAGCCCTCTGACTCAGGATTCATCGAAAAGTGGTCGACCACCAAAGTCCCCGCTGACCCTACGGAGTCTATCGGGAGTCACAGTGACCAATAGCCACCTCTTATAGGATAGACCAACATCAGAGTGTGACGTCAACGGTGGGTGGCCCCCTCTGGTAGACTGCTAGCTAGAAAGTTTCCATATGGTCCTAGTGTCTGGCGGTCAAGTCCTAGAGGTGTGGCCTGCTACAAGAGATACCTTCGAAGTAAGATCGCACTGTCTGGATCTCGGAATCTGCATGTCCTGTTCTACTGGAACAGAACTTGGCAAATCAAGAGACCTTGCCCCCCAGACCGTGCATGCAAAATGTCTTGCACTTCTATTGAACAGGAGCAAAGTTAGGGGTTTAACATTAAACAGCCTACTCAACCCTAAAATACAGTTACGCAAGAACTTACCACAACAGTAGATCTTTAAGAGAAGCTTTTGCAGCACACCACACAGGTAGGGCTAAGCCACCAGGAGCTAGGACTACAGAAAAAACTTTCAGCTAGCAGTTTCCCATGGGCCCCCCCCGCACTGACATCAGTCAGCTGATGTCAGCATAGCCTATACAGGAGGACAGTCCCCCACAACATCCCAGCTCCCCTGCTGGAGATCCCATACAAGCAGCTGAAAGAGAACTGAGGAGGTTTCCCAAAAGACAAGCAGAAGAAGGTCAACAGGAAAAGAACAGCAGAGGAAGTAAAGTAGGGCCTGCTGTAAGAGCTTCTCTTGAAGATCTATGGTTATGGTAAGTTCTTGCATAATTGTGCTATCTTACTTCGAGTAAGGCTTTTGTAGCAGGCCACATAGGTAGGACTGAATCCCAAGGAGTACCGGTTATCACCAGGACACCACTGGGAGGAGGATAAGTCAGCAGTCAAGAGTTCATGACAACAACACCCGAAGAACTGCCAGGTCGAAACTGAAGCTACACCTAGAGGTGATGTCCAGACTGTTATGCTTGGTGAAGGTGTGGACAGAACTCCAGGTGGCAGCAGCACAGATGTCTGCAGCAGGCACATTTCTGAAGAAAACTGTAAAAGCAGCTATAACCCTGATGGAGTGGCCCTTGCCTACCCCTGGAAGGTTCCATGGCAATACAGCGAAGTAAAATCAGCTATTGCAATTACAGCGTGTTTTTTATAGCGACTCCAATTACGGTGACCGGTAAAATCAGCAAGTCCCTATTCGGCATACACAGTCAGATCTGCCACATACCTTGCTCTTCATTTTTAGTACATCTCCCTTACGGTCGTCTCTTACAGTACTTTAACCTACTGCTCTCTGTACCCACATCTGTCCACTGGCATTCACTCCCAGTCCTACTCGTTCCACCTGACATTTAAAAATACCTACAAAACAAAACCTCTGCTCTTCTTCCACACTGGTAGGTAATCATTCTACATGTTATTGCAGGGGGGCCTACGCCCGGCTGCGCCCCTGAACCCCACCTATTTCTAAAATAACCTCCTCTGAGGCGCACCTGGACCCCGGAGGTAGGCTATTAACCCAGAGTCGTTAAAAGTGTTCTGTGCTATAATGCAGTGATCGCTATTATTGCAGTCGCTAATATAGCATCGCTGAAAATGACTCGCTGTATTAACGTGCTACCCCCCTGGAAGGGGTTTGTTGTACTTGCAGCAGCAATAAACAGTGCAATTTGCTAACCACTTAGACAAACACTGTTTAGAAATTGGAGCGCCGTCCCTCTTGGGAGCCAATGAAACAAACAACTGATCCATTTTCCTGAAAGACTGGGTGCAGTTCGTGTAATACCGCAACATTCTGTGAACATCCAAAGTATGGAGCAAAGCCTCCCCCCAATTAGAATACTCAGGAAAAATTTTTTGAACAGATGGAGGAGGAGCTGATCCAAGATGGCGTGTTAAGAGTGCAACCTGCAAGTCGCTGAGTCACTTCAGCTCTACCTTGTTCAAAATGAGCAGTCTCGCTTGAAAATAACAAACCTTTTTCTGGTGATTTGATCAGAGAGACTCCTCTTCTTTTTCAGTACAGAAGACCTTCGTTTATTTTCTGTGGAGTATATCCTTGCCCGCACGGAGAAAGAATACCTCTGTGAATTCCAGCCATGGGCAGCGAGAGCAGTGGAAAACTCGAAAAAAGAAAAAGGTCGCCCTGACATTAGGCTCTAATGCTGCCGAGTTATTGGACGCTCCAGAAAAGGATGAGTTTGGCAAAAGGTGGACCTGTTTGCAGCATCAAAAGCTGAATTATTTTCTTTTGCCTGCTACTATCTTGTCGGGTAAACCACTTTCACCTATCCAAGACACCCCCCCCCCCATACTGCCTATATGGGCGGCCCCTGCTGATTTCCTCCCAGACTCTGAAGAACGGCACTACATAACGGAGGAGGAGGAAAATTCATGGGGCCCTACATCAAGTGTGGCCATTACGAATCGACCTACATCTGGGTCCGGTTCAGGTAATATCTCATGCCAAAATATGGAAGAGGTACCTGTTGAAATGCACACAGTTCAAAATGAAGTTCTATCAGGCACTGACAAATCTGTATGTACTGGGGGACAAACACTGGGTGAATTACCACCCCAAGATGGGCCTGAAATTACTGCAGGGCTGTCCACCATTAGAGAGAATTTTCCAAACAGCAACTTACAGGGAGGAGAGTCTTTCTAGGTGGGAGACTTTAAGGTTTTGCAAACTGAAATTAGAAACTATATCCAACAGGGGTTCGCTACTATAACCACAGCGCTTTCTGATACGTCAAAAATATTCAATGAAATTAATCTGATAATGGAAAATCTGATGCTTAGAACTATGGAAGCCGAAACTAGGACTGGCCTGTTAGAGGACAGATTGAACCCCGTGGTTAAAAAATAAACTGAGCATAATTCTATTACTGCTGAACTTCAGCAAAAAATCTCAGATTTGGAAGACCGCTCCAGAAGAGCAAATGTTAAAATTATCGTCCTCCCTGAAGGAAGCAAGGGGAAGGGGGAGCCCCCCCCCTCCAGTTCTTTGAGAGATTCTTAACCCTGGCACTGAATCGGCAATACCCAGAGGAAAAAGTGGTTTTGGACAGAGCACATGGGGAGGGGGAGATCCCAAACTACATGGATATAGAGCTGGCATTCGGAAATATCCCAGGCATATGTTTGTAAAGCCTCATGATTACCAGGATCGGGAGGCAAATCTTCATGCTGCTAGAATTACCAAAGACTTTTTTGCAAAAAAAAAATTCTAAAGTCTCAGCAAATCCAGACTTTTCATTTTCAGATTTGCAAAACCGTAAAGCGTTTGATCGTGCGAGAGAAATGTTAAGAGTAAAGGATATAAGATTCACTGTGCTATCCCCGGCACATCTCCATTTTTTTATTCAAGGCAAAACCATGATATTTTCAGACCCTAAAAAGGCTGAAGCCTTTCTTTACATGCTGCAGGATTCCGATCCAGAGGGGGCAACTGCTACTTTGGCTTCCACATCTGGGACATAAATGTTTATAGTTAAATCAGCTATTATGCTATAATAATTTTCTAGGACTATGTGAGCAACTATGGTATTAATGCCGTTTAGGAATGTATTTGTGTCATGTATGGCTTTGGAAAATTCATACATGTCCTTGTTTTTGCAAACAGCCACCAGAGTGAGATCTTAATTATTGCCACATATTCTCTCTGATTTCATCTGCTAGGTTCTTGTATTGTTAATAATATAAGCTCAAAGGTTAATAACAATATGCGTTTGTATTGATCTAGGGCTTTGGCTCGGGTGCCTTGCCCATGTGGAGTGCTCTATGATCATCTGGACTATAGGTGGGGGGGATGCTATATTATTTGGGATGGAGACTTATGATGTTTGCCCATATGCTGTGTTATTTAATGGTATTAGATAATAAAGAAACATATCGAAAACAGTATGGGCAATACAGCTAGATAAATAATTTACATTATGGTCCCTCTCAATATATTGAATTTAAAAAGAGATATTCTTATATTAAACATAGTAGGTGTACACTTGAGGGTCTGGTGTAGGGGTTTTAAGTATACAGAATTTAGATTGGTTCTAAGGGCAAATTTAAATAAATATGTCAAGTTGTATAACGAATACATATGTGGCAATATATATTAAAAATGATGTCCACTTCATTAAATATAATGATAGAGATGTTAAATACATTACAAAGCTTTACAATTTAAAAATAAATGAATGGGTAACTTAAACTTAGATAATTTATGGATCAAAAAATTCTGGAAACGTATCTATGATACATTAATTTTAAGCATGTTTAAAAATGGTGCATCAATTTAATCATGCATGCTGGAATGTCAAGGGAATTCAGGATTATAGTGAGGCAAGGAGAATGTTTAACTGGCTAGATAAAAAGAGGATAAACTGTGTTTTATGCCAAGAAACACATTTATCTAACAGTGAATTTGTTATTTCATTCTAAAAGATGGGGTCCTGGTATTAATGCTCCACTTAAGAGCAAGTCACGTGGGGTGTCTATCTTTTTCAAAAAGTCACTCAATATTCAAACAATTAAACAACTCTCTGATGCTGAAGGGCGATATATTATTTGTCACTTTTTACTTTCAGGGCAATCATATACCATAGCAAATATCTATGGGCCAAATGAAAATTTTCTCTTACTTTTTAACAATTTCTTTTCGGAATTAAGCAACTTTCCAGCCCCTTATATCATCGGGGGAGATTATAATCTCATGCTTGATCCTGTCCTGGACAGGTCTGGCATTCAACCAGACAGACTGACATCAGCTGCTAGAGCCATTAAACAACATATGTCAGATCTAAATCTTACTGAGATTTGGAGGCATTTGAATCCTAATATTCAGCAGTATTCATTTTATTCCTCTCCCCATAATACATACTCCAGGATCGATTTTTCTTTTTGCTCAGTCTGTAGTCTACCAAGTAATTGGGAATAACTATGGCACAATAACTATCTCAGATCATGCCCCAGTTACTCTTATGTTGTAATACTCTGATAAAATCAAGAAATATATATTTTTTTTAATTCGATCCTTTACTCTTGAAGGATATGAATTTTCATAAACAAATTAAGGCAGATATTAAAATGTTTTTTTCCAATAATAAATCAGAAGATACAAATAAGGGTTGTATGTGCGAATCGCTTAAGGCCTATCTCAGGGGCTGTATTACAACTTACACTATCAAACGTAATAAAAGGAGAGTACAAAAAATGAAAGAACTGGAGATCTTACTATCCAACACCAAGGAATCATATATTCAAACTAATGATCTCAATATATTTTTATATTTCAGTACTCTTAAAGAACAATACAATAAATCAGACGCGGAGGAATCAGAAAGACAATTATTATGCACAAGCAGTCAATATTATGCACTGGGGATAAAACTGGCAAGCTGCTAGCTTGGCATCTTAAGGTTCGAAAAAAAAATTAATTATATCCATTCAAAATCCTTATGGGAAAACTGCTTCCAGCCACTTGGAAATTAATAAGGTATTTTCCCAATATTATCAGGAGTTATATACATCTGAAAACACTTGCACATTAGAGAATGCAAATAAGTTTATTGATGGTTTTTCCTCAAGTTCAACCTGAAGATAGTCAAAAATTGGAACAGGACATTACGCCTCAAGAAATAATGCTGGCGATTAAAAATCTCCCCTCTGGTAAAGTCCCAGGCACAGATGGCCTTACGACTGATTTCTTTAAAACTTTCTCCACTCTATTACCACCTTACCTTAAACTGGTATTTGAATATATGTTTAATGCAAAATCCCTTTAACCCTCATTCAAAAAGGCATGCATTCATCTATTCCTTAAAAAGCTGAAGGATCCCCTGCAACCCAGCTCATATAGACCCATTCACTCACAAATTCTGATGCAAAATTTTTGGCTAAGATACTGGCCACCAGGCTGGAGAAAATAATTCCACATATAGTACACCCAGATCAAAATGGTTTCATTAAAGGCCACTCCCTAACACCAAATATAAGGAGGACATTAAATATTTTGTATTACTATAAAGACTCTGATCTCTCTCTAATATTGTTGGATGCAGAAAAAACATTTGACCGGGTGGAATGGTCCTATATAAAAACAATACTGCTTAGGTTTGGATTTGGTCCAAAATGTATGCAGTGGATCGGGGTGCTGTACTCCAGCCTGGTGGCCAGGATAAAAACAAATCAAGATATCTCCCCATATTTTCAGTTATACCGGGGCACTCACCAAGGATGCCCTTTATCACCTCTTATTTTTACTTTATATATCGAACCGTTATCTATATCCATTAGGAAATCTGAAAATACTGTGGGACCTAGAACAAATAATGTTGAACATCGAATTGGTGTATATGCGAATGACACTTTAATATATGTTCAAAATCTTAACCATTCATTTAATCTAATTATAGACATCATTTCAAAATTTGGTAGTGCTTTATGCTATAAAGTAAACTGGAACAAGACAGAAATTATGGAACCTAAACAACATTCGGACCCATTTAAATCTCTGCCTAAGTATAACATTTTGACCCACTTATTCAGAAATCTAAGACGGCACAAAAAAACTGGGAAAACCTCCCCTTGACACTTATTGGCAGGGTTAATTCCATAAAGATGGATACCCTCCATAAATTTTTTTTTTATTTCAAAATATACCCATAATTATTCAAAACAAATTTTTCAAAGGACTAGAAACTTTAATAAAGAAGTTCTTGCTGAAAGGCAAAAAGCCTAGATTAAAAATTAATAGATGATACTTGCCCACAGCAGAAGGTGGGTTGGCCCTACCCTGCTTTAAAAATTACTATTATGCTGCTAATATGGTGTCTCTACAGAAATGGTTTCAAAATAACATGGATGACCATTCTGTTAATACAGAAACCTTTTGTTCTCCATACACCAATGTTAAACATTGTCTATTTGCTTTGAAACACAGCAAACACTTTAGAACGTTTACTTTCTGCACACAAACTACAGTAAAGATTTGGATAAATGTTATGGGCAGCACCTCACCTTTCTTACACTGTTCTGTACACTCCCCTGTATATCTGAATCCCCCCCCTTAATGATACTACATTTAGAAATCGGTATTTAGTAGGGTTGTGCGAGGTGTCCCAATTTATGGACATGGGTCAAATCCTTGATTTTGAATCTTTCAAAATTAAATTTGACCTTTCTAATGCACAATTTTATGGCTATCTAAAAGTTTGATATTATATTCGTAAAAATATTAACTATCTTATAAAACCCAAATCCAGCAAATCTTAACATCTGTGCAACCGTAGAAGATTACAGCTATTTACAAAGCTTTAAACATAAATGCTGGACATGAATCTGAAAATTTAAAATCTAAATGGGAAAACAAATTAAATCAGAAAATCCCTATGTCATTATGGGGAAGTTATTAATTTAAAGAGTTGGCAATTAAAATCTTCCAGATTCATTCAGATACAATTTAATATCTTACAACACACATATTATATATACACCTCACCAGTTAAATTTAATGAATTCAGATGTTCCTAATTCCTGTCCCAGATGCCACCATTCAACTGGCACTTTAGAATATATGTTAATTTTATGCCCAGTCTTGAACACTTGGTGGGAATAAATATTGGACTTTCTGTCATGTGCCATTGGCAGGAAGCTTACTGAAGACCCCTTTTAAGTGTTACTTAGATACGGTGCCCCTTTGAGAAATTTGAACTTGCACAAAAGATCCCTCATAAATATAGGCATAATTAATGCCTTTAGATTAACACTTATGAAGTGGAAAGATAGCGATCCCCCTCTGTTTACGGCATGGATTAATTATGTCATCTATTGACCATACAGAGCGGATACACTATACGAGTTATAAGCAAATAAATACATTTTATCTAATTTGGGATCCATTCATCTATGTTCTTCAAATAAGTCAGCCATGTATTAGCCTTAAATATTTCCCTGGTGCATTCCTAATAGCCAGCACTGAAAACAGCAAAAAGCTTTGTTTTCTTCGCTTCTGTCATAAATAACAAGTAACCTACTAGAAAGCTAGTTTGTGATAATATTATTTTGATGTATTGTCAACAAAGAATGCTAAGTTAATGTCTGATATCTTGTTAAATGTATCATAGGTATTTGTGTCATTAGACAATTGACAGGGACTTATTTCTCCTATTTAAAGTATTTGGACAAAGTTTTTTAAATTGAAATCTTGATATTTAATCCTGATCCTACATATGTATTTATATAGGGGGAACTTTTTTCTCTCAGGATTTTCTGTGATGACTGAGCTTTGTATTTTAAACCTCCATGTCAATAACATATAATCAATGCATTTCTTGATCTTGTATGATACTTCTGTATTGTATTTAATGAACTTTTTTCACTGAATAAAAATGAAAAGAAAAAACAGACTACACACATGCCTGAATGTCTAACTGCATCACAAAAAGTAAAATAAAGGTGCATGTTCCCTTAAAACAGACTGCACACGTGCCTGAATGTCCAACTATGTTACAAAAAGTAAACAAAAAGGTGTATGTTCCATTAAAACAAACTACACACATGCCTGAATGACCAACAGTAAAAAAAAAAAGAATACACAGGAAAATAAACTGGCAGGTGGATGGATTGGTTTAAAGTAAACTTAGACACCACCTTAGGCAAAACATAGGATTCGTACAGCAAGACACCCTGTCTTTGTGAAAAACTAAACAAGGCTTCTTACACACAAGAGCCTGAAGCTCGGAAATCCATTCAGCAGAAGTAACAGCAACTAAAAAGATAGCTTTCCATGACAAAAAGTATAGCTCGCAACTCACGGCTGGTTCAAAGGGAGGTAAAGTAAATTTCTTCAACATAAAGTTGAGGTCCCATGGAGGGACCGGGTGCCGAATGGGAGGTTTCAGATACAAAATACCCGCAGGAATGTGTGGGACACCTCAAGCTGGGCAGCCGTTTTGCCCTCAATAGGTGCGTGGTATGCAGAGGTCGCAGAAATGCACACCTTAAGGGAGGAGTATCCCATGCCCAAATCCAAAAGGGAAAGGAGGTACTCCAGCAACTGATTCACCAGGCAGGTGAATGGATCCAAATGCAGAAGTGGCCCAAATGGAGAAGCGCTTCCATTTCATAGCATAAGTGGACCTGGTGGAAGGCTTCCTGGCCACCACAAGGACATCAGGGACCCTAGAGGATACCCAAAAGCATGCAACAGCTAGGTCTGCAGGAGCCACGCATGCAGATGTGGGGACTTTAGGTCTGGATGGGAGAGCAAGTCGGTACACATGGGCAAGGGCACCGGAGGTTCCACGGCTAACTGTTGAAGCAGGGGAAACCAAATCTGGCATGGAAGGGAGCTATGAGAATCATCTCTGCTCCCTCCAAATGGAGCTTGAGCAGAACACTCTGCAGAAGCAGAAAGAGAGGGAAAGCACAGAGAAACCTCTCCTTCTAATAGAGGGACAATGTGTCTCACCAGAAAATTCCAGGCCCGGGATCGAGCAAGCAAAAAAGCAGCAGTTTTGCTTTGAGTGGGGATGCAAAGAAGTCCAACTCTGGATGGCCCTTGTCGAAAAGATCTTCTACCACTGAAGTTAGAAGTTCCCACTTGTAAGCCCGTGACCTGGAGCTGCTGAGATAGTCAGCCAAGATGTAGTGAACGCCCTGAAACTGCATGGCCGAGAGCGCCAGATTGTACTCGATGGCCCAAAACCACACTCTCATCACCTCTCGATACAGGGGGTAAGAATGCCCCCGCTTGTTGATGCAATACACCACACACATGCTGTCTGTCTGCACCAGCAGTGAACCTGGGAGGAGATGAGTCTGAAAGGCCTGCAGGGCATAAAGAACCACCGGCATCTCCATGACGCTGATGTGAAGACCCTGCTCCACTTCTGTCTAGGTACCCTGGGTCTCGTGGTTCACCAGATGGACACCCCAGCCCAAGGCCAGATGCATCTATCGTGAGAACCTGTCGGGGGTTGGGAGCTGAAAAGAGACACCCGAAAGAAGGTTGGCAGAGTCCAGCCACCATGACAGAGTCTTCTGGACCGGGTCGGAAACCAAGACCAGTTGGTCCAGGTAGTCAGTACGCTGGTCCCACTGGACCATCAAGGTCCACAGAGGAGCCCACATATGCAGACAGGCCAAGAGAATAATGGCAACTGCCACCGCCATGTGGCCCAGAAGGCATAGGAAGACCCTGGCTGGGACCTCCCAACTGCAGGAAACCAGACTGGCCTGCTCCATCAGTCGCTCTGCCCTGTCTGTGGGCAACAAGGTCTTGCCCTGACTGGTGTCCAGGACTGTCCCATGTACTAGAGGTGCTGATAAGAGGACAGGCAAGACTTCTTCAGATTTATGGTTATCCTCAAGGTCTGAAGAGACTGAAGGTTGATTCCAGGGTTTGAACTAAATGATCCCTGAAGTCTGCTGTAAGCGGCCAGTCATCCAGGTAGGGAAACACGTAGAAGCCCTGCCTCCTCAATGTGGCAGCTACCACTGCCAGGCACTTGGTAAATACCCGATGGGCCATGGAAAGGCCAAAATGGAGGGCCCAGAACTGGTAATGGGCCCCTTAAAAATGGAAGCAGAGGAAGCAAACAATGGGGAAGAAAGACCCGGATGTGCAGGTAGGCATCCTGCATGATCAGTGAACAGAGCCAGTCCCTTTGGTGCAAAAGGGGTAACAGTCCCTGAAGGGTGACCATCCTGAAGCACTTGTACTTGATGTATAGATTCAGCTGATTCAGGTCCAGGATCAGCCAAAGATCCCCAGTCTTTTTTGGGACAAGGAAGAAGGAGGAGTATAACCACTTCTCCACTGAGCCTGAGGGATGGGCTCTATGGCTCTTTTTTGGAAAAGAGCCTGAATTTTCTCCCAAACCAGATAAAGGTGTGCTGGAGGGTAGGAAGAGTGGACAGGGGGATATTCTGGTGGCCACTCTAGGAATTCCAGAGTGTGACTGTGAGCTATGATCTGGAGTACCCAGTTGTCTGTGGTCACTCCCCTCTACCCATCCAGGTGGAGAGAGAACCGACCCCTGACCCCCTCCCTTGGATCCTTGGCTAGGAGGTTGGGTAAGGAGTCAGGAAGTGGGGGCGGGCACAGGCGGGGGTCCATGGGAGCTCTGACGGCAGCACAGGCAGGGGCTGCTGTGGCCCTACGCTTCTGCTGACCCTTGGAATGCTGGCCCAGAGTTTGCTTGTGGGAGGGCCGATGAAAGGATGACACTGGCCCGCTTTAGATTGGGTATGATAGAGCTAATGGACCGACGTGAGGGTCTGCCCGGACTCCTGCAAAATATAAATAATGTCCTGGGATCTCCCCTGATAAGGACAGCATCCAGAATACTAACCTGTATGCCTCGGGGTGAAACCGGACACTTGGAGCCAAGAATGGCACTGGAGACAGACCCCAGCAGCTGCTCCATGACCGGAGGCATCAACAGCATCATAAGCCACCCAGAGGACAAGACTGCCAACGTCAGAGCCCAGCTTCAGAAGCTGGGCGAGTGCATCTTGGTGGCGTCCTCAGACAAGGTCTAGAACAAGTCCCTGGTCTGATCTCAGAGAACATTCTGATACTGGACCATACAGGCCAGATAGTTGATGGCCCTAAAAGTAAAGGTAGTAGAGGCAAAAACCCATTTGCCAAGGTGATCCAGCTGCCTACACTCCCGGCCTGGGGGAAGAGTACTGAGGTGCATGGGCTTCCTAGTATGATTGTGTGCTGCATTATTCACCACAGAATCTGCCTTAGGCTGGCTGGTAAGAAAGGGCTTGCCCGCTGGGGCACAGTAGAGGCGATCCGCCTTTTTAGGTAGAGGAGGGGTAGTAGAGGGGTGGGCCCAGGCTGCCTTGGTGACATCTTCACAGGAGTCAATCATAGGGGGCACCACCAGGGTGGGTATCCTGTTGCTGGAGGTAGAGAGCCAAGTGGCTTCACTCTGGGTCCTGTTCCTTGGCCTCCCAGCCCATGACAGACTGGATGTGTGTGACACATAACATCCATGAAGGATGGGTCATGGGGAAGGGGCTCCTTAGCCTGGTCTTCCCCCTCCAAAGACTCACCCGGAGAGGAGGAAGACCCCAAGGAATCTGAGTCATCCCCTGTAGTATCGCTGTCCGGGACTGGTGTCAGAGGCCAGTGATCGTCCTTTCTAGAGCCTGAAATGGCGTCATAAGCTGCCCCAAGGACATGGTTGCTAACGTCCGAGCCCGACTTCAGAAGCTGGATGAGCTGTGTCTTGGTGGTGTCCTCAGGCAAGATCTGGACTAAATCCCTTGCCTGGTCCCATAGAACATTCTGATACTGGACCATATGGGCCAGATAGTTGTTGGCCCTAATAGCCAAGGTAGTAGAGGCAAAAACCTGTTTGCCAAGGCAATCCTGCTGCCTGGACTCCCGTCCCTGGGGTGAAGAGTACAGAGGTGCTTGGGCTTCCTAGTACGATCATGCATCGTGACACTACCACAATCCGCTTTAGGTAGCTGCCCAGAAAGGGCTTGCCCGCTGAGGCATGGTAGAGGCGATCCGCCTTTTTAGGTAGAGATGGGGTAGAAGAGGGGTGGGCCCAGGTTGCCTTGGTGACATCCTCATAGGAGTCAATCATAGGGGGCACCACCACAGGGCGGGCATCTCATTGCCGGAGGTACAGAGCTGTGGTAGGGGGAACTCCCTGTCACAGTTATGGACCATCTTTTCTCATTTACTGAAACTTCTGCTGCAACAGTTGTCTCATTTCTCCTTTTATTCTATCACTGTATTTTCTAGTCTGGAAGGCTGGCCACCTTTGGGTGCCCCACCCCCCCTTTTCTCTTAGATATCACCCACTTTTATTTCCTTTTTTCCTTTTTAAAGGTCCAGCTATAGGAAGGTTAAGAAAGTGACCTCCACAACATTTTGATGAAAGGTGCCCCATGTGGGAATTATGAGGAAAAGTACTGGTACCAGTAATGAAATGCCCTGAGCAACAGTACGTTCAGGACAGAAATGTATAACCTGTTATTTGTCACAGCAAACGGCCCTGACATTTGGCTGATGGAGCAGCCCCCTTTTTATGTTTCTGTATCCCTGTAGTTTCCCTGCTGCTCCATAGTATTGTGTATAAAATTGCTGAGATATTAAGCCGATCCCTGGCTGAGGAGAGATGCAGCCATCGGGTCCCGTATAAGTATAGTGGCTTTCTGTGGTATTAACCTAAAAACTAACTAGAAACCAGCCAAAACCCTCAAAGAATACTGAAGTTATATATTGTTTTCTTCTTGGGTCTTTGGCCATAAAACAAAACCAAGAGTGCAGTTACAAAATGAGAGGGCAGTTTTAATATAAGAATAACAAAAAACTTGTGTCTGCTTTTTCTAGATGTTAGCAGCCCCCTTCCAAGATATATTTTGCAGCAGACAGCATGGGGTAATATGTCTCTGCAGGAGAGTTTAGGAGAGCACAGAATGTTCCAACCTTTTCCAATGCTGTACAAGAACCAAAAAAACCTGCACGTCCTGTGCTGTGCTCCAGGTAGCTACCAAATGAACTGTTCTCGATGGGGCAGCGGCCGCCCCAAAAGGCTAGTTTTATGTTATGTCTGCTGTCAATCAAAAGGCAGTGGAAATTTTTCCAACTTCTAGTCAACTTATAAAAGCACTATCTCGGTTCTGAAAAGAAACAGAGAGTCACTACTGAAGGACTGAGGGGAGTCCGTTACTGCACGTGAAGTGGAAACTGAAGCAAAGTTTGCCACAATTTGTATTATTATTTTTCTGCTTCATTTTATGTTTTGATTTATGTGCATCAATTTTTTATGACGCATTAAACATCACACAAGCCGTGTATTAACCTGAATTGAACGAGCTGGCGTCCATATGTTATCCCACACTCCTACAAGAGCCAAGCGGCTTCACTCCGGGTCCTGTTCGTCGATCTCCTAGCCCATGATAGACTGGGTGTGATGCATAACGTCCATGAAAGATGAGTCATCGGGGGGGTGGACTTGGGACACCTCCTCAGCCTGGTCATCCCCCTCCGAAGACTCACCCGGAGAGCTTTGAGACAATCTGTGTCTAAAACAGTAATGGAAGACCCATTGGTTTGGGACACTAATGTTTTCTACAATGAGACACTGGACCAGATATTCAAAAAGGTTATATGTGCAAGTTGATTTCCCCTGCAAATTTAAAATACTTTTTTATGAAGAAAAATGGTTGCCCATTGTCTCCAAGGAGACCAACATATTGTGATTCACAACTACTGCAAACTGTGGTGATGTCTCGAGAAATTTCGTGCAGGAATTGTTCTGCGAAAGAAGTGTTTTCCAATTTAGAGGAGCAACCAAACTGAACATGCAAATCTTCAGAATATCTCTCAACTGGATGAACATCTTGACCCACCATTACATCTCTGGCCATCCATGTACTAAAACATTTCTTAAAATTAACCTTTTACACAGTAGAAAACCATATTCTAGAGCAAAACGTTCATAAAAAAGGAGAATAAAAGATGTAACCAAACACTCAACTATCATTAGACATTTTGAAACATCTCGTTTTAATTACAGCACACCTATGTAAAGAAAAACTGCAAAGTTTTCTTACAAAATTCACATTAAACACCATTTTGCAATACGCAGTCAACTGTAATTATCATTTCCTCAACTGGAAAGATAGGTCACATAAATCGAAATACCTTAACAACTGAGGCTGTACACAGAGTCTGTGAATACACTCCACTGCAACAGCTCGAAGCCACTGAGGTTTATCTCCATCCAGAAATTTCACCAACAATGACAAAAATATTTCACATTCTGTCACCTGAAATAAGAAAGTAAGATCAGTAGGTAACTCTGCACAAGAACAGAACAGTTAGGTAAGAACTTACCATAACAGTAGATCTTCAAGAGAATCTCCACCATTAGGCCACACCTTTGGAACTACAAGCCGTCATCGTCAGGACCACTCAAAAACGTTTTGTGAGCCGGGAGCTGTGACAGAGTTGAATAAGGCCCTGTCATTTGTTATGCAGAAAGAGTTACATGCAAGGATCTGTTCTATCCTCTCCTTTTCTATCTCTTGTCTGTCAGACTGTGCAACCAAATGTTCTCGTGAGACCTAGAAACTGATCACTCTGACGGTCTTGCGATTCTCCGCTTCTCACGATCTCTCTACCTTCACTTGCTGTTTCTATCTTTTCTTTCCCCTTGTGTATCTGCATTATAAAACTATCAACAAGCAAACTGTACTCACACCACCTCACATATAAAAGAACGTCCAGCTCCAAAAGTAAATTTAAAATGTTTATTAGGACGGCATAGACATCTGTCATTTGTCTATGCCATCTTAAACATTTTAAATTTACTTTTGGAGATTGACATTCTTTTATATGTGAGGTGGTGAGTGCGCAGTTTGGGTGTTGATATTTTGTTGTTTCTGAAGCCCCACCAGCCTTGTATTCAGCATCCTGCAGTGTACCACTAGTTATAAAAATATATGTGAATCTTTGTATGAAACTGTAAGTGATACTGGGATCCTTAGTTTGAAAATGTATATAGTTACACTGTTGAAATGTTTGCAAAAAGCTATTTGGAATTTAGGGGGTTAACCTGAGATGCAGTTTGAGCTCCTCTCAGGCTTGTTAGGAGACTCTTTTGCAGAGCTGTCAGCAGGAGACCAGCTTAGGACACTGTTCTATTTGCAAGCCTGCACTGCAAAGAAACTGACAAGAACTTTGATACATTTCATGAAAAACAGGATGTCTCCTTAAGGAGCTCAGGATGAAGAAATTGTCAGGCAACGACTTGTTATAAAAAGAGCTGCAATATTTTTGCTAGGGAGAGACAAACTTGGAATCAGAGATACTCTCAGACGAAGCACTCCGTTTTCTCTGTTTGTACTGCCTTTGTAAAGAGTTATACTTAATTTTTATTTTTAATTTTACCATTATTAATAATAATAAAATATTGCTTGTGGATTCTACAACTGCTCCTGGTCTTCCTATACTTGCTGACCTACGCCTTGACGACAGATGGCATCAGTCTAACTGGGATTTACGCTGTGCATACTCTAAGCCAGGAGTTTTGTGCATGGGTACTAGACCTGGTACCAGGAAAGCATAGAATAAATGTATAGACTCTGCAGCAGCAAGCCCAGGAGTGATTACCAGAAGAATGGAAGCCAAACTAGCAGAAACATTAGTCCAAGGAGACTGTACAGCTAGCAGCAGTTATGGAAAAGAACGACAGGCAGTGATAGAACCTGAAGGCCTGACTGCCTTTTTCAAATGTTGGGATATACAACAAAGAGAGATGCAGAAGCAGAGAGAAAGAGAGATTCAATGTTTAGAGGCATAGAGAAGAGATGCAGCGACAAAACCAGCAATGGCTGTATGCCTTTCAAGCTATCAAAGCTAGAGGATCTGGCACAGATCCAACAGAGTTACAAGACAAAAACAACTTAAAAGACAAAAATTACAACGTTGTGTCCCTCTCATGATATCGAAGCATACCTGACAACTTCATAGCTTGCCAATGGCCAACGCAGCAGTGGGCAATCAGGCTGGTACCTTACCTAAAAGGGAAATGCCAACTTGCCTATAGCAATATGGACACTGCACAGTCAGAAAGAAAAGATTACTCACCTTAGTAATTGTGTTTCTTCTAATGAAGTCTTGCTGTATTCTGACATATGCAGTTAGCCCCAGCACTTAAACTACCCCAGAGAGAAAAGAGTTAACTCTATGTATGAGCATAGAATGTTGAGCTTGAGCTCGGTTCAAACTTCTGTCTGCAGCACTTCAAAGTGTAACTGTCAGATTCTTACAAGCAATACTAACTAACTATTCTACTTAAGTGGAAATTGTAAAGAAGATTGCCAACAGGCAATAAATTTTTGGGTCCCCTAAAAGACTCAAGTCGAGAACCCAAAATAATAACCAGGTAGTGAACCAACATATAGCTACCAAAACAACGTAACAATAAACCCACTCCCCTTTTTAAAAAGGGAAGTGCCAAGTACACCCCTGAGGTGCAACACTCTACCTGCTAGCCCACTTCTCAAAAACAGGTTCTGAGAGGAGAGGCAGGGGGGAAGTCAGAATACAGCAAGACTCCATCAGAAGAAACACAATTACTAAGGTGAGTAATTTTTTCTTCAAACAACATGAAGTCTTGCTGTATTCTGACATATGCAGACTACCAAGCAGTACCACCATGGAGGGGGGTACCGAACCTATTTTGGGAATAGGCTCAGCAGTACTGCTGTTCCAAACCTAGCATCACTACTAGCCTGGATATCCAGAGAGTAGTGCTTGGTAACAGTATGGACAGTTTTCCAGATGGCTGCTTTACATATCTCTAGTAAAGGTATATCCCTGTCAGCAGCCAGAGAAGCAGCTGTACCCTTAGTCGAATGAGCCCTCAGGCCTGAGGGAGGTGTTTTGCCTAGCTTTTCATAGCAGAATTTTATACAAGAGACAATCCACTTGGCAATAGTTCTCTTAGCAGCAGGTTTACCCTCTCCTACTTCACCATAAGTGAGAAACAATTGAGGACAGTCAAACCTCAGTGTTTTAGTATGTTCTATGCAGTAGCTAAGTGACCTCTTGACATCCAAACTGTGTAATCTTCTTTCTCCTGAAGAAGAATGATCAGTGAAAAACACAGGAAAAGACATGGACTGGTTCAGATAAAATCTGAGACCACTTTGGGTAAAAACCTCCTATTGGTTCGAAGGACCACCTTATCTCTGTGAAATGGCTTGTAATTCACTAATACGCCTGGCAGAAGTGATAGCTACCAGGAAATTGCAGTTTATTTATTTAGTTAAACATCAGTTTAGAAACCTTTGAGCCAGAGGCTCATTTACAAAGATACCTCGTCACAAAGAGGACATCAGAACAGTAGTACAAGGGACACAGTACTTACAACAAAAAAGTTACAGTTCAATTACAATTTTGTTTCAATAGAATACAATCTCCAACGAAGCAAAAGATAAAAGGTGCAAAACTTATGGTCAGGGGAGAGCTGGTGGGAGTAGAAGGGAGGGAGATAGGGGAGGAGGGATGTAGTAGGGAAAGGAAGGGAGCTGCTCAGTGAGCATTGTCAAACAGAGTATATATATATATATATATATATATTTTTTACACTAGGCTGTCGGCAGTTGCATTTCTGAGGAGCTAAGCAGGAAGTTTCTGAGCCTGGGCTTAAAGCAAGCTAAGGTTAGTGAGTTTGAGACACTGGCAGGAGGAGTTATACAGTGGGGGCGCACAGTAGGAATGCCCTCTACAGTAACTACGAGGCCCTGGCTCTCGGAATAACTAGGGTAGCTCTTGGCCGAGCCTGTAGCGTGATCAGGAGTCGGTGCAGTACGGCGAATGGGTTGGATAGGCCTATGGGGGAATAGGCCACGCAGGGCTTTAAAGGTGAGCTGGCATGTCTGATACATGAGTCGCTCTTCCAGGTTGAGTAGGGTAGCCAGGGTGTACAGCTCACAGTGTGTGAGTGAGTCTGGGAGCACCAGTGATAAGTCTGCAGGCCTTATTAACTGTGGGCGAACCTTGTTGAGGGCAGTCTGATCTGCTGAGCCATAGACCGGAAGGCCATAGTCAATGAGAGACATAACAGAGGAGGTGACAGCCAGGCGGAGGGCATCAGGAGGAGGCATTTCTTGTGCCGGTAAAGAATGCCTAGCCGTGAGTTGGCGACAGAATTTAGGGCAGATATATGTCCATGGAATGAAAGTGCAGGGTCAAAGGTTATACCAAGATATTTACGTAAGAACTTACCGTAAGAGATCTTGGAGAGCGGTTCCTGCAGTAGGTCTTCACATATAGGACTGTGCCCCCGGCGTCAGGTCCGCATGGCAAACTTGTAGATAGCAATCATCAGCGGGGACGTCCGGCATCATGACGTCAGCCCAACTATAAAAGGGGCAGTCCTGCGCCTGCTCTCCAGTTCTTTTCCAACGGAGACCTATAGAAAGGTAAGGATGAGACCAGAGTAAAAACTCCTCAGACCCTGCTTCCACTATAGTCCCAAAGGGCCAGAAAGGATGGAAAATAAGGATAAAACATCCAAAAACTGGGGGAAGGAGGGAAAATAGACCTACTGCAGAAACCTCTCTCGAAGATCTACTGTTATGGTAAGTTCTTACGTAACTGCAGTATCTTACTTCAAGAGGGTTCCTGCAGTAGGTCTTCACATATAGGACTGAATACCAAGCAGTCCCAGAGAAAAACAAAAACATAGGTGCATCCGGGAGGAGGAGAAGTCACCATGAGAAATCACGACAGGAGGCCTTGCAAGACTGCAAGACCAAAGCCAGTTCTGAGCTGAGAGGCAATGTCCAGACTGTAATGCTTAGTGAAAGTGTGAACAGACGACCATGTGGCCGCTGAAGAGATCTCTGCTGAGGACACATTCCTAAAAAAGGCAGTAGAGGTCGCCACGCTACGGGTGGACTGGCCTTTTACTGCCCCCGGAAGGGACTTCTCATATTTCGTATATGAAAAATGGATGCAGTTAGCTAGCCATCGAGAGATGGTTTGCTTGGATATAGCCTTGCCCTGGCACTGTGGAGCGAAGGCTACGAACAGTTGGCTCAATTTCCAAACCTCTTTAGTCGTGTTCGTGTAGTACCTCAGAATCCGGTGCACATCAAGGGTGTGCAGAAGATGTTTCCCCCTGTTGGAATATTGTGGACAGTACACTGGTAATTCCACACTCTGGTTCAAAGTGGTTTCCGAAACCACTTTGGGTAAAAAAGAAGGATTAGTCCGAAGGACTACTCAGTCCTTATGAAAAATCAAATAAGGTTCTTTACTGACAAAAGCCTGTAATTCAGAAACCCTTCTGGCTGAAGTAACTGCAACTAAAAATAAGGTCTTCCGGGAAAGGAAGCGTAAGTCACAGGAAGAAGCTGGTTCAAATGGGGTAAAGTCAGCTTCTCGAGCGTGAAATTCAGGTCCCAGGGAAGACAAGGATTCCGGATTGGAGGCTTTAAATGAAGGATGCCCTTCAGAAAGGTTTTGGCAACCTCCAGCTGAGCCAAGGTTTTGCCCTCCACCGGGAGGTGGTAGGCAGACACCACAGAAAGGTGGACCCTAATGGAGGAGAAGCTAAGCCCCGCCTCAGACAGATGTGCGAGGTACTCTAGAACCTGGGAAGCCGAGCATGAAAATGGATCCCAGCGCCTTGGTTGGGCCCATATCGTGAATCTCTTCCACTTCATTGCGTAAGTAGACCTGGTGGTGGGTTTTCTAGCCTCCACTACAATATGCGCAACCTGCGAAGATACCCCATAACGAGAAATCGCTATGTCCACAGGTGCCACGCATGAAGGTGGAGAGACTGAAGGCTCGGATGCACCAGGGTGCCCTGCTCCTGAGTCAGAAGGTCATGGAAAATGGGCAAAAGAACCGGAGGTTCCGGTGCCAAATGTTGCAGCACAGGATACCAAATTTGGCACGGCCAAAGTGGGGCAATGAGGACTGCGTGAGCTTCCTCCTGTTGTAGTTTCACCAAGACCTTCTGAATGAGAGGAAAGGGAGGAAAGATGTACAGAAACCTCCCTGTCCATGAAAGAGACAGCGCGTCTCACCAAAAAGCACCATGCCCGGGAACGAGCAAGCAGAAGACGGGTAGTTTTGCGTTGTACGGGGAGGTGAATAGATCTGTCTCTGGCTGACCCCAGTGAAGAAAGAGATCTTCGACCACCTCTGACTTTTAACTCCCACTTGTGGGCCCTGGCCACTGAATGACTGAGGCTGTCCGCTAGGACGTTGCTTACGCCCAGGACGTGGACTGCTGTCAAGTAAAGGCTGTGCTGAATCTCCAAGTACCATACCCTCATTGCTTCTCTACAAAGAGGATATGAATGGGTTCCTCCCTGTTTGTTTAGATACCAGACAGTGGATACGTTGTCCGTCTGAACTAGAAGAGATTCCGAAACCAGAAGCGACTGGAATGCCTGGAGCGCATAAAGAACTGCCCTGGTCTCCAGAACACTGATGTGGAGCATCAGCTCCTGGTTGGACCAAGACTCTTTTGTCTTGTGAGTCCCCAGGTGGGCTCCCCAGCCCAGGTCTGAGGCATCTGTGGTGAGAATTTGGGATGGGACTGAAGGATGGAAAGAAATTCCCTTTGATAGGTTTGAGAGATCCTGCCACCAGCGAAGATCTCTCTGAAGACTGTTGGAGATCATGACCTTTTGGTTCATGTCGTCTGTCCTCTGGTCCCATTGGCCTCGAAGAGACCACTGGGTGACCGTCATGTGAAGCTAGGCCATGGGAACTGCCAAAATGGCGTCCGCTATCAGTCCTAGGAGACGGAGCACGGAGTGTGCTGGGATCCATCAGGCCTGGGCCACTAGAGTGGCCTGAGAAGCTAAGGTCTCGGCCCGATCCAATGGCAAAAAAGCCTTGCTCTGAACTGTGTCTAGTACAGCTCCAATAAACTGCAGTCTCTGGGATGGTACTAGCTGGGACTTGGAAAAATTGACCGTCATGCCCAGAAGAGCAAACAAGTTCAGAGTGAAAGAGAGAGACTCTTTCAGGCTGGTAGGAGAGGGTGCTGCGAGGAGCCAGTCGTCCAGGTACGGGAAGACATAAATGCCCTGACGGCGTTAAAACACCGCCACCACCGCTAGGCATTTGGTGAACAATCTGGGGGGCTGAAGAGAGGCCAAAAGGGAGTGCTCGGAATTGGTAATGCTTCTCCATATAGACAAAACGGAGAAAGCGGCGGTGGGCCAGGAGGATAGGAATATGCAGGTAAGCATCCTGCATGTCCAGGGAGCACAGCCACAAGTCTGGGTGGAGCAGGGGAAGGGTCAACATATGAAACTTCTTGTACTCGACGAAGATGTTTAGTGTGCTGAGGTCCAGGATCGGTCTTAGGTCGCCCGTTTTAGTCAGTACCAGGAAGAAGTTGGAGTAGAATCCCCTTCCTATTTGGTTTGTTGGGATGGGTTCTATGGCCCTCTTTAGAAGAAGTGCCTGAATCTCCTGAGAGACAATGGGGACCTGATCCCAAGGACAGAAGGACCATCCCGCGGTTGAGAGGCTGGAATTTCACTGAATTCTATCCAGTGACCTCGCTGGATGAGCTGAAGCACCCAAGCCTCTGCAATGACGGACCTCCCTCCAACCGGTTCCTCCTGTGTTACTGGAGGGAGCGGAAGGAGGGGATAGGAGTCAGGAGGCTGAGGGGAAGGAAGCTTTTGCCACAGAGGCCTGTTTTTGAAATTTGGCCTGTGGGGTTTGAGCTCCAGATCCAGGGGCGTGTTTCTTTGCTTGGCACTTAGCCTGAGATTTGTTCCACCTTCTTTGGCGGTGAAAAGGCTGCTTTTTCTGACCCGTCTTGTATAAGGAACGAATGTCCCGCAAAGAGCGTCCGCTCTCCTGCAGCCCAGTAATGATATCTTTAGTGTCGCCGCCAAAGAGGATGGAACCCCTGAAAGGGGCATTCAGAAGAGAGGATTGTACGTCCTGCGCCAGGCCTGCTATACGAAGCCAGGAGAGGCGGTGGAGACAGATCCCCGAGGCTGCCACTCTAGCCACAGAATCCACAGAGTCGTAGGTCACCCATAGGGCGTGACGACACAATGATTTCCCCATCCTAACTTTGTCCAATAACTTCTTCCTCAGGGTTTCATCCTGAACCTCTTGTAGGTCTTTTTCAAGATCCAAAAGAGAAGCCTTTTAAAGACGACCATATGCGAGACGTAATTAATGGAACATATCGCACAAGAGGTAAAAAAGTAGATTTTACGTCCAAACTGGTCAAGCTGACACGCGTCCTTATCAGGAGGCGAAGAGCTCAAGTGTTTGGGCTGGGCTGAACGGTTGTGAGCCACCAAGGAGTCAGCCTTAGGGTGGGAGTTAAGGTGAGGGATCCCTTCTGGGAAATAAAAGGTGCGGTCTGCTTTGCACGAAACCACTGGTATGGAGGACGGTTGCTGCCAAATTGTGGCTACAAGGTCCTCATGGATCCCCATCCACGGGGGAATGGGGATAGGGTCAGATGTGGCCAGATCCAGGTGCTCCGCAAGGCGTTTTCTTTGCGGGTCTACCTCCTTGCTTGGCCATCCGCCAGCCGCCTGAATGGAACGCAGCAAATCTCCGAAAGAGGGGTCCTCCGGTGAAGACTTGGGAGAGTCTTTCAGGAGAACCTCTACGGGAGACCTAGGGTCCGAAAGATCCGTGTCGGACTCGGAGTCAGAGGGCTCAAAACCGCTAGGAACCAGAAGGGTCTGGTTCCGTGGTGCCAACTGTTAAAGAGCCCGAAGCTCTGGTCCGGGGAGGCAGTGGAGAAGTGACCCTGGGGGTGGGTGCCTCTCCCACCGACTGTCTTAACTATGACAGAAGTTGCGTTCTGGCATCCTTCCACCAAAGGGGAATGGACTCGCGGTCCGGTACCGGAGGTGGAGGAGGAGGGGGCAGGAAGCTCGGATACCCCGGATACTGAGGATACTGCCAGGAAGGGTTATAGTAAGAGTACCCAGGATAACCCGGCGTGGGGTGTCCTGGGGTAGGATACCCCGGCGTTGGAAGGCCCGGCGACGGAGGCACATAGCCCAGCGTCAGGAACTGAGTGACCGACGGAGGGCTGCCCAGGGGCGGAGGGAGGTTCAGCATCTGGGAACCCAGCCGAAGGACCCGTGGGGGGCAGTGCTGTAGTGCCAGCAGATGACATCAGATTCAGGAGCACGCCCAAAGAACCAGAGGGTGAAGGCTCCATGGCGGGATCCCCAGCCGGCAACGGACTCCTGTCTGGAGACGGCGGAAAGCCTGGCAAGGAGGGGGGAAGTTCGAGGGGCCCCCAACGGCAGGTCCGAGTGCGATCCAGCTAATGCAAAAAGCAAAGGATCGGGTGGCAAGTCCCTGGGGTGAAGAACCCTAGGGAACAAGTCGACTTGTCCCTCACTCTGTCCGGCATCGGGGGCCAAACTGGAGCCCAACGGGAGAGTGGATGGATCCGGACAGACATCAGAGGAGCCGTCATCCGATACAACAGATCCAGCCAAGCTAGAGATGGCTGGAAGGCCGCCACTAGACTGATCGGCAGAGGCTGCGCGCCCTTCGCTGGAGGCAAGGGGAGTCTTACCAGCAGGACAAGGTGAGGAAATTACAACCGCTAAGGAGGCTACCCCTGGCTGCCTGCTCGCCTCGGCAGTAGGGGGAGAAGGGGGCCCAGCCCAAGGAGGCGGACAGAGCACCCAAAGAAGTACTCACAGTTGCAGGCCTCTCGTGTGGCGACGGACTCCGGTCCCGGCGCTTCTCTTTGTTTTTCTTCTTTTTTGGGGCCGGCGACAATGACCTTTCCCTCAGTTTTTGGAGCTCCTTTTCCATAGACATCAAGCATCGGGTCAGAAGATGGGCCTTGAGGGACCGTTTGCGCCTGGTTCTGGTTGTCTGGTTGAAGGCCTGGCAGATGGAACACTCCTGAACGTTTATGTTTAGAACCCAGGCAAAGGAGGCAGCAGGAATGGTCGTCCCCGTGCGGGATTTGAGCACCACACTTAGAGCACTTTTTCTTCTGTCTAGAAGGCATCAATTTGAAGAAAAACTTTGAGAGAAATATTAGTAAGAGGCAAAGAAAACTTCAACAAAATACAACGCGGACGTTGGATTGCTGTTCAAACACGAGCCAAACGTTACTGAGGCGATGGCGGGAAAGAAAAAATTACTCACCTTAGTAATGTTGTTTCTTCTAATGGAGTCTTGCTATATTATGACATATGCAGTGAGTCCCAACCTTCGAACTGCTGCAGAGGTGAAAGAGTTAACTTTCCATGCCAGGCATGGAACCTTGAGAGCGAGCTCAGTTGAAAACTCTGTCTGTTGTTGCTCAAACTCAAACTGTCAGATCTTTACGAGCAAAACTCACTAAGATTCTGTGTGGAAGCCGTAAACCTACACTAGCCCACTGGCTACTAACTACAAAAAACACATATTTGTTCTTGATCCCAAAACAAAGACTCAAGTCAGGGGACTCAAGAAAGAAAAATTAAAACATAACACCCAAGCACCCTAAGAAAGGGTGAAAATAAAGTGAGCATCTACGAAGTGCCAACATTGCACTGCCCACCCACCTCCCAAAAGTAGAGGTTCTGAGAGGGGCAGGCTGGGGGAGTCATAATATAGCAAGACTCCATTAGAAGAAACAACATTACTAAGGTGAGTAATTTTTCTTCAAACATGAAATCTTGCTATATTATGATATATACAGATTACACAGCAGTACCTCCATGGGGAGGAGGCAGAACCTACTTAGGAAATAGGCTCTGAGCACAGCTGTGCCAAACCGAGCATCACTCCTAGCCTGGATGTCCAGGGAGTAATGCTTGGTAAAAGTGTGAACTGTTTTCCAGGTAGCTGCTTGACATATCTCTAGGATAGGATGTCCCTGGCAGCAGCCAGAGACGCAGCTGTACCTCTGGTAGAGTGAGCCCTCAGGCCTGAGGGAGGAACCTTACCCAGTTTTTCACAGCAAAATTGGATACAAGAGACAATCCACCTGGCAATGGATCTTTTAGTGGCAGGTTTCCCTTTACCAACCTCACCATAAGTGAGGAACAATTGGAGGGAGTCAAACCTGTGACCCTCGGTACGTTCTATGTAGTAACTAAGGGCTCTTTTGACATCTAAACTGTGCAATCTCCTCTCGCCAGAGGAGGAATGGTCAGTGAAGTACACAGGAAGGGACATGGATTGATTAAGGTGGAAGTCTGAAACCACCTTAGGCAAAAACTTTCTGTTAGTCCTGAGGACCACCTTATCTCTGTGAAAGGAGATAAAATCAGGCTCCACTGACAATGCTTGCAATTCACTTATGCGCCTGGCAGAAGTGATAGCTACCAAAAACACAGTTTTCCAAGTCAAGTACTTGAGCTCTGCTGAAGACAAAGACTCAAAAGGGGGTTGCATAAGCTGGGCAATGCAAATATTAAGATCCCAAGCAGGGGCAGGGTCCCTGAATGGAGGGTTGGTGTGAAGCAACCCCTTGAAAACTTGGAGAATACAGGTGAACCGAAAAGAAGAAGGTTTACCTGCTGATAAGAAAGCAGACACGGCTGCCAGGTGCACTTTTAGGGTAGCTGGTCTCAGCCCCAAAGAATTTAAATGCACCAAATAATCCAAGATTGTGGGCAAGTCAGCAGATTCTGGGGGAATATGCTTGCCAGAGCACCATATGGAAAATCTCTTCCATTTGGAATTATAAGTAGCCCTGGTGGAAGGCTTTCTAGAGGCCTTCAAGATATCCAATACACCTTGGGAGAGGTGTAGTTCAGCAAACTAACTCTTCAAGAACCAGGCCTCGAGATTGAGAGATTTGAGGTTCGGATACCAAACTCTCCCCTGGGCACAGGTTAACAGATTGTGATTCCTGGGAAGACACAGGGGAAGGTGGACTGCTAAGGACATGAGGAGTGGGTACCAGGGCTGTCTGGCCCAATCTGGAGCAATCAGGATCATCTTGCAGGGTTGAGATCTGATTTTGACTAGCACTTTGAACAGAAGAGGGAAGGGGGGAAAGGCATAGAGAAACGTCCCTTCCCAACTGAGAAGAAAGGCATCCAGAGGGACTGAGCCCAACACTGGGGGCCTGCAACAAAAAAGCGGAAGTTGGTGATTGTCTGGGGCTGCAAAAAGATCTATCTGAGGGGTGCTCCACCGGGCAAATACTAACCCCAGTACTAGTGGATCCAGTGACCATTCGTGATGGCCCTGGGAAATCCTGCTGAGAGCATCTGCCAGGACATTGTCCTTGCCTGGGAGGTGAACTGCCATAAGGGAGGTGTTCGGGGAATAAGCCAGAGACCACAACTTCATTGCTTCGGTGCACAAGGCCATAGACCGAGTGCCTCCTTGCTTGTTGATGTACCACATTGTAGTGGTGTTGTCTGTTCTGACCTGTACAACCTTGTTCTGAACAGATGTGGAAAAAACTTAAAGTGCTAGAAAAACTGCTCTGCGTTCCAACAGACTGATGTGGAGCAGAGATTCCTGTGGGGACCATAATCCCTGGGTAGTGAGGTCACCCATGTAAGCTCCCCACCCCAAGAGGGATGCATCTGTAGTAAGGGTTAAGGAGTGAGACTGGGGTGAAGGGACCCCTGTCTCAGATTGCTCTGGTCCTGCCACCACTGAAGGGCCTGGATCAGGGTTCAGTCACTGGGATCAATTTGGTTAGAGGGTCTCCTTTGAGACCAAAAGGTTCTCAAATGGAACTGGGCGTCCTCATCTGAAATCTTGCTCCCTGCACTACTGCTGTAGAAGCAGCCATGTGCCCCAGGAGCTGTAGAATGCCTTGCAGGTCGAGAGACCTGCAGGGTGAAAAGAGGAGGCCAGAGAGACCAGGGTCCTTGCTCTTTCCAGAGGAAGGAAGGCTCTGGCCTCTTTTGTGTTCAGTTCTGCGCCTATGAAGGTAAGAAGCTGGACAGGCTCTAGAACTGACTTTGGAAGACTGAGAAGGAAACCTAGGGATGTGAGCAGTTTGCCGAGTTACCTGAAGGTGTAGTTTGACCTGGTCTGGAGACTGGCCTACTATGAGCCAGTCGTCCAGATAAGGAAAGATGGCAATCTTTTGCCTTCTTAAATGGGCAACTGCTACTGCCAGGTATTTTGTGAATACCCTCGGGGCCGAGGTGAGGCCGAAGGGCATTGCTCTGAACTGGTAATGGCCTGAGGGCAGTTCGAATCTGAGGTACTTTCGATGGGAGCTTCTGAAAAGAACATGGAAGTAGGCATCCTTGAGGTCCAGGGAGGCTAGCCAGTCCCCTGGCCTTAGAGAGGGTAAGATAATTCCCAGAGTCACCATTTTGAATTTTGGTTTTAAAAGGTGCTTGTTTAGATATCTGAGATCCAGGATGGGCCGCCGTTCTCCTGTCTTTTTTGGGGTAAGGAAGTACCTGGAGTACAACCCTTTGCCCTGGTGTAGGGGTGGAACCCTTTGCACAGCTCTGAGAGCCAGGAGGGTAGAAACTTCTGTTTCTAGGGCAAGTACCTCTGATGGATTTGCAGGTGGAAAGGACCTGGCTCTCATCTTTGGAAATTTTTTGAAGCTGAGAACCAGTCCCTGGCTTACTACTTCCAGGACCCACTTGTCTGATGTTAAAGACTTCCAGTCCTGGACAAAGTAAGCCAGCCTGCCCCCTACCGGTAGTGGAGAATCGGCCCTGGCCACCCCATCAGGGAGCTTGCTTGGCAGGGGCTTTGGGTTGAGGGGTCGAAGCAGGCTTACTTGAACCCCGTCTGCCTCTTCCTCTAAAGAGCCCTCTCTGGGCATAAGCAGAAGAGGAGGCCTGGGCTTGGTTAAAAGGCCTATGAAAAGGCCTGCCCCTGCCCCTGACATGCTGCCTTTGAGGAGTGACTTGCCTTTCTTTGGCCTGTGCACTCCTATAGGTGGTCCTATACTCATCCATTTCTTCATATAATTCTCTGTCTGCTCCCCAAACAGAGAATTGCCCACAACAGAATACATAGCCTTAGACTGGGTATCCTGTGACAGGGTAGTACATCTGAGCAAGGCCATTCTGCGAAGAGCCACAGATGTAGCCATGACTCTTGATGATACATCATTAGAGTCTACTGCAGCATGAAATTGCACCTTGGATGCCTCAATATCATCCGCAGCCACCTGCTCCAGCTCCCTGGCAAGCTGGTCAGGGGCCTGTTTTGCTAGGGCCAGCACAGTATCCCATCTGGATTTCTGGTACCTAGCAACATAAGCCATATAATTTGCCTGTCTGAGTCCTAAAGATGCTGCCATGTACTGTTTCATTGCCATGGCATCCATCCTCCTGGAATCCTTTTCAGGAGGGTGAGAGGCTAGAGGAATATTTGCCTTGTCACAGGCTGCAGCCTGCACTAACCCCACATGGCTGCATTGCTGAGAGAGGAACTCCGTATCACAGCCTGATAATGTATACCTCTTGTCCATCTTTTTATCAACAGGAAGGATAGAGTGAGGAGTTTTAGAATTTTACTGTCTGTTTCCTAAAGGATTTGTGCAAGGAATAGACAGTCTCTAGACTCTGAATATCCTCATTTCTACATAATCAGGCTCTTCTTGGTCATCAACAGCTTCCTCAACAGGGAGTTGGAGTTTCAGCAACTTTCTTATAGAACATAAAGTGAGAGGGGGACTCAGATAGCCTGGAGGGGGGACCCCAGACAGTCTGTCTGGAGAGATGTCCGGTTCAATGGGCACATCCAGACCTTCAAAATCACATTCACTCTCCTCATACCCCTCCTCCGGTTCATAAAAATCCTCAAAATCATAATCTTGAACCGGTGGAACCGGCCGAGCCGAGCGCTTCCCTGATGGTGTCGGTTCGGACGGAACCGGGGAAAGAGACTGGACAATTTGAATTGCTTTAGCTATTTCCTCAGTGGTTGGAGAAAGAACTTTTGGCTCCACACTTGCTGACTTCCTAGTCCTTTTAGTTGGAACTGGCTCCTCAGAGCTGGCTCTTCGTTTGGCCGAGGAAGTATCGCCCTGGTCAGAGGGCACTCCCTCCGGTTCGGTTGGAACTGAACCGGGCTGGCCATCTGGATCAGCGGACTTTTTGGCCTCCCTTTCCCTGAGCCTACCAACTCTCTTTTCCACAGTGGCAGCAGGAAAACTCTTACAAATCTGGCAGTCTGCATTGAGGTGGTCAAACCCCAGACAATATACACAGGTGGTGTGTGGGTCAGCCTTAGCAAAGGCTTCCCCACAGAGACCACAGTGTTGAAACCCAGTGGGCCCCGTTTTTCTTTTGGGTTTCTCAGACACAGTGCCAGCCTAACCAAACTTGCCCATTAGTGGCAATCCGCCAAGCAAGACTCTCTTATCGGTTCTCAACCGTGTCACGGGTCGTGAAACCGATTGAAACTGCTTTTGTAGCAATGAGAACCGGGAACCGCACTCTAAAGGACTAGAAAGTTTTTTAAAACAACCTGATCGGTTCAAACCGAACCAAAAAAGACGTTTACAAGTTCCACACAGAAGAAAAAATAAATGTAAGCCTATCTATTACTTACAGTACCACAGACAGAGCTTGAACTGACCGACTGCGGTTTAATTTCGGTCAAGAAACCGAAAAAATAAGACTTTTTAACCAACAAACGAACCGAGCAGAAGGAGAAATCTCCGGAGCGACTGTTCAGTGAGGCGGAGTAAAGAATCTGACAGTTTGAGTTTGAGCAACAACAGACAGAGTTTTCAACCGAGCTCACGCTCAAGGTTCCATGCCTGGCATGGAAAGTTAACTCTTTCACCTCCGGAGCAGTTCGAAGGTTGGGACTCACTGCATATGTCATAATATAGCAAGACTTCATGTTGTTTGAAGAACTGGACAGCTGGCGCGGGACCACCCCTTTTATAGTTGGGCTGATGTCACAACATCTGACGTTGGGGGCGGTCCCCGCTGATGACTGCTATCTACAAGTTTGCCGTGCGGACCGGACACCAGGGGGCGCAGTCCTATATGTGAAGACCTACTGCAGGAACCCTCTCGAAGTAAGATCACAGTTTTTCAAGTCAAGTACTTGAGTTCTGCTGAAGCCAAAGGCTCGAAAGAAGGTTGCATAAGCTGAGAAATGCAAACATTAAGATCCCAGGCAGAAGTAGGGTCTCTAAAGGAGGGTTGGTTTGGACCCAGCCTTTAAAAAACTTACAGAAAACAGGACGAGATGCCAGAGAGGGAACCTTCCCCACTGACAGGAATGCAGAGACAGCTGCTAAATGCACTTTCAGAGTGGATGGCCTAAGGCCTAGGCCATTAAAATGAACCATATAATCCAGAACTGTAGCCAGATCAGCAGTATCTGGTAGGATATCCTTATTGGAACACCAAATGCTGAATCTCTTCCATTTGGAATTATAAGTTTTTCTGGTGGCAGGTTTTCGAGAGGCTTTAAGAATATCCAGAATCCCCTGAGACAGATGCAGACTTGCGTACTCTAACTCTTCAAGAGCCAAGCCTTGAGGTTGAGAGACCGAAGGCTGGGGTACCATATCCTTCCCTGAGAGGAGGTTAACAGACTGTGCTTCTTGGGAAGAGATAAGGGGAGATGGACTGCTAGGGACATCAACAGAGGATACCAAGGCTGTCTGGCCCAGTCTGGTGCAATCAAGATCACCTTGCATGATTGTGACCTAATCTTGACCAGGACCTTGAACAACAGAGGAAAGGCATACAGGAATCCCCACCCCCCAAAGCCAGAACCAGAGCATCCAGGGGAACTGTGCCCATGACTGGGGGTCTGCAACAGAAGAAAGGAAGTTGATGATTGTCTGGGGCTGCAAAGAGATCTATCTCTGGAGTGCCCCCACCTGGAGAAAATTACTTTCAATATGAAGGAGTCCAGGGACCATTCGTGATGGCCCTAAGAGGTCCTGCTCAGAGCATCTGCTAGCACATTGTCCTTCCCTGGAAGATGGACTGTTACCAGAGATGCCTGCAGGGTATAAACCAGACACCATATTTTCATGGTTTTCATGCACAAGGCCGTAGACCGAGTGCCTCCCTGCTTGTTGATGTACCACATGGTGGCGGTACTGTCTGTCTTGACCTGAACCACCTTGTTCTTTACTGAGTCCGAGAAGGCTTGGAGAGCCAGGAATACTGCCCTGAGTTCCAGAAGATTGATATGAAGAAGGGACTCCTGAGGGGACCACACTCCTTGTGCCGTGAGGGCTCCTAAGTGAGCTCCCCAGCCCAGGACAGAAGTATCTGTGGTTAACACCACTGAATGAGTCTGACTGATGAATAGGACTCCTTGTCTGAGATTGTCCTGATCCAACTACCACTGGAGAGCTTGGACCAGAGTCTGAGTCACTGGAATCAATTTGGTTAGAAGATCTTTTTTCTGGGACCGAAAGGACCACAGATGGAACTGAATGTCCCTCATCTGAAATCTGGCTCCCTGCACCACTGCAGTGGAAGCTGCCATGTGGCCCAGGAGCTGAAGAAAATGTCTTGCTGGTCAAGACACCTGAGGGTGAAAGGAAGAAGCAAGGTCTGTAAGGGCCTTCACCCTTATCAAGGGAAGAAAAGCCTTTGCTTGGACAGTATCCAACTCTACCCCTATGAAGGTAAGGAGGTGCACTGTTTCGAGAACTGACTTTGGTAGGCTGAGAAGGAACCCTAGGGAAGTGAGTAACTGTTATATTACTTGTAGGTCTGACTTGCCTTGGTCTGAAGACTGTCCCACGATGAGCCGGTTGTCCAGGTATGGAAAAATGGAGATATTCAGTCTCCTGAGAAAAGCCATTACTACTGCTAGGCACTTTGTGAACACCCTTGGAGCTGATGTTAGGCCGAAGGGCACTACTCTGAACTGATAATAGCCTGAAGGCAACTCGAACCGGAGGTACTTTCTGTGGGAGCACCTGATTGGGATGTGAAAGTAGGCATCCTTGAGGTCCAGGGAGGCTAACTAATCCCCTGGCCTCAGAGAGGGAAGAATTACTCCCAGAGTCACCATTTTGAATCTTGGCTTGACAAGGTGCTTGTTTAAGTATCTTAGGTCTAGGATGGGCCGCCACTCCCCTGTCTTTTTTGGGGTAAGGAAGTATCTGGAGTACAGACCCTTGCCCCTGTGTAGAGTAGGAACTCTCTCTATGGCTCTGAGAGCCAGCAGAGAGGAAACCTCTGCCTCTAGGACAATGGTTTCGGAGATGTTTGCAGGTGGAAAAGACCTGACCTTCAGTTTTGGAAATTTTTTGAAGCTGAGGGCCAGTCCCTGGCTTACTACCTCCAAGACCCACTTGTCTGAGGTTACAGACTTCCAGGCTATGAAAGTAGTAAGTCAGCCTGACTCCTACTGGAACAGGGGAGTTGACCCGGGCTGACACATCAGGGTGTCTGCTTGGCAGGAGCCTTAGATTGGGAAGAAGCAGCCCTGCTCATCCCCCTTCTACCCCTCCCTCAGAAAACCCCCTTTGTGGGTAAGACGAGGAGGCCTGGGCTTGGTAAAAAGGTCTGTGAAAAGGCCTGCACCCGCCCCTAGACTGCTGCTTCTGAGGAGTTACCTGCCTTTTCTTGGCCTGTGCACTGCTGTAGGTGGTCCAATATTCATCCATCTTTTTCATATAATTCTCTGTCTGCTCTCCAAACAGAGAATTACCCACCACAGGGAAATCCATGGCCTTAGCCTGAGTGTCCTGTGAGAGGCTAGTACATCTGAGCCAAGCAAATCTCCGAAGAGACACAGATGTAGCCATGACTCGAGATGACACATCATTTTAGTCCACAGCAGCATGACATTGAATCTTAGATGCCTCAATCCCATCAGCAGCCACCTCCTCCAGCTCCTTGGCTAGCTGCGGGGAAGCCTGTTTAGCCAGTTCCAGAACAATATCCCATCTTGACTTCTGGTATCTGGCTGTGTAGACCATATAATTTGCCCGCCTGAGTCCCAGGAAGGATGCCAAGTACTGTTTTTTGGCCATAGCATCCACCTTCCTAGAGTCTTTATCTAGGGGGTGTGAAGCCAAAGGTATATTAGCCTTGTCACAAGCTGCAGCCTGCACTACCCCAACATGGCTGCATTGGTGGAACAAGAACGCTGTACCTGAGCCTGAAAGCATATACCTGCTGTCAATTCTTTTATCCACAGGAGGTAAAGAATTTGATGTTTGGAGAATTTTTTTGTGTCCGTTTCCCAAGAGAATTATGGAGGGGAATAGACAGCCTTTTGGACTCTGGGATGTGCATCATTTCTACAAAATCAGGCTCCTCTTGTTCCTCAACAGCTTCGACCAGAGGGAGCTGGATGGTCTCTGCCACTTTTTTGTAAAACAAATAGTGGGATGGGGACTCAGAAAGCCTGGGAGGGGAAACATTAGAAGGCCTATCTGGGGAGATGTCCGGTTCAATGGGCTCATCCAGACCTTCCACACCATCATCATCGTCATCGTCCTCTTCCTCCTCTTCCCATTCCGGTTCATAAAACTCATCCAGACAATATTCTAGAACCGGGGGAACCGACAGAACCGAGCGCCTACCGAGAGGCGCCGGATTGGACAGAACTGGACGGTACGATTCTACAATGCTTATCACTCTGGCCATCTCTTCGGTGGTTGGACATTGCGGTTCTGGATCCGAACCAGCCGATTTCCTCTTTTTCTCTGACGGAACCGACCCCTCAGGATTGGCTCTCCTTTTGCCTGAGGGAGTATCATCCAGGTCAGTGGGCACTCCCTCAGGTTCGGTCGGAACCGAACCAGGCTGGCCATCCGGATTAGCGGACTTCTTGGCCTCCTTTTCCTTGAGCCTACCCAATCTCTTATCCAGGGTAGCCTTCAGAAAATTCCTGCAGATTTGGCCGTCTGAATTGAGGTGGTCAAACCCCAGGCAGTAAACACAGGTGGTGTGAGGGTCTATCTTAGCAAAGGCATCCCCACACTCACTGCAGTGTTGAAACCCAGTGGGCCCGTTTTTTTTCTTGCGTTTCTCAGACATGGCCAGGCTAACAACTTACCCCTTATAGCTTAAAAGCCAGGTAAGACCCCCCTATTGGTTACCAACTGTGTTACGGATCGTGGAAAAAAAAAAACATTTAAATTTCCGTCTTTTTGAAACCGATAGGAACCGGTACCTCACACTAGAAAAATAGGAAATAGAATAAAAATAACACAATCGGTTCCACAGCCAGACCAATCGACAAGTTTTTACAATTTCCACAGAAATTACCACAAAAAACTAAAGTCCACTACCTACAACACTTACTGTACCGCAGACAGGGATTTGAAGCCGAAAATAATAAAGTGAAAACAGTCTTTAAACAGACTGTTTTACCGAACCAAGCAAGTGAAGAAGCAATCTCCGGAGCGACTGCTCAGTAAGGCGGAGTAAAGAATCTGACAGTTACACTTTGAAGTGCTACAGACAGAGGTTTGAACCGAGCTCGAGCTCAATGTTCTATGTTCATGCATAGAGTTAACTCTTTCCTCACCGGGGCAGTTCAAGTGCTGGGGCTAACTGCATATGTCAGAATACAGCAAGACTTCATGTTGTTTGAAGCTAGGATCTGGTGAAGAGAGAAATCCTGAAAAGATATGACATCTCAGGAGATATCCTAGTGGGATGTGGCATCTCGGGAGAGGCCTGTAGGAGGGGATTCCGGCCTCTTTGGTGCAGCTCGGTTGACAGTCCTCGGGGGTGGGGGGGCGGTTCACCCGACTTTAAGAACTCCATACTGGATGGCTCCGGCCAGAGGGCAAGACAGTCCTGCTGATCACTGAAGCGCTTGAGGTCGAGCAGTTCACTGGCATTCTGCCTGCGGACGTGAAGCTTTGGGTGGGGGATTGCTGACCACAGGGTGGAAAAGGGGTCGTTTCTTTGGCTGAAGACTACCAGATGTCCTGATGGGTGCCGCACCAGGCGGGTGGCAGCCGGGCATTGGTAGGACCCTCTTTTTCTTGATTTGAAAAGGGGAACTCTGGTGGGAGTGGCGGGTCTGCACCCAGGGACTTTACTTGCTGTGAATGTGATGGGACAGTCCGTACTGCAAGAGACTGCCATAGTAGGGAGGATAACACTGGAGCAAATTTGTCCCTGGTAAACTGGGGCAGGTACTTGGTGGATGCTGAGGTGGGACTGTGGGGGGACTTGTTGATTCAGGGGCAGATGGACCCTGATGCATTTTGAGGTGCTGGGGGAATGCTATGCAGGTGGGGATCAAGTACTGGTGTCATCTGCATCCACAAGAACATTCGATACTATCCCACCACTCAAGTGACTCTGATTATTAACGGGGAGTCACACCAAATGAAAGTTGGGGTAGTACCCAAGTTACCTGTATCTGTGATTATTGGGAATGATTTTCTAGGATGTACTGAGTTAATCACAGAGGGAGTAAATCCTGATGTTTCAGCAGCTGTGATGACAAGAGCTCAGGCAAAGAAAATCTCAGATAGTGAGAACTCTCTTCCTTTCTGTGATTTTGATTCAGACTCGTTTAAGAGCACAGCTCCAAGATCCAGAAGTCCAGGAAAGAAAGAAGATGCATGAAGAAGCTGGACATAAGGTGTTAATAAGAAAATGTTGAAACTAAACTGATAACTGATTTTGTTTCAGAGCAAGCTAACAATGTTTCTCTCCAGGGTTATTTTAAGCAGCTGGGAGTGAAACCAAAACAGGGTGAACCTATGTTTAAAAAAAGTAATGGGTTACTGTACAGAGTTTGGGTTAAACCTCAGACATGGGAATAGATAGAACAATTGGTTATACCACAAAATATAGATCTGTTACAGCTAGCACATGATAGTCTTAGGGCTGGTCACTCAGAGGGATCGCACCCTTGCCAGACTGCTGTACAGATGTCACTGGCCTGGAATTCATGAAGATGTTGCTACCTATTGCAGTTCCTCTGTTGAATGTCAGAAAGTAGCCCCAGTGACTAAAAAAGTTAAAGTGCCCCTGATGCCCCTACCCTTGACAGATGTGCCTTTCGAGAGAATTGCAATGGATGTGGTTGGCCCCTTAGACAAAAGTAAAAAGGGTAAATCGATTCATTTTGATAGCATGTGGCCATGCTACTCAATACCCAGAAGCAGTTCCTATGCGTACTGCGTCAGCCCCAAAAGTGACAGCAGAGCTTGCCAAAATTTTCAGCAAGGTGAGCATACCTAAAGAGATTATTACTGATCAGGGTAGTAATTTTTGTGCTGCACTGCTGAAGGAGATGAACCGATTGCTAGGTATCACTGCCATAAGAACCTCCCCTTATCACCCTCAGACAGATAATTTTGTTGAGCATTTTAATCAAACCCTAAAACAGATGTTAAAAAGGTTTGTAAAAAGGGAAGGGGAAGATTGGGACCAACACTTACCTTACATGCTTTTTGCTTACAGAGAAGTGCAACAGGCATCAACAGGTTTTTCACCATTTAAAATGCAGTATGGTAGACAAGTTAGAGGGCCACCAGATGTAGTAAAAGAAACATGGGAAGATAACCTAACTCAGAAAAAATCTATTACATCTTATATGCGTGCCCTTAAAAAGAAGCTGGCAAAATATGTTGAAATTGCCCATAGTAATCAGGAAGAGGCCCCAAATCAGCAGAATGCATATTATGACCATGGGGTAAAAGAAAAAAAAGTCTTTGAGCCAGGTGAAAAGGTCTTGCTACTGTTACCCACTACAGAAAATAAACTGTTAATGAAGTGGCAAAGGCCTTAAAAGATGCTTAGACGTACCGACACAGTTAACTATGACACTGAGACCACTGATAGGAAAAATCCTGCTAAGATATACCACGCTAACCTTCTGAAGAAATGGATTGAAAAAACAGCAAAGGCTACTTTGCTAGTTTTACCAGAAACCAATGAAGAAGATATTGATATAGCTTATGACAGACTGGAACAAACTGTAACTGCTGACACTGTAAAGGTAAATGTTTCCTTAACCTCCGAACAAACCGCAGAAATTCGTAACTTACTAAAGACATTTAACAGTACTTTTACCACAGTGCCAGGCTGAGCAAAAGGGGTTGAGCACATTATAGTGACAGGGAATGCAAGCTCTATTAGACAAAAGACATACAGAATACCAGAGCACTTAAGAGTAGAAGTGGTTAAGGAAATACAAAAAATGAAAGAATTGGGTATCACAGAAGAGTCGAGAAGTGCTTGGTCATCACCAATGGTGATTGTGCATAAAAAAGAAGGGGGTGTAAGAATCTGCCTTGATTTTAGGAAACTTAATCAAGTGTCAGAATTTGACAGTTTTCCTACGCCCAGGATAGACAATTTGGCAGACAGACTGGGGCATGCCAAGTACATCAGCACCCTCGATTTCACCAAGGGTTACTGGCATATCCCCTAGCTAAAGAATCCAGGGACAAAACTGAATTTGCCATTCCTGTTGGATTCTGTCAGTTCACCACCATGCCGTTTCGTTTACATGGCGCACCCCCTACATTCCAGCAGTACATGGATGTCATTTTAGCCCCTCACACTGGTTACTGTGATGCATACCTGGATGATGTGGTGGTATAGAGTTCAGACTGGAAAAGCCACCTGGAACACCTATGAGCAGTTATCCAATCTATCAAAAAGTCAGGCCTGACAATTAAATTAATTCTACCAAATGTGCATTGGACACACAGGAAACCAGATATGTGGGTTATGTTTTGGGAAATGGAGAAGTAAAACCAGAGATTTCTAAGACGCTGTGGCTAACAGTCCTATCACTAAAAAAAAGAAATACGCCAGGTCATTTTTAGGGCTGGCTGGTTATTATCGGAGATCTGTTCCTAACTTTGCCCAGCTAGCTATTCCCCTCACTGAACTCACAAAGAAAAGGCTCCTGAATAGTGTGAAATAGACCCCAAAGTGTGATGAAGCTTTTCAGGTCATCAAGGCTCCATTATGTTCAACCCCCGTTTTAAGAAGCCCAAACACTGAGAAATAATTTTTGTTACAGACAGATGCATCAGAGGTAGGCCTCAATGCAGTCTTGAGACAGCATACAGATGGGAATGAACATCCCATTCTATATATCTGTAGGAAGTTGCACAACAGAGAGAAAAGGTACTCCACCACTGAAAAGGAATGCCTTACGGTAAAGTGGGTCATGGAGTCCCTTAAGTTTTATTTGCTACGAGCTGACTTTGTACTTATAACCGATCATAATCCTCTCTGTTGGCTTAACCAAATGAAGGATAACAATTCCAGAATCACATGATGGTATCTCACACTACAGCCATTTAAATTCAAAGTGATGCACAAATCTGGGAAAGAAAATGTCAATATTGACTTTCTGTCAAGATATGGATCAGGAATTGAGAATTCCGAAGGCTGAAAAAACAAAAGGTGCGAGTTTGAACTTCTCTGTTTGCTATATTGCATATGCACTGAACTGTAAAGGTTATAAGCTAATGTTAAAAGAGAATTAACAAAAAGTTTTGGAAACCTATTTTTTTTTTTTTTTTTTTTGGAAACAGGTTCCCTTCTTAAAGAGGGGGGTATGTGACAGGGCTAAATCAGGCCCTGTTCCATATGTTATGCAGAAAGAGTTAAATGCAAGGATCTGTTCTATCATCTCCTCTTCTGTCTCTTGTCTGTCTAGTAGCGGAACCAGATTTTCTCCTGGGACCTAGGAACTGATCATTCTGATGGTCTCATGATTCTCTGCCACTCGCCATCTCTCTGCCTTCACTTGCTGTTTCTATCTTTTCTTTCCCCGTGCATATCTGCAGCTATAAATATATATATATATGAATTTTTGTATGAAACTGTAAGTGATACTGGGATCCCTTGGTTTGAAAATGTATACAGTTACACTGTTGAAAGGATTGCAAATAGCTATTTGGAATTTAGGGTGTTAACCTGAGATGCAGTTTGAGCTCCTCTCAGGCTTATTTGCAGACTCTTTTGCAGAACTGTCAGCAGGAGGCCAGCTTGGGAATCTGTTCTATTTGCAAGCCTGCTCTGCAAAGAAATTGACAAGAACTCTGATACAGTTTATGAGAAACAGGATATCTCCCTAACAAGCTCAGGATGAAAAAGTTAATTGTCAGGCAAAGACCTGTTATGAAAAGAGCTGCAAAATTTTTGCTAGTGAGAGACTGAAAATGGAAATTATGTACTTATCGCAATTTTTGATCTTCTTGGACGAAGTCTCCGCCACTCATTCACACTAATGGGACTACGCCGGAGGCGCTAGGACCCCGTGAAAGCCAAAAATCTTTAAGAGGGCCAGCACTTGGATACGACCACGCATGCGTGGTACCACGAGACTAGCTCGCACCGTATAGGCTATCTCAGCGTCGACTCTCCAACCGCCTCAGTACCTTTTCGACTGAGAAGGTGAAGCGTAAACTAACAAAAGAAAACCCAACCCTAACTTCCAGGCATGTGAAGGCCCAGATGACCCAGTAAGAAGCGTCAATTCAACAATGTCTTCACAGCCTGAACAACAAGGAAGTGAAGACCAAAACAGAACAAGTGCACTCGGGGATGGTGGACGGGCGTGTGAATGAGTGGTGGAGACTTCGTCCAAGAAGATCAAGAATTACAGTAAGTATGTAATTCCCACATCTTCCTGGACTAAAAGTCTCCACCACTCATTCACACTAATGGGAAAGTACGAGCTGAAAATCAACCCCCGAGTAGGGTGGTAGGAGACAGAGCTCGCTCAGGACAGAAGTCCATAAGGACTGTGCTGCTGAAGAAAGTTAACTGTTAGGCATGGACATCCAGAACATTAGTGCTTTACAAAGGTATGCACTGAGCTCCAACTCGCCGCCTTGTAGATGTCTGCAACAGGTACATTAAGAATCTCCGCCAGGAAAGCCACAACTGCTCCGGTAGAGTGGTGAGAATCCGGCCTTCCAACTTGAGCTGTGCCATGGATTAGTAGTGTCAAAGACATGCTACTAACCAAGCAGAAATACAGCTCATGGCAACAGGCTGACCCAGCCAAGGCAATCAGAAAGATACAATAGTTGCTCGGATGCATACCTCTTCATTCTGTTGATGTAGAATCGGAGAACCCTGTTAACATTCAGAGAGATAAAGGGAGCACTCTCCTTCATTCTGGAGTTAATGAAGTAAGTAGGGAGAAACAAAACTTGACTAACGGTAACTGAGCCAGTGACATGTTGTCTACTGGCTCAAGATAGTACGAAAAAGCAGAGAGGTGAACATTCTCTGCCGAGAAATGCAGACCTGCATTCGACAGGTCCACGAGGCACCCCAAAATTTTACTTGGTGTGCAACCAAAAGGGTCCAGATAGAAATTTGCACACCAGATGGTGAAGTGAAACCACTTAGCCATGTAAGTCCTTTTGATGGATGGTCTATGTGTGGCTAAGAAGATTTCTACGATCGTCTGGAAACCTAAATCTTGCCTACTTTCCTCAGGAGCCCGGCATGGAGACGAAGGGAACACAGGAAGGATGGACCAAAGTCCCTGTATCAGAGGGTCCACTCGGACAGGGAGTCGCCTCGGGGGAACTTCTGACCGACTGTTTATCTATGCAAATTATATCTGCCGAGGCCAGTTTGGGATGAGGAGAATCATCCTGCCCCCATTAGCCTACAACTTGAGCAGCACCCTCTGAACTAAGGGAAGGAGGAGGAAAGCATACAGGAGCATCTTGTCTACTGCAGTGAATACATCCTGACAGAAAATACCAGGGTCTGGATTTCTGAGGCAGGATAGAGGCATTTTTGCGTTGAGAGGGGATGAAGAAAGGACTAGGTCCGGACTGCCTCACTCATCAAATAGTGACTGCACAATGACTGAATTGATGCAACATGCTCAAAGCACCACTCTCACCTCCCCACGGCCTTCCTGCACAGAGGGTAGGATAGTGCTCCACCCTGCCTGTTGATGAAAACATCACAATTTTGTCATCCATCCAAAGTTGGCTCACTTCGTGGCAGAGGGCCTCCTTCAGAACTTGGAAAGCATATAAGACAGCTCTCATCTCTAAGAAATTTATGAGAAGATGATGCTCCTCCTCCTGGCTCCACACCTGAGTGTGGAGGTCTTGACAGTGAGCTCCCCAACTAATCAGGAGTGCAACCACGGTGATGGTGATCTGGAATTTAGAGGGTATGGGTAGACCTAGCAGAAGCTAGGCCAATTGCGTCTACCATGTAAGTAATTTTGTCCGAGGTTCTGTCATTTATGCGGAGGACTGCGGATGCATGGTCGGAGACCACTACTTGTTGCGGACGAAGGCATAATTCCCAGCATCTGCTGCATCCAAAAGGGCCCTGACAGAGTCACTTTCCATGAATTAACGAGACATCTGAAGATGTTATTTCTTCCATTCTCCAGAAGAACCCTTGCCCTGGAGGAATCCAGGAGGGCTCCTATGAAAAGGAGCTGCTGGGAAGGTGAATCTGGCACCTTCCCTGAATCAGAAAACCCCTCCTGGAAGAAAGCAACTGAGAAGCTGTGGCAACTGCTTCCAGAGACCCTAGCCCAGATGGGCTGGCTCAGAGCCAAACGTCCAGGAAGTGAAGGCTTGAATATCGAGGTTGTAGTGAACTCCTCCCTGAACATGTACTTGTTTAACCTTTCAAGGTCGAGAAATGGGCACATGCCGCCTGTTACCTTGGAAGCAAGCAAAGGAAATAGGAACCTGTGTTCCAACTCACCATGGAACAACTTCTACAGCTCTAAGGCCCCGTCTCTCAGAGGAAAGAGGGTCTGACAGAGAGGCAAACAGACAGGCTGCCGCCTTGGTCTAGGAAAGATCTCTGTGAAATTAGCAGAGTATACTTCGCGGACAATCCTGATGACCTATACGTCCACTGGATTGGACTTCCACTAGTTATAAAACCAAATCAGGTGCCCCCCACTACCGCCAAAAGGCATCCACCTTAGACAGCTGAGGCGGGACCTGGGCCAGATCCAAGAGGATTGTACCAGGTGCTTTCCGGCCCTGTGCCCTCTGCTGTGATTTTTTTTTTGTTTTGCAGTTGAGGAGCTGCTTTCTGACAAAGGCTTCCAGGCCTCTACCTTGAAAGGACTGCCTGTTACAAGAATGACGATGGTGCCGTCCCTCTGAGGGGCAGCAGGAGTGTGATCGCCCTTCCAGGGCTCAATCCGAGGGCCAAACCCATAATCACTGCTAAGGAGATGTTAATTACCTGCTACCAATGGTAGCCACCCAAGGGGCAGTGTCACAGGGGTCTATAAAAGCTTTTAGCTGATTATTGGGCTATAAGCCCCATCAATAGAGCGGTAGACTCTGGGAGGCTCTGAATTTAGTGTGTTCCACAGGGTGTACTTGTACTGAGGACTGAAGGAACTCCAGACGTAGAAGTCTGCTTTGGTCCACAGATGAAGTCTGAAATTTTATGGTGGACCCCATATCCCTGAGGAAAAACTGAAAAGAAGATCTTCTATCCCAGGCTCTGCTGATACAGAAGGCTTGCATTCCAGCCTCTAAAATGAGCCATCCGCTGCATCTCTGACAAAGTAGGACAGTGAGAGACTCATCCAGATCCACTTATACCCCAGAAGACCCTCCAGAAGGCAGGTCCAGGCTGGAATCACAAAAGATGCCACCACCCGGAATGGCGTCAAGGAGTTTGGCACCATTCATGGCACAGGAATCACCCACAGTGCCGGCACCACACACGGCGTCAGCCATACTGGCCCTAGATTTAAAGAAAAAAGGGGGAGAAGGAAAGCTGTACCCATGACGGCCCCTGCAGAGGAAAAGGTGAGGGGGTAGGCATACGGGGTTGGAGTCGATGGCGCTGGCACCGGAAAAGGCACCGCGTACATCCTGCTCCCCGGCTCGGTCATGGCCCCAAGGCTCCAAGGGCCAAAGACCCCAGAACCGGGTCCACTAACCAAATCAACTGGGCAGACACCGTACCCCCTGATCTAAAAGAGCAGCCCCGAGGTTAAACTGCTTACCGGAGCCCCATCAAGGACAGAGACGGGGCCCGGTGTCGAAGGTCGCAGCCGTTAAGAACGGAGCCACAGAGGACCCCATTGAAGTTGAGTCAGGCCTACCGCTCACCACCACCGATGATCCCCGTGCAGATGTTAAAGAGGGCGACCTCGAGCAGTACCGTTTCTTTTTCCACCAACAGGAGGAGGAAGAAGAGCTTGAGCGGAGCCGGGTCCCCGATCGAGGTCGGGAATGAACCCACTGCTTTTGTGCTTCAGGCGAACTGTCCTCTCCCCGAGCACAAGACTGCCCGTGGTCAGACCCCCACTCTGCAAAGCGTGGCAGACCAGACACAGCCCCACTGCCATTACAGCTTTCAAACAAAGTCTCCCTACCATCACCGCTACCGTCTATGGTCGACTCCGTCAATGGCAGGCTGAGAATTTCTTCCTCTTCTTGTTCATCTTCTCTTTTTTTTTTGTTATAAAAATAAGAAAAGAACACTAAAAGTAGTAAATTAATTGAATACTGAATGGTTATAGCTGCTTTTGTACAAACAAAGACTTGACTCCCGGCAGGTGAGCGACATTATCGAAGAGCACTCAACGGCGGGATAAAAGGAACTGAGGCAGTTGGAGGGTCGACACAGAGATAGCCTATATGGCGTGAGCTAGTCTCGTGGCGCCGCACATACATGGTCCTATCCCAGCGCCGGCCCTCCTGAAGATTTTTGGCTCCTGCAGGGTCCTAACGTCTCCGGTGTAGTCCCATTAGTGTGAATGAGTGGTGGAAACTTTCAGTCCAGGAAGATCTTGGAATCAGAGATACCCTCAGACGAAGGACTTTGTTTTCTCGGTTTGTACTGCCTTTGTAAATAGTTATACTGAACCGTTTTTATTTTAAATTTTACAGTGATTGATAAATACAGGTTACTCACCTGTAACAGGAGTTCTAGGAATGGTATATGTTGTTCATCCACACTGTCTGGCAGGTATCGTTGCCGCTTTAAATCTTGCCGGAAGGTCTTCAAGCTGGCTCCTCCCACCCACCCGGGTGGTAAAACTCTCGGCTCCGCCCCATGACGCCAGATCTGGCCTGCTGGAAGCTCAGGTTGAGCGTCGAAGCCGGGGAGGTCGGGTGGGTCGTGGTGGATGAACAACACATACCATTCTAGGAACTCCTGTTACAGGTGAGTAACCTGTATTTCTAGGGACATGGATATGTTGTTCATCCACACTGTCTGGCAGACTCTAGCAGTTCTCCGGGAGGAAGGAGGCAAGGTCACACCCCTACTTAGGGAATAGAGACTGGAGAACCAAGGCCCCAAAACCAGCACCCCGGCGTGACTCAAGGTCGATGTGGTAATGGGTGATGAAGGTGTGTGCTGACTTCCAGGTAGCAGGCCTGCAGATTTCCTGGATAGGGACGTCCCTGGAAGCAGCCACCGATGCAGCAGAATGGCAGGTAGAATGAGCTCTTATCCCTCTGGGAGGCTCCATGCCCGCCAACTTATAGCAGAGATCTATGCAGGAGGTGACCCACCTGCCTATCGTCTGCTTGGCTGCAGGTCTGCCAGGTGCGGCTTCAGCGTAGGTGACAAACAGCTGGTGAACCTCTCCTCGATTCTCCCAGCTGCGCGCCTTATAGTAAGCTTGTAGCGCCCCTACTAGGGTCCAGAGTATGGAGCCTATATTCGCCTCCAAGATGTGACTGGGGTAGAACACCGGCAGAGTCAACACCTGGTTAAGGTGAAACTCAGACACCACCTTCGGAAGGAATTTCGGGTGGGGGCGCAGGACAATCTTGTCCCTGTGGAAGACCAGGTAAGGAGACTCGATGCAGAGCACCTGGAGCTCTCCCATCCTTCTGGCTGACATGATAGCCACCAAGAAGGTGGTCTTCCACGACAGGTGAGAGAGTTCACACCTGTGCGAGGTTCAATGGCTGCCCATGAGCTTTGCCAGTACCAGCAGTAGATCCCACGGAGGTGGAGGTTCTCGCACCGAGGGGAATGTGATCAAGGCCTTGAAAAAGCGCCAGACCACCTTCTCCACGTGCCATCGACTGCTTCCCGCCCACGCCCGTAAGCAGAGATGGCTGCCAGGTGCACCTAAGGGTCGCCGACCTAAGCCCTTGCTGAGAAAGGGACCAAAGGTAGTCCAATATGCTCGCCAAGGAACAGGAGGAAGGGTCCAGGCCTTTACCAGGCACCAAATGGAAAATCTTTTCCATTTGAAGGTGTAGCATTTTCTGGTCGACTCCTTACGGGACGCCTCAACTACGTTGAGGACCTCGTCGGAAAGACCCAAGGCCTGGAACTCTAGCAGCCAGGAACCAGACCATCAGGTGCAGGGATTGAAGGTCCGATGGAATACCTTCCCGATTGACTGAGAGCAGGTCCGGGTGAGCTGGAAGCTGCCTCGAGCCGGGAGCTGAGGCTGAGGAGATCTGGTACCAGTACTGGCGGGCCAGTCTGGGGCTATCAGAATCACCTGCGCCTTGTCCTCCTTGTTGAGCAGCACCTTGTGCATCAAGGGGAACGGGGAAAGGTGGAAGAGACCGGGGTCCACGGCCTCGAGAAGGCATCCCCTGCAGCGAACCCTGCTGAGGGGGCGGCATGGAACAGCCTCAGCCCCTCTCCTCGAGGCAAACAGGTCCACCTGAGGTGTGCCCCAATGGGAGAATAGATCTTGTACTACCTCCGGCAGGAGAGACCACTGGGATGCAGCCCCTATCCGGCCCAGGGCATCGGCCAGGGTGTTGGAGGCTCCTGCCACATGAATGGCAGGAGATCCGCCCCAGGCTGCGCACGAGTGACCAGATGCGGAGAGCTTCCTTGCATAGAAGCATGGAGCACATCCCGCCCTGGCGGTTTAGATAGTACATGGTCGTGGTATTGTCTGTCTGGACCCGGACCACTTGAACCCGAAGAAACGGAGCAAAGGCGGTGAGAGCTAGGCGGACCACTCGGAGCTCCAGCAGGTTGATGTGGCATCGGGACTCCCACAGGGACCAGAGGCCGTGCGCTCGATGTTCCCCCAGATGGGCACCCCAACCTATCAGAGAGGCATCGGTCGATAGAGAGACCGTTGGCTCGGGGCGGACAAACGGGATGCCCTCCTGCAGATGAACTGGAACGGTCCACCACTGGAGAGCGTTCCACATCCCCTGGGTCACCGTCATTAGCTGGTCCAATGGATCGCAGCGTTGGGACCACTGGCTGGCCCAACAGACCACGCTGGTACAGGCTGCCATGAGACCCAGGAGGCGCAGGAAGTCCCGGGCAGGGCGCAATTGCCCAACCAGAAATGATTGGGCAAAGGAGGAGAGATCCTCGGCCCTGTCCGCCAGAAGCCGTGCTCTGGCTCAAAGAGAGTCACGCTCTGCCCCGATGAAAAGAATCACCTGCTTCGGCTCAAGTTCCGACTTGGCCTCGTTGATGAGGAGGCCGACCTGAGAGCAAACCTGGAGGGCCAGATCTCTGGACCGCTCCACCTCCTGTCTGGAGGGGGCTGCTATCAGCCAATCGTCCAGGTAAGGGTAAACTCGGACCCCTCGGCGCTGAGGAATGCTGTCACCACTGCCATGCATTTGGTGAAGACCCTGGAGCTGGAGCTAGTCAAGGGCATGGCTTGGAACTCGAAGGGATCCCTCCGCCGAAGCGGAAGGAACCTCTGATGTGACGGACGGATAGGGATGTGAAAGAACGCGTCCTGCAGGTCCAGAGAGCAGAACCACACGCCATGTTCCAAGGATGGTATTATCTGAGCCAGAGTGACCGTCCTGAAGGTTCGAGACCTTAGGAACTTGTTTAGGTCGTGTAGGTCGAGAATGGGGCGCCAGCCCCCCCGTCCGTTTCGGAACCAGGAAGTACCTGGACACAAACCCCGGGTCTGAGGGAGGGTCCGCTGCTTCTCTTATCACCTCCTTCTCGAGGAGGAGAGCGATGTCGGCTCGGCAAGCTGACAGCGAGGCTTCAGACCCCGAGGCCCCCCGAGGTGCAACGGCTCTGAAGGGTGGGGCCTGCTCGAACTCCAGAGGCAGGCCCTTTCCCACCACCTCCAACACCCACCGGTCTGTGGTGATAACGACCAGGCGGAAATAAAGTGGCGGTCCTCCAACGGGGCACCTGGGTGAGGCGGGGGGGTTAGCACACCTCAACCCGTCACTGGGCAGGCTTGGAGGAAGGACCGGCCGAGGGGCCTCCAGGGCCTTTACCTCCCTGCTTCCTGGAGGAGGAAGCCGAGGGCTTGGGTTTGGGATGCCAAGCTCGAGCCTGCTGGCCCTGACGTTGCTGGGCCGGACGTGCCGCAGGCGCAGAGGGATGAAAGGGCTTAGGCTGCGGCCTTTGTCCTTCTGTGCGGATGAGACCGAGTCCAAGGTAGCACTGGACTTCTCAATCCTCTGCAAGTGACCTTCCGCCCCAGGGCCGAAGAGGTCAGTCCCTAGGAAGGGGACATCCGCCAACTTGTGCTGGGTATCCGAAGTGAAGGTGGATATCCTCAGCCATGCCCGACGGCGCATAGCCACTGCGGCCGCTACTGACCTGGCACATGAGTCTCCAATGTCCAGAGCAGTCTGAAGCTGCTGTTTGGCCACTGCCCTGCCCTGGTCCCGCACCTGCCTGACCGTGGTCTGCAGGTCCACGAAAGATGAGGAACTACCGCCCAGAGAGCCCAACAGGGCATGAAAGAAATGTGCCATGAGTAGAGCCGAAACTGGCCTGGACGTTGGCTGAGGGAGGACACAGCGAGACTTTATGCCCGCATAGTCCACTCCTCTGGACTCCTTGTCGGGAGGTTTGTCCATCGCCCCTAGCCTCCCAGCGCGCCAGAAAACGCTGTCGGTAACTAGCCCCTCGGCTGAGGGGTGTTCCAAAAACGGACAAGGAACCGGTAGGGACCGCATACTTCCTGGCCATCCTGGCCGAGGGCGCAGGACAGGAAGCAGGGCGCTGCCAGAGCTCCAAGGCCGGGCCCACTATGGCCTCGGCCACCGGAAAGGCCTGTGAGGGAATCCCCTGGTCCAGTATCTCCGTGAGGGGATACCTGGCCCGCTAGACACAGGTTCGAGCTCCATCCTGGTGGACTCCGAGATGAGCCGAGCAATCCCAGATAGGACGAAGGGCTATCGCCCATCGACTGACCTCCAGAGGACTCCAAGTCTACTCGCCTGGAGAAAAGGGAGGAATCACCGTCGGACTCTGAAGAGTCCGCAAAGAGCTGCCTCGGGCCTGAGCCACCCTCCACCTGCCGAGGTCGATCGGGAGTGAGGGTAACAGACAGCCTATGGGGCAGTCCCTGAGCCGACCGAGAGTTCTTGGTCAGAGCCCCAAATAACGGCTGTGGAGGTGGAGGTTCCACTGGAATCGGTGGAGCAGCTGGTTTTGGCCAAACAACCGGCCTGGGAACAGGCTCCTCGGGTGAGTCGAGGGGTTGTTTCAGCCGCCCGTGACAGCCACTTAATGGCCGGGAAGGCGCCGGTTGTTCCCGGTCAGAAGGAGCTGTTGCCACAAGGTCCTCGCATCGCCGCAGTAACTTACGCCAAGCCTCCCTTGTCTGAGGAGGAGGACGAGCGGGCGGCGCTGGCCATCAAGGGTACCGAGACCACCTGTGACGGCGGGATCGGGCTGGACCGCGGGCAAGTCCGAGACCGAGAACCTCGGCTTTTCCGAGGCGGTGTGGGAGGGGCGAGAGACGGTTCTCCCTCGGCTCGGAGGGTTCACCGAGGGCTCGGAACCGGAGGCACTGGCAAGCCAGGATCACCTCAACTCCACGGGGGAACCAGGGAGAGAGGATTTCGTCATTACATAACTCATTCAACGGGTCGGTAGAAAAATCTGACCGCGCGACGGGAGTCTCGGTCAATCTGGCCTGACGGGGACACCTGTGAGACCAGTGGTCAAGTCGAATGGGATCGACCCAAGTCGATGGCTGACAACTCGGGAGAGGGACCTTCCGCCCCAAGAGCGGCCACGGAGGGACTTACCCTTGTCTTTCTTTTTGGACCGAAGAAGGTCCAGCAGACGTTGGTCCCTCCCTTAGTGGAGAGGGACAGACAAAGCTCCTTAAAAGAAGCTGTGTAAGAGGAACCCAGGAGAGAGGGATAAATGCCGTGTCGAGGAAAATGCGGACCGTGTCGCCTCCTTCTTCGCCGAGGGCGATCATCTGCTCTAGCTGATCCGCTGAGCCCGCCCGCCGCCGGGAGACCGCCGACTGGGCCTCTTTTGACTTTACCGAGGAAAACGCTCGACGCCCCAGTTGTAAACGGGCAGCACGGCCTCGCGGGACGAGGCTGAGAAGGAAGAGCACAGGTCGCAAGCCCGCGGGTCGTGCTCGCGGCCTAAACAGTAGACACACGTGGAGTGCGGATCTGTCCGAGACATCTTCTGCCCGCAAAGGCATCTCCGAAAACCGGGAGTCAATTTATCCATCGCAGCCGTGAGGGATAGAAGACCGAAGTCTAGAAGTGCAAAAACTTTTTAAATTCGCAAAACCGAAGAATTAGGAACCAGTCTTATACGCAGAGCGTTAAGGAGGGAACCTGAGCTTCCAAGCGGTAAGGAAGACGCACAACCTGAGCTTCCAGCAGGCCAGATCTGGCATCATGGGGCGGAGCCGAGAGTTTTACCACCACCCGGGTGGGCGGGAGGAGCCAGCTTGAAGACCTTCCGGCAAGATTTAAAGCGGCAAGGATACCTGCCAGACAGTGTGGATGAACAACATATCCATGTCCCTAGAATAAAACGTTACTTGCGAATTCTACAACTGCTCCTGGTCTTCCTATGCTTCCTGACCTAAGCCTTGATGACAGGGGCCGCCCAGAAAGATGTGCAGTGTAGATGCCTACATAACGTGGACAACCCCATCACTCCTCAGTTCCGCACCAGAGATTAGCCTCAGAGGGCCTCCAACCGTGAAGAACCAGGAGAAGAGACTAGCACCAGGCATACAAGGAGGGGCATGGGGCTGGAGACAGGATGCATGGACTAAGGTTTTAGGCACAGCATCTGACATAACCCTCACAGAAATCAAAAGGGGGAATGAGGTAGGATATGGCATGGCCTAATGGAGGAGATCTCTCGAGGAGTTTCTGTTACAGCATGTTCTTACATAACTGTTTTATCTTCATCAAGGAAATCTCCATTAGACCACACCTTTGGAACAGCTCTTAATCAGTACAAAGAAAATTGAGAGGACAACACAGTCGAATATGTGATCAGGACAGGAGGCCTTGCAGTAAAGCAAGCCCAAAACCAGCACATCTACTGCTGTGTTTACATGGCTGCCTTCACTCCCTTCTGTGGAGCGTCACAGCACTACCCCGACCTTCAAAGATGCTCAGCTTGTGCGTCTACACAGCCCCTCTCAGCGCTGATGCAAGACGCGCTGGAGAAGGTCTGCGAGTCCAGAGGGCAGTTGGATGCATGCAGAAAAAGATGTCAGGAGGGTGTCTGGCGTGTGGGAGCATGTGGTACAGCCTGTCCACATGGCTGCTTAAACCAGTCGCTCCAGAACATGTCCCCAGACTGGTTGTGGCAGCAGAGTGAGGACCGGTTTACCATGAGCCAGTAAGTATCCAGATAGAACCATTTGCACCGCAACAACCTGAGCACTCAGAATGCTGCGGTGCAAATGTGGCTGTGTAAATGAGCCATAAGAGAGATGATGTCCAGACTGTAATGTTAAGTGAAAGTGTCAAGAGTGCTCCATGTGGCTGCAGTACACATGACAGCAGCAGGGAAATTTTTGAAATCAGCAACAGAAGTGGCCATACCCCTCGTGGAGTGACCACAAACAAAATCAGGAGGCTCCTTAGCATAGTTCCTATAGCAGAATGTAATACGAGGTGATAGCCATTTGAATAAGAACCGTTTTTAAACAGGTATGCTCTTTTTTCCCAGAGGAGAACAAAACAAAAAGCTGGGAGGACCTTCTGCAGTCCTTGGTGCAAGCAAGACAGGCTGTGTTCACACTACAGCATGATAAGGGAAACCGTTTTTTTAAAATGAATTAATTACTGTGCTGTAGTATCTGTGTTCTAGCGTCCGCACTGCTGCCAGCATGTTGTAAACCGTTATTAAAAACGGTTTACAGCATCCGCACTACTGCCTCTGCACCAAATTACCTGGCAACCGATTTCGATGTGGGGACATCCAGCTTCATTTCGGGAAACCGTGCTTGAGCGTCCGCACTACAGGTAAATCCGAGTTAACTTCTGAAACGTTTTTAAATTAAAACCATGTTTAAGCCTAGGTCTTATCAGGGTTTAAACACGGTTTTAAAAAACAGACTCTAAATCGTGTTAAGTGCGAATGCAAACCGTGCTAGGGCACTTTAAAATGGTTTAAGCTGCTTAAACTGTTTTATTTATTTATTTATTTAGCTTTGTTTATCGGGTAAGTACACTAGACAAGTATTATGCCTATTTTCAGGAACAACCCGGGAGAGTACAACATGAGGAACAACAGTCAAGGAGACATGGCAAAGACAGTACAGTTTTTGTCATAGTAAACAAACGTGGGAAATACATCATTAGATGCTAGGGGAAACATACAGTAGTAAACACATTTCAGATTATACACTCTAGACTAGCTAGTTCAACTAACAGATATATACAGGTCATCGTTTTAAATAGCCTAGTCTGAACAAGACCATAGTGTTTCAGGATTATATGTACATCCAAAGTGTGAAGCAATGCTTCACCTTGACTGGCATGCTCAGGATAATAAACTGGAAGGTGGCAGGTTGATTTAGTGTGAACTCCGACAACACCTTTGGCAAGAATTTAGGATTAAAACGTAAAGACACTCTGGCTGGATTTGGGGGATGCAGGGCTTGCGTCAAGCCCTGCATCTAACCCACTTTTTGGAGCAGCTGTGCCAAACTCCTTTGCCATAGCTGCACCCAATTTTCTATTGTCAGTAGCAGTTGCAACAGTTTCCTCACTTTATGGCAGCTTGAGACATGTATGTGGCGCATGCCCTGTAAAAATGGTCCCCTTGCCGGGCTGCTGGCGCTGAGGGTTGAGGCGCTGGATGCCCTACCTCGCGCCATGCTGGTGATCCGGGTTCAGAAATGACCTTGGGTCGGAGAGCCAGCATGTGGGGGGGAGAGCAGGACTGAGCAGCCAAAAGGCTGCTCTCCTTTCCCGGGGTGGTCGTCGCCCGCCCCCACAATAGTTCTGCTCCCACCAGGTGGAGGTCTAGTGGGTAGCACGGGGGGGTTGCAGCAGTGTAGTGGGAGGATGCCCCACGGTGTGTGGTGTGCTCACACGCGCCACGCAGCTTGGGGCTAGGCAATGGGAGAAAATGGGAAAAGCTGATAAAATCTATATATAAAAAAAAAAATGATCCCCTTATTGCCACAAGCTAGACCAGGGGGAAGATGGTCTAACTTGCAGCATTTGGTGCACAAGAGTGAAAATCCCGATCAATGGATGAGAGAATGCCACAAGCCCCGTGCGCCCTATGATCAGCGCACCAGGGGCATGCAGCAGTCTTGGGGGCTTTGAAAATCCAGCCCACCGTCTTTATGGAAAATCAAATAAGGAGGCTCACACATCAGAGACTCCAGTTCTGAAATCCTTCTAGTCGAAGTGACTGCGACTAAAAATAACGCTTCCCATGAAAGAACGCATAAGCCATAACTCACAGCTGACTCAAAAGGAGCCAAAGTAAGTTTCTCAAGCACACAACTGAGGTCCCACGGGGAGACTGATTGTGAATGGAGGTTTCATATGCAGAATACCTCTCAAAAGGAGGAGACCTCCAGTAAAGCTACCGTATGCCCATCAACAGGGGTACAGAAAGTTGATCTAGTGGCCAGATGCACCTTCAGTGACGAATACTGTAGACTGGAATCTGACAGGGAGAACAGGTATTCCAACACAGCGTTCACAAGGCATGTGAAAGGGTCTATATTCCTGGAAGCAGACCACAAAGTGAAGCACTTCCATTTCAGGGAATAAGTACAGCTGGTAGAAGGCTTCCAGGCCGTAAGCAGGAAATCAGCAACCTTCCGGATACCCCACAATATGCAATGGCTATGTTTTCAGGAGCCATGTGTGCAGATGTAGGAAATTCAGATCCAGATGGAGAAGGGACCCCTTAAACACTCTCTTCCCAAACAGAAGACTTACTATCCAGCATGCCAAACTGAGGGGTGCTCTCAGTTAAAAAAAAGTGGTCGCCAGTTTAGCCCAGGAGACTGGAGCACATAGACAAAAGTTGCATCATTTACCTTCGTTTTATTCAAATTGTAATTCAAAGGCATCCTCAATCTGATTGTTTAAGGACTGTCACACTTTAAAGCTGTTTCAAATGCAAAGCCGACTATCAGTAAACTTTTTGCTGTCACAGAGACTAAAACAATAGGTGTGAGAAAAGGTACAAATTGCCCCATTCACCTAAATAGAAACATAGAAACATAGAATTTGACGGCAGATAAGGACCGCTTGGCCCACCCAGTCTGCCCATTTCCCTGCCTACTGGATAAGCTGCAGATCCTAGTTAACCAGCAGCCTACTTTTTCCTACCCCCATCCCCTAGAATTGCCTTATGACTGTCCCATGCATGCTTGAATTCCACCACTGTTTTTGACTCCACAACCTTCCTCCGGAAGGTCGCTCCATGCATCCACAACCTCTCTGTGGAAAAAAATACTCTTGAATTACCTCTGCGCCACCCCCTCTATCTTCAAATTGTGCCCTTGTTCTTGCACACCTCTTTTTGAAAGATGCTACCTCTTGGACTTTGTTGATTCCTTGAGGTACTTGAAAGTTTCTATCATGTCCCCCTCCCTCCTTTCCTCGAGGCTATACATCTTAGCTTCTTTAGTCTCTCTTCATATGTCTCCGTGCAGACCCTGCACCATTTTAGTTGCCCTCCTCTGGACAGCTTCCATCCTGTCTATGTCTTGCGAAGACTGGGTCTCCAGAACTGCACGCAGTACTCCAGATGGGGTCTCACCAGCTGTCTGTACAGAGGGATAACAACTTCCTGTTTTCTACTGGTGATGCCTCTCCCTATGCATCCCAATATCCCCCCAGCCCTCACTGCTGTCCCCTCACATTGCTTGCCCACCTTTAGGTCATCTGATATGACTACCCCCAGGTCCCTTTCCATTTTTGTTGTTGTTAGTATCTCACCCCCCATTGTGTACTCTTCCCCTGGGTTTTTGTTTCCCAGGTGCATTACCTTGCACTTCTTAGCATTGAATCGAAGCTGCCATACATTTGACCATTCTTCTAACCTTGCCAAGTCCCTTTTCATCCCTTCCACCCACCTTGTGCATCAACTCTGTTGCAGATCTTTGTGTCATCTGCAAAGAGACATATTTTCTTCCAGTCCTCTGCAATGTCGCTTATAAAGACATTGAAGAGGACTGGTCCTAATACTGAACCCGCGGTACCCCACTAGTAACCCCCTTTCATCAGAGTGGACTCCATTTACTATTACTCTCTGTGTCCTATTTTCCAGCCAATTTTTACCCAGGCTGTCATCTTGGGACCCACCCCAGGCTAGCTAACTTGTATATTAATCTTTGTGTGGGACTGTGTCAAATGCCTTGCTAAAGTCTAGGTAGGCCATGTCCACAGCCCCTCCCTGATCTACTACTTTGGTCACCCAGTCAAAGAAATCTATCAGATTTGTCTGGCATGACCTTCCTGCTGTGAATCCATGCTGCCTTGGGTCCTGTGCCCCTCTGGCCTCTAGATACTTGACAATTCTTTCCTTCAGAAGTGATTCCATCATTTTCCCTAGCACTGAGGTTAAACTAACAGGTCTGTAGTTTCCTGCTTCTGCCTTGCTCCCACTTTTGTGAAGGGGAATCACATCTGCCCTCTTCCAGTCCTCGGGTACCACCCCATCCTCCCATGATTTGTTAAAGAGGGTAGTCAGTGGTGTCACTAATTCTACCCTTAGTTCTTTTAGAATTCTGGGATGAATCCCATCAGGCCCCATTGGTTTGTCCACCTTCAGTTTTAAGAGTTCTTTCAGAACCCTTTCTTCTGTAAATGGCTGGTATCAACTTCTGTATCCAGTGTGTTTCTACTGTTTGTTCTAGGTACCCCCTCTTCCTTTGTAAATACTGAGCAAAATATTTGTTTAGTATCTCTGCCTTTTCACAGTCTCCTCTGCCCACCCTCCCTTTATTAAGCCTCACTATCCCTCCCTTGGTCTTCCTTCGCTCCTGATGTACCTATAAAAGGTTTTATCCCCCTTCTTAACTGAGTTGGCTATCTTTTCCTCGGTTTGGGCCTTTGCTGTTCTGACTGCCTTCCCAGCTTCCTTTTGCTTTAACTGATACAGTTCTCTGTCCTGCTCCTTCTGCGATTCCTTGTACTTCCTGAAAGCTTTCTTTTTCTCTTAAATGGAGCAGTAACTACAATGCTTGCTACCGAGTGGCAGGGTAGGTTTTCCTTGTATACATACTTTCATTCTGAATGACTTTTATTGAAATGTCTGAGAAATCTGGATGGCCATGCTGATTATAAACCTGAATTTGCTTCTGAGGGAGCTGGTGACAGTGATCCCTTACCTGATAATCTGCCACACCTACTGTACACGCTCATATAAAAAGCCAACAAAAACACACACACACACATATTTCTGAAAACATGCTGATAAAACAGATGAAGTATGTTTAAGTAGTTAACTGCAAACAGACAAAAATTATTGCAACCAAGTAAAACAAAAGTGCCATTTATTAAAAACTATTGTATGATGTAGTGAAAAGCTACTGGTATGATGGTCGAGGAGGGGTGGCTCTCTATATTAGCAATAACCTTTGGGCAGAACAAGTTAACACAGTTTGTAGTTCTGAAAATGAAACCCTATGGGTTAGAACAGGAGCTAATAACAATTATTACATAGGTTTGGGCATCAGCTACAGACCACCAAATCAGGCACAGTATGTGGATAGAGAACTTATAAGTGAAGTAGAAGAAGTAATGGAAAAACAAGAATGTCATACTCATGGGGAATATGAACATCCCAGGGATTATTGGGGCATGGGGGGAGGGGGGCCCAGGACAACAGATTAGCTAGCCACATACGTAATTTAAAAATGGAGCAACCTTATTAATCCTAGACTCTAAATAAATAAAAATATAAAGACAGCAACCAGGGCGGAACAACATTTTGGATGCTGTCCTTAGTGATATGGGATACAACATCCACAGCCTGACCTGACGGGTCTGGCGGTCCTCATTCATCACTATTTCAGAGCGTACAGGTTAATTGAATCAGCATCGACCCGCAATGAAACGTTATCCGGCTATCGCACCCACTTCATTTTTCCTTTCAGCCCTGAGAATAGAAGCGAGTTGCTGGTACCATTGGCCAGCATGAAAGAGCAGTTATGTAAGAACCATCAATAGCAGATCTTTCGAGAGGGGCTCTGCAGGCAATTACATTATAGGACTGAAGCCGCAGGCATCAGACCCCACGGAAAATTTCTAGCTAGCAGTCTCTGGCCGGGGACCACCCCCACGTCAGGCGACGTGCCGGCTTCAGTCCTATATGTAATTGCCTACTGCAAGAGCCTCTCTCGAAGATCTACCGTTACAGTAAGTTCTTACATAACTATACTTTTTATGCTGGCTAATTTAGGTTACCAGCTGCTCAGCAACTATTTTCTCAAGGGCTTTGGAAAGTGGGGAGAGAATTGAAATGGGTCGATAGTTTGAGATGTCAGTTTTAGTTCCCCCTTTATGCACAGGAGTTACAAGTGTTGTGTTCCAGATGCTTGGAAACTGTGCATACCGAAAGTGGGAGCAAGGCAGAAGCAGGAAACTACAGACCTGTTAGTTTAACCTCAGTGATAGGGAAAATGATGGAATCACTTCTGAAGGAAAGAATTGTCAAGTATCTAGAGGCCAGAGGGGCACAGGACCCTAGGCAGCATGGATTCACAGCGGGAAGGTCATGCCAGACGAATCTGATAGATTTCTTTGACTGGGTGACCAAAGTAGTAGATCAGGGAGGAGCTGTGACATGGCCTACCTAGACCTTAGCAAGGCATTTGACACAGTCCCACACAAAGATTTATATACAAGTTAGCCAGCCTGGGAGTGGGTCCCAAGATGACAGCCTGGGTAAAGAATTGGCTGGAGAATAGGACCCAGAGAGTAACAGTAAATGGAGTCCACTAGAAGAAAGGAGGGTTACTAGTGGGCACCGTAGGGTTCAGTATTAGATCGTCCTCTCAATGTCTTTATAAACGACATTGCAGAGGGACTGAAGGAAAGGCATGTCTCTTTGCAGATGACACAAAGATCTGCAACAGAGTTGATGCACAGGGTGGGGTGGAAAGGATGAGAAGGGACTTGGCAAGGTTAGAGGAATGGTCAAATGTATGGCAGCTTAGATTCAATGCTAAGAAGTGCAAGGTGATGCACCTGGGAAACAAAAACCCAGGGGAAGAGTACACAATGGGGGGTGAGATACTAACAACAACAAAAATGGAAAGGGACCTGGGGGTAGTCATATCAGATGACCTAAAGGTGGGCAAGCAATGTGAGAGGGCAGCAAGGAGGGCTGGGGGGATACTGGGATGCATAGGGAGAGGCATCACCAGTAGAAAACAGGAAGTTATTATCCCTCTGTACAGACAGCTGGTGAGACCCCATCTGAGTACTGTGTGCAGTTCTGGAGACCCAATCCGAAAGACATAGACAGGATGGAAGCTGTCCAGAGGAGGGCACTAAATGGTGCAGGGTCTGCACCGGAAGACATATGAAGAGAGACGAAAGGAGCTTAATATGTGTAGCCTCGAGGAAAGGAGGGGGGGACATGATAGAAACGCTCAAGTACCTCAAGGAATCAACAAAGTCCAAGAGGGTAGCATCTTCAAAAAGAGGTGTGCAAGAACAAGAGGGCACAATTTGAAGATAGAGGGGGGCGTCTGAGGTAATTTAAGGAAGTATTTTTCACAGAGAGGGTTGTGGATGGCATGGAACGGCCTTCCAGAGGAGGTTGTGGAGTCAAATCAGTGGTGGAATTCAAGCATGCATGGGACAGTCATAAGGCCATTCTAGGGGTGGGTAGGAAGAAGCAGGCTGCTGGTTAACTAGGATCTGCAGCTTATCCAGTAGGTAGGAAATGGGCAGACTGGGTGGGCAAGCGGTCCTTATCTGCCGTCAAATTCTATGTTTCTATGTAAAGGGGCAGTCCCCCATGCCCGCCTTCCAGTTCTTTCCCGCCAAAGGCCAGAAAAGGCAAGACGAGAGAGAAGCGGATATTTCCCTCCCTGGAAAAGGAGCTGAAAAGCTAAGGGGATGGAGGGCGGGAGCAGATGTACTGCAAAGAGCTTCTCTCTAAGATCTACTGTTACTGTAAGTTCTACGAACTGGGCATTTCATCTTACTGAGAGGGCTCTTGCAGTAGGTAATTACATATAGGACAGAGTCCCAAGCAGTCTGGAACAAGGAGAAGCACTCGGGAGGAGGAAAACTACCAACAAATAAACCTCAGACTGTGAGGGTCTTAAGAAAGAAGACCTTGCAAAACAGCCAACCCGAAGCCTGCTCTATGGCGAGAGGCAATGTCCAAACTGTAGTGCTTCGTAAAGGTATGGACTTAAGTCCAAGTTGTGGCTGCGCAGATGTTTGCTGCTGACACATTCTTGAAACAAGCAGCAGAGGCAGCTACTCCTCTGGTGGAGTGACCTCTGACTTGACCCGGCAGGGTCTTGTGGTACTTGTAACAGAAAGTGATACAGTGAGCCAACCACTTCCATAGGTATTGCTTAGAAACTGCATTGCCCTCTCTTTTGTAGGCAAAAGAGACAAAGAGCTGATCTGACTTCCTGAGATCCTTAGTCCTAGTGGTATAGTATCTCAGGATCCTGTGAACATCCAGCGTATGCAAGAGGAATTCGCCTTGAATGGAGTGTTGTGTAAAGAAAGCAGGCAGCTCAATGGATCGGTTCAGTGTAGATTCTGCTACCACCTTAGGAAGAAACTTAGGGTTGGTGCGCAGAGCCACACTTTCCTTGTGGAAAATCAAACAAGGGATTCTGCACATCAAGGCCGGAAGCTCGGAAATCCGTCGAGCTGAAGTAATGACCACTAGGAAGAGAGTCTTCCAAGAGAGGAACTTCCAAGTCTGCTGAAGCCGCTGGTTCAAAGGGAGGCAGAGTAAGTTTCTCTAGGACAAAGTTCAAATCCCAAGGAGGCGCAGGAATATGGATAGGGTGTCTTAAATGAAGAGCCCCTCTGAGGAAGGTCTTGGAGACTTCCAACTGCGCGAAAGTCCTGTCACCAAAAGGGACGGGGTAGGCCGAAATGGCTGACATATGGACCTTCAAAGAGGTGACGCATGTAGTCCAGGACTCTCTCAACCGGGCAAGGGTTCCAGATCCTTCGAAGCGGCCCATATCAAGAAACGCTTCCACTTCATAGCATAGGTGGCTTGGGTAGAAGGCTTTCTGGCCTCCACCAAAATGTCTGCGACGAGCGAAGAAACCCCGAAACGGGCTTGGACTATGTCTGCAGGAGCCATGCGTGCAACTGAAGGGATCTGAGACTGAATGGACTAGGGTCCCCTGATCCTGGGTCAGCAAGTGCTGCGACAGAGGAATAGGAAGCGGAGGTACCTCCGAAAGCTGCCGCAGAAGACAGAACCAAACTTGCCTGGGCCAGAATGGAGCGATGAGTATCATTCAAGCTCCTTCTGACTGGAGTTTGTGTAAGACTCTCAAGATTAAGGGAATCAGAAGGAAGGCATAGATGAATCTGTCCTTCCAATCGAGAGACAGAGCATCCCGCCAAAAAATGCCTCACTCTGGAGCGATCAAGCAGAAGGCAGGAAGTTTTGCATTCAGAGGAGACGTGAACAGGTCTACCTGAGGGGTTCCCCAACACAGGAAGACTTCGCCTAGTAACTCCTGATCTAGTTCCCATTCATGGGCATCGGCAGACAACCGGCTGAGGTAGTCTGCCAGCATATTGTCTACTCCCGGAACATGCACTGCCGTCAGGTGAAGATTGTGCTGAGCTGCCCAACCCCAAACTCTCATTGCTTCCCTGCACAGAAGGTAGGAACAAGTTCCTCCCTGCTTGTTGATGTACCAGACCATGCACATGTTGTCCGTCTGGATTGCTAGATGACCGGGAAGAATACAAGAGTAGAGAGCTTGAAGAGCATAAAGAATGGCTCTGAGCTCGAGCACACCGATGTGTAGAGTGCGCTCGGGGCTGGACCAAGAGCCTTGAGTCCTGTGAGGTCCTAGATGGGCTCCCCAGCCATCTCCTGAGGCATCTGTTGTCAGCGTTTGGGAGGGAGGTTCTAGACAGAATGGAATTCCCTGGCAAAGGTTTTCCTGCACCATCCACCAATGCAAGTCCCAGATCATGGGGTTAGAGACCAGAACCTCCTGGTCCAGGTCATCCAAAGTCTGGTCCCATTGAAACCGAAGCGTCCATTGAGAAATTTTCATATGGAGCCAAGCGCGAGGGACTGTCAGGACTACAGCCACCATGAACCCGAGGAGGCAAAGGACTGACCAGGTGCCAACCCTTCTGCGGCTGGACAACAGACTTGCTTGCACCTGAAGGGTGTCCACCCTGTCTGGTGGCAGAAAGGCTTTGCCAATGGTCGTGTCCAGGATCGCCCCAATGAACTGAAGTCTTTGACAAGGGACCAGATGGGACTTGGCCTGGTTGATGGTGATACCCAGGCTGGTGAAAACCTGCTGGGTAAGAGAAAGGGAGCGCTGGAGTTCCTCCCTGGACGAGGCCACCAGGAGCCAATCGTCAAGGTACGGGAAAACCAGTACCCCCTGGATATGCAGGTGGGCCGCTACCACTGAAAGGCATTTGGTGAACATTCAGGGGGCTGAGGAAAGACCAAATGAGAGAGCCTTGAACTGGTAATGGCCCCCATGAAAAGAAAACCGGAGGAATTTGCGGTGGGAAGGGTGGTTGAGGAATTGCAGGTAGGCATCCTGCATATCCAATGCACACAGACACAGTCCCAGCCGAAGGAGTGGCAGAAGGCTCTGCAGAGAGAGTATTCTGAAGTGCTTGTACTCTACGAACATGTTCAGGGAGCTGAGGTCTAGAATAGGTCTCACGTCTCCCATTTTCTTTGGAACCAGGAAGAAATGGGAATAGTACACAGTCCCCCCAAAGGTGAGTGGGGACCGCTTCTACAGCCGCCTTCAAGGGAAGGGAGGATATTTCTTCCTGAACCAGAGGAGATGCTCCAAGAAGTAAGACCACTTGGGGGTGGTCTTCTTGGTGGTTTCTGAAGAAACTAGATTGAGTGTCCTCTTGCTATCAGCTGGAGCACCCAAGCATCTGAAGTAATCCTCTCCCAGCCCGGCAGATGGAAGGAGAACCTCCCTCCTACCAGTTCCTCTGGAGTGTCCAGAGGCTGTGGGAGAGGAAAGGAGTCAGGAGGTGTGAGGCAGCATGGCGGCTCCTGCAGCTTTTTTGGGTGGTGGAGTCTTGGCTGCTGTAGGGGCCCCACGCTTATTGGCCTGCTTGCCCTGAGATTTCACTTTTGGTCGAGAACATCTGAGAAAGGGGCAACACTGTCCCTGAGTGGGCCTGTACAAAGAGTCAACAGACTTAAGTGCAGTGCCCTTCTCTTGCAGGTCGGTGATGATGTCTTTGACATCTCCACCGAACAGCACCAAACCCCTGAAGGGCGCATCCTGAATAGCAGATTGTACTTCAGGGACCAATCCTGACACCCGGAGCCAGGCATGATGCCAAAGGCCCATGGCGAAAGCCGAATTCCTACCAGCAGTGTCCACTGCATCGTACATGGCATGTAGCATGTGCCTACTGGCCGAACAAGCAGATCAGACTAGATCAGCCACTTCCTGCTTGGTTTGAGATTCAGGAAGGGAGTTCAGTTTGGATTCCACCTGACTCAGGATAGTCTTCTGGTAATCCCCCATATGAGCGACATAATTCAGGGCCCTGATTCCCAGTGAGGAAGAAACGTACACCTTCTTCCCATACTGGTTCAGAAGATGGGATTCCTTGTCCGGTGGAGACGAGCTAAGGTGCTTCGGGTTAGCCGACTGGCCATGAGTGGTGCTAAACACAACAGAATCAGCTTTTGGGTGTGTATTCAATGAATACACACCCTCAGGAGCCTGGTATAGCCTATCCTCCTTCCTTGGAAGGGGGCTACCGCGGACGGTTGTGTCTAAATAGTGGAAACAAGGTCTGCGTGAGGCTCGATCCAGGGTGGAATCAATGTTGGAGCTGTTTCAGGTAAATCCAGATGGGCAGCGAGTTTCTTCCACTGTGGATCTGGCTCCAGAGATTGCCACTGGTGGACCTCCTGGATCTTTCTCAAGAACTCCAAAAAAGAAGGATCTTCCGGAGGAGACTTCGGAAGAGTCCTTGGACTGGGACGGTCTGGAGAGTGAGGATCGGAGCACCCCGCCGAATCGGAGTCTGAGGTCTCCAAAGAAGTGTGAGAAGAAGACTCCACCCTGTGCGAGGGAGAAACGGACCCCTTGGGGAGCCCTCAGGGAAGTGTGTCCTCCCGGGCCCTGGCACCTGAAGGTTCACCTCGGGTGTCGGGCGGGGGGAGGGAGTCTCTCGTCTCCGGCAAAGGGGATCCAGTACCGGAACCGTCGTTGGTAGATGGCTCTCCACCTCCCTTGTGAGTTGAGCCTTGGCCTCAGCCCACCAGGCAGCCAGTCTCTCCTTCAAATCCACCAGCGGCTGGGGGGGCAGTGGAGGAGGGGGATACGGATACTGGGGGTATCCGTAAGGTGAGCATCCATAGCACAACGGCAGGAAACCTGGTGTCAGGTACTGAGGCGACAGGTACTGCGGCGGATAGGCCGGCGTCGGGTACTGCGGTGCGGGATACTGCGGTCCCAGGTAGGACGGGGTCGGATACCCGGGAACCAGGGGCTCCAATGGAGCAGAAGGCCCTGGGAGAGGCCCGGCAGGTGGGACAGGTACAGGTAGCCTGGTGGGCATCGTGTCCAGCATTGCGACGGCGTCCAGCAAAGGGATGTCACCTGGCGTCGGAGCCGGCGTCCGAGTGTCCGGCGTCAGGTTATCCGACCCAGCGGGAGGGGAGTCCTGACAGGAGCGCATCGCTGCCCCTTCGTGTCACCTGGGGAAGGAGGACTGAAATCCCCGGGGTCCAACAGGGGAGACGCTAGAGCCTCAGTTGTCAGCAGCAAGCGTTGCGGCGAGCCGGGGATGGTGGACTGGTCGGCTGGGTCCGGTGTCAGCTCTAGTGCTGTGCCTCCGTCGGAGGGGCTGACATCCGCCTTACTGGCGAGATCTGGGCGGGCGTCAGAGGAGCCGGCGTCCGACTTATCGGATCCGACACCCGACAAAGGCCGCGATGGAGGAGCGGTCTTGGCGGGCGTTTTTGAGGCCGTGCGCTGCCCCAGAGGGTTGGGTGTCTTAGTGGCCTTGTCCAGGCAGACATCGGTAGCACCAGCGTCTGACTTACCGGACCCGCTCGACCCGGAAGGCCGCACGGTGGCGGCCTTCCCGAGAGCGGTCGCCTCCTTTGTCCCAGAGGCTCCCGATAAGCCCGAGCACGAGCCCGATGGGAGGGCTGCCGCTGCCTTGGAAGCCTTCAAGATGGCCACCGAGGAGCGGTCCCCAAGGGGGGGACATTACCTTGAGCACAGCTACTCCCGCCAGAGTCGCGGTGGCCGTGGAAGTGGAGTCCTGGTGCTTCTCCTTCTTCTTGTGGTGTCCCTCAGGGGAAGTTGAGGCCTGCTGAAGCTTCTTCAGTTCCTTCTTCATGGACGACATCTTTTTCTTTAAGATATGGGACTCCAAGGAATGCTGCCTCCGTTTGTGGGTGGCAGGGTTGAATTGTTGGCAGCGCTGGCACTTCTCCACGGGGTGTTCCAGGCCTAGACAGAAGAGGCATAGGGAGTGACCGTCCTTATGCGGGAGCTGGGCGCCGCACAAGTTGCACTTATTTTTATGTGAATCGGATGGAGTATGGGACGACATACACGGCAGATATCGAATTATGTTTGAGAAAAATGAGAAAAAATGCGGTAATAAAACAGACGACAGACTGACGAAGCAGAGTGAACTTAACCGCGAGGCGCTTTCACAAGTTAATGGCGAGAAAGAACTGGAAGGCGGTATGGGGGACCGCCCCTTTATACCGACGTCGCCTGACGCCGGTCACCTGATGTGGGAGCGGTTCCCCGCCAGAGACTGCTAGCCATAAATTTTTCTGTGGGGTCCTGATGCCTGCCGGCTTCAGTCCTATATGTAATTGCCTACTGCAAGAGCCCTCTCGAAGTAAGATGATACAGTGCCAGCAACAGCACGGCTTAAGGAAACAACTTAGTATCATCTCCGCTTTATTAGAGTATACCAACTTCACGCATCAGGCCTTTGATAACAGCCAACTGGTGGGCTCCAAAATGATAGACTTAACGAAGGCCTTTCACTTAGTTAACCATTCTCTTCTCCTTAACAAGCTCTCCAGGTTAGGACTGTCCATGGCATGGACACCGTTACCTGGTTCAAAGATTACCTGACCAGATGCTCCCAGAGGGTCAAAATAAATGGGACCATGTCCAACTCATGTCCCATCACAGTGGGGGTACCCCAGGGCTCAATCCTTGGACCCCTACTTTTCAGTATGTTCATCAATGACCTTCCCTTGGCATGCCCGGACTCACAGGTCCTCCTCTATGCAGATGACGTGGTGATCTACACCCGAAGAAGCTGCCAATAAGAATTAAAGGCCAACCCTTCAGAGTAGCTTCTCGGCCCTGGAGCAATGGTTTTCCCACAATATGTTACACCTAAATTACAAGAAAACCCAAACCATACTGACCATATGTCACCAAAAAAAAAGAACAAGCTCCAACCCTTTGTTATCCTTAACTTGGAAGGCAAAGCCCTGGAACAGGTCAACACTTTCAAATATTTAGGTGTCTACCTAGATGACAATCTCTCTTTTGCACACCACGTCGACCAAGCAGTAAAAACAGTAAATAAAAACTGAGCGCCTTTTATAGACACAAACCGTACTTGACCGAGGAGGCTAGATGGCTAGCAGTTGCCTCCTCAGTCCTCCCTGTGATAGACTACGGGCTAGTGGTCTACAGTGCAGCCACAGACTCGATTCTTCACAGAGTAAATGTCATCCTTAAAGCGTGTTGCCTAGTCCTAGGTGCTGACACAGTGATGCACACCTGCAACCTCTACATCAATATAGGATGGCTACCTCTTGACCTACGTATCAAGTACTAAGCATGCCTACTTGCCAAAAAGGACCCTGCTTGGTCTCTCCTCCCTCTCTTTTAACTTGCTCATCTGCCCAGCTCATCGCAAACACTGCCCTCAGGAAATCCCTACAAGTACCTTTTTGTAAGGCCAACCTGGTCAAGCACTCCTTCCCTGTTAAGACTGCAGACTTGGCTATATGAGCTCCCAAATGCTATACTGGACTTGTCCATCACTAGTCATTTGAAATCTGCCTTGAGAAAGTACTTTACATCTAAAATAACCTGCAACTGCACTTAAATACCTAACATAACCCGCTTGTGGGACTACATAATCCAACTCACACCTCCCTCCCTCCCTCCTCTCCCCCTCATCCTCCTACACCTTCCCCTTATCCCCCCATGTTCCTGCCTACCCCAATAATGCTAACTTATAGAGGCTGTTTACCCATTTCTAGATCGAATGAAGGTCATGTTGTTGAAATGCTTGTCCAAATCATTGTATTGCTTGTGACTCATTCAAATACTGCTCTGTAACGTATGACGTGGAACCTTTGTAAATGAGCCCTGGATCAAGGGTGTATCTCCGAAATATTAATAAAGATAAAGACATTAAAAACGTAATGCTACTGAATTTCTGGAGAACAGCGACCATCAGATGGTCACTTTTATTACTGACAAGCAGACCAAGGTAGTTAAGAACAAGACTAAAATTAAGTGCTTTAATAGGGCAAATCTTAAAACTATGCAGGAAGAGTTGAGCAAATGGAGGTGGGAAGAGAATTTAGGGGTAAGAATGTGAATGGTATGTGGGGAGTCCGGGTCAACAAAATCAGGGAGCATGAGAGGAAATTTGTCCCAGAGAAAAATAAGTATGCAAACCTTTATGGCTGAACAAGAAGGTATTGAACAAAATCAGGCAAAAAATGATGTTATGTAGGCATGCTAAGGTTACAGGAAGACCTGATCATTGGGAGCAGTATGTTAAACATGAAAAAGAATGTAAAAAGCTAATGAGGATGACAAAAAAAGATAAAGAAACTGAAATAGCAAAGAGCTCAACCCTAAATTGTTTTGAGCTTATGTAAGATACAAGAAGGGCAATGGTAGAACAGTAGGAACCCTAAAGGAAGATAGTTCAACTGTCACCAATGATCAGGAAGCATCAGACTCCCCTAAATGATTACTTAGCATTAGTATTTCAGAATCTCAGACTGACACAGTTAAGGTGCAGGTCGAGGATATCACACCTGATAGAACACTAGACATTATAAAAAAGGGTCTTGTAAATTGAGTACTGTGATTCGCTGATGGTAGTCTATAAGCCCTACATTAATCTTTAATTAATGTACTTGTACAGCCGCTTCACATGAGTAGTGATTTCAAATATCAAGTACGGACCTTTCTAAAATTATTTTTTCAGAATCTTTATCCGCCATTACCGTTACTCCCTCAACAGTCCTAGGCTGCGCATAAATCCTCTGACCACTGAAGAGCCACATAAATATTCATAAAAAAAAACACAACAAACAAACAAAACTGATAAAAGCAAAAGGACAATTGACTGGTTAACAACATATAAATTTATTTCGATATGTGCAGTGCTACTAGCACAAATGACTCCATAGAGTGTGTCCGAAGCACAGAGTTTTAGCTGTTGTTATGGCACTAAACACTGAAACAAATGTAAGCATCCTTGTCTGTTCTTATTGAAAATGAAATAGACAATCTGACTGCCCAGCACTGTATTTCAAACTGTTTTTGTGTACCTCTCAGGTGAACGCTTTGCAGAGCTCACATCAGTTCCTGCAATCCTCTGAAGTGCCATGATAGCAAGCGGGCCGGGGTCAGCTAAACATGGGACATGTGAGCATGCTTTCACAGTGGAATCTTTGCTGCCTACATAGTACAGGCTCTGGGAAATACAGAAACCTGTTGCAGAGGTCACAGAAGTTTCTCCAATCCGCAGGAGTGCAGTAAGAGTGACCCAGTGAGTGAGTGGGCGGGGGGGGGGTGGTATGATTGAACATGGGAACCTGCTTCGGCAACAGTATTGCCTGCTTAGCAAATACTGTAGGTTCTGCGAAAACTTTCACAGCCCACAACAGTTCTCTGATCTTGTTCTTTGTATTCTCGACTGCACTCCTGGATGGTCTCGGCATAGTGATAATGTTGCCATGGCAACGCCCGCATGGGAAGTACTACGGAACCAGACAAGACAGTAACAGTACAGACTGGAAAGTTACCCCTAATAATCTAAGAGTTTCCTAATGTACAGCATAAAAATCAAGTCAGGATTTCTACGCTGTACAGAGATCACCTCTGGCACTTCCTGCTTTGGGTGCTGTGGAGCGCACTTACACTGAAGCGATCGTTCTCAGCCATGGTAACAGCTGCGGAGGGCCTATTTTAATAAAATATAAGGTAAAATGTAAATACTAGATAGTAGACATTGCAATCTGTCTAATATTTCTGAAGACCAATTTTTATAATAGCAATAAGGTACTCCCAGGGGTTATATTAATGTGCAAGTTAATCATCCCTAGGGCGTATAGCACCCCAACTGGTGATTAACTGGAACATTAACATAACCCCTGGTCGTACCTTACTGCATAATCAACAAAAGGGAGGAATATGAAGCCTTGACAACTTTAAATAAAAGAAAATCCATGGGGCCAGAAGAACTTGACCCCATTTTATTAACTGAAGTGGTGGCAGTGCTTGCTGACCCCATAACTAATATTTAAGTAATCTTTGGAAACAGGTGAGGTACTGGATGATTGGAGAAAGGCTATAGTGGAGCCAGTTTATAAGAAGGGAAGCAAAGCTCTGAAGGAAAACTACAAGCCAAGTTAGCCTCACATCTGTGTTGGGAACAATCATGGAAGCGATCCTAAGGAAAATTATAGAGAATCACCTCAGTCTCGTGGGGCTATGGGACATAAATCAACACAGATTTAGAAGGGGTAGATCATGTCAGACAAACGTAATAGGCTTTTTTGAAAAGGTGAGCAGGGCACTTGATAATGACAAACTGGCTGATGTGGTACACCTGGACTTTTCTAAGGCGTTTAATACAGTCCGACATGCAAAATTGATTAATTGCCTTCAAAAATATAGTTCTGACAGCAGGATTATAACATGGGTAAGAGAGTGGTTGAAGCACAGGTCTCAGGTAGTTAGATTGAATGGTGTTGATTCTGGCAGTGGGGAGGTGACTAGCGGGTTTATCCAGGGGTCTGTGCTGGGACCCACGTTGTTCAACATATATTTATTTATTTATTTAGTTTTTGTTGACCGGGTAAGGTGCGCTAGCCATAGCAATGACTATTTTCAGGCAGGACCCGGGAGGTTACAGAAAAAAAACATAGTTGAAACAAAGACAGTACAGTTATAAAACAGTAGATACTTAGACAATAATGATACATAGCAGGCAGGAGAAAACAATGGTTGCAACTGAGTCCTTTCAGGCACGACCCAGGAGTTTACACAAACAAAACATTATTGAAACAATGACAGTATGATTATAGAACAGTAGACGTGTAGGCAATATGAACATACGAAATTTGCCAGCAGATAGAGGCATAGAGGTCTATCAAGTCTGCTTGAATGTGCAGCTAGCACTCCTTATTCTGCAGCTGCCCCTCCCTTCCACCCTTCCCCTTCATTAACCCTCCCCCTTGTCCTGTCCCATCCTCGCTTGAAGCAGTCCACTGTTCTACTGCATACCACTTCAGCAGGTAACGCATTCCACCCAGCCACCACCCTCTCTGTAAAAAAGTGTCTCCTCATCTCCCTCCTGAACCTTCCTCGCTCCAGTCTCATATCATGGCCCCTGGTGTCCCTCCCTCCTTACTTTGAACAGCCCTCTGTACCTGTCTTGTTTATTCTTTTCATGTATTTAAAGGTTTCAATCATGTCACCCGCCTCCTCTCTTCCAGTGAGTACATGTTCAACTCCTTCAACCTCCTCTCGTATGATAAGTCCCCCAGCCCCTTGATCATCTTTGTCACTCTGCGCTGCACCCCCTCCAGTAACTTAATGTCCCTCTTCAGATACGGACGCCAGTACTGCACGCAGTACTCCAGGTGTGGTCGAACTAATGACCTATACAGTGGCAGAATCACCTCCTCCCTCCTCGAGGATATACCCCTTGGAATACAACCCAGCATTTTGTTGGTCTTTGCAGCTGCCTTCCTACATTGTGCCGAGTTGTTCATTGACCCTGTAATGAGCACACCCAGATCCTCCTCTGTCTGGGCTAGCTGCACTCCCCCTAGCTGGTAACTCCTCCTTGGATTCTTCATCCCAAAATGCAGCATCTTGCACTTTTTGGCATTAAAGCCCAGTTGCCAGGTGTCTGACCAGGTTTCAAGCTTTGCCAGATCATCCTGCAACCCCTGCCATCCCCTAGGTCATCCACCACCGCGCCTACCTTGGTATCATCAGCAAACAGACTGATCTTGCTCTTGATGTCCCATGATATGTCTGCAATGAATATCCCAAACAACACTGGTCCCAACACCGAGCCCTGTGGAACACCGCGTCACTGCCCTTGGGTGGAGAGCTCCCCACCCACCACCACCCTCTGTTGCCTTCCCTGCAGCCAGTTTCCTACCCATCTCACCAGCTTTGCACCCGCCTCTGTGCCTACTAACTTCCTTCCCAGCCTTCCATGTGGCACTGAGTCGAATGCCTTACTGAAGTCCAGATACAGGACATCCACTGCATGGCCCCTGTCCAGTTGCCTAGTTACCCAGTCATAGAACTCCACCAGGTTGGTTTGGCAGGATCTGCCACGTATGAAGCCATGCTGTCTGCTGTCCTGTAGTGCTTTGGCCTCTAGGAGGGCCACCAGCCTCTCCTTCAGGATAGTCTCCATTAGCTTACCCACGATGGATGTGAGGCTCACTGGTCTGTAGTTTCCCGGTTCATCCTTGGGGCCACTCTTGTGGAGGGGCACCACATGAGCCATCCTCCAGTCCTGAGGTACACACCTCAATGTAGTGAGGCATCAACAGGGTCTGCAGGTCCTGCAAGGACCTCTGCCAGCTCCTTCAGTACCCTGGGTGGATGCCATCTGGGCCTGGCGCCTTGTCCACCCTCAGTGCCTTCAAACCCTCTCGAACTCTGCTCTCCATGATTTCCATCTGTCACCACTTCCCACCCTGCTTCTGCCATTTCTCCCACCTTGGGTGTCACCCCTTCTCTTTAGTAAATACTGAGCAGAAGTACTCATTCAGTGCTTCGCCTTATCACACCCTGCTTCCACCCAACCCCCCTCCTTCCTAATCCTTACTATGTGGTCCTTACAGCCCTTTTCTCCCTCATGTACTTAAAGAAGTCCTTCTCCCCCTTCTTAATGCCTTGTGCCAGCCTGAGTTCCGGAGATGCTTTGGCTCCCCTTACTGCCCTTGTCACCTCCTTCGATTCTGTCAAGTACTCCTCCCTGTCCCCCCCCTCCCTGTTTTCTTGTACTTCCTAAAGGCATAATAATAGTACCGTGCAGGCAGAAGAGCACAATAGGTACAACAGAAGAAAAAATTACTCACCATAGTAATGTTATTTCTTCTAATGGAGTCTTGCTGTATTCAGACATAATGCAGTTAGCCCCAGCACTTGAACTGCCCCGGAGAGGAAAGAGTTAACTCCATGCAGAAGCATGGAATGTTGAGCTCGAGCTCGGTTTTCAAACCTCTGTCTGTGGTACTTACCAGTGCAACCATCAGATTCTTACAAGCAACTAACTAACTTAACACTAAAATGTGGAAATTGTTTGAACACATAGCCAAAAGGCAAAATACTTTTTGGGGTCCAAAAAAGACTCAAGTTGAGAACCCAAGAAGAAATAAGGTAGTGACAATTCAAACTATGCAACACAAGAAGGAAAAACATAACAGTTACCCCACCAAGAGGGAGGGTACAAGGTACACCCCTGAGGTGCAACACTGTGTCTGTCAACCCACTTCCCAAAAACAGGTTCTGAGAGGGGAGGCGGGGGGAGGTCTGAATACAGCAAGATTCCATTAGAAGAAACAACATTACTCTGGTGAGTAATTTTTTCTTTAAACAACATGAAGTCCTGCTGTATTCAGACATAATGCAGACTACCAAGCAGTTCCCTATGGAGGAGAGAATGCAGAACCTACTTTGGGAACAGACTCTGCAGTACTGCAGTGCCAAACCTAGCATCACTCCTAGCCTGGATGTCCAGAGAGTAATGCTTGGTGAATGTATGTACTGTTTTCCAGATGGCTGCTTTACAGATCTCTAACAAGGATATATCTCTGGCTGCAGCTAGAGTAGCAGCTGTACCCCTAGTCGAGTGAGCCCTCAGGCCTGAAGGGGGTGTTCTACCCAATTTGTCATAGCAAAATTGTATACAGGAAACAATCCACCTGGCAATAGTTCTCTTAGTGGCAGGCTTACCTTTCCCCACCTCACCATAAGTGAGGAACAATTGAAGACAGTCATTTCTGTGTGCCTTAGTATGCTTTATGTAGTAGCTAAGTGCCCTTTTAACAGCCAAACTGTGTAATCTTCTTTCCCCTTGGGAAGAATGGTCAGTGAAAAATACAGGAAGAGAGATAGACTGGTTTAGGTGAAAATTCGATACCACTTTAGGCAAGAACCTCTTATTAGTTCTTAGAACCACTTTATCCCTATGGAAGGATATGAAGTCAGGTTCAACTGACAGGGCCTGTTATTCGCTAATCCGCCTGGCAGAAGTAATAGCTACCAGGAACACAGTTTTCCAGGTCAAGTACTTCAATTCAGCCGAAGCCACAGGCTCAAAGGGTGGCTGCATAAGCTGAGCAATGCAGACATTAAGATCCCAAGGCGGAGTAGGCTCCCTAAAGGAAGGGTTAATGTGAACCAGGCCTTTGAAAAACTTCCTGAAAACAGGATGAGATGCCAGGGAAGAGCCCTTCCCTGCTGAAAGGAATGCAGAGACAGCTGCTAGACGAACCTTCAGAGTGGCAGGCCTAGACTATTCAGATGAGCTAGATAATCTAAGGTTGTGGAAATGCCTGCAGAATAAGGCACAATACCTTTCTGAGAGCACCAAATACTGAACCTCTTCCATTTGGAATTGTAAGTTTTTCTAGTGGAAGGTTTCCTGGAGACCTTCAGAATATCCAGAACTCCCTGAGAGAGATGCAGAGCTGCATATTCTAACTCATCAAGAGCCAGGCCTTGAGGTTCAGAGACTGGAGATTGGGGTACCAGATCCGCCCCTGGGAGGAGGAGAGAAGATTGAATTTCCTGGGAAGAGACAGGGGACGTGAGACAGACAGGGACAGCAGTACAGGATAACAGGGTTGTCTGGCCCAATCTGGAGTCACCAGTATCACTGTGAAGAGTTGAGTTCTTATCTTGATCAGAACTCTGAACAGGAGAGGGAAAGGAGGAAAGGTATAGAGAAACCTGCCCTTCCAGTTCAGAATGAGGGCATCATGGGGAACTGTCCCCAGGACTGGAGGTCTGCAGCAAAACAGAGGAAGCTGGTGATTGTCTGGTGCTGCAAATAGATCTATTTCTGGAATGCCCCACTTGGAGAAAATTATCCTCAGAATGTGAGGATTCAAGGACCATTCGTGATGCCCCTGAGAAATCCTGCTCAGGGCATCTGCCAGCACATTGTCCTTCCCCTGGAAGATGAACTGCTACCAGGGAAGTCTGAAGGGAATAGGCCAGAGACCATATCTTCATGGCCTCTCTGCACAAGGCTGTGGACCGAGTGCCTCCCTGCTTGTTGATGTACCATACTGTGGTAGTGTTGTCCGTCCTGACTTGGACCACCTTGCCTTTGACTGAATCCAAAAAGGTCTGAAGGGCTAGAAAACTGCCCTGAGTTCCAGGAGGTTGATATGAAGAAGAGACTCCTGCGGGGATCAGATCCCCTGAGCTGTTAGGGCTCCCAGGTGGGCTCCCCAGCCTAGGAGAGAAGCATCCGTAGTCAGTACTACTGATGGAAGTTGAGAGAGAAATGGAACCCCTTGTCTGAGGTTGTCCTGGTCCAGCCACCACTGGAGAGCCTGGACCGGAGTTCAGGTCACTGGAATCAGTTTGGTGAGAGAATCTGTTCTCTGTGACCAAAAGGACCTTAGATGGAACTGAATGTCCCGCATCTGAAATTTGGCTCCTTGAACCACTGCAGTAGAGGCTGCCATGTGGCCCAGGAGTTGGAGGAACTGTCTCGCTGGAAGAGAAACCTGAGGCCAAAAGGAGGAAGCGAGGTCTACTAAGGCCTTCACCCTTGCCAGAGGAAGGAAAGCTTTTGCTTGGGTAGTATCCAATTCCACCCCTATGAAGGTGAGAAGCTATACTGGTTCGAGGACAGATTTTGGCAGACTGAGAAGAAACCCCAAGGAACTGAGCAAGTCCTAAGTGGTTTGCAGAGCTGACCTGACCTGGTCTGAAGACTGCCCTACTAGGAGCCAGTCATCCAGATATGGAAAATTGGTGATACCCTGTCTTCTGAAGTAAGTCACCACTACTGCAAGGCACTTTGTGAACACCCTTGGAGCTGATGTTAGGCCAAAAGGCATGGCCCTGAACTGATAATAGCCTGAAGGGAACTCGAACCTGAGGTATTTTCTGTGGGAGCACCTTACAGGGATATGGAAGTAGGCATCCTTGAGGTCCAGTGATGCTAGCCAATCTCCTGGCCTTAAAGAGGGAAGGATTATTCCCAGAGTTACCATTTTGAATTTGGGTTCTGAAATGTGTTTGTTCAGATACCTTAGATCCAGGATGGGTCGCCACTCCCCTGTTTTCTTTGGAGTGAGGAAGTACCTGGAGTACAGGCCTTTTCTCCTGTGTTGAGTATGAACCTTCTCTACGGCTCTGAGAACCAGGAGAGAGGAAACCTCTGCCTCTAGGGCAAGGGTTTCTGAAACTGATGCAGGTGGAAAAGACTTTGACCTCCTTTTTGGGTACCTTTTGAAGCTGAGGGCTAGTCCCTGGCTTGCTACTTTTAGGACCCACTTGTCTGAGGTAACAGACTTCCAGGCCTGAAAGCAGTAAGCCAGCCTGCCTCTTACTGGGATTGGAGAGTCCACCCGGGCTGACACCTCAGGGTGTCTGCTTGGCAGGAGCCTTAGATTGGGAGGAAGAAGCAGCCCTGCTCATCCCCCTTCTACCCCTCTCTCAGAAAAACCCTCTTTGTGGGTAAGATGAGGAGGCCTGGGCTTGGTAAAAAAGGCCTGTGAAAAGGCCTGCCCCTGTTGCTTCTGAGGAGTGGCTTGCCTTTCCTTGGCCTGTGCACTCCTGTAAGTGGTTCTATATTCGTCCATTTTCTTCATGTAAGCCTCTGTCTGCCCCCAAACAGAGAGTTACCAACTACAGGAAAATCCATAGCCTTAGACTGGGTGTCCTGTGATAGGCTAGTACATCTGAGCCAAGCATGCCTTCTGAGAGACACAGATGTAGCCATGACTCTGGATGCCACATCGTTGGAGTCGACAGCAGTGTGAAATTGTACTTTGGATGCCTCAATTCCATCCGCAGCCACCTCCTCCAGCTCTTTGGCTAGCTGGGGAGGCGTTTAGCCAGTTCCAGAACCGTATCCCACCTGGACTTCTGGTACCTGGCTGTGTAGGCCATATAATTTGCCTGCCTGAGTCCCAAAGAGGATGCCAAGTATAGTTTCTTGGCCTTGTCTGGGGCATGTGAAGCCAAAAGAATGTTTGCCCTGTCACAGGCTACAGCCTGCACTACCCCAGCATGGCTGCTATGTGAATAAAGGAACTCCACAGCTGAGCCTGATAACATGCATATCCTGTCTATTCTTTTATCTACAGGAGGTAAAGAGTTAAAGAGTCTGTAGAATCTTTTGTGTCCGTTTCCCCAAGGACTTGTGAAGGGGAATAAACAACCTTTTGGACTCTGGGATGTCCATCATCTCCACAATATCAGGCTCTTCTTCCTCCTCAGCAGCTTCAACCAAAGGGAGCTGGATGGTTTCCGCCACCTTCTTGTAAAACAAGAAGTGAGAAAGGGACTCAAAGTCTGGGAGGGGAGACAACAGAGGGTCTGTCTGGGGAGATGTCCAGTTCAATGGGCACATCCAGACCCCCACTGTCGTAGTCATCATCGGATAGTCTTCGCTCCCTCCCACTCCTCATAGAAAGCATCTGGATTGTAATCTGAAGAGCCGGTTCTGATCGAACTGACCGCCGACCGGGCGTACCGGTTCGGACGGAACCGACGGCGAATGGACATTACTAATTGGTTTTGGCTATCTCGTCCAAGGGTTGAGTAAGCGGTGTTGATCCGAACCGGAAGACTTCCGTTTCTGTTTTGGCGGACTCGACCCTCAGAGTCGGTTTCTGTTGCCCGAGGAGGTATCGCTTAGGTCAGTAGGCACTTCCTCAGGTTCGCCGCAGAATCAACCGGGCTGGCCATCCGGCTCATTGACCTTCTTGGCCTCCCTTTCCTTCAACCTACTCAATCTTTTTTCTAGAGTGGTTTTAGGAAAGTTTTTGCAAATTTGGCAGTCTGACCGGAGGTGGTCAAACCCCAGACAATAAACACAGATGAGGTGGGGGTCGGCCTTGGCAAAGGCCTCCCCACACTCAGTACAGTGCTGAAACCCAGTGGGACTGGTTTTCTTTTTGGGTTTCTCAGACATGGCCAACCTACCAAAATTACCCTATAGAAACATTCAAGCCAGGTAATACCAATCGATCAGTAACAACTGTGTCACGGTTTTGGAAAAGAACCGAGAAAAAGTCTGGTTCTTTTGAAACCGATCGGTACCGGAACACACTCTAAAATAACAAATTTAAAATTAGAAGGAAATACAAGGTCAGTTCCTAACCGGACCGACCGGGGAAGAAACCGAAGAAACCAATAATTTCCACAAGCTATTTAAAATAAAATACAGTCACTACCTATCTACCACACTACCTGTACCGTAGACAGAGGCTGGAAATCCGAAAAAACAATAAAGTACAAATTTTAAACCGAACGCTTTACTTTTACCGAACCGAGCAGAGGAATCTCTGGAGCGACTTCACTGTTAGGCGGAGTAAAGAATCTGACAGTTGCACTGGTAAGTACCACAGACAGGTTTGAAAACCGAGCTCGAGCTCAATGTTCCATGCTTCTGCATGGAGTTAACTCTTTCCTCTCCGGGGCAGTTCAAGTGCTGGGGCTAACTGCATTATGTCTGAATACAGCAAGACTTCAAGCTGTTTGAATCAACAATAATGAATAACATAGAAGTATATGAGAGCAATACAATAAAATAAAGCCATCTGGCAATATTCAGGAAGCAAGCAGGGTGATATTTTTACAATGAAAGTACTTTTATAATGTCCATGTAAGAATGGATGTAGGAGTAGAGGGAGTGAACTGGGGTATGGATGCAATGGAAAGGAAAAAGACAGGGAAGGGGAGGATAGGATAGAAATTTAAGGCAACTAGAGGGAATTAGTACTAGCTATAATAAAGATAGGATGAGGAGGTGATTGGGGACAGTGCAGAGCTTAGTTATAGGGGATACACTCAGAGGGTCATGAGGGGGTGAAGAGATCAGGAAGCGACAAGTGGCTAAGGGGGTTTAAAGCAGGAGCATTAACCAGCAAGATAGTCTGCCAATTTTTAAAGAGGCATGAGATGTTGTTATGTCACTAAGCGTGAGCATAACAAAGGGTGGGGTGGGGGGTTAGGAAATTACATCAAAATAGGACAAGTAGTTGAATCATCTAAACAGGTTACTAAATTATAAGGGGAACTAAATGAACTATATGAGTGGGCAACATTAAATAAAACGAGGTTCAGCTTGGAAAAAATGTGTAATTATGCATTTCAGCAAGAAAAACACCATGGCAACTTATAAAATTGGTGACCACTAGATAAAAGTGACTGACAGTGAGAAAGACTTGGCAGTGTGGTTATCAAATGATCTCAGAGCTGATCTTCATTGAAATGAGACAGTTGCTGAACGTAACAGAATCTTGGGGTGGATAATGAGGAATATTACTAGCACAGAAAGAGATGTGGTGCTGCCCATATACAGAGCCCTGGCGAGACCACATATGGAATATAGTGGCCAGTTTTGGTCTCCAAAGGATGTAGGCAACATTTCTAAACTTGAAAAGGTGCAGAGAAGAGATACTAAACTAATAAGTGGACTAAGGGATGTGAACTACAAAAAGAGAATGAAAACCTGGAATTGTTCTCATTAGAGATGAGAAGGTTGAGAGGGGACGTGATAACAGTCTGTAAAGACTTTACAGAATCCAGATCTTAGGAGCCGTCTAGGTTTAGATTTTAAGGTTAATACTTGGGATACCAGATATCACAAGTTCCTATTAAATGGTAGACATTTCAGGACTACCAAAAGGAAGCATTGGTTCACACAGAAGGTGATTCACTACCAGAAGAGAGCGTGACCAGTGATAAATGTTTTTAAAAGCAGACTAGACAAGCACCTTCTGGGGGCAGGACACGTGGCACCACCCGTTAAATAATGGCAGACAGGCTAGATGGGCTGTTGCTCCCTCTTGTCTGTATAACCTATGTTCTTATGATTTAATTCTTTTATCATAGGATTTTAACATTTTTGTACTTAACAGTGCTGATTAAGAACAGCAATTATTTTAACATTATAAATCGAGGGAGCACTCCAGAACAATCTGAGCATTCCTTTCCTCTGCGCATGAGACACTCTTACGCTGTGAAGGGTGTCTCATATGTAGATGCACTGGAACAGGCACACTCAAGGACAGTTTAAAAAAAAAATATATATATATATATATATATATATATATTATTGATAGCGCTCAATCAATAATATAATAATAAATCCCCCAGAGCCACTCACTGGTGGATACAAGTGGTTTCACTTGCATTCTGCTCGGTCCTGAACAACTCAGCTTTGCTTCACTGTTCTCTCTTGAGCAGAACGCGCGTAAAACCACTCTTATCCAGCAATGAGTGGCTATGGGGGACATATTAAAATATTAAATGGTTTGTTTTTTCTAAAACTTGATTAGGCACCCTAGTTATCTATTTTTCTTGTACCAAAGTAAGTAGATGTTAAACAGGGCTTCATTATTTAAAGCAGCAGTGCAACAAAATTGGGTAAAACATTTGATCCAGCCTGTTTTCACTATATTAGAAAACAGGCATCTCCCAGTTTTATTTAGTGGTGAAATTTTCTAGTTCCATCAAAATCTGAGTATTTCACAAATGATTCAATTTTAATTTTTTGAGAAAAAAAGATGGCCACCTCATTTGGCTTAGAAATAATATTGTAGACCAGGCAAGGGTTAGAATCATGGCAATAAAATCCTTTCCCACTGTCTATCACCCCCTCAACTGCGCACATCTACAACTTTAGTTGTAACTGCACACCACAACTACAACTAGATCATTATTTTGGCCAACTCTCCTCACCTGCTGCCTTCAGTTAAGCCCCCCCACACTACTATCTCTCCTGCCTCTTATCTTAACAGCTTGAGCATTTTTTTTTTATTTCGATGAACAAGGCCCGTGTTTGGGCTGCTCACTAATTTCCTTTTAGCTTAAGTTGTTCCTTAAAAACTACAGTAGTAACTCTATTGTAACCCATCCCCCTCTGAGGGCAATGGACCTTCTGTTATTTGTCTTGCTTGTATGACGTATAATCTTTGTAAAAGAGCAGCTTGCTCAAAGGTTGTTTCCGATGGCTGCAATAAATAAAAAGAAAAAAAAAACTCATGGTGTGCAGCATAGGAGGTACCTAGAAAAGTGAATTTAACAGATATGCTACAATTTTTATTTATTGTAGCTGAAAATAGCTTTCTGGGAAAAAAACGTTTTCACTGCACTGCTGCTTTATTATCTCGGATTAATACAACTTTGAGCTAGAAGTTCATTTACAGAGGTTCCACGTCAAGAGGCCAACAAATACTACAGGAATATTTACAGACAACGGGACAATAGTTACAATAAACATGATTTGACATGAGAGACATACAAGTATCTTACAGGGAGGAACAGGGTGCAGGAAGACACTATTTTTAAGCGAAAAAGATGTTCCAGGACTAGAGGGCATGGGATGAAGTTGCAGAGAGGACGATTCAGAGGAAACGTGAGGAAGAATTTCTTCACAGAACGGGTGGTGGACAAGTGGAACATCCTGCCAGAGGAAGTGGCGGGGGCTGAAACAATCACGGGATTTAAGAATGCATGGGATAGACACAAAGGAATTCTGGAGGTCAGGGTTAAGGGGCAACAGACTTCTATGAAAACATAAAGTAAACTTACAAGCTCAAATGGGCAGACTGGGTGGGCCATAGGAACTTATCTGCCGACACTGTCCATGTATCTATGATTTACATTCAGTTTTACATTCATGGGTTAACAATATACATGGTGCTGAAATTGGTTGAACATTTTTAAGAACAGGAGGGGTAGACAGAAAGCGTTGAAAGTTTCAAGAGGATAGGAGATTAGAAGGCAACAGGAGAAGGGAGCAATTAAAGACCCATCAGAGGGTAGAAGGACATATGGTGGATAGAGGGGATTTACGGGAGCAGCCAGTGGACCTTGTTGTTGGTAGATGGAGGTGTAAGGGGTGGAGGAGAAAACCAGGTAGGGAATAGATAAGGGCTGGAGACAGGGTTACTAAGCGGGGGGGGGGGGGGAGATGGAGAGTGAACGAGGCATGGAGTGGGAGTAAGCAAACAGAGGGTAAGGAATAAGTGCTGAAGTTGTGCATGAATGCCTATGTGACACTGGAGGAGACTAGGAGCCAACAGTCACACCCACTGATTGCAGCAAGGTGTGAAAGTATATTTGATCTGAAGAGGCCAAGTTTAGTTTCTGCTATTAATTCACAATGGAGAGAATTCAACCACTTGGGTGCCTGATATCCAAAAGAACGCAGGCCTTGGGCGGTGCGCTGGAAAGGAACTTTGAGAAGCTTATTGTTTGCCCCCCTGGTAGGGCTGGGCTCGTCAGTTGGGCAAAGGAGGTCCTGAACCCTCTTGGGTTAGCCAGCAGGCATATCTGGTATTTAACATCTAGGAACTGGCAAAATTTGTTGTTTCGGGATTTATTCAAAAATGACTGTGAATTACTAAACATAATCTAGTTAGCACTGCATGAGGTAGATGTCCTTAGATTTTAGAAGATACGCTACATAATGATTAATTTGCAATTCATTTCAATAACGCAAACCTTTCTTCATACTGAAAGCATATACATGTGGCAATATATTTAAAAATGTATGTGATCAGTACATGCTGCAGCAAACAAGAAAATATTTATTAGGGAGCACAGGGGATGTACAGTGAACTCCCACAATTTCTGCAAAGTCTCCACATTTTTGTATAACCTTTGACACAATTTTCCAGTGATCCTGGCCATAACGGACACTGTAAAGCAGTACAAGGGTGCGCTACACTGCGGAAGTGCCATCCTCAGGATGGGACATTAAACTGAGTGAGGTCCCTTCTGTACATTTTTGGTCACTGTCCAGGTGGAACATAAAGATCCCATGGCACTTATCAAAGAAGTGTAAGGAAGCTTCCCAATGTCAAGGCTGATGCTCCCTGTCAATCAAACAGGTAATGTAACACACACCCCAAGAAGCACCTGGAAACAAGCTATTATGGTTCACTACACCTTTTGGTCAAAATGACAAATACATGAAACAAATAAAAAGAGCAATGATACTAATGTATAATACTGAGTGATGAAGGTACTGTAGGTGAAATGAAATGTGCCTTTAACTAGCTTGAACAAGGCATAAGTTATAAGAAGTTAGAACAATAGTCTTGTATTTAGACAGGTCCCAGTGATTTTCAACAGCAAAATAATAATGATGCCCCATGGAACCATCTTCTTTCATAAAAATGCTTGCGACAAATAACTGCCCTTTGTAACATTCTGGGTGTGCCCATCTCCACTGAAGAGCTTGGAAGCTCAGGACAACCATGTTTTTAATTTAACTCCTTGATAGAGGCTGAACAAACCCATACCAGCAGAGCCGGTAAAACCCCTACCTTTTGTTTTCTTACCGGAGACAAGGTTCTTCACAGAAATATCTCTTACCAGAAGACTATAGAAGTGTTTGATTAGAACGGACACCACTCGGAACAGACGCATGCATATAGGAAAGTACGGTTTCTCTACTGGTGCTGGTGATGATGTCGTTCCGGATCCCTGTCTGAATTTGATATTTGGGGAAAACAGCTTAATAACCAGAGGGCATACTCTTTCTTTAAGTAGGAAACTAAATTCCTGGTGCTGTGAAAACAAACAAAAAAGTCATGAGTATGCATTACATCTTAATACTGAAACACTATCAAGAATACCTCTTTTCTGACTGTATGCAATGCTTAAAATTACTTCTAGAAATAAAAGGATAACTGCAAACCTAAAGAAAACCTCTGCTAGTCTGCGGCTTGCTCTTTTAAGAATTTACAGCCAAGTAGTTTTTGTTTTTTCCCCCCAATAAATTCCTTTCTCTGTGTACATTTATTGTATAACATTCAACTTAAAATATGTATAATTTACATGTGAATTAAGCTGCAGACTGCATTTGCTGAACATATTGGAGGAAAAAGTTTTATTTTTATGATAATGGAAAAAAAATGTTTTCAAAATGCAACACCAATGTTCTGTCTTCCAGCAAACAGTTCACAGTTGGTGTCAGCAGAACATAGTTACACAAAATTCTCTCCAAATTTGTATTTCAAGACCACCAGTTTACTGAAAATAGTTTCTTCATTACAGGATCTTTTTCTCAGAGCTCATCTGATCTGTTGCTCAGACCTGATGTGAACTCAATCCTCCACTTTTTGACATCACATGTTGTCACAGAAATTATTCTGATTACACAAGAAGAAGGTTATCATGTTAGGGCATGAAAATCAACAGGTGCAAACATCTAAAGGAGAACGAGTCTGTTTTAATGCAAATGTGTGTAGTACTAAAAATGGTATGTCCTTAAAATTCAGTTTCTAAAGAAGCATATGAGATATGAGACCTGCCGATGCCAACTGCAATTATTGTGCAGAAAAATGGAACATCACTGTAAAGAAGGCTACAAATCAAAGTAGTTCTAAATAGTATTTTCACATCGTGAACAGGGACCTTAGTCATATCCTCTAGTGAAGATTCCAAGTTCCCATGCACCAATTTAAAACTTGTGCATGCTAATTTTTTACAGTCGTCACAAATGTTATTTGGACCAGGATGGTGGGACAACATTTAAGTGTAGAGAAGTGGTATTATTTGCTTCCCACTTGTTTACTTTTGTACCCAAGTGGAGTGGAGAAGGTAATTATCTACTGCAGAGTTAGGAAAATGCTATTTAACAACAACAGGTTTAATGTCCATTATTTGGTATAAAAAAATCCAGAAATTTGATTGGTCGAGAAGTTCACGACCCAGTGTTGCTATTCCAGCACAACAGCACTGGAAAAAGATCCGTGACCTCACTGAACTGTTTACATTAAAGCAGGCACAGCAGTTATCAAAGCATCTCAATTCACCTATTTGCATTATAAAAACAGTATCTGCCTCCTTCTAACCAAGCAGCACAATTACAATGGCTCAACTGTACTATTTGTTTTTCAACTTTGACTAATTTAAAAAAGTTGTTTTTTTTAAGCTTGTTTATTAAAGTTTCACAGCAAACAACATAGTGAAGTGCAATACATGATGTGGGACATTGCCCTCGAGTTACACTGTGCTAATACATTAAGCTCCTGCTAGAGTTCTTGGTGCACTTTATTCTGTTACAATCATCAGATACAGCATAAATGAATCTGATCAGTTATGCCTGTGTTCTGGTCTTAGTTAAAACAAACACCCATACAGGCGAGCACATGACAGACTCATCGCTTGCTGCATGCTCTCTAGCTGAAACCCCTCATAATGGGAATGTATTGTCCTCAGTTGTGCTAGATAGATGGCCCCAGATTTTGTTGAATGTGGTCATCTCCCCATTAGTCGAGGGCTGCATCCTCTCGAGCTTGAGGCATAAATGCATATTGTTTGGCCATAGTTGAATTGTGGGCGGGTCACTGGTTATCCAGTTTTGTGCCATGGCCTTTCTATCATTTTGATGAGAGCGACAGACCACAGATGTAGGTCATCCTTCAGTTTATGCTTGTCTGGGTCAGCTCCCAGAAGTAGTTATAGGGGCAACTTTGGGAGTTTACTACCCAGTACTTGTGTCATTAAGATGTGCATGCTATCCCAAAACAGAATCATTTTTGGGAATGATAAAACTGTATGAAGAAAGTTTCCCACATCGGCCCCACATGTGGGCTACAACGAGGATTTGTCAGGACAACTCAAGTGCCATTTTGCTGGTGGGATATAGGCCTGGTATAGGAAATTTAACTGACCCTCTCATAGATTGTTGCTCCTTGATCAACTGTTTAAGTGTCAACAGCTGCTGACCAGATTCGGGAGGGGTTCTGTAGGTTTAAGTCCACTCCCACTTACTAATAATGTACACATTGGAAGATTAATCTGTAACATTTTGTAATATAAAGAAAGAGGTTAGGTGAATGGCTGGGGCCCATAAAGTTTCTCCTCGAGTGGTGTGGAGTCCCTCCTCTCAAGGGAGGATGGCATAAGTTTTAACATTAGCTGGTGGACCTGGAGGTACTTAAAAAGATCCCCCGCAGCTCCAGGATGGACATCAGTTTGGCCACAGTACAGAACTGGTCCAGATAGTTTTAACCCTTTTTTGCTGCCTCAGTACGCCTTGGACAATGACGGTGTATCTGGGTTTGGACTTCAATGTCTCAGCAAATGCTGAGTTGAGGGAAATCCTTGGGGACACACCTAGAGATTTGAGGGCTGCTAACCAGATTCTCACTATGCTCTTGGTAAAGGATTAGTTATTACGGGCAGGGAGAGCCTCCAGAGAGGAGGCATAAACATCCCCTCCTCAGATCTCACCTCAACTCCTCTGGTTTCTGTTCCACCTATGCTAAAGGTGTCAGGTTTTCCCTGGTATGGATAAATGCCAACTCTTAGGCATAGTAATAGTATCTTAAATGTAGTAGTGCCCCTCCTTCCAGTTTAACAGGCAGTTGCAGCAGGTGCCTGCAGATGGGGGCCTTCTATCCATCCCATAAGAATGTATACACTGCTGAGTCCAGCTACCTGAAAATAAGATCCAGGAGTTGGTTTGGCAGTGCCTGGAAAAGGAACTGCCATTTCTCATGTAGAGACACTTTTGACCGTGCTTATTTTCCCCAACAAGGAGAAGGCAAAGCCCTCAATCTTTCACAGTCCTCACTGATGTCAAGAGAGTGGTCGGCCAAGGATTTTCCTTTATAGTAGGTGCAATTTAGCTGGGATGATGACCCCTAGGTACTTAATCTTGCCTATCATGAGGAAACCCATGGAATTTTGTGTGGCTAATAATTGTTTTTTATATTTCTTTACTATTTCTATTTGGATCCATTTCATAATGACAATAAGGCAATCCAGAGCGTGCTTTGTGCTGGGATAACAACACTTCTCAGGTGGTGGGGCACTCAGCTTTTGGTGTTGGAAAGGAACATTAAAAAAAGTATTCTCTAGTGAATTATACTAGCTGAATCATATTTATGGAAGTACATGCTGAAGTACAGAGTTGCTCTTTAAAGTGCTACCCCATTTCAATTTCATTTACATAAATATTACTATTCACCATATAGAAAAAAATGCATATGTAAAATGCAACACTGTCCCTGTGCCTCTACTTAGACATCTCTCCCTGACTCTGTGCCTTTAGATAATTTTCTCCCTGTCCGTGTACCTCGAGCTAATCTTCTCTCCCTATTACTGTACCTCTAGCCACTCTTCTCTCCATTCCTGTGCCTCTAATCTTCTCTCCCTATCCCTGTCTCTAGCTAGTCTTTTCTCCCTGTCTCTGTGCCTCTAGCTAGTCTTCTCTGTCTCTGTGCCTCTAGCTAGTCTTCTCTGTCTCTGTGTTTCCAAATAATCTTATCTCCCTATCCCTATCCCTGTCCCTCTAGCTAATCTTCTCTCCCTGTCCCAGTACCTCTGGCTAATTTTCTCTCATCACTGTGCCTCAAGCGAATCTTCTCTCCCTGTCCCTGTACCACTAGCTAATCTTCTCTCCCTGCACCTCTAGTCTTCTCCCCATCCCTGTACGTCTAGCTAATCTTCTCTCCCTGCCCCAGTGCCTCTAGCTAATCTTCCTTCCCTTTCCCTGTGCCTCTAGTCATAGCTCCCTGTTCCTGTACATCTAGCTAATCTTCTCTCTCTCTGTCCCTACACCTCTAGATAATCTCTCCATCCCTGTACTGCTAGCTAATCTTCTCTCCCTGTCCCAGTACCTCTGGCTAATTTTATCTCCCTCTCTCTGTGCCTCTTAGCTAGTCATCTTTCCCTCTCACTGCTCCTCTAGCTAGTCTTCTCTCCCTGTCACTGTATGTCTAGCTAATCTTCTCTCCCTGTCCCTCTAGATAATCTCTCCCTGCCCCAGTGCCTCTAGCTAATCTTCTCTTCCTGTCACTGTGCCTCTAGCTAATCTTCTCTCCCTGACCCTGTACCTCTAGATAATCTTCTCTCCCTGTGCCTCTATCTAATCTTCTCTTCCTCTCCCTGTGCCTCTAATCTTCTCTTCCTCTCCCTGTACCTCTAGCTAATCTTCTCTCCCCGTCCCTGTACATACAGCTAATCTTCTCTCCCTGTCCATGTACCTCTAGATAATCATTTTTCCCTGTGCCAGTGCCTAACTTATCTTCTCCCCCTCTCCCTGTGCCTCTAGCTAGTCTTCTCTCTCTCTCCCCGTATCTTTAGCTAGTCTTCTCTTTCTGTCCCTGTACCTCTAGCTAATCTTTTTCTCTTCCTGTACCTCTAGATCATCTTCTCTCCCTGTCCCTGTACCTCTAAATCATCTTCTCTCCCTGTCCCTGTACCTCTAGATCATCTTCTCTCCCTGTCCCTGTTCCTCTAGCTAATCTTCTCACCCTGTCCCTGTACCTCTAGATAATCTTCTCTCCCTGGCCCTCTAAATAATCTTCTCTCCCTGTCCTTGTACCTCTAGCTAATCTTCTCTCCGTCCCTGTATCTCTAGGTAATCTTCCCTCCCTGTCTCTCTAGCTAGTCGTCTCTCCCTGTTCATGTCCCTGTATATTTAGCTAATCTTCTCTCCCTGTCTCTCTAGTCTTCTGTCCCTGTCTCTGTACCTTTGTAGGGACAAAACTGTTATTAAATATATTTTACTATTATAATTTTATTATCATATTCTTACTAATTACTATTTTATATTCTTTATAAGGGATACTATAATATTTCTGGTTAAAATTAATATCTACATGAGTTTCTAGCTACAAAAGAAAAGTTTGCTTTCAACTTTTTAAGTACATTCTAGACACTAGAGGTGATGCTGCATTAGGCCTAAGTTTTAACAATCAATATCTTTATTTTGCCAGGCGGAACATCATTGAGACAAGCTCATTTACCATATTTCAGGACTTCGAAGATGCTAGGCCAGAGACAAGAGAGGTCATCTGCATTTTTCAAATGCCTTAAGCTAGGTAACCTTGACAACCAGATAACAAGCTTTGCCGAAGGTACTGGCATATGGTATGCCATCACTACAGCAACAATTTTAATGTGGCTAACACTACAGTGACAAAAGCGTCAGGTCACTGTAGTGTCAGTGCGGGACCCCGCACTGCTGTTCTGGGGGTCTAGCACCCCTCCCAAATCAACTCTGACTTGGTGTTGATTAATTTACTAACAGTGGGTGCAGGGGGAGCCCCCATGGGGGGTTCAGGGCAAAGCCCCATGGGGTCCAGGCAAAGCTCTTTAAGAACACACTTGGGGTGACTGCTTTTACGCTGACCACAAATGTGGCCAACATAAAGAAGTCACTGTAACATCAGTCGGCAACGAATTTGTCGACCAGCTGTCATGGATCCCTGCCGTACCAGCCTGTATCTGATACAGCCTATACCATGTTCCTTGGAAAAAAAAATGCATTAAGTTACATACAGAAAAAGAAGTCTTTAACCTCTTGAAAGGCTATTTTTCAAGCTGTTGAGCTGAAATTTTCTCAGTTTTTAAAAAGGATGACAATTGCTCAGATTTCCAAACTGGGTTAAAACTGCTGCCTTCTGGTCTTTGCTACTGACAAAATTTTGTAGCACCAGAACTGTCAGAAATAAACAAGTTTGGTGTCAAAAGCAAGCTAACCTTTGACCTTTCTGGAAACCCATCTTTTAATTAAGTGTCTAGAAGAGGGAAGCTGTCGCTTCGTGTTAAAAAGTTTCTCAATGAACTACAAGCTGCATGATGTCACACTTGATTAAGCACAGACAAAGAAAGCATGTGCTAGGACAGAAATCTAATGATCTAAAGACTTTCTAAAGGATTTTATAAACAAGTCTTATATTATTCCGAAGCCTAGAATATTTTGAACAAGACTATTACTTTGTTTTGAGAAACTTTGCTAAAGAAAAAATAAAGTTATAGCCTTTATTAGCCTAATTCAGAAAATACAAGTCCTAGAAACATGTTAAAAGACTCCACTCAATAAGAGAAATCCAAAAATGTGGGTTTAAAAGTGATATCATTTTGAATAAAAAAGTTATAAAAGAAAATTAATTTCATTTATAAAAGTGACCCTAAAGCAAGTGGGACGTCTTTAGGGTGGTGATAAATGTCATCCTGTATCATCTGCAAGGACCAATCAGAATTTGATGATATTGTCACCCAACCTGGAAACATATAGGCAAATTTGGCTCAACCCACTACAGAACTGCCTGATTCTTGGTGCTGGATGGACCCCACATCAGCTGGACTGAAAAACCTTATTTTAGACTGCTACTAGGCCAAAAGCCTGAAGCCACGACTGCTTGGGACCAGCATTTGGGTTAAGCCATTGTGTCCACCAGGGGGTGCTAAGGACGAGCTTGAAAGTCTGCACAACATTGCAACGAGATCCAGCTGCAAACTACTTGTTACCAGAAAGGACTTTTTCCAATACTGGATAAAGCAAGGCCTATGTTTTACATACTGAGTACTGACTGAAGTAATGTTTTGGAATTTCTGCTAAAAGCCTGGACAGGAGACAAACTTTGAAATCCCTCAGTCAGAGCAAGTCTGCAGTGCCGATGGATAACAGTGACTCCAGAGTTACAGGTTCGAGAGCCGAAAGGAACTGAAACAGGAATAAGTCAAAGAATCCAGTTATCTACACAACTTTGCTGTGCACAAGGAAATCCTTTCCTACAAATCGTTGTGCTGCTGAACTGTTAAAATCTTGTTGCCCAATTTTTCCCGCCAAAATCCTGATAAGTATCTTTCGATGGTTCGTGACATCAAGAAAGAAGGATCCAGCCTGTGTTGCTTCATCGATGCCAGGACAATCTATGGTTCCAGGCTCAAGGGGGAAAAGACAGAGGATTACAGCCAAGCCGACTACTAAAAAGACTCTTATCATCCAAAAAAGCAGTTCTCACCAAGATTTTAAAGGTTAAAAGGAAAGAAGACCAAGTCTACAGATAACCAGAAATTTAAGCATTATTTTAATTACTTCAATTTGGCATCTGGGGAAGTAACATAGTGATCTTTTAACTACAAAATCTTGGGTATATAGGTTAAGAAATGTTATACTAAAAGAAATACAATTTGCATGCTATAAGAAGCTAAAGCAAGTTCTATATAGAGATAATCTGAGACACTAGTGTAATGAGTTGCACGTTCTTATACCAAAAGGTAATGCTAAATACAAGCTATGCTAAAAGCATAGTATATAGTCAATGTCATTTATCATGTTGAATATTGCCTATTCATTTGCATTGTTTATTTGCTGAAATTTGTTTTGTTTGTTTTATTTCTTTGTCGTTTGAGTTTCTAAAACCTTTGTTGCTTATGTTTTAGTTTTATTATGTCTACAAGGTATATTTATGCTAATTAGGAATATTTAAAATTTGCATATATGTGAATAAAATTTATTTTTCATATTCCTGAATGTGGCAGAAACTTTATTATCATTATCCAGAACCTGGAGAACAGGGATAATATCATATCTGAATTTTATAATTATTTTTGGTAATTTCTGAAAATATTTTGGGGGGTAAGGCCCAAGGTAAATCCAAGTGCTGTATTATAAAAATGATACTATAGCCTAATGTTCTGACACCTCTAGCTAATCTTCTCTCCCTGTCCCCATACCTCTAGATAATCTTCTCTCTGACCCTGTGCCTCTAGCTAATCTTCTCTCCGTCCTTGTGCCTCTAGCTAGTCTTCTCTCCGTCTTTGTGCCTCTAGATAATCGTCTCTCTGTCCCTATGCCTCTAAATAATCTTCTCTCCCTCCCTGTGTCTCTGGCTAGTCTTTTCTCCATGTCCTTGTGCCTCTAGACTTCTCTACCTGTCCCTGTGCTTGTGCCTCTTGCTAATTTTCTCTGCCTATCCCTGTTCCTCTGCTAGTGCTCTCTCTCCATCCATGTGCCTTTGGCTAATCTTTTCTCCCTGTCCCTGTGCCTCTAGCTAGTCTGCTCTCCCTATCCCTTTTCCTCCAGATTGTCTTCCCTCCCTGTCCTTGCTCCTCTAGTGTCCTCTCCTTGTCCAAATGCCTTTATCTACTCTCTCCTCCCTGTCCTTGCCCCTGTGCCTTTAGCTAGTCTTCTCTCCCAATATTAGGTAATTAAACAGATGGCTATTGCTCACTGAGTCTGTCTCCCATGTCCATGGGTTCAAACTATCCCTTTGTTCTCTATAGTACAGGCATTTAGTAAGTTCTTGAAATTATTAAATAATTCGCTGTGTACAATTTTCTGTTAATTTAGTCCATATTCTCTCTACCCTTTGGTTGCAGAATTCCCTCATACTGTTTTTTTTTCTTCCTTAAATCGATCTGTTGGTTGTGAGATCTCCAGTACATTTGTCTTTCCCAAAATGTAAAATTCAGTTTAGTTTTTAGTGGAGTAGATCCCCTCCTTCTCTTTGTTTCTAGAGTAAATAGTCCTAACTCATCAAGCCTTTTCTCATGTAACATATGTCGTAGCCTAGAGATTAACCTGGTTGCTCTATGTTGTATTCTCTCCAGGAGAGCAACACCATTCGCATGGTAGGGACTCCACAGTTGAGCTCAGTAGTCCATATGGGATCTAATGTATGTTTTCTACAAAGGTCATGTACACTGCTATGTTCTAGTGACAAAATATATTTTTATAGAAACACAGAAAAGGACTGCTTAGCCCACCTAGTCTGCCCAGATGTTCCCTACTTATTCTGTCTCCATAGACCCTAGCTAGTCTCTGTCAATCCTCTCACCTTTCTACATCCCATCTAAGATACCACTGTCTATCCCATGCATGACAGAAGCCCTCCACTGTTCCAGCCTCCACTACTTCCGCTGGCAATCTATTCCAGACATCCACCACCCTGTCAGTGAAGAAATATTTCCTCATATCACTCCTGAATTCCCCCCCCCCCCCCCAACAGTTTCATTGCATACCCCTGGTCCTGAAGCTTGTTCTCATTTAAAAGAGGCTCCCCCACCTGTACCCTATTCACCCCTTTAAGGTACTTGTAGGTCTCTATCATATCCCCTCTCTTGCCCCTTTCTTCCATAGTGTACTGTAACTGTTGAGATCCTGCAATCTCTCTTCGTAGGGCTTCTTGTGCAAACCATGCACCATTTTAGCTGCCCTTCTCCAGACTGCCTCTACTCTGTCTATGTCCTTTCTGAGGTGCGAGGTCCGGCTCCAAAACTGAACACAGTACTGTAAGTGTGGCCGCACCAGCGGAATGATAATGGCAACACCACCTCCATCCTCATTATTCATCCTAACAGCCTTAATGATAGGCTAATAGGTTTTTTGTACCTTATAGGCATTCTACATCCTCTTGAACTTGAAGTCATTACTTATAAGGACTCCCAAATCCCTCTCAGATGTAACTTGCTTCAGCTCTTTATCATATAAGTAGTTACTTTTGAATTACATTTCTAGGAACTAGATGTAATACCACACATTTTTCCTTACTGAAGGTAATTTTGTTCTTATGGGTACGATTTTAAATTTCCTTAAGATCATTTGTCAGCGGAAGTATCCACTAGGCTACCAGTTTCATATGGTCAGCGAACTTGTTCAACCATCCATAAACTAATTTGTGTATATCACTAATAAAATAAGAGAACAATGCTGGACACACAACAGACCCCTGGTGTACTCTGCTGGTAACTTCTCCTGTTTCAGGCAAACTTCATTTACATCACCTGTTGTATTCTATTCATTAACCAGTTCCCCACCATTATGATAGTCTAGACCACCCATTTCTATTTTTTTTTTAATATACTTTGTGACACTGTGTTAAATGCTTTCTGAAAATTGAGGAACAATATGTCCACTGGAAGATTTTTGTCCAATCTGCTACTGATTCATCCTTAAAATGTAAGCAGGTTAGTAACACATGATCTGTTTTTAACAAAACCATGTTGGCTGTGATCAATTAATCCTTTCTAAGATCTTCAGATATCCTGTCATTGATTAGAGTTTCCATTAATCTCCTTGGAATGGATGTTAAACTAATCAGTCTATAGTGTTTAACTTTGGTTTTTACTCCTTCTTTGCATACTGGGACCACAGTCGCTCTACGGCTATGCCAATCACCCGGTACTTCCCCCGTACTGTATGACAGGTTGAGTAATCTTGTTAGTGGCCCTGCTGCTATGTCTTCTACCTTTAAGTAGTCTTGGATGGAGATGATCCGATCCTGCTGATTTGGTTATTTTAATTTTATTCAGTAATGCCACTGTTCCCTCAACACAGAGTTCATTTATGTTTTCTAATCCCACCATAACTTTGTCCGATTGGTTTTTATTATGGTGGCAGGTGTAGGTTGCAGGATAGCTCTCGCCTACCATCCACCCAGAGATGAGAAGCGATTCCTGCAGGAAGTAGCGGATTTCATGGCCGATATGGCGTTGGAGTCACCTAGACTGATGGTTCTGGGTGACGTCAATGCCTGGGTTGACGACGAACTCTCGCAATTTGGACAACACTTCCTCCAGCTTATGACATCTCTGGGCCTTACACAGTTTGTTACCTCTGCCACCCATAAACATGGTCACTCTCTTGATTTGGTCTTCCTCCTGGGGATCGAGGCCTCTGATTGGGGGTGGAACCTGTCGCATGGTCTGATCACTACACCGTGAGTTTCAAATTTTATGCCCCCCTTTGAAGGCTTGCCCCTGTGGAAATGGTCAGTTATCACCCTTTATGGGAAGTGAGCCCTGAAGGCCTAGCGGCAGTGATTGACCTCTCAGAGTTTCCTGTGGCTAGCTCAAGCCCAGAGACTTTAGTCATGGCCTATAATAAGGCCATCTCTGCAGTCCTGGACTTGATTGCTCCTGTTCGTGTTCGTCCTCTCCTCATTCACCCTCGGGCCCCTTGGTATGATGGATCTTTCAGGGAGTTGCAGCAAGTAGGACGTAGGTTAGAGCGGCGTTGGCAGAAATCCATCCTGGATGTCGATCACCTTAGATTGGTTGAGCATTATCAGACCTACCAATCAGCGATCTCCCGTAAGAAGGCAGAATTCCTGTCCAGAGAGATCGCTGCCGCTCAGAACCGACTAGCTCAGCTCTTCCGAACTGTTGACAGGTTGTGCAACCCAACTTGTCTGCAGCTCCGAAGAAAAAATTACTCACCTTAGTAATGTTGTTTCTTCTAATGGAGTCTTGCTATATTATAGACATTAGCAGTTTGATCCAGCTCTAGAACTGCCCCGGAGTGCAATGGTTAAAACCATTCCAAAATAGAATTTTGGCACGAGAGCAGCTCTATCTGTGTCATTTCAAACTTGAACTGTCAGATCTTTACAAGCCAAACTCACTAAGGTCTGTGTGAAGCTGTAACCTACATTAGCCAAATGGCTACCTAAATAATAACAACCACTGATGGTCCCAACACCCAAGACTCAAGTCAGGGGACCAGAAATACTAACACCATTCTAATAATATGAAATGGAACATAAGTATAATAAAACACACACACACACGTACAATACACACCCCAAAGTCCCAAAGGGACAAAATGCTAACAGGACATAAGTAGTGCCCACACTACTGTTGCCCGCACCCCACCAAGTAGAGGTTCTGAGAGGGGCAGGTTGGGGGGGAGGTCTATAATATAGCAAGACTCCATTAGAAGAAACAACATTACTAAGGTGAGTAATTTTTTCTTCAAACAACATGAAGTCTTGCTATATTATAGACATTAGCAGAATACACAGCAGTACCTCCATGGAGGAGGGGCAGAACCTACTTAGGGAATAGGCTCTGAAGAACAGCTGTGCCAAACCGAGCATCTCTCCTGGCCTGGACATCCAGGAAGTAATGCTTGGTAAAGTGTGTACCGTTTTCCAAGTAGCAGCCTGGCAAATTTCTAATAAAGGGATATCTCTGGCAGCAGCCAGAGCGCAGCTCTTACCCTGGTAGAATGAGCCCTCAAACTGGGGGCTCTGCCCACTTTCTGATAACAAAATTGGATACAAGAGACAATCCACCTGGCTATTGATCTCTTAGTGGCAGGTTTGCCTTTCCCAACTTCACCATAGGTAAGGAAAAGTTGAGGGATTCGAACCTCAGACCTTTGCACGCTCTATATAATAACTAAGAGCCTCTTAACATCCAGGTTGTGCAACCTCCTCTCACCCAAGAGGAGTGATCAGTGAAAATACTGGAAGGAGATAGATTGATTAAGATGGAAATCTGAAACCACCTTAGGCAAAACTTCCTATTAGTCCTAAGGACTACCTTATCCCTGTGGAAAGAAATAAAGTCAGTCTCCACTGACAAGACTTGCATTCACTTATGCGTCTGGCAGAAGTGATAGCCACTAGAAACAGTTTTCCAAGTTAGGTACTTAAGCTCTGCAGAAGACAGAGGTTCAAAAGGGGTTGCATTAACTGGGCAATGCAAACATTAAGGTCCCAAGCAGGGCCAGTTCTAAAGGGAGGATTAGTATGGAGTAATCCTCTAAAAACTTGGAAAACACAGGATGAGAGGAAAGGGGATGACTTTCCTGTTGACACAAAAGCAGACACAGCTGCCAAATGAACTCTCAGGGTAGCTGGTCTGAGACCCAAGGAATTAAGATGTACCATGTAATCAAACAAAACGGGCAATTCAGCAGATTCTGGGAAATATTTTTCCTAGCACACCAAATGGAAAACCTTTTCCATTTAGAACTATAAGTAGCTCCTAGTGGAAGGCTTTCTGGAAGCCTTTAGGATCTCAAGAACACCCTGAGAGAGGTGTAAATCAGCAAACCCTAACTCCTCAAGAGCCAGGCCTTGAGGTTGAGGGATTTGAGGTCCGGATACCAAACCCTTCCCTGGGCACAAGTCAATAGATTGTGATTCCTGGGGAGGCACAGGGGAAGATGGACTGTCAGAGACAGAAGGAGTGGGTACCAGGGCTGCCTGGCCCAATCCGGGGCAATCAGAATCATCCTGCAAGGCTGAGATCTGAGTTTGACTAGTACTTTGAATAGGAGAGGAAAGGGGGGGAAAGCATAGAGGAACTTCCCCTCCCAATCCAGAAGAAGGGTATCCAGGGGAACTGAGCTCAGCACTGGAGGCCTGCAACAGAACAGAGGAAGTCTGTGATTGTCTGGGGCTGCAAAAAGATCTATCTGAGGGATGCCCCACCTGGCAAAAACTATCCCCAGCACTTGAGGATCCAGGGACCATTCGTGATGGCCCTGGGAAATCCTGCTGAGGGCATCCGCAGGCATTGTCCTTCCCTGGAAGATGAACTGCTATGAGGGAAGTGTTCAGGAATAGGCCAGAGACCATAACTTTATTGCCTCGTGCACAAGGTCAAGACCGAGTGCCCCCTGTTTGTTTGATGTACCACATTGTTGTGGTGTTGTCTGTTCTGACTTGTATCACCTTGTCGTGGACAGATGCAGAAAAGCTTGAAGAGCTAAAAGACAGCTCTGAGTTCCAGCAAATTGATGTGGAGCAGAGATTCCTGGGGGGATCAAACTCCCCGAGTGGAAAGGTCGTCCATGTGGGCTCCCTAACCCAGAAGGGAAGCATCTGTAGTGAGAGTCAAGTTGTGAGAAGGGGAAATGAAGGGGAGCCCCGCTCTTAAATTGCTCTGATCCTTCCACCACTGGAGAGCTAGGATCAAGGTTCAGTCACTGGGACCAACTTGGAAAGGGGTCTCTCTCTGAGACCAAAAGGTTCTCAAGTGAAACTGAATGTCTCTCATCTGAAATCTGGCTCCCTGCACAACAGCTGTGGATGCAGCCATGTGCCCCAGGAGCTGCAGAAAGTGTCTTGCTGGTCGAGAGACCTGCAGAGGAAGGAAGAGACCAGAGCCACTAAATTCCTTACCCTTTCGGGGAAGAAAGGCTCTGGCTAGCTTTGTGTCCAATTCTGCCCCTATAAAGGTGAGTACCTGGACTGGTTTCAGAACCGACTTTGGTAGGTTTAGCAGAAAACCCAGGGAGGTGAGAAGCTGCTGGTGACCTGCAGGTGAGATTTACCTGTTCTGGGGACTGGCCTACAAAGAGCCTGTCGTCTAGATAGGGAAAAACAGCAATCCTCTGCCTCCTTAAGTGGGCCACTGCCACTGCTAGACACTTTGTGAATACCCTTGGAGCAGAGGTAAGGCTGAAGGGCATTGCTCTGAACTGGTAATGACCTGAGGGCAGTTCGAATCTGAGGTACTTTTGATGGGATCTTCTGATTAGGACATGGAAATAGGCACCCTTGGGGTCCAGGGAGGCTAGCCAGTCCCCTGGCCTTAGGGAAGGTAAAATCATTGCCAGAGTTACCATTTTGAACTTTATCTGGAATACAGACCCCTGCCCTGATGCAGGGGAGGAACCCTTTCTACTGCTCTGAGAGCTAACAGGGATGAGACCTCTGTTTCCAGAGCGAGGGTCTCTGAAGCACTTGCAGGTAGAAAAAGTCTGCTTCTCAACTTGGGAAACTTTTTGAAGCTGAGAATCAGACCCTGGCTTACTACTTCCAGAACCCACTTGTCTGAGGTTAAAGAAGCCCAATTCTGACTGAAGTAAGCCAGCCTGCTCCCACTGGTACAGGAGACTGCCCTGGGCACCCCATCAGGGTGCCTGTTTCTGAGGAGCTTTAGGCTGGGGGTGGGAGCAGGTCTGCCTACCGCCTGCCCCTGCTCTGAAGAAGCCCTCTGAGCATAGGCAGAGGAGGCCTGAGTCTGGTAGAAAGGCCTGTGAAAGGCCTCCCCCTACCCCTGGGGCATGCCTTGAGGAGTGGCTTGCTCCTTAGCCTGGGCACTCTTGTAAGTAGTCCTATATTCATCCATCTTCTTCATGTAGTTCTCTGTCTGCTCTCCAAACAGAAAATTTCCCACCACAGGAAAATCCATAGCCTTAGTCTGGGTATCCTGTGACAAACTAGTACACCTGAGCCAGGCCAACCTACGAAAAGCTACAGATGTGGCCATGACCCTAGAGGAAACATCATTAACATCCACAGCAGCATGAAACTGAACCTTACAGGCTTCAATGCCATCAGCAGCCACCTGTTCTAGTTCACTAGCCAGCTGGCCATGGGCCTGCTTGGCCAATTGCATAACAGTATCCCATCTAGATTTCTGATACCTAGCTACATAAGCCATATAATTTGCTTGCCTGAGTCCCAGAGAGGCTGCCATATACTGTTTTTTTTTTTTTTTTGCCATGGCATCAATCTTCCTGGAATCCTTGTCAGGAAATATTGCCAAGGGAATATTAGCTTTATCACAGGCAGCAGCCTGAACTGCCCCAACATGACTGCATTGCTGAGAAAGGAATTCTGTATCAGGGCCTGACAATGTATACCTTCTGTCATCTTTTTATCTACAGGAGGCACAGAATTAGGAGCTTTTAAAATTTTAATTGTTTGTTTCCTAAAAGACTTATGTAAAGGAATAGACAATCTCCTAGACTCTGGAATATCCATCATTTCTACAAAATCAGGCTCCTCTTGCTCATCCACAGCCTCTTCTAAAGGAAGCTGGAGGGTTTCAGCAACTTTTTTATAAAACATAAAATGAGACTCAGACAGCATAGGGGGAGATTCTAAAGGTCTGTCTGGGGAGATGTCCGGTTCAATGGGCACACCAGACCTTCCCAGCCACATTCATACTGTTCATAATCCTCCTCCCTCCTCTGGTTCATAAAATTCTCAATATCATAATCCTGAACCACTGGGACCGGACGAACCGACCTTTTACCAGATAGTGGTGGTTCGGACGGACCCTGAGACAGTGACTGGACAATCTGTATGGCTTTTGCTATCTCTGCAGCAGTTGGAGAAGGAATTTTGACCAGACCTGCTGATTTTCTTGTTTTCTTTACTGGAATTGGTTCCTCAGAACCAGCTTTTCTTTTGTCCGAGGAAGTCTGGCCCTGGTCAGAGGGCACTTCCTCTGGTTCGGTTGGCATCAACCGCTGGCCATCCGGTCAGCGGACTTTTGCCTCTGCCCCTGAGCCTGCCCAATCTTTTTCCAGGGTGGCTGCAGGAAATTCTTACATACCTGGCAGTCTGACTGTAGGTGGTCAAACCCCAGACAATAAACAGGTGTGTGGGTCAGCCTTGGCAAAGACTTCCCCACAAACATCACAGTGTTGAAACCCAGTGGGCCCGGTTTTTTCTTTGGGTTTCTCAGACATAATGCCAGCCTAACCAAAACTTGCCCTTTAACGGCAGTGCCAGGCAAGACACCTTATCGGTTCCAACCGTGTCACGGGTATTGGAAAAACCGTACTAAATCCGCTTTTTTAGAACCGATAAGAACCGGAACCGACTCTAAAATAGTAACTTTTAGTTTTAAATGAGTTTTAAACCCACTGATCGGTTCAAAACCAACCGATAACTTACAAGTTCCACAGACAAAACCTTCATTTACTTACTGTTACACAGATAGAGCTTGAACTGAACGGTTTTGCAGTTAAATAAAACTATTCTCGGTTAAATCCAACCGAGAAAACACTTTTTAAACCGAGAAATGAACCGAGCAGAAGGAGAAATCTCCGAGCGACTGTTCACTGAGGCGGAGTAAAGAATCTGACAGTTCAAGTTTGAAATGACATAGATAGAGCTGCTCTCGTGCCAAAATTCTATTTTGGAATGGTTTTAACCATTGCACTCCGGGGCAGTTCTAGAGCTGGATCAAACTGCTAATGTCTATAATATAGCAAGACTTCATGTTGTTTGAAGACCTTTTTCACAAGTAGAGTGCGATGAACTTGCTCGGTTCTTTGCTGATAAGGTGGCCAAAATCAGGTCGGAAATTCGTATGACTCGCTCTATGGGGCTGCGGATGATCGGTGTATGGCCACCTCGCCCTGAGCTTCCTGGAGTACCTCTGCCTTGCCTGAGTTCGTGGATGTCATGCGGATTGTCCAGGGTGTGCGCCCTATGTGCTGTACTTTGGATCTGGGCCCAGCTTCCTTGATTATGGGTTGTTGGGATACTGTCGGCCCTGTCCTTGCACAGATAATACAGTGCTCCCTGGAATCCGGTGAGTTTCCAACCTCCCTGAAGGAGGCGGTGGTAACTCCCCTCTTAAAAAAAGCTTCTTTGGACCAGGATTCTCTGGCCAACTACAGACCAATCTCTAACCTTCCCTTTATAGGGAAGCTGACTGAGAAAGTAGTAGTGGTACAGCTGGATGACCACCTGACCATCCATAACATCTACGAACCTCTCCAGTCCGGTTTCCAAAAAAGGCACAGTACCGAGACAGTGCTGGTTCGGGTGCTCAATGATCTCCTTGATCTCTCCTCAGCTTTTGACACTGTAGACCATGGGGTACTGCTTGGATGTCTGAGGTCCATATGTGGCCTGACAAGTACAGTCTTCAAGTGGTTTTCACCTTTCCTTATTGGCAGAAGTCAGACAGTGGTGTCTGGGATTTTTTCCTTGGACCCATTCTCCTTGCCATGTGGGGTACCTCAGGGTTCAGTGTCGTCCCCCATGTTGTTTGCAATGTATATGCTGCCCCTCAGAGACACTGTAAGACGGTATGGGCTGAGGTTTCACTGTTATGCTGTTGACACCCAGCTCTGTCTTTTGCCCCCGACCAGGATAGAGCTGTCTCTGTCTTTAATAACTGCCTTGTTGAAATCCAGGACTGGATAAATGAGAGCTGGTTAAAGTTGAACACCAGAAAGACGGGGGTGTTGGTAATGGACCCGGGTCACCAGATAGAGGGGTTTTGGGCAGGTCAGCCCTCAGGACTTTTTCTTGGGGGCTCCCAGATCCTCACCTCTGAACAGATGCGAAACCTGAGGGTAGTACTTGACGATGGGCTGACTTTACAAGCTCAGGTGTTGGCAGTCGTCAAGCCTTCCTTTTATCATCTGAGGAATATCTCCAGGATTAAGCATCTTGTTCTGTCTGGGGATTTACTTATGTTTGTCCATGCCTTTGTGACCTCACGCCTTGATTATAGCAACTCCCTGTACTTAGGGCTTCCAGGGGCTGATATCCGCCACCTGCAGCTCGTGCAGAACACAGCAGCACGATTGTTGATGGGGGCTTCACGAGCATCCCATATCACTCCTGTGCTGCGCGATCTGCACTGGCCACCGATTAGGTGGCTGGATCACCTTAAAGTTGTTTTACTTACTTATACAGCCCTACAGACTTGGCCCTGACTACTTGAAAGAGCTTTCCTTGTGCTCTTATCGCCTAATGCGACAGTTCTGCTCTTAGCTGAGTGAGGTTGCTAGAGATTCCAAGGGTGTCATTGAAATCTTCTGGGGCAAGTGCATTCATGCATGTCACCCCCACCCTCTGGAATTCTCTACCCCGCCAGCTCCGGGAGTGCACGACCATGGGAAGTTTTAAACAGGCATTGAAAACTTTTTTATGGTGTTAAGCTTTTAATGGCACCAAATAATTAATATCCGCTGATATTTATTTTAACTACTGTTTTATTGGTTTTATCATGTTGTTTTATCTTTCTGTAAAGTGCCTTGATGGCCTGAAAGGTGCTTTTGTGAAATAAAATGTATTATTATTATTATAGTCATTTTCATTCAAGCACAGAACAGAAAAAGGTATTTAACTTCTTTGTCATTATTTCTGGGCTATTTATTACTGTATGGTGCCTTTTTTTATTACAGGTTCAACCGATATTTCAGTCCCTTTATTATTAACGTACACAAAGAAGGTTTTTGATTCATTCTTTAGATGTGCCACCCTAAATTCAAGTTTACCACACTTATGTTTAATGATCCATTTAGTGTTTTTAGTTCACTTTTATAACTGTTTATGTTATCATCTGATAGAGATTTTTCATTTTAGTATACACCCTTTCATTTATCCTGCTTTGGCTTCAGAAGGTACCCTTATACCACATCAGAATTTTTCCCTTTTTACTGTCTAGTTCCCCAGAGGGAACATGAATATCTTCATGGACCAATAATTTTGAATTAGTCATGGTCCAGCATTCTTCTACATTCTAATTAGTCTTTCTTTTCCCCCATACCAGTTACATAGCTCTTCACCAATTTTGTTGAAACTTGCTTTATCATCATTCCCTGATATTGCTGTTTGCTTGCATTTAGTCATATTCCTGGTTATATTAAACTCCACCATACAGTAGCTGCTGTGTCAAAGGTTTTCTCTGATTTTCATTTCTTGAATTTCATCAGGTTGATTTGTTATTACGAGGTCTAATATGTTATGTCCTCTCGTTTGGATTAATGTAACTTGGTACAGACCCTGATATAATAGTTGATTTAGGAAGGTTTTTTTCAGATGTCTGATTTGCTGTCACACAGTATCTAACCAATTTATTCCTGGTAGGTTGAAACCTCCTGTGATAAGAGCATCCCTCATTTCTGAGGCAATGCTATTTTCCTGTATTATTGTTTTATGCTCCATATCTGTATTATGCTCCATATCTGTACAATTCAGGGGTATATAGCATATACCTAATATTAGTTTCTTATTTCCATGCAGTGTTACCCGGATCCATAATGTTTCTGCCTTATTATTGGGGTCACTAATACTGTGCAGTCTGCATTCTCAATATGATCCTTAATGTGCACAGCCACACTTCATCCTTTTTTCCTTGCCTGCCATTAATGCATATTTTATAACCTTTAATTTCTCTTCCCCAAGCGCTGTCCTCATTCCACTGTGTTTCTGTAACAGTGGCTACATCTGTACTGTCTTTATTCAAGATGATTTCTAATTCAATCTTTTTAGCTATACAGTAAAACCCCTATTTATCTGAAAGTCTGGGGGGACATAAAAAACTTTCAGATAAGCAGAGTTTCAAGTTCAAGTTTATTGCAGGAAAACTCCATTGAGCAAGCTCATTCACAAGGGGGTCCTGAGACATTTACACCGATAAAGGACATTGCAGAAAAATACACTTGATAGAGCAATACTGTAGCACATATTCAGGTTTCAGTTAAACAAGAGAGCATGTTCCTGTACACTCACAGATGCAACTTCAATACTGAGCTGCACTATCTGCTTGCATCCAGCACTGCCTATTTAAGTGCTTTGTCATTTATTCAGTAATGTACTGTAGTTGTTTAGTGCTCGGTGCCAGTTCAGTTTGTTTTCATTGGTCTGGTTGTGCTCCAGGCACAATTACTAACGGGGCTGAACCTGCCTGTTTTCCTGCCATGCTGGAGTTAGCATGCTTACCATCCCTCCTGGGAAGTAGGGATTTGGATTGCAGATGTGTCGGGGAATAACAGTGGCTCACCAATGAGTGGTACACATCCTGTCGATGCTGGTGGCTCTCCATCGATAATGAAGAGTCATACTGGGTGATGGTTTTCGTAGGCAATCACCCCAACCTACATTATGACTTCAACTGAGCTGTTTTCACTGTTGCAACTTCACTACTGACCACATCTTGGCAGGTACTGTGTGGTCTTTATTCATTGTTTTTTGGCTTTCCAAAAAATAAAGATTTTTGCCTGTATCTATGGGTCAGTATGTTAAACATGACAGACACTGCACTCCTTTACATTGTGGGGGATCCACATGCAGCAGACCCACAAAGCTCAGGAGCATCCTCACTGGAAATCTGTTTACCGCAACCGGAGAGGCAGAAAAAGCACCATACAGGGAGACAACGCACACTGGGCACCGTACAGGGAGACAACGCACACTGGGCGGGGATGATCCTGAAGGAGACACTACCAAAGAGGAAACAAACTTTACTAATGCAAGTGGCAACAACAACAAAAAAATACACTTCCACTGGTCTGTCAGCATTTTCACCATTGTGCTTAAATGAAACATCTTTTGTTCGGTTTCAGTTAAGCATTCTGAATGCACTTTTCAACACTGAAGTGCAGTTCAGTTGCTATTGTGTACAATAACTTGGTGTTAACAGGTGGCAATCAGCGCATTCAAAAGGCTTAACTGAGAATGAACAAAAGACGTTTTAGTATAGTAGATAGCAGATGAACTGCCATTCAGTGTTGAAAAGTGCTAATGTGCTTCAACTACCTGTAACTGTTGCTAGCCGCCGATGTGCTAAAGTACGGGGGACATGACCAAGTTTTGGGTAACCAAGGTTTTCGGTTATCTGGGGTTTGGATAAACGGGGTTGTACTGTACCTAAATTGTGTGCATTAATAACCAGAAATTTCAGTCCAACCTTTTTTTATTTTTCATACCGACGTACTATGTTTCACTTTACATCAGAGTGTATCCTATACCGAGCCCAAACTGACTCTAGTTTCATACCTTATTGATAACATCTTTAATTCTCTTACCCAGGCGTTGCACTACCCTTTTTATTAAGATGAAGCCCATCCTTGCTAAATAGATCACTGTTTCCATTACAGGGCTCTCTATCTAGTCTCCTTTCACAATCTCTGTGCCTCTATATAGTCTTCTCTTCCTGTCTCTCTGCCTATAGCTAGTTTCCCCTACACGTCCCTATGCTTCAAGTTAATCTTTATTCCCTGTTCTTGTACTTGCTTTTAGTCATTGCTCAGTATCCCAGACCTGCTAACTAGTCTTCTCTTTGTCCTTGTGCCTTCAGCTAGTCTTCTCTCCCTACACCTCTAGCTAGTCTTCACTCCCTGCATCCCTGTGCCTCTAGCTAGTCTTCGCTCACTGTCCCTGTGCCCCTAGCTAGTCATCCCTCCCTGCTTCCCTGTGCCTCTAGCTAGTCTTCTCTCACTGTCTGTGTCTCTAGCTTGTTGTCTCTCCCTATTCATGCATCTCCAAGACGGTAGCCTGGATAAAAAACTGGCTGGACAACAGGACGCAAAGGGTAATAGTAAACGGAGTCCACAGTGAAGAAAGGAGGGTAACTAACGGAGTACAGCAGGGTTCGGTACTGGGACCGGTCCTCTTTAATGTCATTATAAGTGACATTGGAGAGCACCTGGAAGAAAAGGTATGTCTCTTTGCAGATGACACAAAGATCTGCAACAAGGGTGATACACAAGGTGGGGTGGAAAGGATGAAAAGGGACTTGGCAAGGTTGGAGGAATGGTCAAATATGTGGCAGCTCAGATTCAATGCAAAGAAGTGCAAGGTAATGCATCTGGGAAACAAAAACCCGGGGAAGATTACACAATGGGGGGTGAGTTAGTAACAACAACAAAAATTGAAAGAGACCTAGGAGTAATTATATCAGATGACCTTAAGGTTGGCAAGCATGTGAGAAGGCAATAAGGATGGCTGGGGATACAGTGGGATGCATAGGGAGAGGCATCAACAGTAGAAAACAGGAAGTTGTTATCCCTCTGTACAGACAGTTAGTGAGATCCCATCTGGAGTACTGCGTGCAATTCTGGAGACCCATTCTCTGCAAAGACATAGACACAGTGGAGGCTGTTCAGAGGAGGGCAACCAAAATGGCGCAGGGTCTACACCAGAAGACATACGAGGAGAGACTAAATCAGTTTGATATGTATACCCTTGATGAAAGATGGGAGAGAGGGGACATGATAGAAACATTCAAGTATCTCAAGGGAATTAAAGTACAAGAGGGTGGCATCTTTTAGAAGAAGAGATGTGCAAGAACAAGGGGGAACAATTTGAAGATAGAGGGGGGGACGGCTCAGAGGTAATGTCAGAAAGTATTTTTTCACAGAGAGGGTTGTGGATGCATGGAACAGCCTTCCTAAGGAGGTTGTGGAGTCAGGAACAGTGGGAGAATTCAAGAATGCATGCGACAGGCATAAGGCAATTCTAGTGGGGGTAGGAGGAAGTAAGCTGTTGATTAACTAGAATCTGCAGCTTATCCATCAGGTAGGGAAACGGGCAGACTAGGTGGGCCAAGCAGTCCTTATCTGCCATCAAATTCTATGTTTCTTTAACTAGTCTTCCCTCCCTGTCCAGGTGCCTCTAGCTGGTCTTCCCTCCATGTCCCTTCACCTTTAGCTAGTTTTCTTTCCCTGTACTTCACCTTCAGCTAGAGATTTTTCACCCTACCACTGTGCCTCTAGTTAGTCTTTTGTCACTGTCCCTTTGCCTCTAACTAGTCTTTCATCACTGTCCCTTTGCCTCTACCTAGTCTTTCCTCACTGTCCCCCTTGCCTCTAGCTAGTCTTTTCTCCCTGTCTCTGTGCCTTTAACTAATCTCTTTCTCTGTCCCTCTAGGTAATCTGTTCCTGTCCCTGCGCCTCTATATCGGATTTCACTTTTTATTTTATTTTTATTTTACAATTTCTGGCCAGGAAAGACACACTAAGCCAGAGCTTGTTTCCAGGTGCATCCTGGGAACAAATGGAAGTTAAAGAGCAGCTAAAATAAAATGCAGTCTCAGGCAGGCAACTCATACCAGGGAGTTAATTTAGCCCATTTTTGATTTTTTCTGTGAGTGATTAAAAGTACCACTTACAAACATTCTACTTACATTTTAATGACTGGTTCGTAACTTCCGTGTATGACCCAAGCAGCCTAACAGCACTGTACCCCGCTCCTAAAGAAAGCTTTTTGATGATGCAACATAGAGAATGGGTCTGCAGGCACTCTATATAGAGATCAGTGGAATTGGGGGGGCAGTCTAAACATACATACAGTATCTTTACTTGCAGTTATACATGTATGGGGCTGTAACATATATATTAACCCCATACATGTACAGATCAATCAATCAATCAAAATCTTTATTTAACCAGGCGGACACCGTTGAGCAAGCTCATTTTCGAGGTGGACCTGGGACAAACAATTAGGTGAATACAATTTACGTGAGATCCACATACAATTTCAATTATGTGTACAACAAATAAGCATAGGCAGTGCAAATGCAAGTAAAAGGTGCAGATAACTGTAAAACATTAATTACAATTAGACAATTCGTGCAACACATACGAAGTGTAGAACCTGGAGGGAAACAGTAGGTACGGAGTAGGCGCTGGCAATAATGTCCAGGTGACACCTAGCAGTGCGTTGGGGCGAGAAGCGTACATGGAAAGGAGGGGAGGGAGATAGTAGGAAAAAAATAGATAAACAGACAAAAATAGGGGTTGAATAGTAACGGGTAAAAGGATATAACGTGTAGATGTGGGCAGGGAAGTGAAGGAGGTAGGCATAGGGACGGCAATGAGTGGATTCAACAACAGTGACCGACCTAAAATCATGACGAGGCAGGGGCAGGGTCATAGAATAAAACAGGAAGCTCTGTGGGGATAGGAGTACCTAGGTCAGGAGGAGCAGACGTAAGATTCTTTAAAATGGAGTGTATATAAGGATTTGAAAGTGCCAGACTAATGGGGTAATTGATTTTTAGTTTTTTTTGTATCTTGTTACACAAAAGGGGCCATACATGACTAATAGATGCCCCGCCAAACCGAGATTTGGCCTTGGAAACCTTCAGCTAAATATAAGAGGCACTTCTCAGGGCATACTTACTTAATGGGCAGAACGGTAAGCAGTCTGAGATATAATCAGGCAGTTTATTTATGATGCCTTTGTAGATCCAGATCACAGCATTTCTCTGGTGTCTAAAGCTAAGGGATGACCAACCTACCGCCGAGTACAGGGAGCAATGATGGGTGGAATAGGGAAGGAGCATTATAAACCTTAGAGCTCTATGGTGGAGCGTATCAAGTTTGGAAAGAGCACCTGCAGGACCCTGGCAGTAGAGGAAATCAGCATAGTGTAATAAAGAGAGAAAGGTAGTTTGGACTAGCCTCAATTTTGCATCCCTGGTGAGGAGATTTTTTTTATACTATAGAAAAGGCCAAGTCTCATTCTAAGTTTCTTTGTCAGCTCTTCTATGTGAGCAACAAAGGAGCGTCTAGAGTTCAGCCAAACCCCCAAATATTTAAATTTTGAAACATACTCCAACTGTTTACCCAGAATAGTAGTAACTTGGGAGGGGGGAGTAGCCCCTCAGATGCATGCAAGGATACTATATGTATGATTAGACAGCTTCCCTTCCCTAATTCCGCTGATCCCTACATAGAGCACTTGCAAGCCCGTTCCCTACTTTGCATCATCAAAAAACATTTTTTAGGGGCAGGCTGCATCGCTGTTCGGCCTTTCAGCTGATACACTGAAGTTATGAGCCAGGCATTAAAATGTATGCTGTACTTTTAATCACTCATAAAAAAATTCAAGCATGGGCTAAATTAACTCCTTGGCAGGAAACTCCTTGGTATGAGTTGCATGCTTGGACTGTGCCAGTGGCTCCTGCTGTAAAGTGACCTGCTCATGGTTAAACAGTATAAAGTGGAGGCTGTGGGATTCAAACCCAGTTCTCCAAGTTTGCAGCTCAGTGCTCTGAACCACTATAGGCTATACTGCCTCCCTAATCTTCTCTTCCTGCCTGTGCCTGTAGTTAGTCTCCTCTCCCTGTCCATATGACTCTCACTAGTCTTTTCTCCCTGGACTCTGTGCTCCTGCCTACTCTTTCTCCCTCTCTCGGTCTTTGTGCCACTAGGTAATCTTCTCCCATCCCTGTGCACAGCTAGACTTCCCACCCTACCCCTGTGCCTCTAGCTAGTCTTTCCTCCCTGTCCCACTGCTTCTAGCTAGTCTTCTCTTCTCTGTCCCTGTGTCTTGAAAGGAGGAGTCTGGCCAAAAGTACTACACTACAGAATTAGTATCAGCATACCCCCAATAAATCTCATACCAAAAATTAGGTTTCAACGTTACTTCGTTTTAAAGTTATGAGCTATTTTGTAACCCTGATCTCACTCACTGTTCAAAACAGCATTTCAATTAAGAAGAGCCATTGATGATGTCATAACTAGAACTCAGCCTTGTGCTCCCTGTCAGCAACATAACAGGATCTATTTCTCCAAAATTTAAGAAACTGTAGCTGTAACAATCATTAACAAAAACAAACACTGGCATAGGTTTTGGCTGCAGTGCTTGCGTTTCCAGAATGTTCCGATGCATGGCACTGCACTTTAGAATGTGTCCGAATGTGGTTTTGGAATGCTGCACTGAACCAAGGTATGTAACTTCAAGGAGGTGCACAATTTTGGAATGTGTGGGAGGACATGAAATCTCAGAATGTGTCAGGGGTGCACCATCTCGAAATGTGGTGGGACATTCAATCTTGGAATACAATAGAGGGACACACATCATGGAATTTTATAGGGACTAGCAATTTCAGAATATTGTGGAGATACACACTCCCAGAATGTGACAGAACACGTCACTGTATTTTGAAACTGCTTGTCCCTGCCACATTCCAGAACTGCATGCACCCACATTTCAAAATTGTGCATCACATCCCCACCATAGTCTAACATGGTACATTCCACCCACATTCTAAAACTGTGCATCCCTGCCACATTCTGAAGTTGTGTTTCAATGCCACATTCTGAAATTGCGTCTCCACCACATTCCAAAATTGTATGTCACCACCACACACTGAAAATGTGCCTCACTGGCACATTCCAAAATTGAGTGTTACCGCCACATGCTGAAATTGTGCATCACTGCCACATTCTAAAACTCTGCGTCATTACCACATTCCAAAGTTGTGTGTCACCTGCAACATTCCAAAACTGTGAGTCACCACGACATTCCAAAATTGTGCACCACTGCCACGTTCTGAAATTGTGTGCCACTGCCACTGCCACACTCTGAAATTGTGCACCACTGTCACCTTCCGAAATTGCGAGTCGCCACCACCACATTCTGAAACTGTTCGTCACCGCCACAGTCCAAAATTGTGCATCTCTGTTACTTTCTGAGATTGTCTCATTACTGCACTCCACAGTTGCAGCCTGCTGGCATTTTGAAATCTCATCCCTGCAGTATTCTAAAAATTGCACACAACTTTGTCATTCTAAAGTCACATTTGCCACTGCATTCCAACACCCCCATCATATTCATAGAAACACAGAATGTGTCAGCAGAAAAGGACCGCCAGGCCCACCCAGTCTGCCCAATTTCACTATCTGAAAGTCAGACCTAAGATGCTAGCTTTCTTGGTTAACATTCCCCCTTCCTAGGTCGATAATATCCTTGTGTCTAAAGGACAAATGAGTAATTGGGGAGGGTCTTAAAGGACAAATAAGTAATTTGGGGGGTGAATCAAAACTGCAAATGCTCCTGTTCATTTGTACAATTAGGGATGCTGATTTTCCTTATGCTATTATTTACCTGTAATGTTGTGATTTATAAGGTTTTGTCACTGATGAAAAGTTACCTGAAATATAAACAAAACCTCTAATTATCTCTGATGCCAAGCAGTAGCTTGGCTCACAAAATGATGGGGATGTGCGTACATGATGATGTCTTCGGAGTGACTCCACTCCACTTCTTCCACTGAAACCTATGTGCACTGTTTTAAAATGCTGAATAGTGGCACTATATGTAGATATCAGTATATGTATCGATACTTAGCTTGTGCATCATGCATAATGTACAAGCTAAGTATAGATACATATGCTGATATCTACATATAGTGCCAACATCTAGCATTTTAAAACAGTACCCATAGGTTTCAATGGAAGAAGTGGAGCGGAGTTGCTCCGATGACATCAGCATGTACGCACGTCGTTACCATTTTGTGAGCCAAGATTCCGCTCAGCATTAGAGATAATTGGAGGTTTTGTTTACATTTCAGGTAACTTTTCATCAGTGATGAAAACTGTATAAATCATAAAATTACAGGTATATAATGGCGTAAGAAAAATCAGCATCCCTTATTGTACAAATAAACAGGAGAATCTGCAATTTGATTCACTCCAAATTACTTGTTTATTTGTCATTTAAGTACTGTACCTTGCATCTGCAAATTATGGAAATGTATGCTGTGATCCACCTAGTGTCAGTTTTCCTTTCTCAGATATTTACTACAACTGCAGTTTCATGTAACATGGGAGAAATAAGTCCTATAATGTAGCCTGCAGGGAGGACTAGGCCGTGAGTTCTGGTTGTGACATCAATAGCCCTTCACTGAAACTGGCTTTTTTGAAAAGCCAGTGAATTCAGGGTTACAAAATGACTTGTAACTCTTAAACACAATAACTTGGGAGATTTTTTGGCACAATGCTAACTGGCGATATGCTGATCTAAATTCTGAATTTAGTGATGCCAAAAATTTTGGCTGGACTCCTTCTTTAACTAATCTCTCCCTGTCCCTCTAGCTGGTAATTTGTTCCTGACCTGAGGCCCTAGCTGATCTTTTCTCTAGTCGACATTTATGAAGTAAGAAGTTTGGTTTGTTCTGGATCGTATGTCCCTTTGGTCAAGTAAGTAGTCTCTTACATTGCATTACTTGTTGAGATCCTTTTACCTGGAATGCCACTAAAAATCAAGCTGCAATAGACCCCGTTTGAGATTTGGTACTGGACTTTAGTATAGACTAGAACTCTAATTGTTACAGCACAATTTGTCAATAACAGCTTTGTATAGCACTTGAATTTGTCTTATAATTAGCCCCTTTTTTCCTAGGTTGCACAACTGCGTTTTTGCACATTTTTTCTGGTTTTTATGGAATACAATAAATACCTATTGCAAATTCTAGTCTTTTGAAGTGGTGCTTACTGGCTCACATATGTGAGCGTTGGTTTGCTTTTGGATTCTTAAGCATGCATTAAAATACGAAGAACACAGGGAATAAACAGGTCCACAGGGGAAATACCAGGCTTTGGAGTAAAGCTGGAGCAAAGCCATGAAAGGACTTGTACATAATGTGGACATTTTTAAAAGCAATTTTCTGCTCGATAGGCAGCAGAAGAAGGCAGCACAGTGCAGGATAATGTGATAAGAGAATTTGGCATAGGTGAAAACATACACTCATTATAAATCAGAATTGATCTGAAGAATAATCTCAGAGTCTTGTTAAACAGGGAAGTACAAAAACCAACCCCAGAGGTAATGAACATATGGACAAGGTCTCTACTTCTACACTCATCTGATAGCCAACTAAAATAACTCTAGGTATAAAAAAATGCTGTGGTGGTGGAATAAACTATATTTAATAAAAAAACAAATGCAAAAGTTCTAACACCAAGATGTAGTAGAAAAGTACTGTATGTGTGCTGGTACAGTACTAAGTTTTTGTGTGGTCCAAAAATTAATAGATCATTGGGATTTTTTTTTTTTTTTTTTGCAAATATCAGAATATGCCAGGGCCAATATTAGTATAATTTTAATTATTTTTTTATTTATTTCATTTTAAACTCATCAGAATACCTTTGAGCTAGGAGCTCTTTTACAAAGGTTCCATGTCAATAGACATTAAGGCATTTACACTGTATATAATTCACAAAGACAGAAGTACAATTTACATATATGGGAATACAAAATAGTCAAGACAAAAGCTAAATTGTTGAGTGCCAAGTAGTTGCAAAGATTACTTGTTAGCTGCCTTAAGACCAGACCTTGTTATTCGTTTCAGGTCCTTTAATTCTTCAATCTGGTTACAGAAGAGGCAGGGGGAAGGTTAGGGAAATAGGGACATACTGTGCAGCAGGTGACAGGAAGAGAAAAGTGAAGGTGAGTGAGTGGTGAAGGCCATACCTCTCAAACTCACAGCATTAAAAATCATAGTACTGGCCTTCAAAAATCACAGCAAAGGGCCAGAATGTGGAGCACTTTCTTATTTTAAACAATAATATATCTACAGATAGTGGGCCCCATATAGTTAACGATAAGGAGTGTTTCTATCAACTTAGTTCAATGATTTAATAGTTTGTGTGTCCAGAAATAGTTCTAATATTATGAGGAACATCAGTAACCCTATGCGGAGCAAGGGTAAATTTGAGTTTGAAAATCATAGCGCTATGCAAAATTCATAGCAGTTGAGAGGTATGGTGAGGGCAGGATTAGAATGGTGAGATAGAAATAAGAGATGGAGGGGAAGAGATACAGGAGTGGGAGGTAGGGAATTTGGGCAAATGGCTAGCAGAGAGAGAGGGGCAGGAGGTAACTCAGGTTTGGAATTGGAACTTGCTAGTGGGGCTTATTAATGACCACAGGTGGAGTGGAGTGGATTACATGGGTGCAGCACCATGGCTGCCTTTAGTCGATTACACAGGTGCTCGCACCATGGCTGCCTTTAGTCGATTACACAGGCGCTCGCACCATGGCTGCCAGTGGTACCTCATGAGCTGAACTGTTTAGGATCAAATGTAGCTTTGCGAGTTGTTTGCATTAGATATGAGAGAAGCATGCTTTATTCCAGCTCACTAGAGCTGGTTCCAATACAAAACTGAGTAGGAACTTGGATCACTGGAAGCCACCTTTACATTGGTAGCCAAGCTTGCCCACACTTCAGTTGAGAAACATAAGATTCCCATTGAAACTGGGGTTACAAAAAAAAAACAAAGTTTTCAGTGAATCATAGTAAATTGCAACAACCTTCCTGTCCACAAAATGAACAGCATTTTCTACACTCCTGTACTAAGAAATATTTATACACCTTTTAATTCATCGATGCCAAATAAATTATATTTAAAGTTAATACCTCCGTGTCACCATTTAAGAGGACCATTGTACTGTTACTTTACTGAAATTCTGTATACTTGTTTTTGCATATTGTAACATCTTTTTTTTCACTGTACTCTCCCAAGTTGCTCCTGAAACTATGCATATTTCTGTCTAGTGTACTTATCTGTTCAACAAAGACTAAATAAATTAATGCATTTTTCTGTTTTACTGAAAGAAAAAAATACCATAGTAATTTAGTTTCTTCCAAGGTGTCCTGCAGTATGCTTGACTATAACAGTATGCCAACTGGGTTCAGCTGCCCCGGAGGTGGAGTTAATGCTAATGAATTTAGGAATTAGCCAATTCAGGTTGCAGGAGAGGTTGTGCTGTCTGTTGCTTGTGCCAGAGGGCACCCAGATTCATTTTGTAGCTGTAAAAAGGGCCAACAGTACCTCAACCATCTAATGTATCAGAAAAAAATATATATAAAAACCAACAACAAGAACAAGTAAGAAAAAACTGTAGAACACACATAACTGTGAAAAAAGTTTGCACCTATCCAATCCTATTAGTTAGAAAAAATTGGCAAAAAGACTGCAGGACCATACTCAGTCAGGTTATAGAAGGGGAGGATGGGTTAGAGGTCAAGCATACTGAAGGAAACCTTGGAAGAAACATTATTACTACAGTGAGTAATTTTTTCTTCTCACTCCAGGGGTCCTTCAGTATGCCTGACTATAGCAGACTGCAAAACAATGCAGTTGGGAGAAGGGCACAGAACCTACTTAGAAAACAAGTTCTGCAGGACTGATGTGCCAAATTTTGCATCTCATCTGGTCTGTACATCCAGGCAATGCTGCTTTGTGAAGGTGTGTACAGTCCCTCCAAGTAGCTGCTTTGCAGATGTCGAGCAAGGGAATGTCCTTTGCAGCTGCCACAAAGGCTGTCGTGCCCCTGGTAGAGTGGGCCCTGAGGCCCTGAGGTGGCTGCTTGCCAGCCTTACTGTAACAGAACTGAATACAAGAGACTATTCCTCGAGGGATAGTTCTCTTGGTGGTTGATCTCCCCATGCCAACCTCACTGTAGGTGAGAAAAAGCTGGGTATGGGAGGATCTGAGCTGCTTGGTATGTTCCAGGCAGCAGATCAGAGCTCTTTTCACATCCAAACTGTGGAGTTCACGTTCCACAGGAGTGGATTTGTCTGTAAAAAAAAAAAGGCAGGGAGTGTTATAGACTGGTTGGGAATGGGTCTGTACATGTGGCCTTCACTCCAGTTACTTCCTATGTACACCACCCTAAGCGCACAACACTGGACTCGCCCTTCTGCGATTGGCAGCCTCACCACCTGTAACCCCAGATGCAGTCCTCCCTTCCCTTATGATGGAATGAGGGTTTCACAGGATTTTGCAAGGAAGAGACTGAGTCAGCTTCTGGCTCTGGTGTGGGCTGAAGGAGTGAGAGGTGGAATCAGAAGAAGTTTGTCCGGTGGCAGCTGTCGGACAAATTGCTGAGAAGGAGTTTTTCCCGGCCCTGGCCCAAACCTAGTGGTGTGTGGTAAGGTCTGCTGCTTTGGGTGGCTGTCTTTGCGATACTTCCGCTCGGCTCGGCAGCTGGTGAGCCGTACTGGTAATGAATGGGTCTGGGGGGGTTTGGGGCTGAGTGAGACTCTCTTAGCGCCTGGCTGTGGATTCAGAAACACGAGTGCCTGTACTGGAGTAGATGCCCGATTCCTGTTGGGTGAAGAACTTGTCGATACAGAGTGTTGGTTCTCTGATAACTGTTTGTTGCTCTGTCTTGCTTCCTGCTACCTTTGTATTGATGGTCAGTGTGGGGAGAGACTATGTGCAATTTGAATTATGAAGTGGTTCTCCGTTGTAGAACTGATTGCTCGTTGTGACTTGTGTCTGCTTGTTGGTCCTGGATGGAGATGAGAGCCCACTGGAGAGACTTAACAATATTCTTTTGGGTTCTTGGAGGTGTGAGCTTCTGATCAAAAGAAGTACTGGACAAAGTTACTTTGAAACTGGACTTTAGTTGTTCTATTTTTATTCATTTTATTTGTTTTCCCCCTCTGTGTGAGAGACAGAGTGTGGGACTATATTTGATCTCTCCTTCTCTTTCTTTCACTCTCTGAGAGAGAGTGGAAGAAGGAATTATTTGTCATCTTAGAGTGGATTGGTCTTTGTTCTATTTAGTTATTTTTGTTTATTATTTTATATTATTTTCTTTTCTTTTTTCTTTTTTGGGTATTAATGTATATTTAATCCTGCAGTATTAAGATTTGATCCACCTTTCTAGCTGAGTTGGTTTGCTTTTAATTACTGGTTTTATTTTTATAATGTGTTGGGGAGGCTTAGTGTCGGTTGGGCATTATTCCCCCACCAGACTCAGGGAATTATGCCCCTTTGAGTGCCCCCCTTTGCCATCTGACACCTATTTGAGGTGTCGAGCTTTGGGCATACTTAGAAAATGGAAAAGGAAGGGGGGAACTGGGCCTGATGGGGGGCAGGAAGGGGGAAGGCGGATTGGAGCTGTGAGATCCAGGAGATGCCCTGGGGCAAAATGGAGTCAGGATAGGGGTCCTCCCTGTCTTGTCCCCTTACCCAAGGGCTCCAAAATAAATGGACAGGTGCCGAGGTCTTCCTCGACAACTCATCCTGCCTTGGTGGTGTTATGCAATGCCAGATCGATTAAAAACAAGACAGCTGTTATAGCTGATCTTGTTGCAACAACTGATCTGGCTTGCATCACCGAGACCTGGATGGATGAAAATGCAGGCCCTGTATTGGCCTTGGCAATTCCATCCGGTTTCTTGGTGACACATCGTCCAAGGTTGGATCGTAGGGGCAGGGGAGTGGCCACTGTGTTTAAGACTGAGCTGGGCCTTGTGGATGTGCCATTGGGAAGTACCAGATCCTTCGAATATATCCTGGGTGAGGGTGTAGGTTGCGGGATTCTCCTCATCTACCGTCTACCAGGAGATGGTGGAGAATTCCAGCAGGAGATAACAGACTTCATCGTCAAAGTGGTATTGAGGTCCACCAGATGGATAATACTGGGGGACTTCAATGCCTGGGTCGACGATGAACTCCCGCATTTTGGTCAAAATCTCCTCCAGCTGATGGTAACGCTGGGCCTATCACAGGTAGTTACCTCTTCAACCCATGTAGGGGGTCATTCGTTGGATCTGATTTTTCTTCTGGGTATGGAGATTGCTGATCTGGGGGTGGAACTGGTCAGTTGGTCTGACCATCACTCCATAAGGTTCAGCTTCAGGGTCCCCCCTAATAGCTCTGCCCCTACAGAATTGGTTCAGTACTGCCTTTTAAGGGGGATTAACCCCAGTGACCTGTCGACGTTACTGGACCTCTCGGGCTTCTCACATGAATGCATGAGTCCAGATGATCTTGTTCTAGCCTATAATAAGGCTGTTGGAGATGCTCTGGACAAGATTGCTCCTGTTTGTGTTCAGCCTCTCACCCTTCGCCCAAGGAGCCCATGGTTTGATGGCTCCTTGAAGGAGATGAAGCGAGTTGATCGAAGGATGGAGAGAGTTTGGCAGAAGTCTGGCCGTGATGATGACAGGCTTAGACAGATGGCACATTATAATAGCTACCAATCAGAAATCACCCATAAGAAGGCACTCTAGATTTAGTAGTTGCCGTATTGGTCCTTGCAAGAATAGATTCAGAAGCAAATGATTTGATACCTTTTAATGGACCAACATAGATGTAACAAGAACAAAGTGCTCTAGCTTTCGGACCAACCAGTCCTTCTTCAGAAGCTCATGGCAGTTGTTTGGAAAATACAATACTTATAACAGCTAGATAATGCAGAGAAAACAGAAAAATCCCATTGGTTTAAAATACTCATTAAAAAAACAGATGATGTCAGACAAGTTTAACAGTACAATACTGCCCTCAGTCCGAATGAACCTTGGGTTCAGATGTTCTAGTGCAAGACACATATAAGGAATCCTACTGCACATAAATTTAATTGACATAAGATAACACTGCAGAAGCAGATAACTCCCAAATCAAGCCATGAGTGCCACAGTCAGTATAAGGATGTGATTACTGAAAGGCAACCCCACCCAGCTTAAAGACAGACTGAGATAGTTAAGGCTCATGAAATTACAATGTATGCATTAAAGACAAGAATTACCAGTAAAGTTGTCTAAAAACATCAGTGCTCACTGTGTGATGTAAACCTAGCTGGACTTGCTACCCAGCTGTATTCTCAAGCTAAATAAAAGGCCCAAGAGATTACAAAACCTCAGGACTATATACATGATAATTAAATAAATAGATAATATTAGTGTTAAGCAAAAACTCTAGTCGAGGAACCTCAAGGAATTCAGACCATGCAGCCTGATATGTACTGATGTCAATATATACTGAGAATGTAACAACTTCATGTACCACAAGTGTCTAGGGAATCTGAAAAAGAGATAAAAAAGTAATTTATCTCCTCCTGTTCATACAAACAATACAACCTAACCCACCCCACATCATTTTTTTTTAATCTCTTTTTTGTAATCTCTTGGGCCTTTTATTTAGCTGGAGAATACAGCTGGGTGGCAAGTCCAGCTAGGTTTTACACATCACACAGTGAGCACTGATGTTTTTTAGACAACTTTACTGGTAATTCTTGTCTTTAATGCATACATTGTAATTTCATGAGCCCTTAACTATCTCAGTCTGTCTTAAGCTGGGTGGGTGCCTTTCAGTAATCATATCCTTATACTGACTGTGGCACTCATGGCTTGATTTGGGAGTTATCTGCTTCTGCAGTGTTATCTTATGTCAATTAAATTTATGCAGTAGGATTCCTTATATGTGTCTTGCACTAGGAACATCTGAACCCAAGGTTCATTCGGACTGAGGGCAGTATTGTACTGTTAAACTTGTCTGACATCATCTGTTTTTTTAATGAGTATTTTAAACCAATGGGATTTTTTCTGTTTTTCTTGCATTATCTAGCTGTTATAAGTATTGTATTTTCCAAACAACTGCCATGAGCTTCTGAAGAAGGACTGGTTGGTCCGAAAGCTAGAGCACTTTGTTCTTGTTACATCTATGTTGGTCCATTAAAAGGTATCAAATCATTTGCTTCTGGATCCATAAGAAGGCAGAATTCCTGTCCAGGGAGATTTCTGCTGCACAGAATCGACCGGCTCAGCTTTTCTGGACTGTTGACAGATTGTGCAATACAATCTGTCTCCAGCCCAGAGAAGCTTTTTCTCAGCTAAGATGCGAGGAGTTTGCTCAATTCTGTCTGTCTGGTCAGATTTTCACCAGCTGGAGTTCAATGACATTGTGAAGATCATCCAAACACTGCGTCCAACTAGTTGTAGTTTGGATCCCGGCCCTACACCTATTTTGGTGGGTTGTGTAGATGTTATCTGCCCAATCTTTGCTGACATTGTCTGGAAGTCCTTGGAGAGGGGAGTCTTTCCTGACTCCCTTAAGGAGGCGGTTGTTCGACCACTCCTTAAGAAATCCTCCTTGGATCCAGACTGTCTAGCTAACTACCGACCTGTCTCTAACTTGCCATTTGTTGGTAAAGTTATTGAAAAGGTGGTTGCATTGCAGTTGGATGTTTATCTTATAACTCACAATGTCTATGATACTCTCCAATCCGGTTTTAGGAAGAAGCCCAGCACAGAGACGGTTCTTGTCCAGGTATTGAATGATCTCCTAATGGCTAGAGATCGAAAGGCATGTACCATTCTGGTCCTTCTCGATCTCTCTGCTGCATTTGACACTGTAGACCATGGTGTGATACTGGAGCGCCTGCGGTCTTTATGTGGACTGTCTGGTACAGTCCTAAATTGGTTCCATTCATACCCCACAGGAAGGTCTCAGAGAGTGGCCACTGGAATTTATTCCTCAGGCGCTCACTCCCTGCCTTGTGGGGTCCTGCAGGGCTCTATATTAGCCCCCATGTTGTTTGCAGTGTATATGCTGCCATTGGAAGATATCATCAGGCGATACAGTCTGAGTTTTCACTGCTATGCAGATGATACTCAGCTGTATATGTCCTTTCTGCCTGGACAGAATGATGCAGTCTCCGTGAATAGTTGCCTTGCCGAGATCAGATCTTGGATGAGTTCCAGCTGGTTGAGACTGAATCCAGACAAGACTGAAGTGTTGGTTGTGGACCCAGGTCATCCGAGGGCGGGTTTGGGGGTTGGACAACCATCAGGTTTATTACTTGGTGGTGTTGCCATTCACCACCTCAGACCAGGTGCGTAACCTGGGTGTTATTTTTGATGATGGCCTGACCTTAAAATCTCAGGTGTCAGCCATCGTCAAATCCTCTTTTTATCATCTGAGGAATATTGCCCGGGTGAAACATCTGGTTCCCTCGGATGATCTTCCAACACTGGTTCACGCCTTTGTTACGACCCGTCTTGACTACTGCAATTCTCTTTACCTAGGGTTTCCAGGGCTTGATATCCACCGCTTGCAGCTGGTGCAGAACGTGGCTGCCAGGCTTTTGACTGGGACATCTAGGACCAGTCATATTATGCCTGTGTTCCGTGAGCTGCACTTGCTGCCTATTCAGTGGCGGATCACCTTTAAGGTTGGCTTGCTAACCTTTAAAGCCCTACATGATCAGGGACCCAGCTACCTACAAGATCTCCTGGTACCTCAGAGCCCCCTCCGTCCACTCCATTCCACCGACGAGGGATTGCTAGAGATTCCCAGGGTATGATTAAAGATGTCTGGTTCTCGTGCCTTTGCTTTTTCAGCTCCGACCCTGTGGAATTCTCTACCTCGTCGGTTGAGAGAATGCCCAACCGTCAGTAGATTTAAAACTGAGCTTAAACCTTATTTATTTGATCTGGCCTTCCCTAATGATGGATAATGGAAATTTTATTTTAAATGTTATTTATATTGGCTGTTTCTGCTTTTATGTTAAGCGCCTTGGTTTTGAAAGGCGCTATAAAAATAAAGTTGAATTGAATTTAACTGAATTGAATTTCAACTCCTTCTCCTGGGTATCCCCCCATATAGTTAACCTCCCCATTCCGACCTTCTCTTCCCCTGTGTGCTCAGCCCAACTCACTCACTACTACAAAAAGATGTCCTGGTTCCTAACTCCTCCTCCTTCTCATGTCGGGCAATGTCCACCCAAATCCTGGGCCTCCAGTACCCATGGCACCTTCCCAATCTCCTCTCGGTGGGCTGCGCATTGCCTCCCTCAATGTTTTGCAGTCTACTAAAAAAGTGGGACTCCTTCCATGGCTCGTCCTACAATATAAGCCTGATGTCATAGCCGTGAGTGAAAACTGGATCACCCCTCGGAATCCCCACTCTTTTATAACCCTCGCCGATTACAACCTCTACCGTGTTGACTGGCAGGGTAAGCGTGTGGGTGACTGCGTTATTTACACAAAGGTCATATTACATGGACAGCTGCTCCCCTCCTCCCAGCTGGGACTAGGACCACAGACACTCACTCTTAAACTTACCTTGGGATGCTCCCAAAACCCACTACTCATCACTGCAGTATACATTCCCCCTAAGGACCAAGAGGTAGCCTTCCTCTCTGTACTGTCTTACCTGGACACACTACTGTCTCATATGGAAAAGATTTTATTTGGAGAATTCAATATCAATTGGTTAGGTAAGGACATCACACCGCTCACTGATGCTGCCACTGCCCAAGACCTATCCCAAGTGGTCACTTCCCCCACCCACCTGGACCTGTGCACTGGGTCTTCCTCCCTGCTAGACCTAATTTTCACCAATCGTCCACACAAAATCACTAGTGTCTCCATTCTCCCAAATGCCCTTAGTGACCACTCTCCAGTTCTCTGCTCCTGGTCCTGCAAAGCTCCTAGATCTCCTCCCAAATTTATAGCGCAATGTAAACTTGGTCCTAGTAAACTTGTGCTTCTAAAAGCACACCTCAGCGCCACGGACCAGTCCTTCATTACTAACTCCCCTGACCTCGATAGAGCCCTTGACCTCTTCATCCTGTCTTTCAACAATATATGTGACAAATTTGCCCTACTCACTAAAAGAATGGTTAAAGGCAATCCTGTGCCTTGGATCACTGATCATCTCCTGGCCTTGATGCGGACTAGAGGTTCACTGCGGCAACTCTCCAATGAGTCCAGCCTCCCGCACGATAGACATAAGTACAGAGAGGCTCGGAACAAGCGCACTTGGGCTATTCGAAAAGCAAAAGCAGAGTATTATAAATCCTCCTTAACCTCCTCTTGGGGATCAGGGCGCAAGTTCTGGAACAATATTAAAGAAACATGTGGTAAAGACCCTAACACGGTTCCTACTCAGGTCATGGTCAATGGGTCTTTAATCAATAACCCCACCGGTATTGCCGCAGCCTTTAATAATACCTTCATTAACCTCAACCATGTTCTCCATCCTACTTTCTTTGATCTTCCCACATCTAGCGCCCCTATTCCCCAGAAGCTCCCCTTTTACCTGCGCTGAATCACTCCCAAGTCTGCAGAGCCATACCTAAAAAGCCCTTAGCCACTCCTCCTACAGCAGCAACTCTCTAGATTTAAAGCTCCTTCGGCTCACCCTTCACGAGGTACTCTACCCACTTACCCACATTTTAAACGGTTCCCTATGTCTAGATAAATTCCACTCTAAGTGGAAATCCACCTCCATCACACCTATATTTAAAAGTGGGGACCGTTCCAATACCAATAATTACTGCCCCATCTCCATACTCCCACCCCTCTCCAATGCCTTAGAGCGGATTGTATCTGATCAGCTCACTGAGCACCTCACAAATACAACCTACTCTGCAAACAGCAACATGGTTTCCGAAAAGGACACAGCACTTCCACTGCCCTTCTCGAATTTACCACACACATCCACTCTGCTCTGGACAAGGGTCACATCACTAGTGCTGTCTTCATAGACCTCACAAAGGCATTCAACACCATCAACCACTCCCTCCTACTAACCACCTTGCCCAATTTGGGTCTCTCCCAGGATGCCTTGAGATGGTTCTCTGACTACCTCTCGAACCGGTCTCAACAGGTCAACATTGGTAACACCTTGTCCAATAGTACCTGTCCTCTCTGGTGTCCCACAGGAGTCCATTCTGGGACCTCTACTTTTCAGCCTCTTCCTAAACTCCCTTCCTGAGTCCTGCCCTGGCAACCTATTACTATACATGGATGATTCTGTCCTCTTCTCCTCCAACCCAGACCCCCTTCAACTCCACTGCTCCCTCCAGTCCTCCTTTAGCTGTGCTGAAAGCTGAATCACTGCACAACGCCTTATTCTCAACTATAAAAAAAACCAAGTTATGCTATTCTCACACCCACAGAATACCCGGAAGGTGCTTTGCCCTCAAGTACTAACTTAAAATCAGACTCCGTTGGAGCAAGTGGACTCCTTTAAATACCTGGGCATCAATTTGGACCCAGCGCTTAACTTCTGTTATCATATTCCCCACTTATCTAAGGCCCTCAATGTTAGGTTGGGGTTTCTGCACCGCTTCAAGCACTTTCATACTCCTGATGCGCTCAGGCTTGCTGTCTCCTCCTCGGTCCTCTCTCTGCTTGATTATGGCTTACTGATCTATGGCGCGGCAAACACCTCAGCCCTAGTTAGACTCCATCTCTCCCTAAATAAAGCATGCCATCTCGTACTGGGATGTGACAGTCATACTCATACATGCTCACTTTATAACGCTACCAACTGGCTTAATCTTGACAACAGAATCAGGTTCCACACCTGCCTGTTGGTTAAAAAATAGCCTTAGGCCTCTCTCCTGCTGGGCTCACCCCGTTAATCCACCCAGATCTTAAGGTTAAGCACACCCATAGCTCAGACAATCATCTTCTCTCGATTCCCTCCTGCCATACCTCCCAATTCCAAAGGTCCTTCAGCTACAGTGCCCCCTTGTGGATAAACAGACTACACTCCTCCCTGGTAAACAAACAAAGACTTGGACCATTTAAAATCCACCTTAGGGTCCACCTCCTGACTTCAAGTGCCTGTGACTGCAACTGAACTCTGCCCTCTCCCCTCCTCCTTCTCCACTGACAATGGCCACTGGCCTGACTCTTCCCCCTTTGTGCCTAACCCGAGTCTGTCAGGTGTTGTTTTATATCTACGTTTGATCTGCACTGTGTAAGACCTGTACTAAGTAACCCTAGCATTTGAATGTTAGCCTTTGCTGTTCTTGGTAACAAACTGAACTTTATCTCTGAATCAATCACTGTAATGTTTGTCTGCATTTAATCTATGTGACGTGGAACCTTTGTAAATGAATCTGTGATGCAAAGGTATTTTCCAAATCCGAATAAATAAATAAATAAATAATTCAGAGAATTTCCTGTTGGTTCTGTGAACTACTTTATCTTTATGGGAGATATAGAGAATAATGGATGACTAACTCGATAACAAGCCAGTTAGTTCATTGAGAGGCTCTTACGGTGACTGCTTGAACCTCAAGAGTGCAGCCTGAGAGGTTCGGTCAACAGGGGAAGCCCGAGATGTACTAACTGGCATGTTATGTTATCCACTGTTTTTTATAGTGTATGTTGCCAAAAAAACATCTATTGCTAGAGCCATCTTAACATATTTCATCCTTACTTTGGCTTTTTATTTTGTCTGATGCTCTCCAACTAACTCTCACTGCCGCGGCTGCTACCAATTAGGGGAAGATCATGCACTGCGCATGAGCGATCATGTTCTAAGTTGTTATGCTGCACTAGCTATGTAGCTAGTACAGCATAATAAACTAGCTGATGTAGCTAGTACAGCATAACAACATTTAGAAATTGATGGAGTTTTGTCGGTAACAGTGTCCCACCATACACTATATAGAGGATAATGTATGGTCATAGATGGTCAACCGGTTTGTTAACCATCGAGAGGTTGCCAAGGTGACCACGTAAACCTCGAGAGCGTAGCTCGAGAGGTTTAGGTCGCCATGGCAAACTCTCGAGATGAGAGTTAACAAAATGGTCATTTATCGGCTGTACCACACATTATATTTTATAATGTATGGTACAATTTAGGTTTATACAAAAGAAAGCAGTTCCTTACTGAAGTTTTTTTCATGTTGCCGCTGCTCTGCCCTCACCGCCATAGCTGTTTCTAGGCCGTCCAATCCATTTGCACGCATGCCCAGACTGTTACCGGTTGTTAACCCATCGATGTGACGTACCGTCGATGGGTTAACAACATCATGACGTCACATCGATGGTAAAACGTTGTTATAAAAAGGTAGATTTCTACCTATAAAAACATTCTACCATACATTATAATGTAGTTGGGTTCAGTACAAAGAGCTTGCAGCTCAGAAATCCTTCTGGCTGAAGTGACAGCTACTAAGAAAACAGTTTTTCAGGTGACATACTTCAAGTCTGCAGTAGCCATAGGCTCAAAGGGAAGTTCCATGATCTTACCTATGGAGAGGTTCAAATCCCAGGGAGGGACAGGCTCCCTAAGTGAGGGCTGAAGGTGCAGTAGGTCTTTGAAAAGATGGAATGGGAAATTATAGATTTCTCCTTGCCCGCTGAAAGGTAAGCCGAGATGGCTGCTAGATGAACTTTGAGGGGTGAGACTCTAAGGCCTAAGGCCTGCAAGTGCACCAGGTAATCCAAAATAGAAGATAAAGTAGCCCCCAAAGGGTTGATCTGCATGTCTCTGCACCAGAGAGAGAATCTTTACCACGCAGAGACATAGGTTCTCTTAGTGCTGGGTTTCTTGGCCAGTTGAAGGATTTGCAGGACTTGTTCTGAGTACTGAGTATCTGGGAATTCTAACTCTTCAAGTACCAATTTTTGAGGCGAAGAGACTCTATGCTGGGGTATGTTATCCCCATCCGAGACACAGTCAGGAGACTGTGGCTCGGGAGTAGGCTAACAGGCCTCTTGACTGACAGGACATGAAGCAGGGAGTACCAGGGTTGCCTTGCCCAGTCTGGAGCCACCAGGACAATGGCAGCTGGCTAATCCCTTAGCTTTAAAAGAACTCTGAGGATTAAAAGGAATGGAGGGAAGGCATACAGGAACTTCCTTGTTCAATCCAGAATTAAAGCATCTACTGGCATTGTGCCCAGTGCTGGAGGCCTGCAACAGTAAAGTGGGAGCTGGTGACTGAGGTTGGAGGCAAAGAGATCTATCGCTAGGGTGCCCCACCTCCTGAAAACTGTGTGCAGGACTTGTTTGTTCAGAGTCCACTCGTGGGGACCCTGACTGATACAGCTGAGGATGTCCACCTGCGCATTGTCCTTGCCTGGGAGATGGATGGCAGGCAACTGTATGTCCAGAGAATAAGCCAGAGACCAAATCCTCATGGCCTCTGTGCAAAGTTTGGTGGTTCTGATGTCCCTTTGCTTGTTTATGTAAAACACACAAGTAGTATCGTCTGTTCTGATATGTACCAACCGCCTTCTGAGTTGGGAAGCAAAGGCTTTTATAGCCAGGTACACAGCGCTGAGTTCCAGAAGGTTTATGTGGTATCTGGATTCCCTGGGAGACCAAATGCCACTTATGGACTGGTATTTCAGATGAGCGCCCCAACCCAGTAGGGAGGCATCTGTGGTAAAAATTCTGGAGGGCTGTCTTTGCTGAAAAAGTACTCCTTCCCTGAGGTTTTCCTTTTCTTTCCACCAATCCAGGGCCTTAAGAAAAGTCCTTGTGACTGGTAAGAGTTTTGACAGAGAGTCCACTTTTCTGGGACCAGTGAGCCTTCCAGTGATACTGAATGTCCCTCATCTGGAATCTGGCACCTGGAACTATGGCTGTAGTGGAGGCCATGTGGCCTAGGAGCCTGTGGAAGTGTCTGGCAGGCCTTGGCTGTCCCAGAACAAAGGAGTTTGCCAGGTCTAGGAGGCTGTGCACCCTGTCCCAAGGGAGCAGGGCTTTTCCTTGCTGAGTGTCCAGCTCTGCCCCAATGAACCCCAGTAACTGAACTGGTTTGAAATGGGACTTTTCCCTGCTGATAATGAAACCTAGTGACTCCAGAGTACTCTGTGTGAGACTGAGTGAGTTTCTGACCTCCTGTGATGACTTGCCTATTATTAGCCAGTTGTCCAGATAAGGAAAGACAGACACCTGTTGTCCTCTGAGGTGAGCTGCCACTACTGCTACGCAGTTCGTGAAGACCCTGGGGGCTAAAGTAAAGCCGAATGGCAGAGCTGCAAACTGGTAATGGCCAGAGAGAAGCCTGAATCTGAGGTACTTTCTGTGGGACGGCCTGATTGGTACGTAAAAATAGGTGACCTTGAGGTCTAGGTAGGCTAGCCAGTCTCCCAGTTGCAAGGATGGGATCACCACTGACAGGGTGAGCATTCTGAATTTGGGTTTGAGCAAATGTCTGTGCAGGTACCTTAGGTCCAGGATGGGCTGCCAATCCCTATTATTCTTCTCTGTGAGGAAGTATCTGCAATAGTGGCGTTTTCCCCACTGGGGAAGGGCATTCTTTCCACTGCTTTTGTAGACAACAGAGTTTTTACCTCCAACTCCAACAATAGTTTTTCTGTTGGGGTTAGAGATTTGAAAGGTTAGTGACTATGCATGGCAGGAAACTTTTTGAACTGCAGAGTAAGTCCCTGACCCACCACCTTTAGCACCCATTTGTCTGTGGTGATTAGTTGCCAATGGTGGAGGTAGTGAGTCAACCTTCCTCCTTCTGGGGAGGGGAGGGGAGGTAACTTGGACTTTGCAGTCAGGACGTTTGTTTGGTTTGAGCCTTTGGGGAAGGAGAGGGGTCAGTTCTTCTCTGTGCTCTCCTTCCTCATCCCCTGAAGTAACCTCTCATCTGAGAGTAGTCCAGGGACATAGACACTGGCATAGGGTAAAAGGCTCTTGGGTAGTAACCTCTCATCTGAGAGTAGTCCAGGGACATAGACACTGGCATAGGGTAAAAGGCTCTTGGGTAGTAACCTCTCATCTGAGAGTAGTCCAGGGACATAGACACTGGCATAGGGTAAAAGGCTCTTGGGTAGTAACCTCTCATCTGAGAGTAGTCAGGGACATAGACACTGGCATAGGGTAAAAGGCTCTTGGGTAGTAACCTCTCATCTGAGAGTAGTCCAGGGACATAGACACTGGCATAGGGTAAAAGGCTCTTGGGTAGTAACCTCTCATCTGAGAGCAGTCCAGGGACATAGACACTGGCATAGGGTAAAAGGCTCTTGGGTAGTAACCTCTCATCTGAGAGTAGTCCAGGGACATAGACACTGGCATAGGGTAAAAGGCTCTTGGGTAGTAACCTCTCATCTGAGAGTAGTCCAGGGACATAGACACTGGCATAGGGTAAAAGGCTCTTGGGTAGTAACCTCTCATCTGAGAGTAGTCCAGGGACATAGACACTGGCATAGGGTAAAAGGCTCTTGGGTAGTAACCTCTCATCTGAGAGTAGTCCAGGGACATAGACACTGGCATAGGGTAAAAGGCTCTTGGGTAGTAACCTCTCATCTGAGAGTAGTCCAGGGACATAGACACTGGCATAGGTAAAAGGCTCTTGGGAAGTAACCTCTCATCTGAGAGTAGTCCAGGGACATAGACACTGGCATAGGGTAAAAGGCTCTTGGGTAGTAACCTCTCATCTGAGAGTAGTCCAGGGACATAGACACTGGCATAGGGTAAAAGGCTCTTGGGTAGTAACCTCTCATCTGAGAGTAGTCCAGGGACATAGACACTGGCATAGGGTAAAGGCTCTTGGGTAGTAACCTCTCATCTGAGAGTAGTCCAGGGACATAGACACTGGCATAGGGTAAAAGGCTCTTGGGTAGTAACCTCTCATCTGAGAGTAGTCCAGGGACATAGACACTGGCATAGGGTAAAAGGCTCTTGGGTAGTAACCTCTGCCTCCGTTACCCTTACTCTGGGGTCTCTGAGCAGTAGAGGCTTTTTCTTTAGCTGCATTGCTTTGATAGGTGGCTTTGTATTCCACCACCTTTTTCATGTAAGCTTCAGTTTTATCCCCAAAGAGAGTGTTATTCTCACAGAGGAAATCCACAGCTTTAGTCCTGGGAGAGGTTGGTTGTCCCCAGCCAGGCATAACTTTCCAAAAGATATGGCCTGGGCCATGGCTCTGGAGGCAGTGTCATTAGTATCAACAGCCACGTGAAATCGATATTTTGTTGCTTCTAAGGCAGTCTTAACATTCTCTGCCAAATCTTGAGCTATTTTGTCTGGGGCTTGCTGACTAATGGCTAGTACAGAGTTCCAGAGAGCCTTTTGGTATTGTGCTGCATAGACTGTGTAAGTAGAGAGGTGAAGCAGCAAGGAAGCTGTGGTGTAAATTTTTTGCCCATTGACTCCAGTTTCCTAGATTCTCTTTCAAGAGGCTGGGAGGACAGAGGCACTTTGGCTTTGTCACAAACTATAGCCTGAATCACTCCCTCACTGTTTCAATGCACGTAAAGAAAATTGCGGTTATGTAAGAACTTACCGTAACAGTAGATCTTCAAGAGAGGTTCCTGCAGTAGGCCTTCACATATAGGACTGCACCCCCTGGCGTCAGGTAAGCATGGCAAACTTGTAGATAGCAATCATCAGCGGGAACCACCCCCGACGTCGGGGTGTCGGGACGTCAGCCCGACTATAAAAGGGGCAGTCCCGCACCCGCTCTCCAGTCCTTTTCCAATGAAGACCTATAGATAGGTAAGGAGAAAACCGGAGTGAAACTCCTGAGACCCTGCTTCCACTCTAGTCCCTCAGGGCTAGATAGGATAGAAAATAAAGCATCCAAAAACTGGGGGAAGGAGGGTGGGAAACTAGACCTACTGCAGGACCCTCTCTTGAAGATCTACTGTTACGGTAAGTTCTTACATAACTGCAAAATCTTACTTTGAGAGGGTTCCTGCAGTAGGTCTTCACATATAGGACTGAATACCAAGCAGTTCCAAAGAAAAGCAAAAACTTAGGAGCATCCGGGAGGAGGAGAAGTCGCCATGAGGAATCACGACAGGAGGCTTTGCAAGACCAAAGCCAGTTCTGCGCCGAGAGGTAATGTCCAGACTGTAATGCTTGGTGAAGGTGTGAACAGACGACCAGGTGGCCGCAGCACAGATCTCTGCCGTGGACACGTTCCTAAAAAATGTAGTGGAGGTCGCTACGCTACAGGCGGAGCGGCCTTTGACTGCCCCCGGAAGGGGCTTCCCATATTTCCCATACGAAAAATTGATGCAGTTAGCTAGCCATCGAGAGATGGTCTGTTTGGAAATAGCCTTGGCCTGGCACTGAGGGGCACAGGTTACGATCAGTTGGCTAGATTTCCTAACCTCTTTAGTCCTGTTCGTGTAGTACCTCAAGATCTGGTGTACATCAAGGGTGTGCAGAAGGTGTTCCCCTGTTGGAATACTGTGGATAGCACATTGGTAATTCCACGCTCTGGTTCAAAGTGGTTTCCGAAACTACTTTGGGTAAAAAAGAAGGATTAGTCCAAAGGACTACCCGGTCCTTACGGAAAATCAAATAAGGTTCTTTACAGACAAAAGCCTGTAATTCGGAAAACCTTCTGGCCGAAGTAACTGCGACTAAAAATAAGGTCTTCCAGGAAAGGAAGTGTAAGTCGCAGGAAGAAGCTGGTTCAAACGGGGGTAAGGTCAGCTTCTCGAGCATGAAATTCAGATCCCAGGAAGGACAAGGATTCCGGATCAGAGGCTTCAAATGAAAGATGCCTTTTAAAAAGATTCTGGCAATCTCCAGCTGAGTCAAGGTTTTGCCCTCCACCGGAAGGTGGTAGGCAGACACCGCAGAGAGGTGGACTTTAATGGAGGAATAGCTAAGGCCCACCTCAGACAGGTGTGCGAGGTACTCTAGAACCTGGGATGCCGAGCATGAAAATGGATCCCAGCTCCTTGCTTGGGCCCATATCGTGAATCTATTCCACTTCATACCGTAAGTGGATCTAGTGGAGGGTTTTATGGCCTCCACTAGAATATGCACAACCTGGGAAGATACCCCATAGCGAGAAATCGCTATGTGCACAGGTGCCACGCAAGAAGGTGGAAAGACTGAAGGCTCGGATGCACCAGGGTGCCCTGCTCCTGAGTCAGAAGGTCATAGGAAATGAGCAGAGGAACCAGGGGTTCCAGTGCCAATTGTTGCAGAAGAGGGAACCAAATTTGGCATGGCCAAAGACAGGCAATCAGGATTGCATGGGGCCCTTCTTGTTGAAGTTTCACCAGAACCTTCTGAATGAGAGGAAAGGGAGGAAAGACGTACAGACACATCCCTGTCCATGAAAGAGACAGCACGTCTCACCAAAAACCACCATGCCCGGAACGAGCAAGCAGAAGACGGGTACTTTTGCATTGTACAGGGAGGCGAACAGATCTATCTCTGGCCAATCCCATTGCAGAAACAGATCTTCGACTACCTCTGACTTTAGCTCCCACTCGTGGGCCCTGGCCACTGATCGACTGCGACTGTCCGCCAGGACGTTGGTGATGCCCGGAACGTGGACTGCTGTCACGTAAAGGCTGTGCTGAATCGCCCAGTACCACACCCTCGTGGCTTCTCTGCAAAAAGGATATGACCGGGTCCCTCCCTGTTTGTTTAGGTACCAGACAGTGAACATGTTGTCCGTCTGGACTAAAAGAGATCCCAGAACCAGGAACGACTGAAGTGCCTGAAGCACGTAAAGAACCGGCCTGGTCTCCAGAACACTGATGTGGAGCATCAGCTCATGGTCGGACCAAGATCCTTGTGTCTTGTGAGTCGCCAGATGGGCTCCCCAGCCCAGATCTGAGGCGTCCGTAGTGAGAATTTGGATTGGAACTACAGGAAGGAAAGGAATTTCCTTCGATAAGTTCGAGAGCTCTTTCCACCAGCGAAGATCTTTCTGAAGGCTGCTAGAGATCATGACTTTTTGGTTCATGTCGTCCATCCTCTGGTCCCATTACACTCAAAGAGACCATTGGGTGACCCTCATATGAAGCCTGGCCATTTGGGACTGTTGAAATAGTGGCTGTCCTCAGTCCCAATAGATGAAGCACCGAGTGTGCTGGGATCCATTGGGCCTGTGCCATGAGATTGGCTGGAGAAGCTAAGGTCTCAGCCCGATCTGATGGCAGAAAAGCCTTGCCCTGATCTGTGTCTAGTACAGCTCCAATGAACTGGAGCCTCTGGGATGGTACTAGCTGGGACTTGGGAAAATTGACCGTTATGCGCAGTAAAGCAAACAAGCTCAGAGTGAAAGAGAGAGAGAGAGACTCTTTCAGGCTGGTAGGAGAGGGTGCTGCGAGGAGCCAGTCGTCCAGGTACGGGAAGACATAAATGCCCTGAGGGCTTTAGGCACCAGACGCCACAACTTGCGCCACACCAGTGACCCGGGTTTGGGAACAAGCCCAGGGAGCCGGGGATCGGTATGGGAGGAGAGGATTGAGCATTCAACAGACTATTCTCCTCTGCTGAGGGGGGGGTGGGACTGTCTTTCCGTGATGCTAGTGGCACCCAGTGGAGACTGGGTACACTGCAGTCGGGGACTAGGAAGGGGGCAACGTCAGGCGGCTATCCTGTGGGCGTGTGCAGAAGCGCGCATGTCACATGCTGGACAGCACTGCACATCCTGCATTGAGGGGAGGACCAGAAAGTAGGAAAAACCCTGGCTTCCAGGTAGACGATGGTGGACCCCCATGGCCGAAGCCCACATGTCCAATGCCGGCTCCAAACCCCGACTTGACTCCCCATGGTCCCTGCTCTCCTCCGAGCAAGGGCAGGGGAGGGGGGACCCAGCAACCGATTCCTCAGTCAGGGCAAGGAGTTCAGGCGGGTGGTGGAGGCAGGAGTTGAGTGGGCCACCTGAGAGATGCCTCGGAGATCGGCGACAGGCATACAGAGTTGGGGGGGGGACACAAAGACCCCACTTCAGTATTTTTAACAGAGGGGCGGCAGACTGAGAGGTCATTATTTCCAATCTTTTAGCCCTTTTTCTAACTGTTTTGGAGCAGAATTTGGAGCTCACTGTTATGGTCTGGACCTAAACAATTCGAGCAAATATCGTGGCCATCTGCCTTGGCCACTAATCTGAAGCAATTAATGCAATTTTTAAAACCAATTGGTCCAGTTCTTGTTCTAGGTTTTTCTGACATGCCAATTCGTCAGAAAAAAAACTGTAAATTTAGAGTTCCCAATAGGGAAAGAAAGAAAAGATGGCCAGTTCCCACATGGTATGGAACTGCGAATAAACAGTCCCTAGAAACAGAAAAGTTAAGGTTTTAATGGAAAAAATGCGGTTCCCGGCTGAAAAAGGGAACCGTTAAATGTTTCCTCAGAAAAAGAGCGGGAACCGCGGTAGGAACCACTGTATAAAGCAGTACTTACGGTTCCCGGGAACCTAAGGGAACTGCAAGAAAAATGATAAAATATATAAAAAATACCTCCTTACCCTGTAAAAGTATAAAGGTTTGTATTTTCCTTATAAAAGTGGGACAGTAGGCCTTTTTTCTTTGGGAGTACACCTAACGGTTACTTGGATACTTTTTCCGTCAGGCAAGAGAAATCTGTCTTTTCTCAGACCATTTCAAAGAATTCCACAAAGGGCCATCTTCACTTCCAGACCCTTCTAGGGACCGGAGTTTTTTCCCCATGGAACACAAACCTCTGTTAGTTCAGTTTCATGGGGTGTCCCTTTGAAACTGTGGAAATTCTGTCCTGAAGCGAGTAACATCGAAGACAATTTGTCTGCTTGTTTTCCTCCGTCACACGTTTTTCAGAGTTTCAGGTTGTTCTCTTAAGCCTTATCCTCTCAGTGCCTTTATGAACAAATTAGTCTTCTGGATGGATAGAAAATCCCCCCCCCCCCCGCCATCCCCAAGTGTTCTACCATTTCCTTCATCAATCCCTTTTCTCTGCCTGTACTGCTCTCAGGCAAGTCCTGTCTAGGCTACCTCAACCTGCTTGGAAGGGGCATGAATTAGTCCTGCCGGTCTGCGTAAGCAGTCCTAGCAGTTCAGGTTCTGTCATTATCATATTTTTCCTTACCTGAGTTTTGCAGAAAAGGAGAAACCAGTGACCAAGAGTATTTTCAGATATTCCGGGTCTGCTTCAGTAAAGCTGACATTCAGCCGTTCTCGGGCTTAGGGCCTACTTACTGGAGACTAGCTGCCTTCTGGGCAGCGTTCAAGGCGATATCCTCACCTGAAGTGTGCAGACCACTTATCTGAAATTTGCTTTTCACATTCAGTAAGATCTTCTTGGATGTGTAGTATGATAGGATGCCAATTTTGTCAGGATGGTACTTCAGAGACTCTTCTTAAAATAGGTTTCTGTGCCCTCCTCCCAACTACACTGCTTTGAAGCCTGCTTCTGTCAATAGATGCTAAAGAATTCCTGGGGTGAGAAGAAACAATTACTCACCGAAGTAATATTACTTCTTCCAGGGTATTCTTTAGCATTATTGACACTCCCACCCTTCCTCCCCTGGAAACCTTGTCTAAAGGCTCTACTAGGGGATTTAGCCAAATTTGACGACTATCATTCGTTCGTGTAATTTTCAAAAAAAAAACACAAAAAAACCCAAACATTTTTTTCATAATAGTGGGTTAGAATATATAGTGGGTTATTGCTAACAGTTTTTTTGCCCCTAGTGGGCACAGTTTTTGCTCTTTTTCGTTTCGAAATGCATTCTGAGGTCCTTCAGGCTGACTGCAGGCAGCACTCTAACTGTATCCTGATTGGCCAATGCCTTCCTCATCTGCATTGATTCCTCCTCTCCAGGGGCAGCTGAACCCAGCTGGCATACTGCTTCTGTCCATAGATGCTAAAGAATTCCTGGCGTGAGAACTACTTGTTAAATCTAATCTAGCAATCCAACTACAAGATTACTGTAGTACCTTTTAAAGAGCAGCTGACACTTTATTGCCTTACAGTCAAGCAACTCATGGCAAGGAGCTGCCTGACTTGAGGACCTAAATCGCACATATTTGGAATTTTTTTCATTCAAGCATTAAGCATATATTTGAACCACAATACCTGCAATCTCGCTTCTGCATCAGTGAAAGGCCATTGAGCATCCACCACAACCTAGCCCATAAAAACAGCATCTTGATGACACTAAGTAGTGAAGGGACTATAGAGCTACTAACTGCTACAGATAGTAATTGGGAGCGGCGACACCTTCTAAATACATATAGTTGTAGGCACTTACACATGTTAAGGGAGGTATATAAACATAATACTATCCCCCCTCAACATGTGTAAGTGCCTACAAAACAAACTATATGCATTTAAAAGGTGTCACTGCTCCTGATAGCTATCAATAGCCATTAGCAGCCCTGCAGTGCCTTCACTACTTAGTGTCATCAAAACACTGTATTTAGGGGCAGAGTAGAGGCAGGTGCTCAGCAGCCTTCTCTAATGGGGAAGCAAGATCCCAGGTATTGTAGTTTAAATATCTATGTAATGCCTGAATGAAAATTCCAAATATGGGAGATTTAGGACCTCAGGTCAGGCAACTCCTTGCCGTGTGCTGCCTAACCCAAGGTGTCAGTAGCTCTTTAAACAATCACACTGAGATTTGGACACATTCTTCCTTTTTAAAATGTACAAACAGCCTGGCTACATTTTCATGTGGCAATTACAATCCATAAAAGATTTGATTTTGTGATGAAACCTAAGAAAAATATCACGTAAGCAATAATCCCCAATATGATGTGCAGCTAAATTGAGGTATGCCCTAGGGTTGATCAGGCATGAGGCGTTTACTCTGCAGGGAATTAAAATAGCTGGTGTAGCATAGCAAAATGCTCATGAAAACTAGGAGAAATGCTAACCATTTCTAGAAATGTATAGCAGTAGACTATTTTTTATTCTGAGTGACTCCATGGCACAGGAGTCTACAAGTATAAAGCTACATTTTAATTTCGCTAATCAATCTGTACCAAGGCTATGTATTTTCACAGCTGATTAGCACTTTTACAGGTATAAATGCAAATCAGTTTTTTCAGCTTATTTAACACCCTGCACTGAGTACTTTTACACCCCGAGAAGTGCATCAATGTAGTAATACGCACTCTAGAGTGGGTTACCGCACTTATGCTGTTTAGTAGACAGGATTTTTGTCTATAAAAGAAAAGTACAGTTACGTAAGAACTTACCGTAACAGCAGATCTTCGAGAACAGCTCTTGCAGCAGGTAACACCATTAGGACTGAAGCCGGCAGGCGTCAGGACCCCACGGAATTCTTCTAGCTAGCTATCTTCAGCAGGACCACCCGGCGTCGGTCCGCCTCCAGCGTCGGCAGTAGTACATAGAGTGAGTCCATGAGATTCCAATTCTCCCGGAGACTTCCGCCGCAGGGCGAATATCAGAAGGGGACCGGATCCACCATCAGAAGGTAAAGGGCGTAAACCCCTGCCAAGGCTCGAAAGCCATACCTCCAAGGGAAGGTGGAAGGAGAGTTTGCTTTGGAAGAGCTGCTCGAAGATCTACTGTTACGGTAAGTTCTTACGTAACTGTACTATCTTACTTCGAGATACAGCTCTTGCAGCAGGTTACACCATTAGGACTGATTTCCAAGCAATAACGCTTGTAAGCATTCTGGGAGGAAGAAACTAGGAAAGTCCATACCAAGTCCTGACTCTAGGACAGGAGACCTGTAGCAGGCTAGCGAAAACGCTCTTCGCCGTGAAGCAATGTCCAGGCTATAATGCCTGATAAAAGTATGCACAGAGCTCCAAGTGGCTGCAACACAGATGGCAGAGGAGGAGACGTTACGAAGTGCTGCAAAGGAGGTAGCCACCCCTCTAGTGGAATGGCCCCGGACTGTACCCGGGAGGGGTTTCTGCTTTGTATCATAGCAGTATGATATACACTGGACAAGCCAGTAAGAAAGGGACTGCTTCGATACTAGTTGTCCCATCATCCTGTCAGCGAAGGAAACGAAGAGTTGCTCCGACTTGAGAAGCTGTTTAGTCCTGTTCAGGCAATACCTAAGACAGCAGTGAACATCCAGGGTGTGGAGCAGCACTTCTCCACTATTAGCATATTTAGGGAAATATACAGGCAGGTCAATGTCCTGATTGAGAGTGAGTGCAGAGACCACCTTAGGCAAGAACTTAGGATTCATCCTCAGGGACACTCTGTCCTGGTGGAAAATCAAATAAGGTTCCTTACACATGAGAGCGTAAAGCTCGGAAATTCTCCTTGCTGACGTAACAGCAACTAAAAATAACGTTTTCCATGACAGGAAACGCAGCTCGCAATCCGTGGCAGGTTCAAAAGGGGAGCGTGAGTTGTTCCAGGACAAAGAGTAAATCCCATGGAGGAACAGGGTCCTTAATGGGTGGCCTAAGGTGTAACAGCCCTCTCAGAAAATCTCGAGAGGCGTCAAGTTGCGCCACTGTGCGCTGTCCCACCGGGAAGTGGTAAGCAGAAATAGCGCAGAGGTGCACCTTAATAGAGGAGTAGGCGAGACCCGAATGGAAAAGGGAGAGCAGGTATTCTAACACCGCTTTCACCGGGCAACCTAGAGGGGAAAGGCCGCGTGCTTGCGACCACAGGCAAAAACGGCGCCATTTCATGGCGTACGTCGCATGTGTTGCCGGCTTTCTGGCCGCGGAAAGAACTTCCACCACCTCTTGCGAGACCCCGTGTCGCAAAATGGCTATGTCTCTAGGAGCCAAGCGTGCTGGTTCAGTGAGCGTAAGTCCGGGTGGACTAGAGAACCTTCCTCCTGAGACAAGAGATGGGAGCTGAAAGGCAATGGAATTGGAGGTTCCCGGGACAGCTGCGTTAGCAAGGGGAACCAGATCTGTCTGGGCCAGAATGGGGCTACCAAGATCATTGTTGCATGCTCCCTGCGCAGTTTGAGAAGAACTCTCTGGATCAACGGGAAGGGAGGGAAAGCGTAGAGGAATCTGTCCGCCCAGGAGAGGGACAACGCGTCTCGCCAGAAAACACCAGGCCCTGGATCTAGCGAGCAAAAATTGGGCAGTTTTGCGTTGGATGGGGAAGCGGATAGGTCCAGTTCTGGAGTGCCCAATCGAAGAAACAGATCCTCTGCTACCCCTTGAAGAAGTTCCCACTCATGGACTCTAGCCTGGGAACGACTCAGGCCATCTGCGATTGTATTGTCCACTCCGGGAATGTGAACTGCAATCAGGCTCGTGCCGTGTCGAATTACCCAATCACACACTCTCATCGCTTCCCTGCAAAAGGGGTAAGAGTGTGCGCCTCCTTGTTTGTTGAGGTAATACATCACCGCCGTATTGTCTGTTTGGAGTAAGAGAGTATTTGGCGGGATCTCTGACTGAAAGGCCTGCAGGGCGTAAAGGACCGCCCTCATCTCCAGAATGTTGATGTGGAGATGAGCTTCTTGAGAGGTCCACGTTCCCTGGGACCTCACCCCGTTCAGGTGTGCTCCCCACCCCAGCCCTGAGGCGTCTGTGGAGAGGATTACCTCCGGGGACGGCGCTGTAAATGGGACACCCGCAGAAAGTGTCCCTGGGTCTAGCCACCATTGCCAATCTCGAATCACGGCGTTCGTGATCCTGACTGGATGCTGCATGTGGTCTTGCCTTTGGTCCCACTGCACCTTGAGCATCCACTGAGTTACCTGCATGTGGAGCCTTGCCAAAGGGACGGTTGGAATGGCCGCAGCCATGTGTCCGAGCAGACGAAGGACCAGCCTGGCAGGGACAGTCTTCTTCGCTGAGAGATCCCTGATGAGGGATCTGATGCGTTCCGCTCTGTCGTCTGGAAGAAATGCTCTCCCTTAAATGGTGTCCAGAACTGCGCCTATGAACTGCAGCTTCTACGACGGTACAAGGAGAGACTTCTCGTAATTGATTATGATGCCCAGAGACGAAACAGAGTCTGGGTGCTGGATAGCCATCAACAACGCCTCTCTGGAGGCGGCCATGAGAAGCCAATCGTCCAAGTACGGAAACACATAGTGGCCCTGTCTCCTTAGAGACGCTGCCACGACTGCCATGCATTTGGTAAAGACCCTGGGGGCCGATGACAGTCCGAACAGGAGAGCTCGGAACTGGAAGTGGTGGCCGAGGAACTCAAAGCGCAGGAACCTCCTGTGCGCTTGTGCTACGGGTATATGCAGGTATGCGTCCTGCATGTCCAGGGACGCTAAGAAGGCGTCCTTCTTTAGCATGGGAATAAGACCCTGCAGGGTCACCATGCGAAACTGTTTGTAGGCAACCGACATATTGAGGTCGCTGAGGTCCAGGATTGGACGGAGGTCCCCTGTTTTCTTCGGAACCAGAAAGAAGTGGGAATAGTATCCGTACCCGCTCTGGTTCTCTGGAACACACTCTACCGCTTCCTTTTGCAGGAGCGCAAGTATTTCTTGCCTGATAAGCAATTTGTGCTGACCCAAGTAACGGGAGAGCAGAGGAGGCCTCGAGGGTGGCTTGTCTGCGAATTCTAAAAAGTGGCCTTTTTCGACCAACTGAAGACCCCACCTGTCGGTGGTTATGGACTGCCATCATGGCAGGAAATTTGCAATACGACCCCCGACCTTGATATCCCGTTGATCCTGAGGGGCGGGGGCCGGGAAGGAGTCAGGCTGTGGCAGCAGAGGGGCCCACGGGCTGAGCCAGTTTAGCTGGACGCTGACCTCGCTCGCTGGGCTGTCTTCCTGGGCTCTAGGGAACCGGAGCCCTCTGCTGTGGACCAAAAGGGACTGTTGTCTCTGTGTCCGCCCACGAAAATGGCTTTGGTCCTACGAAGAATCAGCCTCGGTCGGCACATTGCCTGAACCGACTCACCGCCTTTCCCGCCTCTTGGAGCTTGGTGAGAACCTTCTCAGAGGGTGCACCAAAGAGAACTTCTCCTTCAAAAGAGGCGTCCATGATGTTTTTCTGGACATCCGGGGTAAATCTGGAGACACGGAGCCATGAGTGTCTCCGGAGGCATACGCCTGAAGCTGCCGCTCTGGCCAAGGAGTCCGCGGAATCATACGTGGCTCGAAGCACCTGGGTTCCCACGTCCGAACCCATAAGGAGGAGCTGTAACATCTCCTCCTTCTGCTCACCTTCTGGCAATTTCTCCACCAGATCCAGTCCCTGTTCCCACAAGGCATTTTGGAACTGTACCATGTGGGTCAAGTAGTTCAGGGACCTGATGGCACAAGTAGAGGAAGCATACGTGCGCCTGCCCATAGCATCCAGCTGTTTGGACTCCGGGTCCAGTGGCAGGGTGCTCAAATGTTGCGGTCTCTGGGACCAGTCATGAAAGGCTGTTATGACCAGAGAGTCGGCCAGAGGATGTTGAGCCAAGTACTGGTTCTCCTTAGGGGCCTTGTACAGGCGGTCAGCTTTCCTCGGCATCGCCGGGAGCGAGTGTGGACACTTCCACGCTGCCTTGGTGACGTCCACAAAAGTGTCCACCAAGGGTGGTACCACCACAGGCTTGGGATCCTTCTGACGAAGATACCTAGCAAGGCGTAGTCTCTCGGGGTCTAATTCTTCCACATCCCATCCCATGTTCTCTTGGATATGTCTCATGATTTCAGATAACGATGGGTCATCCGGGGGAGATCTAGGAAGCTCACGTGGGTCCGGAGAGGGGATGTGAAGAGGAGAGGGGGATCTGGATCCTGTTGACAACTCCAATCCCGTAACCTCCGTCGAAGGCGAACGACCGCGTCTTCTGGGTCTCTTAGGACTGGCTGACCCTGAAGAAATCTAGACGGAGGTCTCCTTTTATCAGGTCTCCCCCTTGGAGGGTCCGTAGGCTCCTGGGGGAGAGGTACTCGGCCTGCAGCCCCGGACAGGGAAGGGGGCGCAGGAGCCGGAGGGGTCGCAGGTGGTGGAGGAGGAGGAGGAAGAGGAGGTGGTGTGGGAACCATATCCCTTTTAATGGTATCCCACCAGTGAGAAAAGAGCTCCTTAACCTCGGAAAGGGAAAGGCCCGACGACGGACCGGGCACCGGTCGTCCGGTTCCGGCGTCGGCTCTTCAGGGGCCTCAGGTTGTGGAGAGGGCTCCCTGGGAGGTGTGACAGGACTGGGTTCGCCCGTCTGGTCCTCGGGCTGCGTCAACTCCTCCTCTGTGATAGTCTCCTGACCGACGTCGGTAGGAGGCGTCGGGGTCCTCTTCTCTAAACGTACGGGTATGGACGTCGGCCCTCCTGCCGACGACCTAGAGGGCGAAGGCCTGACCGGTGATGGCGTCTGGCAGTCGACGGCTCCTGGGACCTGTGATGGGTGGCCGACGTCAGACGGGCTGACGTCGGGTCCGACGGCTTCTTAAGAGAGGTGAGCTCCTTGGTCTTTCGCTGGGGAGGAGGAGGCAAGGAGACAGACCTGACGTCGGGTTCGGAATGGCGGGAACCAGACTTGTGATGATGATGACGGTCCCCAGACCTGACCAGGGCTTTGGAGGAAGACGACGAAGAGGGCCTGGAGGTCTTGGCCTGTGAAGAGGAAGAGGAGCCCGAAGGTTTCTTCACCGCAGCGGGGGGAGGCTGAGAACAGGCCCGGGAGGGTGAACAGTCAGACCAGGAGCCGGAACTACGGGAGTCAGAGGCCCTAGACGGGGACTTGGAAGGAACCCTCTCCCTGTGCTTCTCAGAGTGTTTCCGGGCCTTTTCTGCTGAATCCCCCTTCCATGGCCTTAATCTTCTCCTCGAGCAGGAACGCCTGCAGAGCCTTCTGGCAACGGATCCGGGTCCAGCTGTTGAACTCCTGGCAGAAATTGCAGGACCGGGTGTCGTGGTTCTGGGCTCAGGCACTGACCCAGGCCTAATGCGATCCACATCGGATTGCTTCCACAGGCGCACTTCGAGGGATGGCCTCAGCGGAAGGAGAGGACATCAGACAGCAACTGAGCGAAGAAAATAATGTTTTCCTGAAGGAGAACAGCCGTCGTCGCGCACTTAGAAAGCGATCCGAAGGGTCGAGACCTGAAGTCGGCGGCCCGGAAAGAACTCAGGGGAATCTGGTAGGACGCCCCCCTTATGTACTCGCCCTGATGTCGGGGCGGGACCGGCGTCAGGGCGGTCCCGCTGAAGATAGCTAGCTAGAAGAATTCCGTGGGGTCCTGACGCCTGCCGGCTTCAGTCCTAATGGTGTTACCTGCTGCAAGAGCTGTATCTCGAAGTAAGATCTTCATACTTACTGTAATTTCCTTTTCTATTATCTCCAATGTTGTTAATGGCTGTTCAGAACAAATGGATTATGTGCACCCATACTAGGAGAAATGACACAGGCCAAGGCTGTAATCAGCATAGAATCCTGGGCACATGAATATTCTGGACAGCAGCAACTCCCCATACACTTCTGTCCATGCAGTGCCCCTAAGAATGCCAAAGCAGATCCATATAGAATATACTGTTCATTTTGGCATGAACCAACACATATAAGCCGTCTACATAGTCAAACCTTCAACCAAAATAAAATACTGTAAACGGTTCCCTACTTCATTAGGGAGTGGAAGGACGGAACAAGGCTTGTGGTTTACTTCCCTGATGTTGTGGAAATTCTTTGTGGTACCAAACCAACTAGGAGAGACGTGCCAAAAGAATTAATGAAAGCAGGTAACACTGGAAAGGAACTGCAAGCACTCACCTGCAACAAAGGAGGCACCCTTACTTATCATAAAAATCGAACCTGTTAATTCTGCATGCCAGTAACCAATATTTAAATATGGAACTACTACTCTTTTTTTTATGCGCAGCAGGTAAATTATAGAAGAATGTCCAGACAGATTTACAATTATAACTTCATCAGGAAACAATGAACATCACAGTACTGGCATACTGGACAATATTCTTCCATAGGATCAAGGGTCCTGTGTGGGCCTCATTGACAATGTTGGAGCTAACAGAAAAGGAAATTACATTAAGTATGAAGACATTTCTTCTTTCCGCAGGGCTCCACTGTCGACCGGTATTCAGAACAAATGGGTTCTAAGAAGCAGTACCCAATAAAAAAATGGGTGGGGGAGAATATTGTCCCATATACAAACTGCAAAAAAAGGAATTTACCTGCTAACTGCTGCCTACAAAACTCTGTGACCAAAGACCGCACCAGCGTAATTTGAACATCAAATCAGTAGTGCTTGGTGAATGTTTAGACAGAGGACAATGTTGCTGCCTTGCGCAACTCTTAAGACAGATGCGTCACCTTTCTCCACCCAGGAGATGGCCGTAGCTCTGGCGAAATGAGCCTCGATGAGAGCCACAGTCCTCTTCTTTACTGCGACATAAGCCTTGGCAATGCATGCCCTCACCTACCTTGCCAACGTGACCTTGGAGGCTTTTTGTCCTTTCTTGGCTGTTCCAAAAAGTACAAATAACCTATCTAATTTCCTGAACTCTGCAGTCCATCTAAGGTATGTCCTAACTGCCCGGCCCAAATCCAACTTGTGTAACACTTTTTCTTCTGGGTGAGTTGGTTGCAAACAGAAGGGCAGGAGACAAATTTCCTGGTTCACATGACAAGCTGTAGGAACCTTTGGAATGAAAGATGGAACTGTTCCCAGAACCACCTTGTCCTTACATATGATGAGGTAAGGTTCTTTGTGTGAAAAGGCCTTGAGTTCACCAATCCTCCTGACCGAACACACAGCAACTAAAAAGCACACCTTGTAAGACAACATGTCCAACTGGACAGACGAAAGCAGTTGGAAGGGTTCTTCATAAACAGCATTCAATACTAAATGCAGATCCCATGGAGGAACAGAGGATTGGAATAGAGATGGAGTCCTGCTGACAGCTTGCAGAAAACTAATAACCTCCCAGTTAGTCCCTAAGGATGAACCCAGGGAGACTCCAAGGGCCAACACCTGACCTCTCAAGGTGTTCAAGGCCAAACTTTTTTCCACTACTTCCTGCAGGAAGTCCAAAATCTGCAGAATTGCCGCTTTTGAAGGCTGGATACCCCTCTCTCTGGTCCAAGTCTAAAAAGTGGTCCATACGCAAGCATAAGCGGCCAAAGTGGAATTCTTCTGGAGGCCATTAGGTTGTCCACTACCTTTTTCAAGAAAACCTGTGTCAAGAGTCAGGCTGCGAGCTGCATTGCTCCTGTATTGGGCTGCAGAATAGGACCTTGGGAGAGAAGGTCCCCCCCGTATTGGGAGTTGAAATGGTGCGTACTGAGCTAGGTTCAACTAGGTCCAAGAACCACAGCCTTCTGGGCCATTCCGAAACTATCAGAAGAAAGTTTCCTCTTGAGTACCCTATTTTGCATATGACCTTGGGAAGGAGCAGCAGAGGCAGGAAAGCATACGCTCTGAGCCAAAATTCCACACCTGTGACAGAGTGTCCACTGCATCTGCCTGTGGACACCAGTAGCAGCTGAAGAACTGCTACAGTGGCGTGAAAAAGTATTTGCCCCCTTCCTGATTTTCTCTATTATTGCATATTTGTCACACTGGATGTTTTCAGGTCTTTAGACAAAATGTAATATTAGATAAAGGGAACCTGAGTGAACAAATGACACTTTTTTTTTTTTTTTAAATTTTTACTTATTTCATTTATTTAATGAAAACAGTTAACCAACACCAGCTGGCACTGTGTGAAAAAGTAATTGGCCCCTTACACTTAACTACAACCAAACGCTTCCTATAATTCAATATCAGTCTTTCACATCGCTGTGGAGGAATTTTAGCCCACTCTTCCTCACAGAACTGCTTCAATTCAATAACACTGGTAGGTTTTTGAGCATGAACTGCTCGTTTCAGGTCCTGCCACAGCATCTCTATTGGGTTTAGGTCTGGACTTTGACTAGGCCACTCCAAAACTGTACTTCTTTTCAGCCATTCTGATGTGGACTTGCTTTTGTGTTTTGGATCATTGTCTTGCTGCATGACCCAACTACGCTTCAGCTTCAGCTGACGGATGGATGACCGGACATTCTCCTTAAGAATTTTATGGTACAGAGCAGAATTCATGGTTCCTTCAATTATGGCAAGTCGTCCAGGTCTTGAGGCAGCAAAGCATCCCCACACCATCACACTACCACCACCATGTTTGACTGTTGGTATGATGTTCTTACTGTGAATGCTGTGTTTGCTTCGCCAGACATAATGGGATCCATGTCGTCCAAAAGTTCCACTTTGGACTCATCTGTCCATAGAACATTTTCCCAAAAGGTTTGTGGATCATCCAGGTGCTTCTTGGCAAATGAGAGATGAGCATTTATGTTCTTCTTGGTTAGCAGTGGTTTCGCCTTGCTACGCCTCCCCATGAAGCCTATTTTGCACAGTCTCTTTCTGATTGTGGAGTCACTTAACACTGACCTTAGCTGAGGCAAGAGAAGCCTGCAGTTCTTTGGATGTTGTTTTAGGATCCTTTGAGACATCCTGGATGATTTTACGCTGCCCTTGGAGTAATTTTGGCAGGCCTCCCACTCCTGGGAAGAATCACTACTGTTCCAAGTGTTCTCCATTTGGAGATTATGGCTCTCATTGTGATTCGATGGAGTCCCAGAGCCTTAGAAATAGCTTTGTAACCCTTTCCAGACTGATAGATAGCAACAACTTTTTCTGATCCTTTCAGGAACTTCCTTTGATCGTGGCATAATGTGCTTGTTGAATCTTTGTGCCGGCAGCGTGACTCTGATGGTAAGGGTCAAAATAAGTGAGGTTTATATTGAGCAGGGCTGGCTGTAATCAAGCCTGGCTGTGTTCAATCAGCTGACTCTAATTATCCCTTTAATTGGGTTGATTTAACTAGGGGGCAATTACTTTATCACACAGTGCCAGTTGGTGTTGGTTAACTTTTTTCACTAAATAAATTAAATAAGTAAAACAAAACAACAAGTGTTATTTGTTCACTCAGGTTCCCTTTATCTAATATTACATTTTGTCTAAAGACCTGAAAACATCCAGTGTGACAAATATGCAATAATAGAGAAAATCAGGAAGGGGGCAAATACTTTTTCACGCCACTATATACTTGAGTAATCTGGCTGGAGGCAAACAGATCGATCTGTGATGACTGAATCTTTTGCATAGAAGATCAAACACCTCCAGGTTCAGCATCCACTCCCTTGGGAGGACATTCTTGTGGCTTAGTCAACTGGCCTGAATGTTCAACTCCCCCACCAACTGAATCACAAAGAGAGAAGGTTCTCCACTGCCTATAGCAGAAGATCGGTTGCTTCTTTTAGCATCTCCCTGCTCTTTGTGCCCCCTTAAATATGTATGCCACCATGACAGCGCTGTCTGACCTTATTTTCACAGCTCTTGACTGCACTCGATTTTGAAAGTGAAGAACAGTGAGGTGCACAGCCCTCATCTCCATGACATTGATGTGTAGGTGTTGTTCCTGTGCAGACCAAGTATCCTGAATGGAAATGCGGTCCAGCACTGCTCCCCAGCCTGACAGACTGGCATCAGTTGTCAGAATCAGTTCTGGAGAGACTTTCATACGAACATACGAAGAAGCCAGCAGAAGAAGGCCATTTGGTCTATCAAGTCTGCTCGTATTGCAGGGTCCACAGCTTGAGCTAATGTCCCTGCCCTCCCCCTATCCTCCCTACCGATGATCCTTAACTTCCTCCTATGCCTATCCCAGCCTCTCTTAAAGTTACCCACTGTCTTCAACGAGATCACCTCTTCTGGCAGCACATTCCAAGTGTCCAACACCTCTCTCTGTGAAGAAGTGCTTCCTGACATCCCTCCTAAACCTCCCACACTCCACCTTAAGACTGTGCCCCCCTCATGTTATGGTTCCCACTCAGCTTAAAGAGACTCTCCTTATCAACCTTATTTATCCCTTTCAAGTACTTGAAGGTCCCAATCATGTCCCCTCTCTCTCGCTCCCATCTTCCAGGGAGTACATGTTCAGTAGTAGACCCTTTGCTCAGATTCTCTAAACTCATTCACCAACTCAAGGATTACCACAGGAGTGTGGAAATTGGAATCCTGGCCTGACAGTCCTCCAAGGTCAGATCCCAGGCTGACAGCAATTTGATCTGGAGGGGTTGCACGTGAAGATGAGCCCACGGAACCAGTTCTACTGCCACCATCATGAGGCCCAGAATCCACAGTAGACTGTAAGATGAAGCCAACAATTGGCTCCTCAGCCAATGAACCTCTCTCAGCAAGGTTTCCCGCCTGGCTGACGAGAGGAAAACCTTCCCCTCATCCATCCTGAACACTGCTCCCAGGTGCTCCAGAGTCTGCGATGGCTCAAGAGAGCTTTTCTCCTGATTTACTACTCAGCTGTGAGACTCCAAAACATGTAGAGTCCAGTTCACTGATTTTCTCGCCAGTGGAGCAGATGGCACTCGAATGAGCAAGTCGTCCAAGTAAGGATAGACATGGTGTCTCTTCTGTCAGAGTTGAGCCACCAGGACTATGAGCACCTTCGAGAACACCCTGGGGGTTGCTGCCAGCCAAAATAAGACTGCCCTGTACTGGAAGTGTTGCCCAAGGACCGTGAACCTGAGGAACCTCCAATGAGACTGCTGGATGGGAATATGTAGATACGGATCCCTCAGGTCTGGGATGTTTGATAATTCCCTGGCTGGGCAGCCCAGATGATTGATCATAAGGATTCCATCTTTATGTTCATGTGGTGAACAAACTTGCTTAGGTGCTTCAGATCCAGAATAGGTCTGAACCCCACACCCCGACTTCTTGGGAACCACAAAATAAATCGAGAAGAATCCCTGACCCTGTTTGCCAGGAAGCACTGGAATAATCACCCTGATCTGCATGAGGTGCTCCAATGTCTGCTCGTCTCTTAACGGGGTCCTTTGGTACAGGTGACGGCAGAAAAAAACAGATTACTCACCTGTAACAGTAGTTCTAGGAGTGGTATAGGTGGTTCATCCACGCTAGTTGGCATGTTCCTTTCCCTTTAAATCTTGCTGGAAGGTCTAAAACTGGCTCCTCCCACCCACCCGGCTGGTACATGCCTCAGCTCTACCCCCTGATGCTAGACCTTGCCCGCTGGAAGCAGAGGTTGTGCATCAAAGCCAGGGAGGTTGGGTGGGTCCATATGGATGAACAACATATACCACTCCTAGAACTACTGTTACAGGTGAGTAACCTGTTTTTCTAGGATCGTGGATGTGTTGTTCTATCCACACTAGTTGGCAGACTCCTAGCAGTTCTCTGGGAGGAGGGAGGCAAGGCGCACACGCTCTACTTAGGGAACAGAGACTGGAGAACTGAGGCCCCAAAACCAGCATCCCGGTGTGACTCTAGGTCGATGTGGCAGTGAGAAATGAAGATGTTTGCTGATTTCCAGGTAGCAGCCCTGCAGACATCCTGGATAGGGATGTCCCTAGAAGCAGCCACCGATGCAACAGTATGGTGGGTGGAATGACCTCTTATCCCTACGGGAGGCTCCTTGTCCACCAATGCAGGATGTTCTCCATCTGCCAGTCGTCTGCTTTGCTGCAGGTCTGCCAGGTGCAGCTTCAGTGTAGGTGACAAACAGCTGGCAAACCTCTCCCCAAACTTCAGCTGTTCACTCCTTATAACAAGAGAGCACTTGTCTCAGATCCAAAGTATGAAGCCTGTACTTGGCCTCCGAGGTGTAGTTAGGGTAATACACTAGCAGAGTCAACACCTGATTAAGGTGAAACTCCGACACAACCTTTGGAAGGAACTTCGGGTTGGGGCGCAGGACAACCTTGTTCCTGTGAAAGACCAGGTAGGGGGACTCAACAGAGGGCGCCTGTAGTTCCCCAGTCCTTCTGGCTGACGTAACAGCCACCATGAAGGTGGTCTTCCATGACCAGTGTGACATCTCACACCTGTGCATCAGTTTGAATAGCTTGCCCATGAGCTTTGTCGGTACCAGCAGTAGATCCCACAGTGGTGGTGGTTCACGCACTGGACGAGAAATGTGGTCGAGACCTTTAAAGAAGCACCAGACCACATTCTCCTGTGCCACCATCTGCTCACCGGCCAATGCCCGGGAAGCAGAGATGGCTGCCAGGTGCACCTTAAGGGTTGTAGACTGAAGACCTCCTTTGGAGAGAGACCAAAGGTAGTTGAGGATGCTAACCACTGGACAGGACACGGTATCCAGGCCCTTGCTCTGACACCAAATAGAGAATCTCTTCCACTTGAAGGCATAGCACTTCCTGGTCGACTCCTTCCTAGATGCCTCAACTACATTGAATACATCGTCAGAAAGACCCAAAGCCTGGAATTCTAGCCACTAAGGAACCAGGCTGTCAGGTGCAGGGACTAAAGGTCCGGGTGGAGTACCTTCCACTGATTGATGGACAGCAGGTCCGGGCTAGAAGATGCCTTGGGAGCCTGAGGCTGAGGAGATCTGGATACCAGAACTGGCGAGGCCAGTCTGGGGCTACCAGGATCACCTGTGCCTTGTCCCTCCTGATCTTGAGGAGCATCTTGTGGACCAAGGGAAGTGGAGGGAAGGCATAGAAGAGGACTGGGGTCCATGGCCTCGAGAAGGCATCCCCCTGCAGCGAGCCCTGCTGAGGGGGGCAGGCATGAAACAGCCTTAGCTTTCTGTTCTCCCTAGAGGCGAACAGGTCCACCTGAGGTTTGCCCCACTGGGAGAACAGGCTGTGTACTACCTCTGCATGGAAAGACCACTCGTGGGACTCCTCGCTCACACAGCTGAGGGCGTCTGCCAACTGATTCGAGACTTCTGACACATGGATAGCTAGATGATCTGCCTCCAGTCAGCTCACGAGGGTCCAGATGTGGAGAACTTCCCTACACAGAGGTCGGGAGTGCCTGTCACCCTGTTTGTTGAGGTAGTACATGGTCGTGGTGTTGTCTGCCTGGACTTGAACCACCTGACCCCGAAGGACTGGAGTGAATGCAGTCAGCACCAGCCGAACTGTTCAGCGCTCCAGAAGGTTGATGTGACATCGGGATTCCTCGGGGGTCCAGAGCCCGTGGACTCTGTGATTCCCCATGTGGGCACCCCAGCCCATAAGAGAGGAACTGGTCATTAGGACGGCCATTGGCTCGGGGCAAACAAATGGCATCCCTCCCTGCAAATGTTCCCAGACGGTCTATCACTGGACAGCATCCAACATCTTCCGAGTCACAGGGGCCAGCTTGTCGAAATGACGGTGTCGCTGAGACCACTGGCTGGCCAGCTCCTACTGAAGGAGGCACATATGCCACTAGGCCCATTGGATTACGGAGGTGCAGGTCGCCATGTAATCCAAAAGTCGCAGGAAGTCCCGGGCAGGGCGCAATTGCCCCACCAGAAATGATCGGGAAAAGAAGGAGAGAACCTCCGCCCAGTCCGCCAGGAGCCTGGCTCTGCCTGGCCTCGCAGTTTCTAGCTTTGTCCCAATGAAGAAAATCACCTACGAGGGCACCAGTTCCAAGGCTGAAGCAGGTTTGGAAGGACAGATCCCTGGACCTCTCCACCTCCAGTCTGGAGGGACCCGCTATTAGCCAATCAGTCATCGAGATAGGGGTACACTCTGAGCCCTCGATGCCAAAGATGGGCCGCCACCACTGCTATGCATTTGGTGAAGACCCTGGGGGCCGATGACAGGCCAAAGGGTATGGCTTAGAACTCGTAGAGGGTTCCCTCCACCCTGAAGCAGAGGAATCTTCAGTGGGAAGGATGGATCGGGACGTGGAAGAACGTGTCCTGTAGATCCAGTGAACAGAACCACATGTTCTGCTAGAGGGATGGTATGATCTGGGATAGAGTTACCATCCAAAAGGTGTGAGACCTGAGAAACTGATTCAGGTCACGCAGCTTGCACCAAAGTCTCTCCTTCCCGGAGGAGGACAAAGATGAATGACGGCGTCGCTGCTTCTTGGAGCACCATTTGTGAGACTTCCTCAGCCTATTGGTCGAGGGGGTCCAAGATCTCGAAGACGACTGTTGGGGGGAACGAAGGGGCTTCTCAGAAGGGGCCAGGGAGAACCGTGGCTCCTTCAGATCGGGGACCATGACCACGGGTGGAGCACCAGCAGGCTGGGTCATCTCCTCAGTCGGTAGGACCGGAGTCCTAAATGAAGAATTGTCGGCCTCATCAGTCGACAACGGGTCGATGGGGTTGATTATTATTTTGACCTGATGGGTGATCCCCACGTCTGGCCCGTCTGGCTGGCGAGTGCAGTGGCTCCAGCGTCAAGTTCGCAATTTCGACTGAAGTCAAGATAGCAGACTCCTGAGACCGAGATATCTCCCTCTCTCTCTCTCTCTCTCTCTCTCTCTGTGTGTGTCACAAGAGCGTCAATGTTGTGAAGACTCTTCTCTCTATCCTTTGTCCTTCTTGTGGGACCGGGAGGTGTGTGAACCAGATGGGCCCTCTCCTTTCGTAGGGAGAGACCGGCACATCTCCTTGAAGGATCCGGACAAGTAAGTGCCCAGTTTGAGTGGAACAAAAACTGATACTGAAGGCGATTGCTCGGCAACACGAGCCACCTCCTCCTCGAATGCTTTCATCTGATCCAAGTGGTCAGCAGATCCCGCATGTCGCGGAAACCACATGATGGGCATATTTAGATTTGACCGGTGGGTGCTGTTTTTCCGGTTGTTCGAGTTGCAAGTGTGTGAGACAATCATCCACAACTGCCGGATGAAAAGCGCGACAAAAATCGCAAGCCTGGGGGTCATGCAAATGGCCCAGGCAGTAGATGCATGTGGCATGCGGGTCAGTACAGGACATTTTCTGCCCGCAAAGACACCGGCGGAACCCGGGCGAGGACTTGTCCTCCACTGCGGTCGCAATCACGAAATTACATGGTGAAACTCTTACGAGTTTTATTTTTGGTAAACTAGCCAAAGGTTTAAGCGCCAGGGCCTACTCAACGTGGAGCAGGAAGGAGGGAACCTGAATCTTCTAAGCAGAAAGGAAGATCTGGCGTCAAGGGGTGCAGCCGAGGGATATATCACCCAGGTGGGTGGGAGGAGCCAGCTTTTAGATCTTCCAGCAAGATTTAAAGGAAAAGGGACATGCCAAGTAGTGTGGCTAGAACAACATATCCACGATCCTAGAACATCCCTTTGAGGGAATGGTTGTGAACTCTATTGTGCAGCCTAATACTGGTCCCCTGGTTTCCTGATACTATTGTAAGACGTTGCTGGGAGGTAGGGATCTGGAGGGGCCGGGGTGACCCTGGGCGGGGGGGGGCCCCCATGCATGATGGAGGGTAGTAGAATAGAGATTGTTGGGTTCAGAAGGCACCCTGGATTGCGATGGGCACAAGACAGAGGCCAGACGTGTTTGGTGCCTGTCTCCAGGGAATCCCCCAGACTGAGTGGTCAGGTAACCCGTGGGGCTGCTTTGCCCACCATCCCCGAGGGCAGTGCTATGCAATGCCAGATTGATCAGGAACAAGTCCACAATTATTGCGGACTTGATTTCCACGGTCAATCTGGCTTGCATAACGGAGACCAGGGTTGGGGACGATTCTGGCCCAGTTTTTGAGGCTGCAGTCCCCCCTTGGTATACCGTAGTGCACTGCCCCAGAGAGGAATGTAGGAGCGGTAGGGTAGCCATCTGTTTTAGATCCGACTTGGGCTTCACCGTGCACCCAGTGGGAACCCCGGGTTCTTTTGATTGTGTGGCCATTCGGGGGGGTCCGGGCACAGGCTGCAAGATTCTCTTATTTACCGCCCCCCCTCAGGCAGTGGGGAATTTCCTGCAGGAAATTGCCGAATTCATTGCCAGTGAAACACTGGAAGCCCCCAGATGTATTGTCTTGGGGGATTTCAATGTTTGGGCTGACGATGAATCTTCTCGTCTTGGTCATAACTTCCTCCAGATTATGTAATCGTTGGGCCTACTGCAAGCTGTTTCTGCCATGACACACCAGGGCGGGCACACATTGGACCTGGTGTTCTCGCTGGGGCTTGAGATAAATGATCTCAAGACTGATTGGGTGGTGTGGTCCGATCACTGCATGGTGTGGTTCACGTTCGAGGCTCCCATCAGATGCCCTTCCCCTACAGAGATGATGAGCTGTCGTCCTTTGTGGGGATTGACCCCGGAGGGCTTTTTGGCAGCAGCTGATCTATCTGGTGTGGGCAATGCTTACGCTGGAGGTACTGGTGCCATGGTGGGCTCTTATAATAGAGTTCTATCCAACGCCATTGACTCCCTTGCACTGTGACAGGGTTAGTCCCTGCCACTAAATAAAAGTACCATCCTTTATTTCTTTCTCTGGTTGCAACCACTTTCTTCCCCTCTTCTAAGGCTATCCCTCTGCTTTCTGTATGAAGGCAGGCCACCTCCTACACAGCCCCCACCCCCCAATCTCTGTTACCCTCTTCATGCTTTATTTTCTCTTTTGCTTGGGTACTCTTTTACATCATGATATGGATATAACAGATTAACTGCCAGAAGTAATAGGTAAATATAGACTCCATTTCCCTGGAATATTTGTTTGATTCCAGCATTGTGTTCTGGTTCTGTCCAAGAAAAGGAAAGACTACTATTTGTTTACAGTCTGCCAAATTAGTATGGGACTCTTGTCATGAATTATTATTTGAGAGTCTTACTAAGAGAGAGAGAGAGTATGTTTTTGTCTGAACAGGGTTTCTGTGGTAAGCACTCTCCTTGCTGCAAGCGTTTTCCCTGCCGTAAGCACTCTCCCTGCTGCAAGCATTAACTCTGCAGTACAGAATGCTGTTTTGTTCTAGTTCTGCTGTACTGAGACTTGTTCCTTCCGTTTATAAGCTGCTAGATATCTGGGTTTTGTCTACTAAATACAGTTCTGGGTATTTCTAGATAAAATAAAATGTATACCTTATAGAATGTACTTTACAACACTCTTAACGCTAACTTGTTTCCAATAGTAAACAGGGGAGACTCACAGAAGAAGTTCCTTTTATGGTTCTGTGTAGTTGGAGCAGAGTCCTTGTTTAGAAGTAGGAGGTCTGTTCACTGAGAAAGCCTGCTGCATTCTGACTGTTCCTTTAGGGGATCAGCGGCCCCTAGTGGCCCACATTTATAACAGGAACCTGTCAATCATTGTCTGGAGAACATGCTATGGAATGGTGAAGTTTTACTAAAGAATACTTTTAAAAGATAAACCTTAAAACAGGTTGTTTGTATCAAGTAATACACTAAGGAATATGTATAAAATTGTTTTGGAAGCTATTAAAAGACATTTTTATTTTGATGATGCTGTGTCACCTGATTCAGGTAGGCGGGTATATAACTCCTACCTGAACAGGTACTTGTTAGATAGGGTCAGTATCTTCTGACCAGTGGAGAGAGAGAAGATTCTTGCTGTAAGGATTATACCTTTTTTTTTTTTTTTGCTTGAACAGAGTTTTTTTTTTGCTTTTGATGTTATCTTCATTTGACTTTTCTGTTATTTGGATGGTGCAAGAAGAAATTGTTTATGAAGTTTAATAAACACCCCACAAGCCAACGTGGGTTGCACCTTATCTGTTGACTCCTGTGTCCATCTGTAGAACCCACACAGTAACAAGTGGTCTTAGAAGTGGGATTCTACTGCCTGCTTTGTCTTGCCAAGGAAGGGCGTTGCGCGTAGTTACCTGATACCGAGGTGGACGTAACATGGTGGCCATACACAAGGCACCCTTACAAGAAGTATGGCGGCTCAGATGGGGGCACAATTGCTGGCTGGTTTGCCTGATGTCCGCCCAAAAATCAAAAGGCAACCATCCAAGAGTGCGGAGGAAGAGCACATTGAGCCTGGGGATGAGATGCCCTTGGGGCAGCCCCTAGAGACCGAAGACCTGGAGAAAGAGGTGGACGCTTCCTACATGGAACAAGCTCCTATGGAAGATATAGGGGAGCTATTAAAATGGCTGTGTGTCCGGCAGGTTCAGCTGGATAGAGAACGAGAGATTGACCGGAGGAGACAAGACACTAAGTGGGCAGACACCATGCGGGTGCTACAGGCCATACGAACTGAACATGCAGAAAGACCACAAGGCCCAAAAGACAATAAATTAGCCCGCTTACAAGACTCTGATGATACTGAGGCATACCTTAAGACATTTGAGAGGGTAGCTCAAACATGTGGGTGGCCCAAAGAACAGTGGGTAGTGCGCCTTGCCCCTCAACTAACCAGAAGAGCCCAAGTGGCGTATAGCGATCTGGCCATACAAGATGCAGAAGACCATGAACTGGTGAAAAAGGAGATCTTACGAAGGTACGACATCAATACAGAGACCTACAGGCAACGTTTTAGGTTCCTGAAAATGCAGTCCACAGATGCCCTGAGGGAGGTTTATGCTCGTCTGAAAGATTTGAGTGATAAGTGGCTGCAGCCAGGGTCTAAAACAGTTCAACAAATAATGGAAGCCATCACAATTGAAAAGTTCATTTAAATACTGCCACAAGACGTCCAATTGTGGGTTCGAGAGCACAAGCCTGAGGGAGCAGAGAAAACGATCGCCCTGGCAAAGAATTTCCCGGCTGCAAGACCTGCTAGAGGGAGAAATCCTGGAGGGGCTGCATCCTCTCCTTCCACGAATCTGGTAACAACTACCTTTTCCAATAATAATATTAGATCAAATCCAGAAGCAAGAAGACAAAGGAGTGAGAGGATACCCCTATCTGAGATAGTGTGCCATGGATGCCAGAAAAAGGGTCACCTAATAAGAAACTGTCCGGCAGTAAAAAGAGACTTTGGACATTTGGCCTTAGCAAACTGGGCACCCTATGTTACTATTGCTAAAATGGGTCCCCATAAGGTACTTGGTCTTATAGACTCTGGAAGCTGACAGACCCTGGTGCGAGCCAACTTGGTTTAAGGTGTAAAAAAATCAGGAGGAGGGACCATGGTCACATGCATACATGGGGACATGCATTTTTATTCAACTACGTCAGCGGAGTTAACAATAAATGGAAGTACTCAAGAGTTGTCTATTGGGATTGTTCCACATCTGCCTGTTCCAGTAATTATTAGACAGGATCACCCTGACTTTTCCACCCTTATGGTAAATAATGAGATGTCACCTGTTGTGGCTATAACAACCCGGTCACAAGCTAAACATATAGATGAACAGCTGGACAAGGTCTTTCCCTTTACCGAGAAACTGTTTGAAATGCCAGGTAAAGCTAGGAAAGAGAAAGCAGCGAAAAGGGAAGAAAAGAAAAACTGGCAAAACAAAAACATTATGGGCCCAGTGAATATTAAGCCAGAGACTATAGCTCATGACTAAAAACAGGATGTGTCTCTAACTAGTTATTTTTCTCAGGTTGGAAAACGTGTTGCTGATGGGTCTCCTAGATTGCTGTTGTTAAATTATATACTATATAGAGAGTGTACCAATCCCAGAAATGGGAATACAATAATGCAATTGGTTGTCCCCCAGAAGTATCAAAATGACATCATACGCTTAGCTCATGATATACCCCTGGCAGGGCATTCTGGGAGGGATACCACTTTAAATAGGATTTCAAATCGATTCCATTGGCTGGGTATTCATGAGCAAGTGGCTGAATATATCCAGAGCTACCCAGAATGCCAGAAGGTAGCCCGGATAGGGAAGAAGGATATGGTGCCTCTCCAGAGTATACCCTTAGTTAGCCAGCCTTTTGATCAGATTGCCATGGATGTGGTAAGGCCCCTAGAAACTAGTTCTAATGGTAATAGATTTATTCTAGTCATTTGTGACTATGCTACCAGGTATCCAGAGGCAATTCCGATGAGAACAGTAACAGCCCAAAGGGTTGCAGAAGAGCTGGCTACGATATTTAGCAGAATGGGCATCCCAAGGGTGATCTTAACTGACAGGGGTACCAATTTTACTTCGGTGATGCTCACAGAACTATATAGGTTGCTGAGAATACAAGCTTTGAGAACCTCCCCATACCATCCTCAAACGGATGGGTTGGTGGAAAGGTTCAACCAACTGCTCAAAAAAAATGCTGCAGAAGTTTGTTAATGAGGAGGGAAAAAATTGGGACGTATTTCTGCCCTACCTCCTGTTTTCCTACAGAGAAGTACCCCAAGCTTCAACTGGTTTTTCACCCTTTTCCCTCTTGTATGGCCGAAACCCCTGCGGGCCATTAGATGTTATCAAAGAACACTGGGAGGAAAATTCTCAAATAGGAAAACAGGGAGTGTTACAGTATATGACAGCATTAAGGCAGCATCTTACTAAATATGTCACAATGGCCCATCGCACATTATTAGACAAGCAAGTCCAACAGAAGGCAGAGTATGATAAAGGGGTAGGACATAAACAATTCTCCATAGGAGATCAGATATTACTCCTTCTACCTGCCAGCGAGAACAAGCTCTTGATGAAATGGCAAGGCTCTTACAAAATTATTAGACAGGCAGGACCGGTCACGTATGAGGGCCACCTGCCTAATAGGAGGTGCAGTAAGCAGATATACCATGCCAATCTGCTAAAATTATGGCATGAGAGACCAGAATCCCCTAGGCTGAGCTGTTACGTCCAGACAGAACCCACACCGTAACAAGTGGTGTCAGAAACGCTGGAAGGTAGCCAGCGCTCCATGGAGGCCAAAGGGCATAGTGATAAATTCAAACAACCCTACAGGGGTACTGAATGCCATTTTCTCTCTAGACTGTGAGGTAAGAGGTATCTGCCAGTATCCCTTTGTGAGATCAAGCGTAGAGATGTACTTAGCATTACCCAGCCAGTCAATAATGCCATCTATCCTTGGCATAGGATATCTGTCTAGAAGGGAGACAGCATTTACCCTCCGAAAGTCTAGGCAAAGGCGGATACTGCCTTCCTTTTTATTAACAATTACTAAAGGTGATGGCCAGGCACTACGGGAAGGCTGAATGATTCCCAACCGTTCCATGGATCTTAACTTCCTTTACATGTATGGGTAGACGATAGGGTTTTTGATGTATAGATGCACTCTATCATTCTGATGTCATGCTCTATGCCAGCAGCTCAACCAGGTAAATTGGTAAAGGTATCAGAAAAGGTAGATAGCAACTGCTTCAGCTGAGTGTGTTGGTGGGGCATTAAGGCAGGGTTAATTTTGACTTCCTGTATCTGACCAGGGCATTCTAATCTCCTATAGGCTACCTCTAGTTCAGATTCTTGAGGTTCTGTTCAAGAAAAGGAAAGACTAATATTTGTTTACAGTCTGCCAAATTAGTATGGGACTCTTGTCAATAATAATTATTTGACAGTCTTACTAAGAGAGAGCGAGAGAGAGTTTTTTTGTTTGAACAGGGTTTCTGTGGTGAGCACTCTCCTTGCTGCAAGCGTTTTCCCTGCTGTAAGCACTCTCCCTGCTGCAAGCATAAACCCTGCAGTACATAATGCTGTTTTGTTCTAGTTCTGCTTCACTGAGACTTGTTCCTTCTGTTTATAAGCTGCTAGATATCTGGGTTTTGTCTACTAAATACAGTTCTGGGTATTTCTTGATAAAATAAAATGTATACCTTATAGAATGTACTTTACAACACTCTAAAAGCTAATTTGTTTCCAATAGTAAACAGGAGAGACTCACAGAAGAAGTTCCTTTTATGGTTCTGTATAGTTAGAGCAGAGTCCTTGTTCAGAAGTAGGAGGTCTGTTCACTGAGAAAGCCTGTTGCATTCTGACTGTTCCTTAGGGGATCAGCGGCCCCTAGTGGCCCACATTTATAACAGGAACTTGTCAATCATTGTCTGGAGAACATGCTATGGAATGGTAAAGTTTTGCCAAAGAATACTTTTAAGAGATAAACTTTAAAAGAGGTTGTTTGTATCAAGTAATACACTAAGGAATATGTATAAAATTGTTTTGGAAGCTATTAAGAGATATTTTTATTTGGATGATGCTGTTTCACCTGATTCAGGTAGGCGGGTATATAACTCCTACCTGAACAGGTACCTGTTAGATAGGGTCAGTATCTTCTGACCAGTGGAAAGAGATGGTTCCTGCTGTAAGGATTATACTTGTGTTTTTTTTGGGTTTTTTTTGCTTGAACACAGTTGGTTTGCTTTTTTTCTTTTGATGTTATCTTCATTTGACTTTTCTGTTATTTGGATGGTGCAAGAAGAAATTGTTTATAAAGTTTAATAAACATCCCACAAGCCACCATGGGCTGCACCTTATCTGTTGACTCCTGTGTCCATCTGTAGAACCCACACCATAACACACACCTGTCCGTGTACGATCCTACTCTTCCTACCTGAGGTCCCCTTGGTTTGACAAGGACCTTGGGCAGATCAAGAGAAAGGGTCGGAGGTTGGAGCACTGCTGGAGGAGGACAAACTGGCCCTGTGTGAGCATTATAATACATACCAGGGGGCAATCAACCATAAGAAGGCAGTGTTCCTGTCCAGGGAGACTGCTGCTGGGAAGAACCGACCAGCTATACTTTTTCGGACTGTGGACAGGCTGCTTCATCCAGCCTGTCTACAGCCGAAGAAGGTTTTTTCTATCGCTGAATGTGAAGAGTTTGCTCGGTTCTTCTCAGATAGAGTGTCCAGTATCCAGCAGGGAGTTCCCCCAGTCAGCAATGCTACAGCTGGCAGTGGTCGCCCGAAGTGTTCTGAGCGCACTCCACCTGGTTGGGGGGAGTTTAGACCAGTGGAGATAAGTGAGGTCACTGGGGCGGTGACCAATCTGAAGCACACTTTTTGCAAACTGGATCCGGTGCAGACGCATTTCTTGATAAGATGCATTGACACCAGAGGCCCGGTGTTTGCTCTGATCGTCCAGTGTTCCCTATCTGAGGGGGGTCTTCCCTGATGCCTTGAAGGAGGCTTTGATGAAACCACTCTTAAAGAAACCATCTTTGGAACCAGAGGTTAGGGCAAATTACCGACCTATCTCCAACCTTTTCTTTTTGGCGAAGATTGTGGAGAAGGTAGTGGCGCTTCAGTTGGAGGGGCACCTTGTGACCCATGAGCTGTACGAACATTTCCAGTCTGGTTTTCGGGCAGGGCATAGCACAGAAACCGCACTTATTCAAGGTGCAGAATGATGTCCTCAGCTCTAGAGATCGAGGAGAAAAGACAATTCTTGCTCTCCTTGATTTCTCTTAAGCATCTGACACTGTGGACCATTGTGTGTTGCTTGACTGCCTCAGAGTGCTCCGCGGACTCACCGGCACTGTCATCTGCTGGTTTGAGTCTTTTTTAACCAACAGGAGGCAATGGGTTGTGATGGGGAATTTCTCCTCCACTCCTAGCCCATCTTGCAGAGTACCTCAGCGGTTGGCATTGGCCCCAATGTTGTCTGCAGTGTACATGTTGCCCCTGGGAGGGATCATTATGAGGTATGGCTTGGCTTTTCATTGCTATGCTAATGATACCCAGCTATACTTATCCTTTGCCCCAGGAATATCCAATGAGTAGATGTGCTTAACAGCTGCCTTGCTGAGATCAACGACGGGATGGCCTCTAGCTGGTTAAGACTGAACCCCGATAAGACGGAGGTATTGGTGGTGGAGTCGAACAGAGTGTGTGATAGGATAGCCTCTGGGTCAGAGACTGGACTTGTTCTGGGATCTGTTCCATTGAAGGCCTCCTCTAGGGTGCAAAATCTTGGTGTCATTCTAGGTAGGAGTTTGACAATGGAGGCGCTAATATCTTCCACCGTCCGCTCCTGTTTTCTCCACCTCAGAAATGTCACCAGGATAAAGCCCCTTGTCCTGCCTCTGGACCGCCCTACTTTGATGCATGCCTTAGTTACATCAAGGCTTGACTACTTTAATGCACTCTACCTCGGGGCCATGGGAGGATCTCTCCACAGGCTGCAGCTAGTGCAGAATGCAGCTGCCCGGTTACTTACTGGGCAGCCAAAATTTTGCCATATTACACCGGTGTTGCTTGAGCTGCACTGGCTGCCGGTCAGGTGGGGGAATCCTCTTTAAGGTGGGTCTTCTCACTTATAAGGCCCTACATGGTCTGGGTCCTGGTTATCTGTTAGACCTTCTTGCACCTGCTCTGTCGGTTCGCTCCCTCCGTTCCTCCTGTGGAGGCCCCCTGGCGTTTCCCAGGATGAGGCTGAAATCATCTGGCAACAGGGCCTTTAGTGTTGCCGCCCCTGTCCTGAGGAACTCGCTGCCCCTCGGGGTTAAGGGGGCCCCCACCTTGGAGGTATTGAAGGCCCGCTTAAAGCCCTCCTATTCGCCCAGGCCTATAATTTATAAATCTCATTATAATAGCGGTAATCTGAGGTTCAGTTTATTATTTATGGGAACTGTTTTTATGAGGATTTAATTATTTGTATGTTTATATTTATTTTTTGTGTTTGTTTTGATATATGTGTTTTATTCATTTGTACGGTGCCCAGAGCCTCCAGGATTGGGCGTCTCTTAAAATAAAATTTTGCCTTGCCTTGCCTAATGCCAGGATCTCCAGGACCCAAGCATCTGATGTTATCTGGCCCATCTTGTGTAAAAATTCTGCAGTCTTCCACTAAGGGAAGGGAGGCAGAGATGGGCCCGTGTACCCTCACTGTGGGGTGCCACCTCTTCGCCCTGGGCCTCCATTGCATCTTTGGGTAAGGGCTCCTCTGCCACTACTGCTCTTCAATCCAGAATAGGAACCTTTACTTCTCTGGTTCCTGAAGTTTAGAAAAGGATAAAAACTCCTTTGATACTGCCTCTGTCGGCCACCTCCTTGACTTCTTGAAGCTGAGCCAGCCCTTCACCGTTGTTTTGACACCGGAAGGTGGCCCTTTTTATCCTGAACATCCTTCAAAATGTCATCCAGGCTGAACCAAACAATAAGCCTCCCTCAAAGGCTAAGTTAAACAACCTGGTCTTCATTGACTGGTTAGTGATCCAATGATGAAGCTGCACCACTCGCATGTTGGACACAATAGCCCTGTCCACACTTCCATTCTTGTAACGTTACCTGCAGTCTATAACGTTACAAGAATGGCAAACACAGTTTGCGTCCAAAATGTAAATCGTATTTAAAAATCTTGCTAGAAACCTGAATGAAACAGGTTTCTAGCATGGTTTCAGACCAAAACGGTTGCCTTAAAACTGTGTTAACAGTAGTGTGAATGCAAACCGTGCTGTAACACAGTTTAAGACAACCATTGTAACTCTTATGTGGCTCTTACAGTGCAGCCACAAAGAAAAAAAGGAAGACTTACATCAATCAGCTTGCAGTGAGCTCCGGAACAGCATAGTACCATTTTGATCCCGATCCATTGCCGGGACCCATTGCAAGTATCCAGACAAGCACTGCAGCACCGTAAGGAAAAATTACTTACCTTAGTAATCTTATTTCTTCCAATGCACTCTTCAATATTCTTACCACTTGCAGTCAGCCTGTAGAACTGAACTGCCCCGAGAACTGAATGTATGTAAATGATGGAACACATCACTGGCCCATGCCACCATTCAAATGCTGCCCTTACCAACTGCGACATTCTCTAACGCTTCAGAATCATTAGAGCCTGCCAGGTAAGGCCCCTTCTAATCTATCAAACTTACCCTAAAAACCTAAGAGTAGCAACAGTATGAACAAAAACTAATTATAACAGAAACAAACCTCTTTTAGAGGTAACCCACCCCAGTGTTGTCAGATAGGTCCTGAAGAAGGAAAAAATACCCAACAGGGTTCACAAATATGACATCAGAGGAATGAAATGCTCCCTTTCAATTAGATATCCAGCTTGAGATGCAGATGCCATTGGTTCTGAAAGGGGAAGCAGGGTAGGGGAGTTAAGAATATCGAAGAATACCTTGGAAGAAACAAGATTACTAAGATGAATAATTTTTTCTTCTAACCCTAGGAATTCTTCAATATTCTTAACTCTTGCAGACTACGAAGCAGTACCTTGACGGTGGGCACTGAATCTTTTGGAAATAGACTCTGCAGAACTGCTGTGCCAAATCTGGCACACTTCTGGACTGGGTATCCAGGCAGTAGTGCTTTATGAAAGTGTGCACTGTTCTCCATGTAGCTGCTTTGCAGATTTCCAGTAGTGGAATGTCCCTGGTAGCTGCTATTGTGACAGCTGTGCCCCTTGTGGAGTGGGCCCAGGGGCCTACTAGGGGATCATTATCCACTTTTGAGTAACAGAATTGGATACATTGAACTACCCAGCAAGAAATAGTCCTTTTAGATGCTGGTTTTCATTTTCCTACATCCCCATAAGTCAGGAGCAGCTGCTGCCTGTCCTGCGTGTGGACCTTGGTGTGAGTCATGTAGAAGCTCAGAGCGCTCTGGACATCCAAACTATGAAGCCTAAGTTCACCTGAGCTAGAGTGTGCAGCAAAAAAGACTGGCAAGGTTATGGACAGATCTGAATGAAAATCAGAAACTTTAGGAAGGAACTTCCTATTAGTCCTAAGCACCACCTTATCTCTGTGGAAGGAGATGCAGTTCTGTTCTATGCACAAGGCCTGAAGCTTGCTAATCCTTCTGGCCGGTGTAATGGCCACCAGGAACACTGTTTTCCAGGTCACATATTTCAGGTGAGCTGAGACCATAGGCTCAAATGGAGGTTCCATGAGCTTGGCAATACATACAGTAAGATCCCAAGCTGGCACCGGTTCTCTGTGGGGAGGATGCAGGTGAGCTAAACCCTTGAAAATGGGGTTGGAAGCTATGGCGATGCCATTTCCAGCTGAAATATAAGCTGAAACTGAGGCCAAATGTACCTTCAGGGTAGTAGGCTGCAGATCCAATGTGTGCAGATGGGTAAGATAGTCCAGCAAGGCTGGTACCCCTGCCTGTGATGGGACAACATCCTTAGCTGCATAGGTCTTCTTAGTCAAAGGCTTCCTAGCTCCCCTCAAGACATTCAGGAGAGTCTCAGAGAGTTGCAGGCCTGCGTACTCTAAGTCTTCAAGAGCCAAACCTTGAGCCAGAGAGATCTGAGGTTCGGGTACAGGATCCTCCCCCAAGAGGAGGTCAACAGGTTGTGCCTCCTTGGTGGGTGTATTGGAGGAACCACAGACATGGAGAGCAGCAGAGAGTACCATGGCTGCCTGGTCTGTAGCTATCTAGATCACTGATGCTGGCTGGGATGTGAGTTTGATCAGGACCCTGAGAAGCAAGGGAAATAGAGGGAAAGCATCCAGCTTCTTCCCTGACCAGTCCAATGCCAGGGCATCCAGGGGTACTGTGCCCCTGGCTGGTGGTCTGCAACAAAACGTTGGCACCTGGTGGTTGTCATGGGATGCAAAGAGATCTATCTCTGGAGTACCCCATCTCCTGAACACCACTTCCAGAACCTGCCTGTTGAGAGACCATTCATGATGATCCTGACTGATTCGACTCGGGGCATCTGCCAGGGTGCTGTCCTTGCCTGGCAGATGGATGGCTACCAGTGAGGCCTGGAGTGAGTATACTAGACTTCACACCTTCATTGCCTCTGTGCACAAAGGGTTGGATCTTGTTCCTCTCTGCTTGTTTATGCAGTACATAGAGGTGGTATTGTCTGTCCTGACTTGAGCCACTTTGCCCTGAACCATGGCTGCAAAGGCCTGCAGGGCTAGGAACACTGCTCTGAGTTCCAGCAGATTTATGTACTGGAGTGACTCTGCACTTGACCAAGTGCTGTGTATGGTGTGATCCCCCAGATGAGCTCCCCAATCTAGGAGGGAGGACTCTGTTGTGAGGACTACTGATGGAGACTTTAGCTGAAAAGGGACTCCTTCCCTGAGGTTTCCCCTTACCTGCCACCACTTAAGGGCTTGCAGTAATGTCTGTTACTGGGACCAACTTTGACAGTGGGTCCCTTTTTTGGCACCAATGTGCCCGGAGTTGAAACTGTATGTCCCTCATTTGGAACCTGGTTCATAAGACTGTACCTACTGCTGTCGCCATATGGCCCTGGAGTTGCAGGAATTGCCTTGCTGGTTTTGATTTGTTTAGCTCGAATGATCCAGCAATCTGGAGGACGTTGCTTACCCTGTCCTGAGGCAGGTAAGCCTTTCCCTTCAATGCGTCTGATTCCATTATGAACTGCAGCACCTGCACTGGTTGGAGGATGGATTTCTTGAGGTTTGCCAGGAACCCTAGGTATTCCAGAAGGTCCTGGGTTGTTCTTAGGGAGTTTGTCACCTGTTGTGGTGATTTTCCTACCACTAGCCAGTCGTCCAGGTAGGGGAACACGGTTACCCCGTCTTCTTAGGTGTACCACCACTGCCAGGCACTTTGTGAATGCCCTTGGCGCTGAGGTGAGGCTGAATGGCAGTGCTAAGAACTAGTAGTAACCTGATGGGAGTCTGAACCTGAGGTGTTTTCTGTGAGACTCCCTTATGGGGATGTGGAAGTATGCGTCTTTTTAAGTCCAGTGATGCCAACCAGTCTCCCTTCTGGAGGGTTGGCAAAATCATGGCACGTGTTACCATGCTGAACTTTGGTTTTGCCAAATGTCTGTTTAGTAACCTTAGGTTGAGAATAGGCAGCTGCTCCCCATCTTTCTTGAAGGTTAGGAAGTACCTTGACTAAAATCCCTTTCCCTTTGCTGTTGAGGAACTGGCTCTACTGCACTTGACAATAGGAAGTTTGCCACTTCCTCCTCCAACAGCTTCTTTTCTGAGTTTGAGGCTGGTTTGAAGGTTCTTATTCTCAAGGTGGGAATGGATTTAAAGCAGAAGGGCTAAAGCACAGTTATGTAAGAAATTACCTTAACAATAGGTCTTTGAGAGGAGCTCTTGTAGCAGGTTACACCATAAGGACTATGCCACCAGGCATCAGGACCCTACGGAAAAATCTTAACTAACAGTACCCAGCGGGGACCGCCCCCTGATGGACTGCCTCCGACATCCACCAGTGGCATAAAGGGGGAGGTTCCCAACCACACCTCAGTTCTCCCGCTGGAGACCCAGCTAATCAAGAAATATAGAACCGAGGCAAAGAGGATAACCTCGCCATGGATAAGGAGAAAAGGATGAGGGGGAAGGAGAGAGGGAAAATAATGCCTGCTGCCAGAGCTCCTCTCGAAGATCTACTGATACAGTAAGTTCTTACACAACTGTACTATCTTACTTCGAGTTGGAGCTCTTGCAGCAGGCTACACCATCCAGACTGAGTACCAACTGTATCCCGAACAGACAGGGAGGTGGTAACTAAGGTAGCGGGAAGCTTCAGGATAAAAGGCCCTGAAGCACCATCAGATCAAACCCAGCCCTCTGATGGGAAGCAACATCCAGGCTGTAGTGCTTCACAAAGGTGTGCACTTCTCTCCAAGTAGCTGCTGCGCAGATATCGGCAGCAGAAACATTCTGAAGTGCCACAAAGGAGGCGGAAACATCTCCAATGAAGTGACCCTTAACTGAGCCCAGTAAGGGTTTGTTGTACTTGCTGTAGCAGAAGGTGATGCAACTGACTAGCCATCTAGAAAGAGCCTGCTTTGTCACTGGCAGCCCCTGAGTTCTTGGGGCCAAAGAAACAAACAGCTGCTCAGACTTTCTGAGAGTTCGAGTGCGATTAATATAGTACCAAAGCACTCTATGTACATCCAGAGTGTGAAGAAGGGCGTCCCCTCGATTAGAATACCCTGGGTAATAAACCAGAAGGTTAAAGTCCTAATTAAGGGTAAACTGGGACACCACCTTAGGCAGGAACTTAGGATTAGTCCTCAAGGACACCCTGTCCTTGTGGAAAATTAAATGTGGCTCTTCAAACATCAGAACCTGAAGCCTGGAAATCTTCCGAGCAAAAGTTATGACAACTAAAATCAACACTTTCCATGACAGAAAGCGCAGCTTGTAATCTGCAGCTGGCTCGAAGGGAGGCAACGTAAATTTCTCTAACAAAAAAAAAGGTCCCAAGGAGGGATAGGATCCCGAATGGGAAGCTTAAGATGAAGCATTCTCCTCAAGAATGTTTGGGCCAAATCTGACTGGGCAACATACAGTACCTGCCATCCACTGGTGCATGGTAGGCAGAGATTGCAGAAAGGTGCACCTTAATGGAGGAATATAGAAACATAGAAACATAGAATTTGACGGCAGATAAGGACCGCTTGGCCCACCCAGTCTGCCCATTTCCCTGCCTGATGGGTAAGCTGCAGATCCTAGTTAACCAGCAGCCTACTTCTTCCTACCCCCACCCCCTAGAATTGCCTTATGACTGTCCCATGCATGCTTGAATTCCACCACTGTTTGTGGCTCCAGAACCTCCTCTGGAAGGCCGTTCCATACATCCACCACCCTCTCTGTGAAAAAATACTTCCTTAAATTACCTCTGAGCCGCCCCTTCTATCTTCAAATGTGCCCTTGTTCTTGCACACCTCTTTTTGAAAGATGCTACCCTCTTGGACTTTGTTGATTCCCTTGAGGTACTTGAAAGTTTCTATCATGTCCCCCTCTCCTCCTTTCCTCGAGGCTATACATATTAAGCTCCTTAAGTCTCTCTTCATATGTCTTCCAGTGCAGACCCTGCACCATTTTAGTTGCCCTCCTCTGGACAGCTTCCATCCTGTCTATGTCTTTGCGGAGATTGGGTCTCCAGAACTGCACGAGTACTCCAGATGGGGTCTCACTAGCTGTCTGTACAGAGGATAATAACTACTGTTTTCTACTGGTGATGCCTCTCCCTATGAATCCCAGTATCCCCCAGCCCTCCTTGCTGCCTCTCACATTGCTTGCCCACCTTTAGGTCATCTGATATGACTACCCCCAGGTCCCCTTCATTTTTGTTGTTGTTAGTATCTCACCCCCATTGTGACTCTTCCCTGGGTTTTGTTTCCCAGGTGCATTACCTTACACTTCTTAGCACTGAATCTAAGCTGCCATACATTTGACCATTCCTCTAACCTTGCCAAGTCCCTTCTCATCCTTTCCACCCCCACCCTGTGATCAACTCTGTTGCAGATCTTTGTGTCATCTGCAAAGAGACATACTTTCCTTCAGTCCCTCTGCAATGTCACTTATAAAGACATTGAAGAGGACTGGTCTATCTGTGAACCCTGCGGTGCCCCACTACTAACCCCCTTTTTCAAAGTGGACTCCATTTACTATTACTCTCTGTGCCCTATTCTCCAGCCAATTCTTTTCCAGGCTGTCATCTTGGGACCCACTCCCAGGCTGGCTAACTTGTATATTAATCTTTTGTGTGGGACTGTGTCAAATGCCTTGCTAAAGTCTAGGTAGGCCATGTCTACAGCCCCTCCTGATCAACTACTTTGGTCACCCAGTCAAAGAAATCTATCAGATTTGTCTGGCATGACCTTCCGCTGTGAATCCATGCTGCCTTGGGTCCTGTGCCTCTGGCCTCTAGATATTTAACAATTCTTTCCTTCAAGTGATTCCATCATTTTCCCTACCACTGAGGTTAAACTAACAGGTCTGTAGTTTCCTGCTTCTGCCTTCTCCCACTTTGTGAAGAGGAATCACATCTGCCCTCCTCCAGTCCTCGGGTACCACCCATCCTCCCATGATTTGTTAAAGAGGGTAGTCAGTGGTGTCACTAGTTCTACCCTTAGTTATTTTAGAATTCTGGGATGAATCCCATCAGGCCCCATTGCTTTGTCCACCTTCAGTTTTAAGAGTTCTTTCAGAACCCTTTCTTCTGTAAATGGGCTGGTATCAACTTCTGTATCCAGAGTGTTTCTACTGTTTGTTTTAGGTACCTCCCCCTCTTCCTTTGTAAATACTGAGCAAAAATATTTGTTTAGTATCTCTGCCTTTTCACAGTCACCTCTGCCCACCCTCCCTCCCTTTATTAAGCCTCACTATCCCTCCCTTGGTCTTCCTTCGCTCCCTGATGTACCTATAAAAGGTTTTATCCCCCTTCTTAACTGAGTTGGCTATCTTTTCCTCAGTTTGGGCCTTTGCTGATCTGACTGCCTTCCCAGCTTCCTTTTGCTTTAACTGATATAGTTCTCTGTCCTGTTCCTTCTGTAATTCCTTGTACTTCCTGAATGCTTTCTTTTTCTCTTGAACCTTCACTGCCACTTCCTTTGAGAACCATAGTGGTTTCTTACCTCGTTTCGTTTTGTTTATTTGCTTTACACAAAGGCTTGATACCTCTGTGATGGCAGTTTTATTATTCCCATTGTTCTTCCACCCTCCTTCCTGCCCATTTGCTACTGCATTCCTTAGGCACTCACCCATTTGACAAAGTCAGCCCTCCTAAAATCCAGTACCTTTGTCTTTGTTGGCTTGACTCTATTGTTGTGTTTATTGTGAACCATACTGTTCGATGGTAGCCTAGTTCCCAGATGGCTACCCACTTCACATCTGTGATCCTCTCTTCATCTCCATTTGAGAGAACCAGGTCTAAGATTGCTCCCTCTTGAGAGGGGCTCCAATACTAGTTGTCTAAGGCATGCCCTTGTAGGGCATCTAGAATAACCCCACTCTTAGAAGTGGCTGCTGCAACTGCACTCCAGTTAACATCTGGCATATTCAGATCACCCATCAGCAATATCTCCCTTTTTCTGCCATTCTAAAGTATACTTTCTATCATTTCCTTGTCCATTTCCTCCCCTGAGAAGGGGTCTGTATACAACCCCTGTGCGTATTGTGGTGCCATTGCGGTCTCAAATTTACCCACAGTGCTTCTTCTCCTCCCTGTTTACCCTTTTGTTCTGTTGCTTTGATTCCTTCCCTTATGTAAAGAGCTACTCCTCCTCCTCTTTTACCCTCCCTGTCCCTCCTGTAGATAGTGTATCCTGGTATGTTTACATCCCAGTCATGGTTTTGTGTGACTAGCGGAGGCCTGCATCTGATAGGGAGAGGACGTACTCGAAGACAGCATTCAGTGGGCACAGAAGCGGGTCCAGACCCCTGTTAGTGTCCCACAAGCTAAAACACTTCCACTTCATGGCATAAGTAGCCAGAGTGGATAGTTTTCTGGCTGCCACGAGGATCTCAGCCACTCTAGAGGAGACTCCAAAACATGATGTGGCTATTTCTGTAGGTGTCATGCATGCAGATGTAGGGATCGGAGGTCCATGGGAATCAGCCTGCCCTGCTCTTGCGATAGTAAGCAGGAAGACAAGGGCAGAGGAACTGGAGGTTCCACCGTTAGCTGCTGCAGTAGAGGGAACCATATCTGGTAAGGCCAAAGTGGAGCTATGCGGATCATCTCGGCGCCCTCTGCTTGGAGTGTGACTAGAACTCTTTGCAGGAGAGGAAAGGGAGGGAAGGCATACAGAAACCTCCCTGTCCGGCAGAGGGGCAATGCGTCTTGCCAGAAAACACCAGGCCCTCGATCGAGCGAGCAAAAACTGGGCAGTTTTGCACTGCATGGGGACGCGAAGAGGTCCAGCTCTGGATGACCCCATCTTTGAAAGAGATCATTCGCCACAGACTGCAGGAGTTCCCATCCGTAAGTCCTCAACCGTGACCGGCTTAGGGAGTCGGCCAAGGTGTTTTGGCATCCTGGTACATGAACTGTGGTGAGCATTCAGCCATGGTCTAGAGCTCAGAACCACACTCTCACTGCCTCCTGACACAGAGGGTAGAAGTGAGTTACCTCTTGTTTGTTGATGTAATAAACAATGGACATGTTGTCCATCTGAATCAACAGGGGCCCTGGACAAAGGTTCGGTATAAATGCTTGTAATGCGTAAAGAACTGCCCTTCAACTCCAGAACAGTGATATGAAGGGACAGTTCTAGTGGTGATCATGTACCCTGCGTCTGTCGATTTTGAAAATTAGCCCCCCAACCCAGGCCCGAGGCATCGGTTGTTAAGGCCTGAGATGGGGCTTCTCTCTGAAAGAGGACTCCAGATTCCAGATTCAGGGGGAGCGCCACCAAGAGAGTCTGGACCACTGCTCTGGAGATCAGGATTGGTTGGTCAAGACCATCTCCCCTTTGATCCCACTGCACTCTGAGGGTCCACTGAGGGACCCTCATAAACAGGCGTGCTGAGGAGATGGTCACTATGGCCACAGCCATGTGGCCTAAGAGCTGGAGCATGGTCCGAGCTGGGACCTGGTGAGCAGCTGAAACCTTGTGGGTCAAAGACCGAAGGCGTACTGCCCTGTCTGGTGGGAGGAAAGCCTTCCCTTGCTCCGTGTCCAAGATTGCCCTGATGTACTGTAGCCTTTGACACAGCCTCGGGGATGACTTGGCTATGTTCAGGGTATTCCCTAGGGAACAGAACAAACTGAAGGCATCTTCAAGGGCGTCCAGAAGCCGATCCTTTGTGGTAGCGGACAGTAGCCAATCGTCTAGGTAGGAATAAACGAAATGTCCCTGCCTCCTGAGGGATACTGCCACCACCGCTAGGCACTTTGGAAACACTCACAGTGCCGAGGAAAGGCCTAAGGGTAAGGCCCGAAACTGAAAATGCCTCCCCTGAAAGGTGAACCTCAGGAACCTCCTGTGGGCTGGAAGCACCAGGGTTTGGAAGTAGGCATCTTGCATGTCTAGGAAACAAAGCAAGTCCACTTGATGAAGCATAGGGAGAATGCCCGGCAAAGTAACCATCCTGAACCTCTTGTACTCTATGTAGTTGTTCAGGAGGCTCAGGTCTAGAATCAGGGGCACAAGTCCCCTGTCTTCTTGGGAAGCAAGAAGAAGCGGGAGTAGAACCCCTTCCCCTACTGTGGAGCTGGAACGGGTTCTATAACCTTCTTGTCTAACAGAGACTGTACCTCCTCCAGAATGAGCATGGCATGGGAGGGGGAGTAAACTGATTGGATGGGGGACTGTCCGGAGGAATCTACAGGAATTCCAGTGTGTGATGCCGCTAGATCAACTGGAGTACCCACGCATCAGTAGTGATGGTGGCCCACCAATCAAGGTAAAGAGAGAACCCGACCCCTACTACTTCTGCCCTGGACTCGGCTGGAGGTAGGGGGTCTGGTAAGGAGTCAGGTGTTGGAGCCCAAGGTGGGCAGAGAGACCTGGGAGGGCTTGGTGATTCGAGGTCCCTGTGCTCCACCAGATTGAGAGGGAGCTTTATGGTGAAAGTTGCCTCTCTGTTTCTGTCCTTTGGGCTTCTGTCCCCCTTGGCAATGAAATTGCCAACATTTAACTGGAGTTTGGTCAGATCTGTACAACTGGTGCACAGAATGAATGGCCTTACCCGAGTCCTGAAGGTCTGAGATAATTTTTTAATTGTCTGGACCAAAAAGCACAGACCCATGGAAAGGGGCATCCATGATAGCATCCTGAAGGTCCTGCATAAAAACCAAGAAACTCAGAGCCATGAGTACCTCCTCATACAAACCCCTGTGGCGGCTGCCCTGGCTGCCATGTCTGCCGAATCGTTACAGGACCTCAAGACGTGCTTCCTCACATCCAAACCAGACTGAAGCATGTTCAGGAGTTCCGCCTTGTGGTCTGAATTGGGCTGTCTTTTAGCCAGCTCAATGTCCTTGTTTCAGAGGGACTTCTGGTACTGCACCATATGCGCCAAAGAGTTCAGAGACCATATGGTTCAGGTGGCTGAGGAATACACCTTCCATCCGAACTGGTCCAAAAGTTTGGATTCCTTGTCCGGTGGTTGGGAGCTCATACGCCGGGGTTCAGTGGCGGAGCTAGAGGGGGGCTGGTGGGGGGCGTTCACCCCTCCTGGCTGGCCTAGTGTGAGTAGTGGTGCCCCATCACCATCTTTAGTGACTGTTTAGTGACCACTGTGGAGCCTGTGATTGACTGAATGGCCCCCCCGGCTCAAAAATGCTCCCAAACCTAGCTCCGCCACTGCCGGGGCTGTTTGGTCCTGCTGTAGGCAGCTGTCAGTACCACTGAGTCTACCTTAGGTTGTTCGCCTAAGAAAAACTCATTGGTCGGGGTGTGATACAGCCTGTCCGCTTTCTTCGGAATGGCGAAGGCTGTTGAAGGGTGTCTCCTAGCCTTGTGGCATCTTGAAAGAGTGCCGCCAAGGGTGGTATAACTAAAGGCTTGGGCTCATTCATCCCCAGAAAATAAGCTAGCCTTTTTCTCTTCACGTCCAGATCTTCAGATTCCCACTGATTTAAAAATTGGATGTGATGCATCACGTCCAAAAATGTGGGATTATCCGGGGGAGAGCGGGTGAATCTCCCTCAGGATCCAGGTGGGGGGGGGAGAGGAAAACTCCCCCGAGGATCTGGAGGAGATAGAGGAGTCCGAGTCAGATGACTTCAAGGAGGACCTTGAGCATGAACGCCAGTGTCGCCTTCTGTGATGCCTGGAGGACAACCTAGACAGACGTCTGTGTCATCCGGAAAACCTGTCGTCCGATGGGTGTGAAGCATTTGAGGAGCAGGAGATAGTTCCCTGGGGGGAGGTGGCATCCATGGTGGCCACTGTGGGGAGCCCACTGGGAGAGGTTGAAGCTTGGGAACCAGGGTTTCCTTGGAGATAATATCCTTCTTGACTGTATCCCACAGGAACAAAATAAGTCCTTGACATCTGCCAGAGAGACCATGGCTGGAGTCGATGGGCTGGCGTCTCCAGTGGGTCGTCAGGCTCCTTGGGCGGTGGCCCTGATGGCTTGTCAGGAGCTGATGGATGCTCAGATGACTTAGGCTTTGCCGGTGTCTCATCCTGGGGTGGTGGCGGGCCCAACAGCAGGTTGGCTGGCTGACCTGGCATTTGGCCACCTGACTCCCGAGAGTCTGGCATCGGGGGAGGCAACTCCTTGGCCGGTGGCTGATCCCCTCCTTGCAGTAGCTTCAGAGGTGCAGGTAGCGGAGGCGTAGAGTTCTGGGACCCCGCGGGTGAAGACGCGGAGAACAACAGGGTCGAGCGCAGGAATCTGGAGCCCGGTACTTAGGAGAGTGGATGTCAGAGTGTGACTCCTGCTCCTTACGCCGCTTTCTGTCATCAGGCCTGGCAGGACAATCTGATGAAGTGGAGGAAGCTGTAGCCTGGTATGGGGTGGGACTGAGGCTGTCGCCTGCCCCTTGACCAGCTGTATCCCTAGGCTTAGACCCGGAGGTAGGACTGTAGGGTCTAAGGCTCGGGGGGTCGAGGCAAGGCCGCCTGTTTACCACTATTCTGTGGCTGTGGAACCACCTACAGAATTGAGGACCACCCACGGAAATTGGGGCTGCCCGTGGAAGTACTGCAGAATAAATGAAGGAGCCAAGTAATAGATTTAAAAAAAAAAAAAAAAAACTTGTGTCACAATGTTCAATGACAGTCAATAAAAAAATAAAAGAAAACATCTTTCAAATCACCTTATATTTTTTGTACCATTTGTTTTGTTTCTTTACTAGCTTGTGTTAATAATATGAAAAACACAGCTCAATTTTCTGATTTCCAGCATCAAATGACTAGTGGGTGTTAGAGGTAGTAAATACTGCGGTGTTTACAGTTTGATAGCTTTACAGAATAATTTGGCAAATACAGTTCCAGTTTGCTAGATATTGATCCTAACAAGGATTTTTATGCTCACTTAACTCTACTTATTTGGTATGGTCTCATCTCATTCACTAGAGGCTTCAGTGAGTGACAGCAATATAAAACATTGCAAGCATTTCCGATGAAGCAGGAACTGTACACAGACAACAGCTGTTGATGATGATAGATGCTCCCAAACTACCAAGCAATGGTAATTTGTGTATAAATAAATAAATATTTTCTTTCTTTATCCAAAATCCAGTCTCTAAAAGCAGGGAAGAGTGGCACCAGGATCGCTGTTTTACACAGTTTGGCTCCCTCCACCCAGTTCATAGAATGAAATGTAGGCCGTCAGAAAAGTAAAATAAAATACACTACATGAAATAATAAAGTGGTTTTCGTTAGAGCATAACGCAATCTATTGTGTATGCACCCATTTTATAAAAGTTAATTTTCACATGAATGGGGGTGGAGTGAGGGAAACTCTGCGTAAAACAACGATCCTGAAGCCACTATTCCCTGCATTTAGAGACTGGATTCTGGATAAAAAAAAAGACAAATATTTTAGTCACCCATCTGAATTTGTAGTAGCGTCCCTCAGTTCTCACCTAATCTCTGCTGGTGTGTCTGGTCTGCGATAGGGACACCTCAATGGTGCTTGGCGTTCTTACCACTTTAACTACAGTACTTTTTCAGGGTTCTAATGGGTCAAAGTCTATGTTTCTATACATAATTTCTGTTTTGGTGGAAAATGCTACTATAAATTCAGACCGATGACTAAAACTTGTGTCTATTTTATTTATTCAAAACCCAGTCTCTAAATGCAGGGAATAGTGGCATCAGGATCGTTGTTTTACACAGTTTACCCACCATCCCCATGCATGTGAAAATGAAGGTTTATAAAACTGGTGCATACAAAATACATTTCATTACACTCTAACAAAAAACGTTTTAACATTTCATATAGTGTATTTTTTTTTTTTTTACTTTTCTGACGGCCTACATTTCATTTTATTATGATTCTTCCAAAACTGTAAACATGGTGGAGGGATATCTAAATATTTTTATAAATTAATATGCCACTTTTCTGTGCAGCTAACACTACTGCAATCTAACTCTTAACCTCCCTGTCCTGCCCGACAGTTGACAAATGGTCACATTATCAGCCATTTCAAATTGCATTATAAAGCATTTAAATGTCTTTAGAATTTAATATGATGTACTCTCTGTACCCTGCTATTTAATTACAGGCACTGGCACCTCCTTTATTTCTGAATGGATTTTTAGGACCCCAGCTGTAGACAAAACATTCAGCCCCGACAACCTACAAATCATGCAATTATTCTTCATATAAGAGCGGGATATTTCAGCACAAATGTGATCTTAAGCAAACAGTCACCACATAGTGAAACAACATTGCCATCTACTGGCTGTAAATATGTACTGCGGGTTCTTTTCATTTTTACTGCCAGACTGAACAAACCACCCCCATATTAACTTAGGTAATTTTCAGTAAAAATGCAGGACACTGCTGATTAATCCTTGATTGACCCATTTTAAGCCCATACCATTATACTTCAGAACACAAAAACATTGGTAAAGCAGATGGGAAGTGGGTGCCTGGTCATTTTTTATTTTTAGCTACAGGCAGGGGGCTGTGTTATGTATTTTATTTGTATCCTGTTTTGTTTGTGTTGTATGTGCTTACTGTTCTAAACTTGTGTAAGGTACCCAGAGCACACGGGATTCAACACCAGGAAAATAAACTTGCCTTGCCACATTTTGGTCATGGGGTGCACGGTTCCGACGAGGGATCTGAGGTTCGCGAGGGCTGCCTGGACTGGCCCACCCCCCCCGAGATACACCAACGTACATTGAAGGGTGCACGGTTCCGACGAGGGATCTGAGGTTCACAAGGGCTGCCTGGACTGGCCCTCCCCCATCCCCTGAGATACACTGATGTACACTGCAGGGTGCACGATTCCGACGAGGATCTAAGGATCACTTAGGCTGCCTGGACTGGCCCTCCCCACCCCACCCGAGATACACCGATGTACATTGCAGGGTGCACAGTTCGACGAGGGATCTGAGGTTCGCGAGGCTGCCTGGACTGGCCTCCCCACCCCACCCCGAGATACACCGACGTACACTGCAGGTAACCCAGCCTCAAGACCTGAGGGGCGCGCTGCTTAGCGACTCCCGTTTTCCTACCTCTGGGAGCATTTTCCTGACTTTGGACATTAATCCTTGGAGTCTCCTACCTTGAACTGCAGTACTGTACTTTGGAGCCTCCACATCGCCAGCACGCAGGGCCTGGTCGTCTCTGCCTTGCTACCTGTGTTTCAAGGGCTTGTGCTGTGCGAGGTTCTGTGGGTTGGCGAATGTGTGGAGATAGTTTTTTTATCCTGATTTTTTTCTAAGCCCTAGCACAGTTCTGAATAGCTAGTCTGCTGTTACCTTTAGAGGTCTATGTACAAAGCCTGATACCTGCCTCTCTGACGAGTTACCCTAATTTTTTCCAAGCCCTAGCACAGTTAAAAGAGCTAGTCTGCTGTTACCTTTAGAGGTCAATGCCTCTCTGACTAGTTACCTTAATTCCGGGCTAGTGTCTCCACGATTGCTGCATGCTATCATAATTACTGTTGTTGCCCAAACCGCAGATGTAACTGCCATTTTGTTCATGCTCCTAAGGTCTGTAATTACCTGTACCTGCCATTTTGTCTACGTAAATTGGGCTGAAATCTCTATTAAAAAAAAAAAAAAAGCCTGAGCAGACATTGTAATTTCCTGATCCTGCATTTATGCTGGTGTTAATGGAGCTTGCTGCTTAACTAACCTGTACGCACACTGTAACTCGGACAAGCCAAAGCACACTTTTAGAAGCCCCTCGCCCTAGCGCAGTTCATAAGAGCCTTTCTGCTCAGATTCAGTGCATCCTACTGAGGGCCGCAATTGGGCAGAAATCTATTAAAAAAAAAAAAAAAAAAAAAAGCCTGAGCAGACGTAATTTCCTGATCCTGCATTTATGCTGCTGTAAAAGGGACCTTACTGCTTAACTAACCTGTGCGCACACTGTAACTCAGACTAGCCAAAGTGCGCTTTTAGAAGCCCCTCGCTCTAGCGCAGTTCAAAGAGCCTTTCTGCTCGGAATCAGTGCATCCTGAGGGCCGTAACCGCCCCATGCCAGCCATTGTTAGTCACATGGATAAAAGTTACCGGCACAGAACTTGTACTTCAATCCGTTTTTTACAGTATTTTGTTAAGTTTACTGCTTAAGTTTTCATGGCTAAGAGTGATTATGTTTTTCCACGCATTACTGGACAGATAGCTTGTGTAAATTACACCCGCCTAGAAAAGTTTTAGTCAGCTCACATCCACATTACTGTTAAAAGCCTATTGCTTACCTTTGTACCTGCCTAAGCTGCTCTCCCCTTACTCCGCCCCACTCGTACCCCTATTTCTCTCCCCTCCCCTTCTACCCCACAGTATAAAAGCTCATATTTTTCCTATCCTCTATAGGTATGCGTTCTGACGAGGATCTGAGGTTCATGAGGGCTGCCTGGACTGGCCCTCCCACCCCACCCCCAAGATACACCTACGTACATTGCAGGTAACCCAGCCTCAAGACCTGAGGGGCGCGCTGCTTAGCGACTCCCGTTTTCCTACCTCTGGGAGCATTTTCCTGACTTTGGACATTAGTCCTTGGAGTTTCCTACCTTGAACTACAGTACTGTACTTTGGAGCCTCCACATCGCCAGCACACTGAGCCCGGTCGTCTCTGCCTCACTACCTGCATTTCAAGGGCTTGTGCTGTGCGAGGTTCTGGCCCCGCCAGCTGTGCTGGCTGCCCCACCACCACCCATGGTCGTCACTCCAATATATAGCGGTGGTCACGTGTTGGCATCAGCCCACTTTTCCATTGGCAGGCTATACAGTCTCTCCACTAGGGGCATTTATTACATCCAAGTGTACTTCCACTTTCAATCCCCTGTAAGCCTTCACAAATGTGAGCACCTCCCTTTCTTTTTCACTACTAGTCCCCTCCCACCTTCTATTGCTGCTCCCTCCAACTCACAGCCCTACCTGCAGCCCTAGTTTCCATGCTCTAGCCCTCCTCCTGTTTTTTTCCTGCTTGCCTACACCTCTAACCCTCCCTCCTCCTCTGCTTGCTGCGGCCAACTCTGCCTGGTTTTATCCCTCTACTTGGGTGCTTTCCCTAGCAGTGCACGATGTCCGGCCAGCTCACTACCCAGTGACATGGCCCCTCTCGCTCAGGCGGGTCACTCAGCCAGCAGCCTGGGTCCCCCTGCCCTCCCGGTCTCCTACAGACATCCCCTGCCTGGGGGGCGGCCAAAGGCCTAAAGATAGCCCACCTAAGCATCCACAGCCTCCTCCAAAACTTTGCAGAACTAACTGCTTGGGTTGCTTTCTATAAGCCTGACATATTGGGCATCACCGAAACATGGCTTAAGCCACGTACCCCTGACTCTGCCTGCTCCCTCCCGGGCTACAGCCTGGTCCAGCTTGACAGGGCTGGCAGTAAGCGCGGTTGGGGAGTGCTCATATACTATAAGGTGCACCTGAATGTGTCCATTAGTGCACATCTACCCCAGGGACCCCAACCCTGTGAGCTTCTCCACACACTTCTCCTACTTGGGAATACTAAGAAGGTGCATCTAGTGTGCGCCTATAACCCACCTAAGGGGGGAATGCTGGAGCTCTCAACCCTACTTGAGCAACTTAGGGACAAGGTTAGCTCAAATGAGCTCCTCATCCTAGGAGACTTAAACCTCAACTGGCTGGGGCCCAACTCTAAGCAGATCGAGCCTCTGCTCTAAGACCTTGCCCTCAGTCAGGTCATCACGGAACCCACTAGGCTTTCCCATCATGGTGACAATGGTACACTCATTGATTGGGTAATGAGCAACCGTCTCGAAAAAAATTGTCCACTCAGGGATACTCTGACTCCATCTCTGACCACTCACCTATCTACTGTGTGTGGGGCTCTAACCCATCCAAAGTCCCCTGTAGAGTGATCCAAATGAGGGACTACTCGAAACTCATAATTAATAGCTACCTTGAGGACCTACAGGGAGTTGACTGGTCCAGCGTCACAGATACAAATGACCCCGTCGAAGCCCTAGACCACTTCCTTGCAGCATTTGTCCAACTGCAAAATAGGCATGCATCCCTCTCTAAGAGGAGAGTCAGAGGTACAGTCACGAAGTGGCTCCACAGCGGTCTTCTCTCCTTTATGAAATGGCGAGACAGGTACTGGGTAAAATACTGTACAGGGTATCTCACAACCAAATAGAACTCCTGGAGTACCGCCAGTGAAGAAACTCCTGTAAAACAGGCCATATGTACCGCAAAAAGTGAGTACTGCAGCACTGCCTGCTTGCCGTGGCAAATGACTGACGTTTCTGGAAAATTTAAAAATCTCGTCAGGGGTCAGCAAAAGACAGAATCCTGAAAACATACTCATCGAGAACCAACTGCCAACCTCTAACCACTGCCACTTCCTCTAACCGCATGTTCACTGACCTACCGGCTTCCACCCCTCCCCTGCCCTCTGCCCCAGTACCGGTTTGTGGGCCTCCACCCCACCGTCCGCCTTTCTACCTTAAAAGGATCACTGTTGGTGAAACCCAGGCACTCCTTGCCAGTCTCTCTCACCACACAGGAGCGGGACAGGACAGCCTGTAACCTAAGCTACTCAGCCTGGGGGGCTCCTCTCCTCGCCCGACCAGTTGCTCACATCTTCAATGTCTCGTTTATCTCAGGGATCATCCCCGACATATGGAAGGTTGCCAAGGTTGTCCCTGTCCTGAAACATGGAGACCCTAAAGATGTCAACAATTATCGCCCCACTGCCATACTATCGGCTGCCTGCAAGCTCCTAGAAAAGGCCGTCACCTCGCAACTTTCCCACTACCTCCAGGGATATGATGTCCTTTCCCCATCTCAGCACAGTTTCAGTAAAGGCCACAGCACCTCGACAGCTCTTGCCGTGGTCACCTCCAAGATTAGGTCCGCAACCGACCAGGGCAAGCTGACTGGGGCTATATTTGTTGATCTTTCCAAAGCCTTCGATCGTGTGGACCACCCCCTCCTCTCCACCCTGCAGACTCATGGCTTCTCCCTCTGTGCCCTCGAGTGGTTCTCCAACTACCTCGGGGGTAGGCAACAACTCACCTGTTTTAATCAAACCCTCTCAACCCTCTCACCCGTGAACAATGGGGTACCCCAAGGGTTCGTCCTTGGACCCATCCTGTTCATCAATGATTTACCTTCTGCCGCTACAAAAGGTCACCTAACCCTTTACGCGGATGACCTGGTCATCTTAGCCAGTTCGCATGATGCCACCAGCATCAATACCCAGCTCAACTCCAACTTCTCCCTTAGGAAATGGCTTGATGGCCACAAACTGACAGTCAACTTGAAGAAAACTCAGGTCATGCTCTTTGGCTCCGCGGCCAAAACTTCCTCCTGTACGACGCCCCTCAAAATTTATGGGTCTTGTGACTCCCTCCTGCCGACAACTGACTCTACCAGGTACCTAGGAGTTACCCTCGATCCTCAATTGGATCTCTCCGGTCACATTAGGAACATATGTAACGTGACAGACGGCAAGCTCGGCCTAGCCTACACAGCTAAAGACTGCCTTACCCCCGCTGCCCGGCTGGCCATAGCGTGGGGGACACTACTTCCTACACTCTCTTACGGGCTTGTTGCCTTTGCTCCTGTCCCATCCTCAAGCCTTGCAAAGTGGGACACCATGTACAACAACATTTGCCACTTCACACTCTCGGCTCCCTGTCTCACACACCGCCTTACGCTCTACTCTCGCCTGGAATGGCTTCCCCCTGAAAAACACCGCACCTACATCCTAGGAAACTTCATTGACAATATAGTTCGAACGTCCACTCCCGCTTCGCTCGCCCTTCCCCTGAAACATGCTTCCCCCATCTACCACCTCAGGTCATGTGCGTCCCAGACTCACCTGGTCCCCAAGACCCACACCCTCGCAGGTGATCAGGCATTCACCGTCCACGCGCTGAAAATGTGGAATTCCCTTCCGTCCCAAGTTCGAGACTCCCCCCTCCCATCCCTCCTTCAAAACATCCCTCTGGAACTTCCTAAAAGCTGGAGCTACCTGCCTGTGTGCCGCATAATGCTCAGTCTCATAGCCCTATTACCTTCACCGGTACCCCTGCTAGGCACTTACTGCCCCACTGTTAGAGTTGCTTTTTATTCTAATTTCTAGGCTATGTCTTGTTGTTCTAAATTCCTAGGTTATGTCTTGATTTTTTTATACCTCCCCATGATGCTTCTTTCAGCCTGTATGTACCTGATGCTGTTTTACCCACTGTTGGAGCATGTGGCTCCGGTTTGTAACCACGACTCTGTATCTGTTTCATGGATACCTTGTAACTCTCCCGAGTCACACCTGAAAATAGGCACTTGGCTGTCTAGTGTGCTTACCTGGTTACCAAAAGCAAATAAATAAATGAGTAAAAATGTAGGGCATTACTTTTTGATTCTGGACCTTGACAGACTCCTCATTGTAAGACCCTACCATCATTCCTCAGAACACAAACACATTGGTAAAATAGATGGGAAGTGGGTACCTGGTCATTTTTTATTTTTAGCTACAGGTAGGGCTGTGTTATTTTGTTTATTTATTCTGTCAGCAGAGAGCTATCCTTTTTTCACTGAGCAGCAGTTTTGTTATTTACAAATGTTTATTTGTTATTTGTTAATTATGATCCAGAAACAAAGTATTTGGTTGTGAGTGACTGCTCATATTTTTCAATATTTTGTTCTCCTCTCCATAATTTATTAGTAAAGAAATTGTATGAATGTAAGAATCATACCATGTACTGTAGGGTCTTCACCTTTTTTGGGGGGATTGTTGGCAGGAGATGAGATGCTTTGCAATCACATTTGATAACATCCGAGCCACTTAAATGTACATAACACATGTCCTGTACTGTATATAACATGTCTAAGTAACTATTAAGTTGTCATTACGTTTCAAATCAAAGTATCAAACTGCTGTAAATTAAAACATTTTCCAAAGTTGAAATAAAGTGTTGTCTCATTGAAACATGTAGGTTTTTTTTTTGGTCTGTGACCCTAAAGTTTCATTTTACTATTTTAATTAATGAGCAACTTTGCTGTAGGTTCTGATTGGATCCATACTGTTAAGCTCCAGTTGGTGCTTATTTTTAACCAATGTCTGCATCTCATGTCTTGCAGTAACTGTCCAATCAAAATCAATCAATCAATGACTATTTAACCAGACATACATACCATTGAGCAAGCTCATTTTCAAAGTGGTCCTGGGCATTAATACAATACAGCACACTTCATAAAATTACAGTTACAGTGGACAGCAGTGCAAAAAACATTGTGAAGGTGCCAGTCAATATGGTCCTATACATACCGGTCAACATAATTAACATGCAAAGGTACACAATGATAAGCATTACTGAAATGAGAAGAGACAACAATCCCAGATAGTCTCCGCTAAGTAAGAGCTCATACCTAAATGATAATAAAGAGGTACTAAGGAATAGGGTAAAAATTGGGGTGAAAGAGTAGATAGCCAAGAGGGAGGCTAGAATAGGTAAAAGGTAGAGAATAGGCAGGGCCATCTCAGATTAAGGGAACTAGGCTTGCAGGTCCTAGGTTTCTGTTGCTAGGAATGTGAGGTGGATAAGATACTTAGGCGTAGGATTTGAGAGTGGCACCCAGGGCTTAGGGGTCATAGGCGTCTAAAAACAGTTGCATGATTCCTTCAGATAATCCGTTAATAGAGCTTTGAATGTGAAAATGCTTGGAAGTGAGGATAATTTTAATGAGTCTTGCATAGTGTTCCAAAGTGATGGAAGTGAGAAGTTGATTGCTGCCAAGCCAGGTGTAGTTTTCACTCTAGGAATCTGGAAGCAAATTATGGAGAAGCGTCTCAGGCCATAGGAACCTTTAGCCCGTTTGAAGAGGTTCAAGATGTATGCAGGGAGGTTATCAGATAATGCTCTAAAGAACCAAAGGAAAGCATTCCTTTTTCTCCTAGTTCAGAGTGAGGTCCATCCCAAAACCTGGTATAGACGACAATGATGTGTACCACGGGGTAGATTTCGGATAAATCTTAAAGCCCAGTGGTAAAGAGTGTCCAGTTTGTTTAGCATTGTTGATGGGCAATGACTGTAAAGGAAGTCAGCGTAGTCCAGTATTGGTAGGAATGTAGTTTGTACTAGTCTCATTCTGGCTTCTAACATAAGTAAGTGTTTAATACGATAGAATAAACCTAATCGCTGTCTTAGTTTCTTCAAGGTTTCATTTAAGTGGCACAGAAAGTTGAGCTTGTTATCCAGCCAGAACCCTAGGTATTTAAAGGTATCAACTACTTCAAGGGGTTCATCTAAGAGTGTTCGGATCTGCGTGATATGTGGACATCCGGAAGTAGACTTTGGTGAGAGAATCATTGATTTAGTCTTTTTGGCGTTGAGGAGGAGCTTGAGTGATAAGGTTGTATTGGAGAGTGATGAAGTCTTTCTGTAAGTACTCATGGGCCAAATCCAAGGACGAATTTGTGGTACAGAGTACAGTATCATCTGCGAATAAGTGCACATTGGCTGTGCCCAGCTGTGAGTCCAGATTATTGATGTATATTGCAAAGAGGATAGGGCCCAGGATGGAGCATTATGGGACTCTTCGTAACAAGGATTTTTGTGAGGACAGATCTCCTATGGCTTTGGCTTGTTGTAACCTATTGGTTAGGTAGCAGGTGAACCATTTAATGGGAGAACTATCAAGTCCGATGTTACTCAGTGCAGTAAGCATGATGGTATGATCCACAGTATCGAAGGCCTTACTTAGATCAAGGAAGAAGGCAAATACATGCTTCTTAGAGTCCAAGACCATTTGCCAGTCTGTAGTTACTTTGGCAAGAGCCGATACTGTACTGTGTTTGGCTCTGAAGCCAGACTGAGCCGGGTTTTGCAACTTTTGTGAATCCAGATGTTCTCTAAGTTGGACATTGACAATTTTTTCAAGTAATTTAGAGAGGACGGATAGTATAGAAATAGGCCGGTAACTGTTCAGATCACTAGGATCCCCAGTCTTGAATAATGGTAGGATGTGGGTAGTTTTCCACGAGACTGGTAGTTGAACAAGTGTGTAATGGGGGCGGTCAGATAGGTATGGCCAAGTTTTAGGAAGTACGGTTCAATATTATCTGCACCCGCACTCTTTTTTGTATCCAGAGAAAGGAGGAGGTCCTCAACTTGCTTGAACGTAACTGAGGAAGCTGAAGGGGGTGGGATGCGGCTGGTTATGGTTGTGGTTATCAGTGATGTCAACAGTGTAGTCTCTTGCCGGGCTAAGTTTGCCGATAGGTGAGGTGTCAAAGGCAAGCCCTGCAGTGGCAAAGTGATCATTAAACTTCTCTAGTATATCAGCTTTGTCTGTATGGGTGGTACCATCGGACACAATTTTGTTTGGAAGGGGTGTTGCAGTGGACTGACCTTCGACTTCTTTGAGGATGTTCCAAAATTTGACAGAGTTGTTTTTATTGTCTTCAAGTTCTTTTTGGAAGTACCTAGCTTTTTCTGACCTAATTAGCCTGGTACAAGCATTCCTAGTGGTACAGAATGCTAACCAATCGGCCTCCAGGTGGGATTTCCTCGCTTTTTTCCACCCGTAGTCCCTATCCCTAAGTGCTTTCTTCAGGATGGGAGAGAACCAGCCAGGAGTTTAATTTTTTGATATGATTAGTCTTAGTGGGGTGTGTTTGTCTATTAGCCCCAGTAAGAGGTTGTGAAAGATGTTAAATGCCTCGTTAAAGGTGGGGGCTAGATAGAAATCCTGCCAATGAATGTTGCTTATATCTTTCAGGAAGGTGTACTGGCGGAACTTTTTCAGGCATCTTTTCAGTTTGAATTTGGAGGCCGTTTTTATTTGGGAAGGATGTCTGATGCAAGCAGTAGCACAATGGTCGCTTATATCGTTGAAGAATACTTCCGTATGCGAGATATTTTGAGGTTTGTTTGCTAGCATAAGGTCTAGGAGGGTGCTGCGCTCAGGGTTTTTTCTGTTAGGTCTAGTTATAGCAGTCGCCATTTGCAACAGACCATTAGCATCCACAGATCCTTCAATTTCTTAGAGCTGTCATCATTCCAATTTAGATAGAAATCCCTCATTAGGATACACTCAGTATTAGCAGAGTCAAGAAGGTTTTGAAGGTGTGGTAGAGGTGCCAAACCACCAGACGGCGGTCGGTAGCACGCTGCCATAAGGAGTTATTTCTCGCTGGAAAGTGTTAATTTTAGAGCCAGGCATTCAAATTCCTTAGCCTTTAAAGTACAGTCAAAGACTGTGACTGTGAATTTGCTTTTGACATATATTGCGACCCCTCCCCCTCTAGTTGGTCTATCTAAAATTTTTGTAGAGCGAGCGGGCGGAGGCGCCCAGAGCAAGAGGTAATTTTGGAAAAAAAACAGCCTTGGGGAGCAGAGTCTGTGGCAGCCAATCAAAGGCAGAGCCGTAAGGTACAACAGCCAATCGTTGGTGAGCCGGGGAGATGTCTCCATACAAATATCTACATACTGTAAGGGCAGCCAAGTTGCTCAAAAAGGCAGCACATCAGAAGCTGTTCTGAGAACTGCTACCTGTTTTGACTTCACACTTACTGGAGAAGATAACTGCAAGGAAGAACCTGCTTTCTGCTTTGGCTACTGAGCTGCGCTGCTGTTTCTACCATCTAGTGCCTAGAACAGGTAATGTACATTGTTGTATTTTATTTATTTATTTGCAAATTATTTAGGGAAATGAATTGAGGTACTAGCTGTAAAATTATCTTACTAAGTGGCAAGACACTATCATGATGATAGATGTCGTATGAGACATTTGAAAGCCCAAATTGCAGAGTACTAACTAAAATAAAAGTCCTGGCAAAAGTTTTAATCTTTTCAATAATGCCAATTTCATCCCCAACCCATCTCTCCCATTTTATCCATATCTGTTACTATAAAATCCACCAGAACCTCCCTATGAAAACCTAAAATGCAGTAGCACAAACTAGCAAGGTTCTGTGTTAATGTACAGTTAAATCTGGATTTCATAATAGACCCCAAGTATATATTTTCTCTTTAAACTGCCAATACAGATTCCTTATTTATCTTAAAAGCACCAATTACCATGTGTACATTTTAAAACATCATGTATTTATTCTGTTGCATCCATAAGTCAGGTTATCAGTTATACATTTGCAAAATGTTTGACTAATAATGTTGGGTTCTCTTTATTTTTAAATGAAATAAAAGAGAGTCTTAGAATCAAACTTTGAAGTCATTTCTGTTTGAGGGAATTCAAGCTACTTTGCAGGTGCAAATGTTAGGAATTTGGCATTCCAAGAGACAGTAATTCCAAGTTTTCTATAAATATTAGTGGTCATTCCAAGTTGTATTATATATTAATGGTACATCATCCTTTGATCAGACAAATATTTGCTTATATGACTAACATTATTTGGAAGGCATCAACTTGTCTTTTGGTCCCCTGTGAAATTAGTCATTTGCCACTAGCTTAGGCAGGGAAGGTCAGGAGGGAGAACAGGGAAGGCAATGCATGCTGTAAAACTTTGTGTGTGTGTGTGTGTGTGTGTGTGTATATATATATGTAACCCCTAGATGGCGCTATCCCAGGGGCTACTACCCCTGCCTGATTTGCCACTAACAGGTTGAGGGGCCTGGATCCAATGGCAGGTGCCTCCACCCAGAGGTCAGGGTTTGCAATAGTTAAACTAACTTGGTCACAGCCCTCTGGGACACTGCAACCCCCCTTTCTTCCCACTAGTGGCCCACACAATATATCAGAATTACCTTCACAGTATACACTTACCCCCAGGTCTGGTTCCGGCACTGGGACCTCCTGTGAAATGAGATACAGTGCAACAATCACAGTACAGTACTTTAACATAGACAAATACCTCAGGCAGTATAACTTTGCTGAAACAAGCAGCTCTGATTTATTTAGGGGATATAACAAGGACAGGGAAATCAGGTTAATTGGCTTATCACTCTAATAATCTACCTATGGCTCTGTGCACAGCCTATCCCTATCAGTTACTGTCCCTGGGTACCCAAGCCCTAGTAGCTAGTCCAAACCGTGGCAGCTGGTAGGGGCCTTTCACACAGAAAGGAGAATTAAACAGTCAGCAGTACAGTAATTCCATTTGGATTTAATGTGGCAATTCAACAGGAAGCGACCCTGAATTAGTACTCACGACCTCCAAATAAGATAGGGTCCTTCAATGTCAGCAGGGCTCACTTGAGGTACACAAACCTCTTCACACATCCATATAAAAAGCACTATACCAGGCAGGCTGCATCTGTATCGATCGCAATTACTGCACAATACCGGGAGAACACACTGCAGATTCAGTTCCTGACAGACCGAGTGCAATTTTCAGCAATTCCTCCAGTCTTCTACAGGGTGAGCCTGGTTTCTACTCTTCAGAGATCCTTTGATTCTTTTCACAGGACAGTTCAGTCCTAACAAGCTGTTACACAAGCTGCAGACCGAACTCTGGGCCTTACACATTTTTACTAAAACTGCACACTGAAAAAGCACAGGGCTCCTTCCTTCTTCACTGCCAAAGCTCAACTGAAACTCCAACTGACAAAACGGGCACTTCCTTTGAGTTCCTCCCAGTTCTTGACTGGATTGGCTGTCACTCACAATAGACTGCTGCTGTTGGTCCAAAAGGCACTGAAGTCTAAACTACATCTCCCAGAGTCACTGCCCATACAATCCTCTTGTGGCTGGCTCAGATTATGAGTCCAAGTTCTGATTGTCCAAGGCACCATTTTAGAGCTAGCTTACCCCACACTGATTGGTCCAGTTCAGCAGTTCAAAACCAGAATGGGAACTAGGCAGACACTGTTCTGACTGCAAAAGAAGCAGGTTAGACAAACTGTAATTTCATTATCACTCTAAATGGTTTCTGGCAAACAGTTACATCTTTCAGATAGGTTCCTTTGCACTCCTAGTGACTGCAAAATGGAGTGAATTGGCAGCAGCTTGAGTGGTACTCAATCAAAAACACACAGTCCCCATACAAACTAATTATGTCTGCAAGCAGACAGCTCTTAAAGAGACAGTACCAGAGGTTCTAAAAACACTCATTGATAAATGGCTTAAACGCCAAACACCATTCAGGCTTGGAGCATTCAAGCAAGCTCCTGGAAGTCTTTTGAGAACCCCCATTTGCAGGGGGGTTACATATATATAAATAGTATTTGGCATTATAGTCACAAAAAACAAAAAAAAAAAAACAGCTGTGCCCAGATTTTCCTGCATACCCATTTTTCTGGTGCACCAAGTACACTTTTAAAATTGCTTCCCTTCCATAGGATTAAAGTAGCAGTACTTATTAGTTGGTAAAACATCTATTTTTTTATTTATTTATTGAACTGTTTCACCAGGAGGGCACACTGAACAACAAGTTGCTCGTCTCACCGTGTAACCTGGGGGGGGAGGAGTTACATACTGTAGGGTTGTGAAGGATGATCAGTTACAACAGAATGTGGGTAGTACAAACAATACAACATTGTAAGATTGTGCAACAGTTGGAACACAAGGTATTGTACAACAAACAGTAGTGGAACATTGGGTAAATTACAATACATGTCCAAAATCATACAAAAGAACATATAAACATACAAAACAGTAATAATGCGATAGAACCATTTATGGTGCATGAGTGTACCAGGAGCAGGCTTGAGGTAGTACGCAAGTGCTGTTGGAGTAAAAAGGATAAGGTTAGGCTGTGCACACTGGTGACCCAGAAGGGCAGGTGAGGAAGAGAGGGGGGAGAGGCAAGAACTGAATATGAGGAGAAGGGGTAGCCATTTCCTGACTTCCCCTTCAGTATGTTGAGAACCCTGCCGGGGGTCATGGTAGGAAGGTAGAAACTGGGGATAGGTATTAAGGTGGGTTGAAGCAGGAACAGCTGAGGGAAAGGTAATTGTGTAGGGCAGAGGTAAGGGAGTAGCTGGAGGAGGAGTGTCTTATTTCACGCGGGAGGGAATTCCAGATTTTAGGGAAACGATGGGCGAAACCAGTCTGACCGATGAGGGTGGAGCGGCAAGGGACTGTCAAGGTGCGGGCGTCATTTGAGCTGAGAGATTGGGTGGGGGGAGGTGGAGTGGAGAGAGAGGATGAGAGATAGGAGGGGAGCCCCCTGTTCCAGAATTTGGAGGTTAGTTTGGATTAGTGAGAGATGAGTCTGTGAGATAGTGGAAGGAAGGTTAGAGACCGATAGAGTTCACAGTGGTGGGAGCGGGAAGGGGAGTCAATAGCAAAGCGGCAGAAGGAGTTAAAGAGAGTGCCCAACTTGGTCAGGGAAGATTTTGGAGCAGCACCATAGACTACGTCACAGTAGTCAAAGACGGGGAGTATCATCTTCTGGACAATTTCGCGCCTTGCAGTCAGTTGGATGCAACTACAATTCCTGTAAAGAATGGACCAAGCTTGGGGCGCAGTTTCTTCAGGATAGCATCGATATGCACAGAGAAGTTGAGGTGCTGGTCCAGCCAAACTCCCAGATATCGAAATGAGGAGGTGTTCTCCAAGATGGTCCCATCAAGTGTGTGGAAGGTGGGTAGGGCCGGGAGCCTAGAGAGTCTCTGCCTGGTGCCAGAGGTCATTGACACAGTCTTCTTGGCATTTAGAAAAACCTGGTGAGAAGCAAACCAGAGCTGAACTTGGCTGAAGTCATGCTGTAAGCTGATTTGCACAGCAGCAGGGTTTTTGCTGGAACTGTACAAAACAGTATCGTCAGCATGCATGCAGACAGAAGATGATGAGCAAGCTGTGGGAAGATCATTAAGGAAAATGGAGAAGAGTAGGGGACCAAGCACTGAGCCCTGAGGGACACCAGTGTTGATGGGGAGTGGAGGGGAGATGGAATCAAGGATTCTCACCGACTGGATCCTGCCAGTGAGGTAGGATTTAAACCAGTTGGTGGCTGATGGAACAAGGCCAGCTGAGAACAGTGAATCAGGAAGCAGGAGATGGGAAACAATGTCGAAAGCTTTGGCTAGGTCGACAAAGATGGCCGAGGTGATCAGGCCGCTGTCCATCACTGAAAGGATGGAGTCAGTAAGCCTGAGGAGGGAGGTGGTTGTTGAGTGGTTCTTCTGAATACCAGACTGGAAGGGGGTGAAGAAGGAGGAATCAGAGAGGAAGGGTGATAGTTGAGAGAGAACTAAATATTCTTGAAGTTTGGCAAGGGTAGGAAGGAGGGAAATGGGGCAACAGTTGCCAGGAGTGGATGTGTCACCACCCTTGGGGAGAGGAAGGACTACAGCGTGTTTCCAGGATGAGGGTACTTGGGCAGAATAAAGGACAGGTTAAGGATTAGGGAGACAGGATAAGCAACTGCAGGAGCAGAAACGTAGAGAAGTTTAGGATCAAGCTCATCTGGTGAGGAGCCTTTAGAGGGGTTGAGGGATAGGACAGCATTAAGAGCTTCGTCAGGGGAGATAGTAGAAAAGGAAAATGGGGGAGGGGTAAGCCGAGGCAAAGGGCTGAAGTTAGTAGGTGGCAATGGGGAGAGGGAATTTAGAAGAGAGGTGACATACAAGGTGTAGGAGGCATTAAATTCATTGGCCACAGAGCCAGGGTCCGAAACTAAGGAGTTATTTATTTTGAGAACTGGAGGGGGAGGGGGGGAGAGAACAGGGCATGAACTACCCTCCAGAATTTAGATGGAGAGTTAGTGTTAGCCAAGAATGAGGAGATGAAAATAAGACTTAGCCAGTCTAGTAGCTTTAGTACGTGAATTGCGTAGCATTCTGTACTTGGCGTAGTTGTTTGGATGTTTAGTAGATTTGTGTTTCCTCCAGGCCCAATCATGCTCCCAGAAGCAGGCCAGTAGTTCGGGGGTGATCCAGGGGAGGTGAAGCCCACGGACTCTGATCTGTCTGAAAGGAGCAAAGGCATTCCAGGTGGCAATGAATTTATCCTTAAAATAGTCAAGTGCTTGGTCGACAGAAATGGCAGTGGAGAGGGGGCCCAGTCGGTGGAAACGAGTGCAAAGCTGATTGGCGTAAGGTCTAAGGATTTAAAGGACCGGAGCTGTATAATTTTAGGGGGAGGTTTGGGGCGATGAATCTTATGTACAATGAAAATGGGGTTGTGATCACTAAGGGCATCGGGGAAGAGACCAGATTTAATGATACGGTGCAGGTGGGTTGTGAGTGCCCAGTCAAGCAGGGTGTGGTTTTGTGTTTTGGGATTAGGGCGTCTGGGATCAAGAATAAGTTGAGTGAGGTTTAGAGCAGTGACATCATTGTGCAGCTTGCTTAACTTGGGAGACAACCAATTTAGATTCACGTCACCCATTATGAAAAGTTCACCAGATTGCGAGAGGGAGGTGATATTGGCAAAGAGTTCAGCCATGACTGAGGGTTGAATGCTTGGGCGGCACTAGATGCCAGCCACAAAGACTGGGATTGAGAAGGAAGGGTAATGCAGGTGACAAGGGCTTCATAGGTAGCTGGGATGGATGTAGATAGGGTAGTAGTAAACTGCAGTGAGGACAGGATATACATGGCCACTTCCCCTCCACGACCCGATCGATCTTGTCTGGAGATGGAATACCCAGGGATAGCAAGGGCACTGTCAGGGGTGCTTTTTTTGAGCCATATCTCGGTAATAATTAGGATGTCAGGGGTGTGTGAAATCATAAGAGTTTGTAGGAGGCTGATTTTAGGTAGCAGACTGCAGATGTTCAGGTGGAGGAGCTTCAACCCGTTAGGGATGGCTGTAGTGGGAGTGGGGTTTGGAGACATGTTATTTGGGTAAGGAGCCAGGGTAGGAGAAGAAATAGGGCCAGAGTTGGGGTGGATGTTCCCTGATGAAAGCAGGAGGAGGGCAATGATGAAATTGTGAAGTTTTGGACTATTGTAATTGGAGTAGGAAATACGTGAGGGAGGGGAAGAGGGAGGGGTGGAGAGAAGTAGAGAAAGAGATAAGGAAATGAAAAAAGGCATAGTGACTAGGAAGGGAAAACAGAGATGCTGGAGGGTAGCAGGGAAAGTGGGATCTGCTTACAAGGGGAGCTATAGGGGTGACTGACAGAATGAAGGAGATATCTGGAAGGGAAGGGGAAAGAGAAGTGGCAATAGGTGTAGGGGGGAAACTGGGATAAGGGTAAGAACCAGGAAGAGTGTGAATAGGAGGGAGATGAAAACCATTCTGGGTAGGGTAGTAGAGGCTTTGTACAGGCTTACAGATTCAGATCACACCACTGAATGTTAGGATGTTGATAATTTGCTTTAGGTATGAATGACCCAGGACTAGAAGTGTTAGGAGAGAGTAGTGGGTAAATGACTGTAACCTACTTGTGTTGTTGCCCTCCAGTGGCTTTACAGTATAATTTGCAAATGGAAAAAAAAAAAAAAAATCAACAATTCACTGACAGGCCAGTGCAGGTTATGCAAATGCTGCTCTGCACTGAGCTGTTCACAGAAGTGTGCAACTAAGTGGATTGGCAAGCAAAAAGATCAGGACTTCTCTACACAGCTGCTAAAAGGAAGAAACATCAAAGGTCAGTGTTTCTCTGCAGTCTTATGCCCTAGTCCAATGATTTCAGCACTGGCTTCAGCGTTGGGCAGGAAACCAATGCCAGCGCTCTGGACCGTCTGGAACCTTTCAGTTCCCACTGGTCGGAAGGCTCAAAAATCCTCTTTCCCTTGTCTGGGTCCAGGACCAGATGTTACCTTATGGGCCAAGGACGAGCGTTGGCAGCAGGCAACTTCTCAGCCTGTCCTAGGCAGGCGGGTTGCTTGTGGAGGGGACCACGTCAACGGTACCAGCCCAGTGGGCTCTGATCAGTATTATGGGCCAAGGAGGAGCGTTGGCAGCCGGTGCCTTCTCGGCCTGTCCTAGGCAGGCAGGTTGCTTGTGGAGGGGACAGTGTCAACGGTACCAGCCCAGTGGGCTCCAATCAGCCTTATGGGCCAAGAAGCAGCATGGGCAGCAGGTGCCTTCTCGGCCTGTCCTAGGCAGACGGGTTGCTTGTGTATCTATCTCTCTATCTCTCTCTCTCTAACTCCATCTATTTATCTATCAGTTTATTTATCAGAAATATATTGTAGCCTTTAGCTCAGCTTATATCACTGGGCTCTGGAATTGCTATAAGTAATTGAAAAATGACATCTGGCTTAGACAGAGGTTGCACTAATATATGACTGATGCTTTACATTAAATAGGGAAAAATAGGAATATTTTGAAACAAACACACACACACCAAAAAAAAGACACATAGGGGTTCCAACAGACTTTATTCATGCCAACATTTATGATTATATTAAAACATGTAAATAACATTTTTTATGTTCCCTGTAGCTGTAAGGCTGTAATAAAGATACATGGTGACTGATGAACTGCTGATAATAGAAATGTGTTTCTTAATACCTGCTTGCTAACTAAGAAGGCACTTCTCGGGCTCCTGCCTTCTGGTGTTACAAACTTACTCAACCCCTCTTGCAGCTCCCAGCACATACGTAGCTCAGTCAACCAACTCTTCTCTGTCCCAAGATGCAGTACTACACAAGGGCAACTATCATTTGCATATACAGCACAACTATGGTTTAATGCGCTGCCCAGTGATATCTCTTCCTTACCAAAATTGGGGCCATTTAAAGGCACTCTTCCTCAGCATCTTACAGCTAACAGTTCCTGTGACTGTTTCAACTGACATGGCACTACCTCAGCAGTACTGACACATCTTTTTCTCTGCTAATGACCACTTTCACCCTAACCGCTCTGCCCTACTTCCTGCCTCCTTCCCCGATCTTTCTTTCACCTCACCCTTCCCACCCTTTAACATTAAGATTTGGTAAATGTGCTTAAGCCAGGCATGTACCATGCAATTTCATTAATAAAATGTGTATGAAAAAAGGTCAAATAAAAAATATACTATGATGAATTTAAACATAACTTGTTCAAAAGTGAAAAATTATCTCAGTCTCAAATATTGTCAGCTGTGGAACAACAACGTTCTTAAACCCTGTCTACAGAACACTTACTCACCTGATTTTATTGATATTGTATGTTTACTTGTACAACTTATCTCCAAAAATGTATACAGCGTAATTGTTTCCTCATTCTAATGCATTTTTATTTCTATTGCTATCTCATATGTGCATGTAGAATGGAGGGATTTGTTGTGAGATCTTCACCATCTTCCCACAACTGCTCCAAGACAGCCCTATATGTGACTGCTCATGATCACTGCAAGGAGTTTTTGTCTGCTGTGCATGAAGATGGAGGAAAACTCTTCTGCACTTCTTGCAACATCGTGCTGGACCATGTCTGCAGGTCTATGGTTGTAGACTATTTGGCTGGCAAGAGACATCTAAAGCGGAAAGCTGACTGAGCAGCAGGGGATCCGGAAGAAGCAGATGACTATGGTAACCTCTCTGCAGTGTAGTACCGTGGCTTAGTATTGTGCAACAGTTTGTGCAGATGTGCCTGGAAGTCAATATTCCTTTAGAAAAGGTGGACCATCCATCAGTCCATGCTTTCCTTTCCCAAAATGTAAAGAATGATGGAGCCATACCACAATCCAACCAGCTACAGAGTATCTGTACACCTGATGTGTATGAAAACAAAAAAAAGCTACTGAAGAAGAAGATTAGTGGAAAGAAACTTGCCATAATTGTAGACGACACAAGTGACGCGGAGCATAGGAATGTGCTAAATATTTTGGCAGCCCCACTTGAAAAAGACAAAAATGGACATATATGCCCATATGTGCTGGACACAAAGTTTCTGTCCAGTATGTCCCACAGTACTGTAGCTAGGGCAGTGATTGAAACTGTTATCGATTATGAAACTGAATATCAGGACATCCACATGTTTGACACGGACAACGCTGCGTATATGAAAAAAGCATTCACAGGTGTACTAAGGGGTCTATTTATGAACTGTATCCATATAACTTGTCTCACACACATGATGGTACTGATTGCTGGGGTGTTCCAGAAGCCATTCACAATCACTTTGACTTTTATGAAACTATTTAGAAAACTGTTCTTTTTACCAAGTGGGAAAAAAGCACAGTACCTTAAGCACCTACGAGAGGTTGATGTCACAAAAAAAGCCACCATGCCACCTTATCCACATGCAACAAGATGGAGTTCCTATTTCCAAGCTGCTGTCTTTCACTGGGAACACGTACAATTCCAGAGACAGCTTGTTGATAATGAAATGTCCCACTCAAGAACACCTTGTGCTGAGACTTCCGGTTGAGCACTCCTCTAACATGGCAGCTTACTACAACAACTCCGCGACAACCCCTCTCCTAAATCCCCGCTGAACAAAGAAAAACAACAGTTGTTACGAGCAAATACTATATAATAGTGTGGAAATCAACTGCAGACATTGGGTGGCAGCTTAAAAATACCTCCGTTGGACGAAATAAAGCAACGCGGCAATGTCCGCACAAGAGGCCTCAGATTCCAAGCACTCTATGGCTCCAGCAGACCAAACGGAACAACCGAGCAGTGTACAGAATAAAAACAAAAATAAAAGAGTTAAACTTGACACCATATATAAAGAAATGCTGTCCTTTCGTGCAGAGAAAAAGATTTATACGGTGAACTCTGGAAGGATGTTATTAGCCTGGAACAATGTACAGACACATCACAGTGGCAGATTACTGTACTGGAGAACCAGGTGGACAACCTAGACATGGCAGTACAGGACTTACAGGAGCAAAGTGCTCAACTACAGGCTAAGCAAGAGGACACAGAGAACTGGGCCCGCCGTAAAAATTTATGGATATACTGCATCCCGGAGGGCTCAAAAGGACAAGATATCACCAATTTTGCCATTACCCTCTTAAGGATTGCTTTGGAACTTCCTTTAGATCTAAAAATGAATTTGGAGAGGGTTCAAAGGGCCCTGGGTCCACGACCTATGACACCAATGCCAGACCTCCGTCTATTATTTTGCACTTATTAAGCTATGCAGTAAAAGAGAAGGTCCTGTCTATAGCGTGGCACATAGGGAAGATTTTCTATGTCCAAACCCGGATCTACAAAGATAATGATTATGCCCCACAAACCCTATGAAACAGACGGGCATATGCAGACATCCTTCCAGCACTGAAAGAGGCAAAGATTAAATTCACCACTCCTTACCCTGCATGCCTTATGGTACAGCTCCCTTCAGGTCGCAGGGAATTCCAGACAGCAGATGAGGCAACAGAAGAACTAATAAAGGAGGGCATCCAGTTCAAGAAGAGACCCCAGCAGTCTATGATGCAACCAGATCTTCCCCAATGGCAAATGTTAGCAGGTTCAAGACATCAGTGGAGGGACTCCCCCTCAAAGCCTCCAAACTTCACAAGCCAGCTGGCAGCATTTCGTCGTCCTGCTCATGGCAGGACCCGACTGGTAGGCCTCTCCTAATTCTGGGACATTCTATAAGGCGAGCCTGTGTGCAGACTTGCTTCTGGGCCCTACGCGGCCGTATGGTCGATACTTTGGATCCGCACTGGGCCAGCTGTGTGGCAGCAGCACAATTAGCTGTGCGAAGGGACCTGTGGCCTCGGCCCAAGAATTTAAAGTATAAAGTTACGATTTCCTGTTAATTGAAATTGAATCAGTTGTTATATGTAACTAATGTTTTTGACTATTAGGGAAAAATGAAGTAGCTACAGAGTATAGATGGCATAACCTTCACAGGAGGTTTATTTTCTTTAGCAGTTAAGATAAAAAATAAATAACAGAACATAAATAAAATGGAGGGGGGGGGCTCGTTTCTGCTATCATTACAGGAAGCTCATGTTAACAAAGGGGCAGATTTTATGTTGTTTATTCTTTATTAGTTTGGTTATTATATTTTCTGCTCAGTATTTCTTTGTTTATTATGAGGTATTATCACCCCTGGGGGGCCCGGAAGTGTAGTATGACCAGATTTCCCCCTATGCTTCCACAGATTTTGGAAACACAAAGAGGGAGAAAACTTCTGATCTCCCCTGCCTTGGAAGATTCTGTAAGTGTACATAGTTTTAGAGAAGAGACCCATGGTGAATTTAACTTGGGATTCTCATGGTTTGAAATGGTGATTACGTTAATGTTTTATAGTTAAAAAAATTCGATTGCTCAGATATTTTTCCAATATTATTTAAAACAGCAGCAGAGTTCTATACCACAATCCAAGGATACAGTGCCTGATCAACGGTATCTTAGATAGCCAGAATAGATTGATATATAGAGAGGTTTCTCAGAAGGCTTCATACAGTAGACAGGGATGGAATAAAGGGGTATATGACATTGAGGACCGACTTGGGGGGGGGGGGTTGAAGGACACATTGAGGACAGGGGAAACTTTAAAAAGAACAATCAGGAAACTACTAACCTATGATGGTGATACAAACTGTGAGGGCTCTCTCTTAATATTAATGGATTAAATAATCCTATTAAGAGATCTCCCTTATTGCAATATACTAAAAAACATCCTAGCGATGTAATATACCTTCAAGAAATACATCTTAATGATAAAGAGCATGCTAAATTGACCTGGGGGTTGGGGAAATATCAGGTTTTTGCTTCATCCTACCCAAAGGGAAACGTAGGGGGGTAGGAATTTTAATTCCCAGGACCTCTCTTTTCCAGTTAGACTCACAGTATGTAGATCCACAGAGATGCTTCATCATACTAAATGGAACATTATTTGGAAAACCAGTTACTTTAACGAATGTATACTTCCCACCCCTGTCTACAGCCACATACATTAATAGATTTTTTGCAAAACTACTTGATAATATACTCAGATGCTTAATTATAGGTGGGGATATTAACTTAACGTTGACCCCTTCTTTAGACCTATCAGCCCCCATGCAACACCGTATTTCCCCGGCTCTGAAAGCATTTTGCTCCCAATTAACCTCACTGGGGAGGATAGATATTTGGAGACATTTTTTCCCCACCTCCAGAGGATATACGTTTTATTCACCCAGACATGATTCTCACTCAAGATTAGATTATTTTTTTTATCTCGAAAGAGCACACAGACTATTTACAGGATTTATCGGTGGGCCCTAGATTTCTTTCAGACCACTCTCCCCTATTTCTAAAATTGTTTTTTAAAATTCCTAGGAAGTCCACTGGGTGGCTCCTGAATACCTCCTTTCTTAAGGATAAGTTCTTTTTAGAGAATTTCAAGACTAAAATCTCCCAGGTTTTGGTGGAAAATTCTACTCTAGAGGTCTCGGAAGCTATAATATGGGATACCCTGAAGGCGGTAGTACGGGGCCAAATAATCGCCTATACTGCACATAGGAAAAAATTATGGGAAAGGCAATACAAACAAGTAGCATGATGAGTTAAAAGAGCTACAACAGAATATTACCCAACTTACTACAGAGGTTAAAACCCAGATTAATCATAAAAAAGCGAAGTTGCAAAAAATACTAGATGAGAAGACACAACAGGCACTGTTTTATCTTAAGACTTAGATATGAGGGGGGTCCACGAAGTTTGGCCTGGAGATTCAGAGGGCACAGGACAGCTATATATATTGCCCACCTTTTAGACCCTATGTGGAATCTTAGAGCCACTAATACTACACAAGTGATGGAGGCATTCAAGAGTTACTATACTCAGTTATACAGTGCTCCCCTCCCCCCTAATCCAGCTGACCTGGAGAGGTTCCTGCATCCCCTTTTGCTGCCGAAGCTTTCTCAAGACATGGTGGAGAGACTACAGGCACCGATCAGAATAGAGATTTCCAGGGCAGTAAAACATTAAAAACTCCAGGCCCTGATGGACTGCTTGCAGAGTGGTACAAAGCCTTTCATAGACAATTGGCCCCCATACTGTTGAAAGTATTTAGAGAGATACAGGAGGGCTGGGCTCCTCCACCCTCCTGGGCTTATACCAACATTTCCCCCAAACCGGAGCCCAGAAAATCCTCAGATTTTACAATTTTTTATAGACCAATATCCATTTTAAATATGGATTATACATTTTTTTATCTCTGTTTGGGCTCACGGGAGGGAGGAAATGATGCCTCATTTAGTGGACCCTGATCAGTCTGGGTTCATTATAGCCAGACAGACCTCAGACAATATTCAAAGAACTATCCACTTGTTAGACCATATTAACCAGAGACAAACACCGTCAGTCTTTGTCAGCCTTGATGCTGACAAAGCTTTTGACAGGGTTAATTGGTTATTTCTGTGGACTACACTAGCCACAATGGGATTTCCTCAGGAACTGATCAAAGTTTTCCAGCGAATTTATGCTGCACCCAAAGCGTATATAAAAGTGAATGGCCAGCTCTCGTCGGTGATTCCACTGAACAGGGGAACTAGGCACAGCTTCCCCTTATTCCCACTCCTATTTGCCCTCTATATACAGCCATTAGTGGCAGCTATAAGATGCCATCCAGATGTTCAGGGAATTCCCCTGTGGGAGAGAATTTATCATCTCGCTATATGCGGATGATATTTTGTTAACATTACTTGACCGAGAAATAGCTATCCCTACGGTATTGAAGATAATAACAAATTTCTCTGCAATAGCAGGATATAAAATAAATGTCCAAATAACAGAAATTCTTCCATTAAATTTCCTCCTCACTCAATCATTGAGGGACCAGCTCCCATTAAAGTGGAGAAACAATAAAATATTTGGGAGTCACTATTCCCCAAAAAACAGACCACCTCAAACTTTTTAATTTGAAACCTCTGACATTAGACATAGAAAGAATACTGGGGCCCTGGACGAAGCTCTTCCTTTCTTTCTCCCTACAAATACAGGCCATACGAAAGACCATCTTTCCAAAAATATTAAATTTTTTTCAGACTCTGTCATTGATTTCATCTAAATTTTATTTATGCTCTTGGGATAGAGTGCTGTCTAGGTCTGTTTGCGCCGGAAAAAAGCCAAGAGTCAGATGGTCATTACGCCAGTTGCCAGTAGCCAGAGGGGGTTTGAACCTTCCAAATTTAAGAGAATACCATATGGTAGTGAGTTGTAAGATTGTATTGACCTGGCTAAACAGACAGATAGATACATGGAAATTTATAGAATTTGTACTGAACGATTTACATGATTTTCTCCCTATTATTTTTGCCCCGTTACATTCTTTGCCAAATCTTAGGGACTACACCTATGGGACCAGTAACACTTTAAAAGTCTGGTATGAAGTACAGACGCTCCCGAGAATGGAAGACATATTATACTATTTTAGGCTCTTAGCATTAGAACAGGAAGTTGCAGCACCCAAACTTGACCACATCTTTGGGGAGTGGAGGAGATGGGGGCTGGCAATGACTGATCAATTTTTGGACTCACATGGTGTTCTACCTTTTGCTACGTTGCAGGCTAGGTTCAGTCTCCCTTCCACTCACCATTATAGATATCTGCAGGCCAGGACATATTTACAGGAAAGAGATTTCATCAGAAAGGTTTGCCAAACCCAATCCCTCCACTGATGGGTCTGTTATTAAAGGTCATAGAAGGAAGGGGGCAAATTCATTTGACAGGCCTGATATTTAAATCACTCCAAGACATTTGGCAAGATTCAACCAAAAGTATCCTAGCCCAAAGGAATAGGGAATTAAATACCCAAATAACATATGAGAAATGGCTAGAACCTATTCAACATTCAATGACTGCAGCTCAGGTACAATTCTAGTCAGAATATATGTGGAAATGTCATGTAAGATTTTTTACTACTCCAGACAAGTTTACTAAATACCTACCAGCTAGCTATGGAATGTGCTGGAGAGAGAGTGTGGGGGAACTAGAGGCAACCTTTACACACATTATCTGCGTTTGCCCTAGCGTAGCAACCTATTGGCAGGACATTGTCAAAAGCCTAAGGCAATTAATAGACATGGAATTAGAACTAACACCTCAAATGATAATGCTTTACATTGGCCGGAGAAACATTTAAAAAAAAGTATGTTGTATCTGTATTTAGCTACTGGCAAGAAGGCCATAACTACGATTGTGCACACAACTACTGTGCCTACACTGTCCCACGGGCACAGGGCTATGACAGAGGTATGCTTTTTGGAAAGGTTGATAGCAAACAGGCTAGCACCAACATCCTCATCTGAGATCAAATGGAGACCCTGGGTTTTCTATATAATGCCTCTAGATGCATCATTTGTTCTATGACCTGTCGACTGGAAAAAAAAGCATTAGATTAAATAATGAATGTGATTGTTTATATTCTCTCTGGATATACTAGAATTTTGTAAAAAATAATTCCACTGTATCCTCTTGGGTACTCTATAGAGCTTTATCAGTGAATATGGATATTTAATATGAATTTCTGCTGCATGTATACATACACTGTATATGGAAAAGAAAGTAAAGAATATAAAAAAAATGTCTTGTGCTGCTCTTGCATATCTCAAGGTAAGCATCCATTCATACATAGATATAATTCATCAGCTCTTCTCCATTATTCGCATCTTTTATGTTAATTCTAGAAAAATTACTTAATCAGATAAGCATTGCAAATAAAAACAATTGCCATGTAAACAGGAGGACTGGGAAGGAGGATGAAAGTGGGAGATAAAAACTGTAAGTTAAAGCATTTACATAGCATAATAAACAGCATAACTATTTACATAAACATGGAGCCACAGTGGAACGAGGGAAAAATATACAGTGTATATATATATATATATATATAAATATATATATATATTATAGTGGCACGGTAGTGCCACTATAGTTAGAGGTGCGTAGCCACTTCTATGTTAAACCTCAAATCTTGCACTTTAAAAACTGTTGAACTGTTTGTCCGATTTGCTTGAAATTTGGACTGTATAAAGATCTATCGTAGATCTCTGGATCTGGAAATTTTCGTTTCAGTCGGATGTACGGTTGCGGAACCGTAGTGCACTGCAGAAGTGAATTTTCCCCAAAGTTGCAAATTCTTTGTCCACCCGTAATGCACTGTAGAATGCATTTGAGTGGGTTCAAATTGGGTTGTCTACATGTGTCCTGGGTTGCACTGGTGCCTTTTGAAGATTTGATGAAAAAATATGGCTCCGTTCAAAAGTTATTCCATTTTTTCATGTCCCATTATAGCCTATGGAAAAATTTATATGTGCACTGCGAAAACATTCGCGATCAAATTTTGTTGTCCAGCTTGCCGCAAAATGTTGTCGTGCTGCTGCCATCTTGTTTTCAGTTAGCGGGAGAGAAAAAATGCTGTAATTCCAAAAATACTGCACTTTACAAAACACCAACCATTAGATTTACCTAATCGGGCCCTGAGGAACATGCCCCTGGCATTAGTTTTTCACCAGCCAGTTTGAAAATATGTTTTTTAAATTTTTTTCGTTTTTTGATCGTGCAAACATTTACGTTGCAGTGTAAACAATCGCACTAACTTGAAAACGTAACCACGCTAAAAATTTTTTGTGCACACTAACATTCCCATTATAGAGATAGGAGAATCGCAGAAACATTAATGTTATCGCGGCAACACTGCACAAACACATTTTGCTATGTGTTGGGTTTTTTTGTCACTTGATTGTGGCAAGCTGGTTTGTGCTATTGGCATGAAATGTTCAGGGTGGCAAGACCTAGTGACACAGATGTGCCTTTCAGTGGTTTGGTATGGAAATATTCAACAGGCCCATAGTTACACCATTCTGAAGGTAAGAGATTTCTCCATAGGATAACACTGCAGTGGTTGTTTTCTTTGTCCTTTCATTGTGGCAACATGGATTGCGCTATTAGCCTGAACTTTTCAGGGTGGATAGCCCTAGTCCCACATATGTGTCTTTTGGTGGTTTGGTACAGAAGAACAGGCCCATAGTTACAGCATTCCGAATTTCTGAAATGTTCCCATAGGATAACATTGTGGCGCCTTTCGGGGCCTGTATCTCGAAAATGGTTCGAGATACAGACTTTTCGTCGAAAAAATGCTTAGTCCCTCTATACTAAGAGCAGAAATAGGTTGGAAAGCCATGAAAACCATGAAATTTGAATTTTTTGTTTTCTACCTTGTATGGTTCCTGAGATAGTTGCGAATTAGTGTTCCAGTTGCTCATTTTCATGTGCGTAGGCCACTATTATGCCCTCAGCGTTAGCAGTCACAGCGCTTTTCGGTGCCCGTATCTCAGAAACTATGTGAGATACAGATTCGATCTTATGCTGCGAGAACTACTCACTCTCACGATTACAACGGCACTTGAATTTATTTTTCTAGCTGCTACGGTTCCTAAGATATGGGCATATTAGTGTTACAAGGGCTCCTTGCCTTATAGGGCTGCTGTATGGCTCCACACTTACGTGTAAGTGGGAGCACAGGGCCCGGAGGGCCCGCATTCCCACAGACACATTTCATTATGCACAACTGGGCAGCTTGGTGGGAGTGCGGGGCCCCACCAACACATTCCATTTACTACTTACATTACACTTTTAAAAAAAGAAAGGAAATCTTTGCAAAAACTCCATTAATGCATCAGTTAGGGTTGTTTCCACGCCAATAAAAGTGTGAAAATTCCATGTTAGGTTAACACCACCACCCCACCCTCCACACACCAACAGACATCAGTGTGTGCGTTGGGGTGGTTGTGCTAACTCTCACCCCATTCTCCTATACTGCACCACCACAGCTTCTTTATACATGGAATGGGGTGAGAGTTAGGCCAATGACCCCAACGCACACCTCGATGCCTGTTAGTGTGTGGAGGGTGGGGTGGTGGTGGTGGGGTGGTAGGGATGTTAACCCTAACTTGGAATTTCCACACTTTTGTCGGTGTGGAAACAACCCTAACTGATGCATTAAAAGAGTTTTTGCAAAGACTAGATATATATATAGCATGAGCAGACAACTTGAGTGATGTTTTCTTTTACAGACTTTTCAGCTCAATTTCACTCTAATTACACTGGCAACATACAGCTTTCTTTAGATTAATATTCGGCATAGCAGCAGGTGGACTGTTGGGGGGGTAGAGGGTGGTATCTTATTTGATATTTGTTATCAAATTAACCTTTATAGTGCTTGCTATAAAATACTTATTGTGTCTTCCTGTTTTTCTAGGATCTCCTGAGTAATGAGGTCCAGTACAGAAAGTTAGAAATAGAGCCTGAATTTCTTTCTGAAAGAAATGGAGAAACTTTGCTGCCTACTGGACAAATTCCAGTCACAAGTTCCTGTCACCATAGAAGTTGTTGACACACTGGAAGAACTACAGATCTATCTCGAAACTAATAAATCATGTACTGTAGATAGCTGTGGCAATCTTCTGGACATTAATGACAATGAAGACATTCCTCTCTCCATGATGACAGAGATAGGTTCATAGGTTGTTTCAGAGCATAGAAGACATATGTCCATATAGCTCGCTGATTATTAACAATACCCACGAATACCTTTACTAATTAAGTAAGTGTCCAACCTATTCTTAAAGATATTCACAGTAGGACTGGATACTACTTCACTTGGTAGTGTATTCCAAATACCTGTTATTCTTATGCTAAACCAGTTCCCCCTTTTTTTGGTGTTATATTTATCTTTATACAGTTGAAAAGAATGTGTCCTGGTATAGACAGAGATGATGGAGAAATTTAAAGAGGCCTTCTCTGGTGCAGCTGAAAAGCTCTCCAAATATATGTCCGAAGAGGGTCAGCCAGGGTACAGCTTTTTAAAAGCTGTGAGGATCTTCAGTCCACATAGGGTTGCTTTCCTGTCCCAAAACAAGCATGACTTTTTATCAATACCTGGCTGGAGTGACATTTCAACTGAATAGTTTGATTTATACAGAAACATCCTTGTTACCAGGTACCTAGCAAACCATGATGATAACAGCATCATCAATCTGGAAATCAGCCAGTGACAGGGTTCCAAAACTGTCCACATTGGCAGAAACCTGCATTAACTCAGTTACCAATTCTGCAGATGTGGAGCGAAGCTTTAGTACTCATAACTGGATTTTTTCTGAAAGGCGCCGTGGTCTTTCTGAAGACAATATAAGATGGATGGTGTTCCTTTGCTTTAACAAACTATCCACAACCTCCAAGCTGAATCATTCATAAATAAAGAAGAGTTTCACTGTTATCTGTTTCAAAAATGCATTATGAAAACAGAAAATAATGTAAGACAGAAATACAGGTTACTCACCTGTAACAGGAGTTCTAGGAATGGTATATGTTGTTCATCCACACTTATTGGCAGGTATCCTTGCCGCTTTAAATCTTGCCGGAAGGTCTTCAAGCTTGCTCCTCCCACCCACCCGGGTGGTATAACTCTCGGCTCCGCCCCATGACGCCAGATCTGGCCCGCTGGAAGCTCAGGTTGTGCGTCGAAGCCGGGGAGGTCGGGTGAGATGTAGATGAACAACATATACCATTCCTAGAACTCCTGTTACAGGTGAGTAACCTGTATTTCTAGGGACATGGATATGTTGTTCATCCACACTTATTGGCAGACTCTAGCAGTTCTCCGGGAGGAGGCAGGCAGCACTTACCCAATACTTACTTGGGAAGAGAGACTGGAGACCGAGGCCCCAAAACCAGCATCGGCGTGACTCAAGGTCGATGTGGTAATGGGTAATGAAGGTGTTTGCTGACTTCCAGGTAGCAGCCCTGCAGATTTCCTGGATAGGGGCGTCCCTGGAAGCAGCCACCGTTGCAGCAGTATGGCAGGTAGAATGAGCTCTTATCCTCTGGGAGGCTCCATGCCCGCCAACTTATAGCAGAGATCTATGGGGGAGGTTACCCACCTGCTTATCGATCCAGCAGCTGCCAGGTCTGCCAGATGCGGCTTCAGCGTGGTGACAAACAGCTGGCGAACCTCTCCCAATTTCAGCGATGCGCTCCTTATAATGCGGCGCCTTCTAGGGTCCAGAGTATGGAGCCTATATTAAACCTCCGGGTGTGATTGGGGTAGAACACCGGCAGAGTCAACACCTGGTTAAGGTGAAACTCCGACACCACCTTCGGAAGGAATTTCGGTGGGGCGCAGGGCACGACTGTCCCTGTGGAAGACCAGGTAAGGAGACTCGATGGAAGAGCCTGGAGCTCTCCCATCCTTCTGGCTGACGTGATAGCCACCAAGAAGGCGGTCTTCCACGACAGGTGAGAGAGAGCAGACCTGTGCATAGGTTCGAATGGCTTGCCCATGAGCTTTGCCAGTACCAGCAGTAGATCCCACGGAGGTGGGGGTTCCCGCACTGGAGGGGAAATGTGATCAAGGCCTTTGAAAGCGCCAGACCACCTTCTCTGCGCACGACGCTCGCCCGCGCCTGCAAGCAGAGATGGCTGCCAGGTGCACCCTTAGGGTCGCCGACCTAAGCCCTTGACTGGAAAGGGACCATAAATAGTCCAAGATGCTTGCCAAGGAACAGGAGGAAGGGTCCAAGCCCTTGCTCCTGACACCAAATGGAAAACCTTTTCCATTTGAAGGCATAACATTTTCTGGTCGACTCCTTCACGGACGCCTCAACTACATTGAGGACCTCGTCGGAAGACCCAAGGCCTGGAACTCTAGCCGCTCAGGAACCAGGCCGTCAGGTGCAGGGATTGAAGGTCCGGATGGAACACCTTCCCCTGATTGACTGAGAGCAGGTCCGGGCGAGCTGGAAGCTGCCGCGGAATCCTGGAGCTGAGACTGAGGAGATCTGGGTACCAGAACTGGCGAGGCCAGTCTGGGGCTATCAGAATCACCTGCGCCTTGTCCCTCCTCGCCTTGAGAAGCACCTTGTGGATCAAGGGAAATGGGGGAAAGGCGTAAAAGAGGCCCAGGGTCCACTGCCTCGAGAAGGCATCCCCCTGCAGCGAGCCCTGCTGAGGGGGGCGGGCATGGAACAGACTCAGCTTCGCGTTCTCCTGAGGCAAACAGGTCCACCTGAGGTGTGCCCCAATGGGAGAACAGATGCTGTATCACTACCTCGGCAGGAGAGACCACTCGTGGGATGCAGCCCCTATCCGGCTCAGGGCATCGGCCAGGGTGTTGGAGGCTCCTGCCACGTGAATAGCTAGGAGATCCGCCTCCAGGCTGCGACGCAGTGACCAAATGCGGAGGCTCCTTGCATAGAAGCATGGGCGCGTCCCGCCCTGGCGGTTTAGATAGTACATGGTCGTGGTATTGTCCGTCTGGACTCGGACCACTTGACCCCGGAGGAACGGAGCAAAGGCGTGAGAGCTAGGCGGACCGCTCGAGCTCCAGCAGGTTGATGTGGCATCGGGACTCCCGCTGGGGACCAGAGGCCATGAGCCCGGTGTTCCCCCAGATGGGCACCCCAACCCATCAGAGAGGCATCGGTCGATAGAGAGACCGTCGGCTCGGGGCGGACGAACGGGATGCCCTCCTGCAAATGATCTGGAACGGTCCACCACTGGAGAGCGTTCCACATCCCCTGTGCCACCGACACAAGCTGGTCCAAAGGATCGCAGCGTTGTGACCACTGGCTGGCCAGTCCCCACTGAAGGGGACGGATGCTCCAGCGGGCCCAACGGACCACGCTGGTGCAGGCCGCCATGAGACCCAGGAGGCGAGGAAGTCCTGGGCAGGCGCAGTGCCCAACCAGAAATGATCGGGCAAGGAGGAAAGAACCTCGGCCCTGTCCGCGGGAGCCGCACTCTGGCTCAAGAGTCGAGCTGCGCCCGATGAATAGAATCACCTGCTTCGGCTCGAGTTCCGACTTGGCCTCGTTGATAAGGAGGCCCAGTTGAGAGCAGACCTGGAGGGCCAGATCTGGACCACTCCGCCTCCTTCCTGGAGGGAGCTGCTATCAGCCAGTCGTCCAGGTAAGGGTACACCCGGACCCCTCGGCGCCGCAGGAATGCTGTCACCACTGCCATGCATTTGGTGAAGACCCTGGGAGCTGGAGACAAGCCGAAGGGCATGGCTTGGAACTCGAAGAGGGATCCTTCCGCTCAGAAGCGAAGGAATCTCTGGTGAAGACGGACGGATATGGGGACGTGAAAAAGCAGCGTCCTGCAAGTCCAGAGAGCAGAACCACGCGCGTTCCAAGGATGGTATTATCTGAGCCAGAGTGACCATCCTGAAGGTTCGAGACCTTAGGAACTTGTTTAGGTCGTGTAGGTCGAGAATGGGGCGCCAGCCCCCCGTCCGCTTCGGAACCAGGAAGTACCTGGACACAAACCCTGGGTCTGAAGGAGGGTCCACCACCTCTCTTATCACCTCCTTCTGGAGGAGGAGAGCGATGTCGGCTCGACGAGCCGCCAGTGAGGCTGGGGATCCGAAGCCCCCGAGGCGGCGGCTCTGAAGGTGGTGCCTGCTCGAATTCCAGAGCGCGGCCTCTTCCCACCACCTCCAAGACCCACCTGTCCGTGGTAACAGCGGACCAGGCGGAACGGAAGTGCCGGAGCCGTGCCCCCACGGGGGGACCCAGGGGTAAGGTGACGGGAATGGGGGCGACACCCCTCAGCCCGTCACCGGGCAGGCTTGGAGGAGGGACCGGCCGAGGGACCTCCTGGGCCTTTTCCTCCCTGCCTCCTGTTAGAGGAAGCCGGCGGCTTGGGTTTGGGATGCCAAGGCCGAGCCTGCTGGCCCTGACGTTGCTGGGCAGGGCCGGGGCACAGAAGGACGAAAGGGCTTAGGCTGTGGTTTGCGGCCTTTGTCTTCTAGTTGGAAGAGACCGAGTCCAAGGTAGCATTGACTTCTCGATCCTCTGCAGGTGACCTTCCACCCCAGGGCGAAGAGGTCAGTCCCTAAAAGAACATCCGCCAACTTGTGCTGGGTATCCGAGTAAAGGTGGATATCCTCAGCCAAGCCCTGCCGACGATAGCCACTGCGGCCGCCACCGATCTGGCACATGAGTCCCCTATATCCAAAGCAGTCTGGAGCTGCTGTTTGGCCACTGCCCTGCCCTGGTCCCGCACCTGCTTAACCGTAGTCTGCAGATCGGGGGAAGATGAGGATGACCTCATCCAGGGGCCCAACAGGGCATGAGAAAAATGTGCCATGAGGACGGCCGAACTGGCCTGCGAGGCCGAGAAGGGACATAGCGTAGACTTTCGCCCGACATAGTCCAATTTCTTGGACTCCTTGTCAGGAGGTTTGTCCACATCCCTGGCGTTGCCGGCGCGGCGGAAAAAGCTGTCGGTAACCAACCCCTCAGCAGAGGGGTGTTCCGAAAAACCGGACAAGGAACCGGTAGGGACCGCATACTTTCTGGCCATCCTGGCCGAAGGCGCAGGGCAGGAAGCAGGGCGCTGCCAAAGCTCCAGTGCCGGACCCACTATGGCCTCGGCCACCGGAAAGGCCTCCGTCGGAGAATCCCCTCGGTCCAGAATCTCCGTGAGGGGATACCTGGCCCGTTTGGAAACGGGTTCGAGCTCCATCCCGGTGGACTCCGAGATGAGCCGAAGCAGTCCTAGGAAGGACGACGGGCTATCGTCCATTGACTGACCTCCTGAAGACTCAAGTCCAGTCGCTTGGAGAAAAGGAGGAATCATCTTCGGACTCGAAGAGTCCTCGAAGAACTGCCTCTGGCCTGAGCCACCCTTCACCTGCCGAGGTCGGTCGGGTGAGGGTAACTGACAGCCGATGGGGTAGACCCTTAGCCGACCGAGAATCCTTGGTCGGAGCCCCAATTGGTGGCTGTGGAGGCGGAGGTTCCACCGGAATCGGTGGAGCAGCTGGTTTTGGCCGAACAACCGGCCTGGGTATAGGCTCCTCGGATAAGTCGAGGGGTTGTGTCGGCCGCTCCGGTGACAGCCACTTAATGGCCGGGGAAGGCGACGGGGTCGGCTTACTCCCGGCCAGGAGGAGCTGTTGCAACATAAGGTCCTCGTACCGTCGACGTAATTTACGCCGAAGCCTCCCCTCATCCGAGGAGGAGGACGAGGACGAGCGGCGACGCCGCCATCACGGTGCCGACCGGTGACCGCCGGCGACGGTGGGATCGGGCTGGACCGCTAAGAGGTCCCGGAGACCGAGACCGAGATCCCGGAATTTCCGAGGTCGGTGCGGGGAGGTGTCGGCCGGAACCGGCACTCCTGCTCGGATGGTCCATCCGAGGCTCCGGAACGGAGGCACAGGCGAGCCCGGATCCTCAACTCCTCCCGGGGAGCAGGAGGGAATCTCGGCTGCTAAAAGGCGACAGCCGTCAATAGGTCGAGAAAATCTCGACTTCATCGGTGGGAGTCTCGGTCCAACTGACCTGGCAGGGGACACCGTGAGGCCAGTGTTGGCAGACCGGTCGACCGAAGCCGGCGGTCGGCGGCCGGGAGAGGACCTTTCCCGCTCCCAAAGATGCCGGAGGGACTTACCCGTCCCTCTTTTTGGACCGAGAATAAGGTCCAGCAGGCACGAGCCCTTCTCCCTTAGTGGAGAGGACAGACAAAGCTCTTAAAAGAAGCCGTGTAGGAAGAACCCAGAGAGAGCGGGATAAATGCCGCGGCCGAGGAAGATACTGCCCGCGCCGCCTCCTCTTCGAGGACGACCATCCGCTCGAGCTGATCCGCCGAGCCCGCCGCCGCGGACACCGCCAACCGGGCCTCCTTGGACTTCACCGGAGGGAAACGCTTCTCGGGACGGCCCAGTTGCAATCGGGCAGCACGGTCCTCGAGGACGTAGGCCGAGAAAGATGAGCACAGGTCGCAAGCCTGCGGGTCGTGCTCAAGGCCTAAGCAGTAGACACACGTGGAGTGTGGATCCGTCCGAGACATCTTCTGCCCGCATGGGCATCTCCGAAATCCCGGAGTCGATTTGTCCATCGCAGCCGCGAGGGATAGAAGACTGAAGTCTTTTTCGCAAAATTTATTTTTAAATCCGCAAACGGAGAAATAGGAACCAGTCTCAAACGCAGAGCGTTAAGGAGGGAACCTGAGCTTCCAAGCGGTAAGGAAGATCTGGCGTCATGGGGCGGAGCCAAGAGTTATACCACCCGGGTGGGTGGGAGGAGCAAGCTTGAAGACCTTCCGGCAAGATTTAAAGCGGCAAGGATACCTGCCAATAAGTGTGGATGAACAACATATCCATGTCCCTAGAAGAAACATGATTTCTTGGTGTTAATTTACGGTGTGCTTAAGCCAGGCATGTACCATGCAATTTCATTAATAAAATAATTTTTTGAACTGCATACATGCACCAGTCACCTTATTTATGTCCCACAGAACTCTGCCCACTGCCACAGAAGTAGGCCTAAAGGTGCCGCAGAACTTCATAGTCCCTGACGCAGAAGTTAGGTCTATTGTGCCACAGAGAAAAGGGGGCCTTGGGCCAAGGGCCCTTGCACCGAAGAACCTCCCTGACATCCTCACCAAGGCCGGAGATTTCAAAGTCGGCAACCCAGAAGACTGGGTTGTCGAGCGGGCAGAATCCAACCTCCTGCAGGAGGTAGGGCTGGTGCTGGCCATTTTCCTGTGCAGAGACCTGGAGCAAGAGTTCGAACGGGTCCTGTCCTTCTCATGGTGATGGTGCTTACCACTGGACTTTTTCTCCTTCATTTTATGAGAAGTGCCTGACCTTGAAGAAGAGGGAGGTCCTAGGCCTGACAGGGTCTTTTGCATGGCGGTCAGCTGCTGTTCAAGTAGACAGGTCTTCAGAGTCTTCAGTCGATGGCTGTGGGTCCGGCGGTCGAATCCTTTGCAGTGCAGGCAGGAGTTGGAGTCGTGGTTGGGCCCCAGGCAGATGAGGCAGGCCGCGTGACCATCCCTGGCTGGGATCTACTTACCGCACACGCACATGGATTTCCATTGCTGAAAAGAGGAAGACGGAGAACACTTACACCGATGATGCGGCATAAAACAGAAAAAAAAGGTAGAAAGTAGTCGCAACTGTGACAAGAAAATGACGGTCGACTGGTTAGCAGGAGGCATCCGTGGAACCGATGTGAAGGGGTCAATGGCGGAAAAAGAACTGAGGTGTGGCTAGGGACCTCCCGCTTTATACCATTGGAGGCGATCTGACGTCAGGGAGCAGTCGCCGCTGGGTACTGCTAGCTAAAATGTTTCCATGGGGTCCTAGTGCCTGGTGACATAGTCCTTATGGTGTAGCCTGCTGCAAGAACTCCAATTCGAAGTAAGATCCCTGACTCGCTACTTCCAGGACCCACTTGTCTGTGGTGATGTTTTTCCAAGCCTGAAAGTAGTGAACCAGTCTGCCCCATACTGGTACAGGGGAGGAGACCTTGGAAATCAAGTCAGGGATTCTGTTTAGGCTGGGGTTGGGCCTGGCTAGTATGATTACCCTGCCTCTACCTCTGAAGTACCCGGTCTGCTGGGGGTACTGCTGGTGCTGCTGTCCAGCCTGTGCCTGGAAGAAAGATCAGCCACAGTCAGACCTACCTCTGCCTCCCATTCCATATGGCCTATATGAAGTAGATGCCTTTTCCCTGGCCATGTTGCTCTTATAGGTAGTCTTGTATTCGTCCACCTTTTTCATGTAAGCCTCTGTCTTGTCCCAGGGGAAATCCATGGTTTTCGTCTAAATGTCCTGACAGGTTGGTGGCCCTCAGCCAAGAAAACCTCCTGAGAGCCACTGAGAGAGCCATCCATCTGGCAGCAGTGTTGCTGGCATCTACTGCCATCTGAAACTGGTATTTAGATGCCTCTAAGCCAAACCTTGCAGTTTCTGCCAGTACCAGGGTGAGCCTTATCTGCCACTGCCACAGTGACTTCTGGTACTGGGAAACGTAGGCCATATAACTGGCGTGCCTAATTGAAAGACAAGCTGACAGATAGCCTTTCTTGGCTATGCTGTCAATCTTTCTCAAGTCTTTCTGGATTGTGGGATGTCAAAGGCACCTTTGCCCTGTCACAGGCCACAGTCTGCACCACACCCTCATGATCAGGGTGGGAGAACAAAAATTCTGCCCCTGCCCTGTCCAACTGATACCTTCTGTCTGCCCTTTTATCCAAAGGTGGCAAAGAATTAGGATTCTGAAGAATTTTCACAATATGCTATATTCCTATATGAGGTAGAAGCCTTTTCCCTGACCATGTTACTCTTATAGGTAGTCTTGTATTCGTCCACCTTTTTCATGTAAGCCTCTGTCTTGTCCCAGGGGAAATCTATGGTTATCGCCTAAATGTCCTGTGACAGGCTGGTGGCCCTAAGCCAAGCAAGCCTCCTGAGAGCCTTATTATTACGAGCAAACCCGACAGACCGAGAGGTCTCCTTCTGCTGCCCATTTTCTTATGTTCTGATGCTTCTTTAGAAGCGTATTTATTGGACACAAAAGTGTTTTCGCTGGGGTTAAGCCAATCAAGTTGAGGAATTCCACTTCCTTTCCATCCTCTACCACTTCACTAGAAGTAATGTCCAAGGCATCCACCATATTTTTTACAAAAGTATAGCGAGATTAAAAATTCTCAGGCAATCTAGGTGGGGATTCAAATTCTTGGTCAGGAGAGACTTCACAGATACACAGACAGTGTCGGCAGATAAGGGCCTATGGCCCACCCAGTCTGCCCAGCTTGTAAGTTCAGTTTATGTTTTCCTAGAAGTCTGTTGCCCCTTACCCCTGACTTCCAGAATTCCTTTATGTCTAACCCATGCATTCTTAAATCCCGTGATTGTTTCAGCCCCTACCACTTCCTCTGGCAGGGTGTTCCACTTGTCCACCACCCATTCTGTGAAGAAATTCTTCCTCACGTTTCCTCTGAATCGTCCTCCTTCCAACTTCATCCCATGCCCTCTAGTCCTGGAAATACAGGTTACTCACCTGTAACAGGAGTTCTAGGAATGGTATATGTTGTTCATCCACACTGTCTGGCAGGTTCCTTGCCGCTTTAAATCTTGCCGGAAGGTCTTCAAGCTGGCTCCTCCCACCCACTCGGGTGGTAAAACTCTCGGCTCCGCCCCATGACGCCAGATCTGGCCCGCTGGAAGCTCAGGTTGTGCGTCGAAGCCGGGGAGGTCGGGTGGGTCGTGTGGATGAACAACATATACCATTCCTAGAACTCCTGTTACAGGTGAGTAACCTGTATTTCTAGGGACATGGATATGTTGTTCATCCACACTGTCTGGCAGACTCCTAGCAGTTCTCCGGGAGGAGGGAGGCAAGGCGCACACCCCCTACTTAGGAAATAGAGACTGGAGAACTGAGGCCCCAAAACCAGCATCCTGGCGTGACTCAAGGTCGATGTGGTAATGGGTAATAAAGGTGTGCTGACTTCCAGGTAGCAACCCTGCAGATTTCCTGGATAGGGACGTCCCTGGAAGCAACCACCGATGCAACAGTATGTGAGGTAGAATGAGCTCTTATCCCTCTGGGAGGCTCCATGCCGTCAACCTTATAGAGATCTATGCGGAGGTGACCCACCTGCCTGTCGTCCGCTTGGCTGCAGGTCTGCCAGGTGCGGCTTCAGGCGTAGGTGACAAACAGCTGGCGAACCTCTCCCAATTTCAAGCCGTCGCTCCTTATAATAAGCAAAGCGCCCTTCTAGGGTCCAAAGTATGGAGCCTGTATTCGGCCTCGAGGTGTGATTGGGTAGAACACCGCAGAGTCAACACCTGGTTAAGGTGAAACTCAGACACCACCTTGGAAGGAATTTCAGGTGGGGGCGAGGACAACCTTGTCCCTGTGGAAGACCAGGCAAGGACCTCAATGCAGAGCGCTTGGAGTTCTCCCATCCTTCTGGCTGACATGATAGCCACCAGAGGCGGTCTTCCACAACAGGTGAAGAGTTCACACCTGTGCATTGGTTCGAATAAGCTTGCCCATGAGCTTTGCCAATACCAGCAGTAAATCCACGGAGGTGGAGTTCTACACGGAGGAAAAATGTGATCAAGGCCTTGAAGACGCAGACCACCTTCTCCTGCGCCACCGACTGCTCCCGCCCGCGCCCGTAAGCAGAGATGGCTGCAGGTGCACCTTAGGGTCGCCGACCTAAGCCCTTGACTAGAAAGGGACCATAAATAGTCCAAAATGCTTGCCAAAGAACAGGAGGAAGGGTCCAAGCCCTTGCCCTGACACCAAATTAATCTCTTCCATTTGAAGGCATAGCATTTCCTAGTCGACTCATACGGACGCCTCAACAACATTGAGGACCTCGTCGGAAAGACCCAAGGCCTGGAACTCTAGCCGCTCAGGAACCAGGCTGTCAGGTGCAGAGATTGAAGGTCCGGATGGAACACCTTCCCTGATTGACTGAGAGCAGGTCGGGCGAGCTGGAAGCTGCCTCGGGAGCCTGGAGCTGAGGCTGAGGAGATCTGGGTACCAGAACTGGCGGGGCCAGTCTGGGGCTATCAGAATCACCTGCGCCTTGTCCCTCCTTGCCTTGAGAAGCACCTTGTGAACCAAGGAAATGGGGAAAGGCGTAAAAGAACCGGGGTCCCACAGCCTCGAGAAGGCATCCCTGCAGCTGAGCCCTGCTGAGGGTATGGAGACAGCCTCAACCCGTGTTCTCCCTGAGGCAAACAGGTCCACCTGAGGTGTGCCCCAGTGGGAGAACAGATCTTGTACACCTCCGGCAGGAGAGACCACTCGTGGGATGCAGCCCCTATCCGGCTCAGGGCATCGGCCAGGGTGTTGGAGGCTCCTGCCACATGAATGGCTAGGAGATCCGCCTCCAGGCTGCGCACGAGTGACCAAATGCGGAGAGCTTCCTTGCACAGAAGTATGGAGCGCGTCCCGCCCTGGCGGTTTAGGTAGTACATGGTCGTGGTATTGTCCGTCTGGACTCGGACCACTTGACCCCGGAGGAACGGAGCAAAGGCGGTGAGAGCTAGGCGGACCGCTCGGAGATCAGCAGGTTGATGTGGCATCGGGACTCCCCCGGGGACCAGAGGCCGTGCGCTCAGTGTTCCCCTAGATGGGCACCCCAACACATCAGAGAGGCATCGGTCGAAAGAGAGACCGTCGGCTCGGGGCGGACAAACGAGATACCCTCCTGCAGATGCGATGGAACGGTCCACCATCGGAGAGCGTTCCACATCTCCTGGGTCACCACCACAAGCTGGTCCAACGGATCGCAGCGTTGTGACCACTGGCTGGCCAGTCCCCACTGAAGGGGGCCCACGCGCCAGCATGCCCAACGGATCACGCTGGTGCAGGCCGCCATGAGACCCAGAAGACGCAGGAAGTCCGGGGCAGGGCGCGATTGCCCAACCAGAAATGATTGGGCAAAGGAGGTAAGAACCTCGGCCCTGTCCGCCGGGAGCCGTGCTCTGGCTCGAAGAGAGTCTAGCTCTGCCCCGATAAACAGAATCACCTGCTTCGGCTCGAGTTCCGACTTGGCCTCGTTGATGAGAAGGCCGACTTGAGAGCAAACCTGGAGGCCAGATCTCTGGACGCTCCACCTCCTGTCTGGAGGGGCTGCTATCAATCAATCGTCCAGGTAAGTACACCAGACCCCTCGGGCGCAGAAAGCTGTCACCACTGCAATGCATTTGGTGAAGACCCTGGGAGCTGAAGACAGGCGAAGGGCATGGCTCGAACTCGAAGAGGGATCCCTCCGCTCGAAAGCGAAGGAATCTCCGATGTGACGGACAGATAGGGACGTGAAAGAACGCGTCCTGCAGGTCCAGAGAGCAGAACCACACGCCGTGTTCCAGAGATGGTATTATCTGCACCAGAGTGACCATCCTGAAGGTTCGAGACCTTAGGAACTTGTTCAGGTCGTGTAGGTCGAGAATGGGGCGCCAGCACCCCGTCCGTTTCGGAACCAGGCAGTAACTGGACACAAACCCCGGGTCTGAGGGGGGGGTCCGCTACCTCCCTGATCACCTCCTTTTGGAGGAGGAGAGCGATGTCGGCTTGACAAGCCGACAGTGAGGCTGCGGACCCCAAGACCCCCCGAAGTGCGACGGCTCTGAGGGCGGGCCTGCTCGAATTCCAGAGGCAGGCCTTTTCCCACCACCTCCAGTACCCACCTGTCCGTGGTAATAGCGGACCAGGCGGAAAGGAAGTGTCGGAGCCGTCCCCACGGGGGGAACCAGGAGTGAGGTGACGGGGATGGGGGCGACACCCCTCAGCCCGTCACTGAGCAGGCTTGGAGGAGGGACCGGCCGAGGGACCTCCAGGGCCTTTACCTCCCTGCTTCCTGTTGGAGGAAGCCGACGGCTTGGGTTTGGGATGCCAAGCCCTAGCCTGCTGGCCCTGATGTTGCTGGGCTGGACGTGCCGCGGGCGCAGAAGAACGAAAGGGCTTGGGCTGTGGCTTGCGGCCTTTGTCCTTCTGAGCGGAAGAGACCGAGTCCAAGGTAGCATTGGACTTCTCGATCCTCTGCAGGTGACCTTCCACCCCAGGGCCGAAGAGGTCAGTCCCCAAAAAGGGAACAACCGCCAACTTGTGCTGGGTATCCGAAGTAAAGGTGGATATCCTCAGCCAAGCCCGACGACGCATGGCCACTGCGGCCGCCACAGACCTGGCACATGAGTCCCCAATGTCTAAAGCAGTCTGGAGCTGCTGTTTGGCCACTGCCTGCCCTGGTCCCGCACCTGCCTGACCGTAGTCTGCAGATCCGCGGGAAGATGAGGGACGACCTCATCCAGGGAGCCCAACAGGGCATGAGAAAAATGTGCCATGAGGACGGCCGAACTGGCCTGGCGAAGGCCGAGAGAGGACGCAGCATAGACTTTTCACCGGCATAATCCAATTTCTTGGATTCCTTGTCGGGAGGTTGTCCACATCCCTGGCGTTCCGCGTGCGGCAGCTGTCGGTAACCAACCCTCAGCAGAGGTGTTACGAAAAAACGGACAGGGAACCGGTAGAGACCGCATACTTCCTGGCCATCCTGGCCGAAGGCGCAGGGCAGGAAGCAGGGCGCTGCCAAAGTTCCAAGGCCAGACCCACTATGGCCTTGGCCACCGGAAAGGCCTCCGTAGGGGAATCCCCTCGGTCCAGAATCTCCGTGAGGGGATACCTCGCCCGTTTAGAAACAGGTTCGAGCTTCATCCCGGTGGACTCCGAGATGAGCCGAAGCAATCCTAGGAAGGACGAAGGGCTATCGTCCACTGACTGTCCTCCTGAGGACTCCAAGTCCATTCACTTGGAGAAAAGGGAGGAATCGTCCTCGGACTCGGAAGAGTCCTCAAAGAGCTGCCTCGGGCCTGAGCCACCCTCCACCTGCCGAGGTCTATCGGGAGTGAGGGTGACAGACAGCCTATGGGGCAGTCCCGAGCCGACCGAGAATTTTTGGTTGGAGCCCCAACTAACGGCTGTGGAGGCGGAGGTTCCACCAGAATCGGTGGGGCAGCTGGATTTGGCCGAACAACCGGCCTGGGAACAGGCTCCTCGGCTACAACGAGGGGCTGTTTCGGCCGCTACGGTGACAGCCACTTAATGGCCGGGGAAGACGACGAGGTCGGCTTATTCCCGGTCAGAAGGAGCTGTTGCCACATGAGTTCCTCATACCTCCAATGCAACTTGCGCCAAAGCCTCCCCTCGTCCGAGGAGGAGGAAGAGGAAGAGCGGCGGCGCCGCTTGCCGCGATGCCGAGACCGCCTATGACGGCGGGATTGGCTGGACCGCGAAAAGTCCGGACCGAGAACCTCGGCTAGGCCGAGGGCGGTGCGAGAGGTGTCAGATCGGCACTCCTCGGTTGAGACGATTCCACGAGCTCCGGAACGGAGGCACAGGCGAGCCGGCGGGATCCTCAACTCCACCAGGAACCCGGGGATAAAGGATTCTCAGCTTCTCCAGCCGACAACCCGTCTAACGGGTCGAGAAAAATCTCGACCGCGTCGACGGGAGTCTCGGTCAACTGGCCTGACGGGGACACCGTGAAGCCAGTGGCCGAAGCTGAGGGGTCGACCGAAGTCGACTGTCGACAACTAGGGGAGGGGGAACTTTCCCGCTCCCAAGAGCGTCGACGGTGAGACTTACTTTTGTCTCTCTTTTTGGACCGAGAAAAAGGTCCAGAAGAAGTTGGACCCTCACCTTTCGTCGAGAGGGTCAGACAAAGCTCCTTAAAAGAAGCCGAATACGAGGCACCGAGAGAGAGCAGTACAAATGCCGCAGCCGAGGTAGAAGCGGCCCGCGCCGCCTCCTCTTCGAGGGCAATCATCTGCTCGAGCTGATCCACCGAGCCCGCCGCCGTGGACACCACCAACCGGGCCTCTTTAGATTTAACCGGAGGAAATCTTTTCTCGGGGACGCCCCAGCTGTAAACGGGCAGCACGGTCTTCGAGGATGTAGGCCAAAAAAGAACAGCACAGGTCGCAAGCCTGTAGTGCATGCTCGAGCCCTAAGCCTGAAGATAGGCGCATGTGAGTGCGGATCCGTCCGATACATCTTCTGCCCGCAAGGGCATCTCCAGAAACCGGGAGTTCGATTTGTCCATCGCAGCGCCAGAGGAGAAGACCGAAGTCTTTTAGCAAAACTTTTGATTTCAAATCAAGAATTAGGAACCAGTCTTATACGCAGATGCTAAGGAGGAACCTGAGCTTCCAAGCGGTAAGGAAGATCTGGCGTCATGGGGCGGAGCCGAGAGTTTTACCACCCGGGTGGGTGGGAGGAGCCAGCTTGAAGACCTTCCGGCAAGATTTAAAGTGGCAAGGAACCTGCCAGACAGTGTGGATGAACAACATATCCATGTCCCTAGAACATCTTTTTCGCTTAAAAATAATGTATTCCTGCACACTGTTCCTCCCTGTAAGATACTTGTATGTCTCTATCATATCCCCTCTCTCCCTCCTCTCCTCTCCTCCAGGGAGTACATATTCAGTTCCTTCAACCTGTCCTCATAGGACTTGTGATGCAATCCATGTACCATCTTTGTTGCCCTCCTCTGAACCTTCTCTACCCTATGTCCTTACGCAAGTAAGGTCTCCAGAACTGTACACTGTACTCCAGGTGGGGCCTCACTAGTGTCTTGTATAGTGGAATTATGACCTCCCTTTTCCTGCTGGTGATGACCCTGCCAATGCATCCCAGCATCCTATTTGCTTTACTTGCAGCCTTGTCACACTGTTTCCCTACCTTGAGGTAATCAGAGATGATAACCCCAAGATCCCTTTCCTGCTTGGTGCATGCTATATCCTCACCCCCAAACTGATGTATTGTGCCAGGGTTTTTGTGCCCCATATGCATTATCTTGCACTTCTTTGCACTGAATTTCAACTGCCAAACCCCTGACCATTCTTCAAATTTCTGCAGGTTTCTTCTCATTCTGTCTACACCCTCTGGTGTGCCTACTGTGTTACAGAGCTTTGTGTCATCAGAGAAAAGTGAAATTCTGCCTTCTAGGTCCTGCGCAATGTCACTGATTAAGATGTTGAATAGGACCGGTCCCAGCACTGATCCCTGTGGTACCCCACTGGTCACTCTTCCCTCTGTGGGTGACAGCCATTTACCACCACCCTCTGTGTCCTGCCGCCCAGCCAGTTACCTACTCACCACACTACTGTCCTGCCCACACCCATATTCCCCAGTTTGTGTAATAGTCTTCTATGTGGCACAGTGTCAAAGGCCTTGCTCAAGTCCAGATAGGCCAGGTCCACTGGCCTCCCCTGATCCACCTCCCTAGTCACCCAGTCAAAAAATTCAACGAGGTTGGTCTGACATGACCTCCCCCTGGTGAAACCATGCTGCCTTGGGTCCTGTAGTCCATTGACAACCAGATGTTCCACCAATCTCTCCTTCAGTAATGCTTCCATGATCTTTCCCACTACTGAGGTGAGGCTGACTGGTCTGTAGTTCCCCGCTTCCTCTTTGTTCCCACTTTTGTATAAGGGGACTACATCTGCTGTCCTCCAGTCTTTGGGTACCTCCCCTGTTTCCAGTGATCGGCTAAACAGGATACCCAGAGGTTCAGCCACCACCTGTTTTAGTTCTTTAAGGACCCTGGGGTGCACCCCATCTGGCCCCATTGCTTTATCAACTCTTATTACTTCCAGTTCCTTCAGGACCCTTTCTCGTGTAAGGGGGCTTGTGTCCATTTCTGCACCATTCTCACCCCTTGTACTCCCTTCAAACCCATTACCCTCCTCTTCCTCAATAAAGACTGAGCAGAAATACCTGTTCAATATGTCAGCTTTACTGTCGTCCTCCACGCGGCCCCCATCTCCCCTTTCAGTCTCACTATCCCTCCCTTTGCCTTTCTTTTTTCCCTTACGTACCTGTAAAAGGTTTTGTCCCCTCTACCCACTGATTTTGCAATGTGTTCTTCCGTCTGAGCTTTGGCTTCCCTTACTGACCTCCCTGCCTCCCTTTGCTTCTCCTGGTACTTCTCCCTATCCCCTTCTGCCTTTTTGTATTGCCTGAATGTAGTCTTTTTGGCTTTCACTTTCTTTGCTACCTCTTTGGAAAACCATAATGGTCTCCTCTTCCTTTTCCTCTTGCTAACCTGCTTAACGCATAATTCTGTTGCTCTTGTAATCCGCATTTTAAATACTGCCCACTGTTCCTCAACCCCTGATTCCTGCCCCATTCCCCTTAATGCCTCTTTCAAGTATCTCCCCATTTTCCCCAAAGTCTGCCCCCCTAAAATCCAGGATACGTGTTTTTGTGTGGTTTGGTTCTGCTCTTTCACGATTTCAAACCACAATGACTGGTGGTCACTGTTCCCCAGGTGCTCCACCACTGTTACCCCCATCACACTGTCCCTGTTTGTGAGCACAAGGTCCAGCATTGCCTTCTGCTGAGTTGGTTCCATAACCAGTTGCTTGAGGAAGGCACCCTGAAGGAAGTCCAGGATAAATCTGCTCCTAGTTGATGCTGCTGCTGGGATGCTCCAGTCCATGTCTGGAATATTGAATATTGCAGTCTCCAACCTGTACTACCTCACCCTTGTCTGCCATCCTTTGGATGGCTAGCATCAGCTCCATATCTGTTTCTTCCTCCTGGGCTGGTGGTCTATAGACCACACCTGCGCAGATGGCTGGCCCCATTTTCCTTTCTAGCTTAACCCACAGTATCTCTCCCCCATTTTGTTCCTCCTGGATCTCTGTGGCCCTTATGTCATTTTTCACATACAGTGCCACTCCTCCTCCCTTCCTACCTGCCCTGTCTCTTCTGAATATGTTGTAGCCAGGTATGGCCATCTCCCAGTCGTGGTTATCTTTACACCAGGCTTCAGTGATGGCCACAATGTCCAGGTCTGACAGCACCATGACAGCCCCCAGATCTTCCATCTTGTTGCTAAGGCTCCTGGCACTGGCACACATGGCTTTCCATGATTTGACCTCTCTAGACTGTTTCACTGTTCTACTCCAGCCCCTTCCTTGGTTGCCCTTTATCCCTGGTTGTCCTTGCTGTCTGCCCTTCTGCTGAATTTTGCCCCTTTTCTGCCTATCCACCTCTTGGGCACTAATCTCCATCTTCTGCACACTGCTTTGTAGAGATAGCCACTCCTCCGGTTCACTGGTTCCACTGCTAGCTATGAGGGGTGAGCAAGTAGCCGAACCGACTGAAAAAACCTTTTACAATTTCCACACACAGAATAACACTCAGTCCACTACGTAAGCACTTACTGTACTGCAGACAGGGATCTGAACTGAAGTAAAATAAGAAATAAGTGGTATAAAACCGACATTTTACTGTTACCGAACCGAAGCAATGGAGAAATCTCCGGAGCGACTGTTCAGTTAGGCGGAGTAAAGAATCAGATGGTTACACTTCAAAGTGTAGCAGACAGAGGTTTGAACCGAGCTCAAGCTCAATGTTCTATGCTATGGCATAGAGTTAGCTCTTTCCTCACTGGAGCAGTTCAAGTGCTGGGGCTAACTGCATAATGTCAGAATACAGCAAGACTTCATGTTGTTTGAAACACAGCCGCCACATCTAGCACTTGTAAAAGTGCTTGCGCATTATGTCAGCATGTCGGTGGGAGGGGCGTGGCCAAGCACAGGCACACGAAATAGATGAGCTGCAGCTCAGAGAAGCCTTTATAGAGAAATACAACAGTGCAAGACCAATGGCCAGGGCTCAGAAAAATGGCGGGGAAGCCACGTGGCTCAGGAGAGTCATTAAAAACCTCCCCAAAAGCTTTGGTAACAGATCCCCCCCCAAAAAAAAAAATTGCCTGAAAAGGCTCTGACCTCTATTTCTCGTTTTTTTTTTTTTTTTTTTAAATACAACACAATCCAGGTTCAACCAGAGAGAAAGAAGAGGAACCCCTAGCTGTGAGCGCCATACACCTGCAATTAAGGAAAAAAACACAAAAACACATACACATACACACAATAGTCACCCTATGGTCGGGGGGGGAAGGGGACAACAAACTAGACAGAAGGGAGAGACAGGGAATGCCCTAAAATCTAGACTCTAACAATAACCCCAAGAACAGACACTTACCTGAATCACCATGACAGGAGGAAATCGAAGACCTGCTAGAAATAAATACCCTTTGACTAGTGTGACAGACGTGTACCCCAATCCAAGCACAAACAGGCAGTGGAAATGGGGAAAAAAGGAATGTTAGCTAATGTGAAAGTCACAGCTTAACAGGCATGATTTTAAATTTCGGGGAGCTCTCTGTCACCAGGTAGTCCTAAACTGCTATGCAGAATCTTAGCCCCAGAAAGAAAACACCGAAAGCTGCTTCTCCTTCAATGGCACAGAAAAGACTGGGGGGTTGCTGCTGTCCGGAATGTTCATGTGCCCAGGATTCTATGCCGATTACAGCCTTGGGCTGTGCCATTTCCCCCCTAGTAGGGGTGCATATTACCCATTTGTTCTGAATACCCATTAACAATGTGGAGCGCTACAGAAAAGAAGAAACGTGACTGCATCGATGAGAAATCAATGCACTGTCTCATGATCAGTCTTAGCCAGCTAGGTTTATTTATTTTTCAATGCTATTAAACAGTAATACACAACAAGATGTGTCAAAGAATTTGCAATGCGTCAAAGCATTTGCGATGCATACCACAGGGGGTTTGTGAGGCATGAGGCCAAGGGCAGAATGTTCTTACAATCCTGTAAGTTTAACAAAAATGCTTTAACGCATGCACTAATGATTACTGTAACATGGAAAGCAAAATCCACAAACCTTATTGGCTAAATGGCATCACTTGACAGTACATCAAAATGTTTTCGCTGCACGGTCAAGTACTAGTTCTTGTTTTTATTTAAGCCAATCAAGCCTATGTACTAGACCAAATCCATACACCTTTAATAAAAGCTGTCTCAATACAAAAAGAGGAACCATTACATAAAAAATATATTTTTGACATTTAAAACATATTTAAACAATGTATTTCATTTCAGTTTTTTTTTTTAATAATGTTCACTACAGCACATAATAGTAAGTCATTCTATAAGAGCAATAAGCCACTCCAGGATTATACATCAAGGGTCTCATTGCACTTCCCTGGGTATAAGGACAGTTGGTCTTTGATCTCTTGCCTTACACACCAGGGCATGCATAAAAATCCTTCAGTGCACATCATACTGTGGCTTATTCATTACCTGCTGGGCTTATAAAATGGATCTGGTGTGAAAAACAGTATTTTGGAGGCAGAGAAAGGAGATCAGAGACCTGACTGTGCATGAACAGTACAGTTACGTAATAACTTGGTGTAACAGTGGATCTTCGAGAGAATCTCTTGCATAGGCCACACCTATGGAACTACAGCCACCAGGCACTAGGACCACATGGAAACTTTTTCGAGAGCAGTCTGCTAGGGGCTGCCCACAGCGATGTCAGCCGACGACGTCCCTCTCATACAGACATGGGTAGCCCCACGCCCTCCTCAATTCCCCCACCAGAGACCATATGCAGAGGACCTTCTCCTGGGGAACCAAGGGGGAGCTAGAGGTTCCCACCACTAAGTAATGCAACACAGAAGATAGACTGACCTGGAGATGGAAAGGAATTGAGAAGCACTATGGCTAAGAAGAACGTTGGGTGGTACGGCATGGCCTGATGCAAGAGATTCTCTCAAAGTTCTACTGTTACAGTAACTTCAAATGTAACTGTACTATATTCTTTGAGGATATTTCTTGCATCAGGCCACACTTATCAAATGAGTCCCAAGCAGTACTGACAGAGAGACAGTCTGAGTGGCTGGAGGCTATAGGCCTAAGACAGGAGGCCTTGAAGCACAGCCAGGCCAAAGCCTGCCCTTCTTCTAGAGGCAATGCACAGACTGTAGTGTTTAGGGAAAGTGTGGACAGTACTCCAGGTGGTGGCAGCAAGAATCTCTGCAGCCGAAACATTCATGAAACAGGCAACAGAGGTGGCCATGCCTCAGGTTGAATGGCCATGCACGACCCCAGGAAGTTTCTTACTGTACTTCCTATAAAAAAAAAGTAATACAGCTGGCCAACCATTTAGACAGCCACTGTTTTGAAACTGGAACGCCCTCTTTCCCAGGGGCGAAGGAGACAAAGAGCTGTGAGGACTTCCTGCAGTCCTATCTGAGTATTCTACGTACATCTAAAATATGGAACAATGCTTCTCATGGACTGGCATGCTCTGGAAAATAAACAGGCAGGTGAATGGTTTGATTTAAAGTAAACTCAGATGTCACCTTTAGAAGAAACTTAGAGTTGGTACGCAAAGATACCCTGTCTTTATGGAAAATCAAATAAGGAGGCTCACACATAAGAGCCCGAAGCGCGGAAATCCTTCGAGCAGAAGCCACAGCAACTAAAAATAATGCTTTCCATGACATAAAGCATAGCTTGCAAGTCTCAGCTGGCTCAAACAGGGCCAACATAAGTTTCTCTAAAACAAAACTCAGGTCCCAGGTTGGGACTGGATTGCGGACGGAAGACTAAATGAAGAATACCTCTCAAGAACATATGGGACAGCTCCACATCTGCCACCATACAGCCATCAGCTGGCACATGGAAAACTGAAACTGCTTCCAGGTACAACTTATTGGAAGAGTATTGCAGTCCAGTGTCTGAAAGGACAGCAAGTACTCCAGAATCTGATTCATTGGACAAATGAAGGGATCAAAGTGATGGGAAGCAGCCCACAGAGCACAGCACTTCCACTTCACAGAATAAGTTGTACTGGTGGACGGCTTTCTCGCAGTCACCAGGACATCAGCAAACTTCTGAACACCCCAAGTCTAGCCATGACATAGAAACATAGACTTTGACGGCAGATAAGGACCACTTGGCCCACCCAGTCTGCCCATTTCCCTACCTACTGGATAAGCTGCAGATTCTAGTTAACCAACAGCCTACTTCCTACAACCTCCCACTATAATTGCCTTGTGTCTGTCCCATGCATATTTGAATTCCCCCACTGTTTTAGACCCAACGACCTCCTCAGGAAGGCTGTTCCATGTATCCACCACTCTCTCCGTTAAAAAAAAATTCCTCACATTACCCCTGAGCCGTCCCCCCTCTATCTTTAAATTGTGCCCCCTTGTTCTTACACATCTCTTTTTCTGAAAGATGCTACCCTCCTGGACTTTGTTGATTCCCTTGAGGTACTTGAACGTTTCTATCATGTCCCCCTGTCCCTCCTTTCATCAAGAGTATACATATTAAGCTCTCTCAGTCTCTCTTCATATGGTTTCTGCTGCAGACCCTGCACCATTTTAGCTGCCCTCCTCTGGACTGCTTCCATCCTGTCTATGTCCTTGCATAGATGAGGTCTCCAAAACTGCACACAGTACTCCAGATGGGGTCTCACCAACTGTCTGTACAGAGGGATAACCACTTCCCTTTTTCTACTTGTGATGCCCCTTCCTATCCCAGTATCCCCTAGCTCTCCTTACCGACTTTTCACATTGCTTACCCACTTTTAGGTCATCTGATATGACTACCCCAGGTCCCTTTCCATTTTTTGTTGTTAGTACCTCCCTGCTATTGTGTACTCTTTTCCTGGGTTTTGTTTCCCAGGTGCATTACTTGCACTTCTTTGTACTGAATCTAAGTTGCCATATGTCTGACCATTCCTCCAACCTTGCCAAGTCCCTTCTCATCTTTTCTAACCCCCTCTTATGTATCAACTCTGTTACAGATCTTTGTGTCATCTGCAAAGAGACAAACCTTTCCCTCCAGACCTTCTGCAATGTCACCTATAAAGATGTTAAAGAGGACTGGACCCAGTATGACTATGCCCTCAAGAGCCATGCATGAAGCTTGAGTGACTTATTTTTTTTGTAAACTCTTATTTACTCCTCACACCGGTCGCTTTGGCGAGACCCACTCCAACAGTGCTACCGTCCGGCCTGAATAACACCCAGTCAAGGAATCGGGGACAGAGTCCTCCCCACCGCAGGCCAGAGTGGGGAGGACCCAGGGGAGTTGACCGGGTTATAACCGGTGATGGATGTGTGCACCACCCCCTGGGGATCGCCGTCGTCCTACTAGCGCCAGGGTTTTCCACCTTGGATTAGTTTCCCCTGAGGCAGCGGATGTGCAATGACGTCGGCGCACAGTGGGTGCGAGCCTACCTCCCTCCCCCGGATGTCCCCCGTCATCTCCCCCATTCCACGTTCCCACTAGGCTGTAGTGTCCTCAGTCTCCACTGGGAGCTGCTAACAGAGCAGGGAAGCCCCAAAACCCACACCAAGAGAGGAGAGCAGTCCCCTGGACACTTGATCCTCTCCTCCCCCTGCCGACCCCCGATGGCCTGAGTCTGCTCCCCAACCCGGGTCACTGGCATGGTGCGAAGTGTGGCATCCAGTGCCTCAACCCTCAGCACCACTGGGCCAGCTCAGCTGGAGTGACTTGAGGTCCGGATGGACCAGAGTGCGCTGCTCCTGCGAGAGCAAACCCTTGCACAGGGGTAGGGGTGCTGGAAGTTCCACTGCCAACTGCTGCAGTAAGGAGAACCAGATCTGATGAAGCCACGAGGATCTGAGTTGCACCTTCCATCTGAAGTTTGATGAACACCCTCTGAATTAGAGGGAAGGAAGGAAAGGTGTAAAGGAACCTCCCTTTCCAACAGAGGGACGGCATGTCTCACCAGAAAACTCTAGGCCCTAGAGCGAACAAGCAGAAAAATGGCAGTTTTGTGTTGAGTGGGGACGTAAAAAGATCCAACTCTGGATGACTCCACCTGTTCAACAGGTCATCCACTACCAAAGTCAGCAGCTCCCACTCATGCATTCTGGACTGTGACCTACTTAGTCTGTCTGTCCAGACATTTTGGGCACCTGGAACATGGACTGATGACAGTTCTAGACCATGTTCTAGAGCCCAGTACCAAACGCTCATCGCTTCCCTGTACAGAGGGTACACGGGGTATGAATGAGTGCTCCCTTGCTTGTTTATGTAGTGCACTACACTGATGTTGTCCATCTGCACCAGCAGAGGCCCCGGGGACAGGTAATTCTGGAGGGCTTGCAGACCATACAGAAGGGCCTGCATCTCTAGGACGTTTATGTGGAGGGAACTCTCCACTGCACTCCATGTACCTTTGGTATGGTGAGGCCCCAGATGTGCACCCCAGTCAATCCCCTAAGCATCCGTTGTGAGGAAGGGATCAGGAAGGGGACCCCTTTGAGCAAATTGTTGGAGTCTATCTACCACTGACATCAGCGGCAAAGCCAGATACCCTAAGCCAAGAATGCCTTCTTAGGCAGATTGCTCTAGATAAGGCATTTGAAACATCACCAAGGGTCAACTTAAAAAAAAGATTCATGGAAATCACCCTTCTACACGATTTAGAACAACTAGTTGATCTCCCAACCAGGAATAATAATATATTAGATTTGGTTTTAACCAATGTTAAAAATCAGTGCTCGACACTACAAATTTTACCCCCGCCAAGTGATAAGTGTTCACAATATGGTACAGATTAATTTAACAAAAAACACTGAAAGAGTTAATGGAATCTCAAAATTTAGAAATTATGTAAAAGCAGACTATGGTAATATTAAAAACTATCTTCAAAACTGGAATTGGCAAGAGAGTTTAAACAACTGCAGTCTTGAGCAAGCTTGGGTGAACATAAAAAAAAAGAGATTGATTAATGTATTACAACATGGTACCACTTAGAACTAAATATAACAATAACAATAACAATCTTACAGTCCCACCATGGTGGAATGGGAAAATTAGGAAATTAATTCATAAAAAGAAAAGAGCATACTGAAAATATAAACAAACCAATAAGAATGATGACCTGCAAAAATTCAGACTTAGCCAAAAAACTAAAAAACACATACGTTTGACAAAACAAAAGTTAGAATTCAATTTGATAAACAAAACAAGATATAATAAAAAAATGTTTTATAACTATATGGGGCGTTAAAAGGAACACAAAATGCTACTGGACCACTTATCTCAAATAATGAACTGCTAGTTGACGAGACTGATATGGCACAGGAACTCAACGAATATTTTGGTAGTGTACTTAAAGTAGACAATAGTTTCGACCTATCCACCCTGAATAAGATTGGTCCAACAATAATTTTTTCCGAACAACAGGTATCAGATGCTATCGGGCAGTTAAAAAATGAATCATCTCCAGGACCAGATGATACAGTATAAGTCCATTTTTTCTAAAACAGGTCAGCAAATAACTACAAGGACCATTAACAGTTTTGTTTAATATTTCCATTACAGAAGGTAAAACTTTGGAGTCATGGAGGAAAGCAAATATAACACCAATATTTAAAGGGGGCAATAAACAAATTACAGGTAATTATAGACCTATCAGTCTTACATCCATCATCAGTGAACTCATAGAGCGACTGATACAAAATATAATACTGGTGCATATTCATAATAGTAGCTGTGTTGACATTTCCCAACATGGATTTACATCCAGCAGGTCATGTCTAACTAACTTGAAAAACTCTTTTGATCCAGTTAGTGAAACACTGGAGCAGGGACTACTGGTGAATGTAGTCTTTCTTGACTATGCTAAAGCTTTCGATACAGTGTCTCAGAGTACTAACAGAACAGCTAGTTAGTATAAATCTAGATGCTAAAAATCATAAAATGGATCGATTCTTGGTTGAGAAATAGACATCAGAGAGTAGTCATTAGAGGGCATAAATCTGAGTGGATATCAGTTACCAGTGGGGTGCCTCAGAGCTCAGTGTTGGGCCCATTATTGTTCAATATATTCATTTCAAGTATGCAGACAAATAGTGGTGTCTGAATTAGCAAATATGCAGATGACTGCTAAACTGGATGCATTGTAAACAATAATGAATCAATTAACAACTTACAAAATACTTTAAATAAATTATGTAACTGGGCAAACCATAACAAAATGAGTTTTAATGAACAGAAGTACAAAGTGATGCACATGGGCAAAAATAATGTTAAAGCACACTACACAATAAATAATATACAATTATCAACAACAACCGAAGAAAAGGATCTAGGTGTCATAATCTCAGATGACCTTAAATTTGATACACACACACAAAGGTAACAATTAAAAAATGTTATGGTATCCTTGGGTGTATTCTGAGACACATAAGAAGTAGATCATTAGAAGTCTTACTCCCATTATACACTAGTCTTATTCGCCCTCATCTGGAGTACTGTGCTCCGTTCTGTACCTCCACGACTGTGGGAAATAAAAAAACTATATGAGAGTCCAGAGGAGGGTTATGAAAAAAATAAGCAGTGTGAAAAATAAGGATTATAGTTGTAGATTAAGAACCCTGAATCTGTATTCCCTAGAATACAGATCACTAAGAGGAGACCTCATATACCTGTTTAAAGCATTTTTCAATACCTCATTGCTTGATACAATTTGTCTTGAATAACAATTGACGCAAAACAATATTAGGTCCCATAGGCATCAGTTAAAAACTACAGTAAGTAAAACCACTAAAAGAAAAAACATTTTCACACAAAGAGCACCTGCTATACGGAACGTATTACCAAAACAAGTGGTTATGAGTGAAACAGTAGATCAGTTTAAAAAAAACTTGGACCACTATATGGAAAAACAAAAGTACAACTACATCCACTGATCAGTGGTGGCAGGTTCGTTATGGGCCTCGGCCTTAGGAACCTGTAAACAACTATGAAACCTCAGAAGGTGATTACTGACATTTGCTACAGTCTGGAGGTTTTAAGTAGCTCCTGCTTCTGAGGACCCTCTGGAATGGCAGGAGCTACAGCTTTGGCCTTTAACCAGAGAGTGTTCTGGAATTTGACCACATGGGCCTGGATAACTGACAATTTTGAGTGCCAAAGTGGCAGAAGCAAAGGCCCTCTTTCCCATAAGATTCAGCTTCCTTGACTCCTTATATGCTGGAAGAGAGCGGAGGTGTTGAGGTCTCTTAGATCTAGCATGAGCAGCATTTATTATCACGGAATCTGCCTGTAGCTGCCCTACGAAAAAAGGCTTCGCTGGAGGAGCCTGGTACAATCTTTTCACCATTCTGGGCATAGCAGGGATCATATTCGGCCTGTACCAGGCATCCATGGTGGCATCCTCTAATGCAGCCAGCAGAGGAGGAATAATCAGAGGGGGAGAATCTGGCAATTCCAAAAATTCAACCAGGTTTCTCCTGGTAATATTCTGCTCAACATCAAACCCCATAGCTGTCTATAGCTGCTTCTTCCCAGAGATGAAGGAGGGGTCATTGGGAGGACCTTCGCTATATTTGGTGGAGTCCTCTCCCCCTGAGAAAACAGTGGAGGTAGACCTTGAGGAATTCCTCCCCCCCCTTCCTCCTCCTCATGCAGGAGGTGGTAAGGGTTGTACGCGTCCTCATCAGCAGGCTCTGAATACTGCAGAGAAGGCAGAGAGGATGTTGATGATCAGAAGCAAGCAGGGCACATCGACGTGGAAGGTGTTGGCACAGGGAGTGGTTTAGAAGGCCCCCGGTATTGACGGGCCTGGAGGAGGAGCGAGGCGCTACACGAACTCCCAAAAAGAGAAGAACATAGACTGGACATCAACAGTGATCAGTGTCACCGAAGCACCCTGCAGCGTCGACAGGGAAGGTTGGGTCCCTGGCATAAGTGGCACGACCTGGAACATTGACGAGAGAGGCTGTGGTCCTGGCGTCGACAGTATGGCCTGAAACACTGGTGGTGGTAGCTGAATCCTCTGTGTCAACGAAATGGCCAGAGGCTTCGATGGAGATAGCAGGAATCCTGAAGTTGGTGGGCCATTGCCAGCCGAAGCAGGTCCAGCAGAATTTCCTGTCTGTCACCCCTGAGCAATCTGGAGCCTGAGCAGCAGGGTTCGGAACATTAGCAGGGCATCAGAAGGCCCAACGTCAGTGAGCCATCACCGGCCAAAGAAGGACTGTCAGGAATCACTGTCAGAGTCGACCCTGTGGAAGAGAGGTTGCCATCAAAGCAGACAATGCTGCTGTGGCCAGCTCCCAGAGCAGTGACTGATGGCATACCGGGGAGGATTTTTCCTTGCTCCTCTCCCTGTCCCAGTGCTTGTGTTTTCCAGCACATCTGTCCTGGGCCTTCGAGGAATGGGAGCCCATGGATGGTGCTGGCGACATGAAGGAGCTTCTCGCCTGGAGCTCCTTCTCCATTCTGGTTACCTTCTGTTCCAGGAAGGACGGACTCTTGGGCCTTCCGACAGTGCCGCCGGGCAGCCTGGTTGAATCTGCGGTAGATCTTGCAGGCCTTGAAGGTTGTGGTCTGCACCGATACAGTGGATGCAGGTATTGTGGTTGTCTTACCGTACTCGCAGTATCTGAAGAGTTACTCGGGGTCGGTCAGCATATACTTTAAAAAAGAAAGCGATTAACTAGGGTGAGAAAAGAAATAAGGGAAGAAATCAAAAATTTGGCAGTCGACTGAAGAGGCGATGTTTCCATGGAGCCCTACGTGCGATTGTCGATGGTAGGAAAAGGAGGGCATCTGGCCGCCCACATTTATATGGGAGGGACGTCATCGGGGTGAGCCCTAGCAGACTGCTAGCAAAAAAGTTTCCATGTGGTCCTAGTGCCTGGCAGCTATAGTTCCACAGGTGTGGACTGATGCAAGAGATATCCTCGAAGAAGATACTGTTTTACAAAATGGGTAGGGAAAATCTCACTTCCTGATTAATAGTGAAGGTTCCAAAGCAGCACAGTTCAGGAATAGTAACTGCACTGCTAAACTAACCTTTTTGGTTTTGTTTTTAAGTGTATCAATTTTCTAAGCATAATAAGACACTTCACGGTGTGGGTTACTATTCCTAAACTGCACTTCCTGGTGGTTAAAGGCACTCAATGCAAGCACCTTGTGCCTCACAAAGCACCCTGGCATGCAGTTCAGGACTAGTAACCTACATGCTGTCATGTCTTATTGCTTATGTAATGCGCAGTCTGGTGACAAGTCTCAGCCAATAAGGTTCCTGTATTTGTTCAGGTCATTTTATAATTCAAATTTAGTCACTACTCAAAACTTACTTCAAAATTAAGACCTTTGGACATACACAAATAAAATGATTAAAGGCAGCTAACTTGTAAAAATACTTGTGGAAAGTTATTAAGAACTGATTCGAGAAGCTCTAGGCCAAATGTTCGAGTCATTTCTGTCATGCCCACTAACCAGTATGGCGCATCTGCATTAACTAACTGACACAAATCCTGTAAAAGAACAAATACAGATACTGTAATTGTGGAGGAGCTGGGGTGGTGTCTTGATGAACAGCAGCCATCAGAGTACATCAGTTCTTAGACCAGTAATTTTAAACATTTACTGTATATAAATGACCAGGAGGAAAATGACAGAAGCCTACTGGCAAATGTCACAGGGGACGTACGCTGGCCACGGTGCAATTTTAATTGAAATTCATGGAGAACTAAATGTGGGTTCAATAGAATTCAGCAGCTTACTTTGTATTTTTGTTTATAATACAAGATACTGGAAATCTTAATATCCTACACATTTGTTCATTTGAGGAGCCTTGCACGGCCTCTGAAATGTCAGCTTAAAACCCACAGAAAGATGGCAAAAAACATGCAGCTGGGTTGCATGTTGGTAACTGGGTTTCAATGCAAAAAAGTGCAAAATCATGCACCTGGGGCACATAAACCCAGGGGCAATGTACCAATTAGGCAGGGAGGTATTGGCAACCACAAAACAGGAAAGGGACCAAGGGGTAATTATTTCTGATGACCTGAAGGTAGCAAAGTAGTGTGATAAGGCAGTGGGGAAAGCTAGCGGGATGTGCAGGTGCACAGGAAGGAGCATCACCAGTAGAAAGATGGAAGCAGTGTTACTCTGGCCTCTGTAGATGATGGCGAGACCCCACCTTGAGTATCGTGTCCAGGTCTGGTGGCCCCATCTCTTGAAGGACATACACAGGATGGAGACGGTACAAAGGAGGGCAACCAAAATGGTGCAGGGCCTGCATCAAAAGCCTTATGAGGAAAGACTCAAGGATTTAAATATGCACTCTCAAGAGGAAAGGAGGGAAAGGGGGGACATGATAGAAACATTCAAATACCTCACAAGTACTGATAAGGTACATAAAGGTAGCATTTTACACAGAAAAAGATGCTCAAGGACAAGAGGTCACACTATAAAGCTGGGGTGGAGGGAGAGACTTAGAGGAGATGTGAGGAAATACTTCTTCATGGAAAGGGTGGTGGACCCCGGAACAGCCTCCAATTGGGGGGGGTGGGTGCTAAATCGGTAACAGGATTCAAGCATACATGGGATACACAAAAGGGGACCTTAGAAATAAGTCAAAGGAGGGGGACCAAAGATCGAGCAGGGTCTGCAGTGGCACAGTAGGTAGGGAAAATAGGGCAGACTAGGTGGGCCGAGAGGTCCTTTTCTGCCGACAACTTCTATGTTTCTATGCACCTTTAAGCATAACCCGACACTGTTTCAGCATGTTATCTGACTGTCTTATTCAAACAGAATTTTTAAATCTGTATTATCCAATCAAGATCTTCATATTAAATAGTTCATGACTAACTTGGTAGCAGCCCCAGTCTCTTATTTTACAACTTTTTTCTTTTGTTAGTACTTTACCACCTGTGGCCTCTGGTCTGCATTCCCGTCCCAGCGTCCGTCCGTCTCCGGACGCCGTCCGGTCCTGCCACTGCTCCTAGTGAAGCTCCCACTGCCTTCTCCCCCCATGGCGGGGCGGCAGGGAGTCCCCCTAACTTCCCACCGACAAGGATCCAGTGTTGTGGGGTGGTGCTCCCAGGTCCAGGCAGTCTCCTTAGACGGCCATCAAGCCACCAAGACTGAGTGCCACGCTTTTTCCCTTTTCACCCGAACATGAGCTGGGGCGTGCAATGACGCCAATGGAGGAAGCGCGCACGCGTCCACATGCGTTCCCCCCCGGCGCCATGCCCCAGACTCACCCCCGCTGTACAGCACCTGCGCACCACCCCCAGCCTCCACCAGAGGTCGCAAGTGTGCCGAAGACTGAAGACCCCCACCCCCAGAGAGGAGAGCGTCCACAGATACTCAATCTCTCCACCCTGTCCGACCCCTGGAAACCAGAGTCCGCTCTCGAACCCGGTCGCCAGTGTGGGCAGGTGGCGCCCAGCGCCTCAACCTTCAGCGCCACCGGGCTGGCTATATTTTACAACTTTGAATTGCCAGTTCTACGCTTTTGGGATCCATGTGCCATTAGTCAGTGTCAGTGGCTCAGTAGGTAGCACACTCGCCTCTGAGGCCGGGAGATCAGAGGGCTGTGGGTTCAGTTCCCACATCTGGCACTTGGGTTAATATCCCAGTACTGACACTGTAGTGCAGCATGAGGAGGGGCGCTGCACTTCTGCAGTGCCGTCTTTCGGATGAGACGTTAAACAGAGGTCCGACCTCCCTGGATTGGTGGTAGTTCAGGTGGATGTTAAAGATCCCATAGCACTTATCGAAAAAGAGCAGGGGAATTTCTCCGGTGTCCTGGACAAATTTCCCCCATTCACTAAAAATACCACCAACAGCTTAATCTGGTTCAATTTCAGTTGGTTACCATCTGTATCTCCCCTCCAGGTCATACCTGAAAAAGGGACTTCCAGGCCCAGTGGGCCTACCGGGTCAACAAAATTCAATAATAATAATCAGTGAACTGATCTCAGTGAAATTCACACTACACAGGAGAAAATAATGAAACACAGCAGAAAAACCTGCCCCAGAAAGACAGAGGATATCAGATATCTCACTTCTCACTGATGTTGTTAGTGAGAAGCACTGTGTTATGCACAAATTTCAAAAATGTGTAACTTGACATTTTTATTCTGTAGTAATTGTTTCTCATCTTGTCACTTTTTCTCTGGCATGGAAACTTGCTGAAGGACTATGAAAGCCCTTCCACAATTACCTGCTCAGCTGTCCACCTGGGAGCATTTCCAGATGAAACGTTTGTGCCATGCTAAGTAGATATCTGAAAAATGAAAAGATTCTGCACTCAGCCAAAAAAGTTATGTTCGTAAAGGGATGAATACCAACTGCTGGTCAAAGCTCTGGGGTAGAGGTTTTTCTCTTCCCTGTGGAATAAACCCTGATTCACTACTTTAACATTGAAGTGTGTTTTTTTTCCTGACTACAGAATATTTGCATTGTTTGAACTGCTGGCTGGCTGCCCCTTTCGGCACCATTCTCACCTCCTGAGATGCACTGCTATTTGTTTTTGCATTAATCAGGTAACTGACCCCAATGCAACATGTCTTGCCAACAAACATACTCACTGTGTGATCTTGGGCAAGTCACTCAGTGTTCCAGTCCACCCAGCTGCCGAAAGGGGTAGATGCAGAGCCCCACTAAGAACAAAATGTTGCATCTCAGCTGGGATATCCTAGGTGAATAACTTAAGCAAAATAAAAAAAAAGTTATACACTGCTCACTTTCTACCAGGTCACTACCAAATACCGCAGGCCTTGATTTCAGCAAGGTAAGGGAGCTTGTGCCAGTGTTCTCCCATCAAGGCAAGTAAACTACATCGCAAACAGCAGTGTGCTCCACACAAGTCAGGAATACTCTCCCCCTCAAAACTGACTTGCAGTTTATTATGAATCAAGTTGAAATGCCATCCTATCGGCATAGCTGTATAGCTATCACACTGGATGTCACTGACCTAGGTTCAAAAGCGAGCCAGGGTCATTGTGGTCCGGGGGGAGGAGGCTCAAGCATTCCAGGGGGTGCTTGCCTCCTCAGGGGAGGGAGGGCCATCGGCTCTAGCATAATACTGCCACATGGAGAATCACAGGTGGTAGTGCAACCACAGTGTCTTACTGAGCAGGGGGATGCCAATGGCGACACATTCTAGAAACACAGAATTTGACGGCAGATAAGGACCGCTTGGCCCACCTAGTCTGCCTATTTCCCTACCTAAAGGATAAGCTGCAGATCCTAGTTAACCAACAGCCTACTTCCTCCTACCCCCCACTAGAATTGCCTTATGTCTGTCCCATGCATTCTTGAATTCCCCCACTGTTTTTGACTCCACGACCTCCTCAGGAAGGCTGTTCTATGTATCCACAACCCTCTCTGTGAAGAAATACTTCCTCACATTACCTCTGGGCCGTCTCCCCTCTATCTTCAAATTGTGCCCCCTTGTTTTTGCACATCTTTTTCTGAAAGATGCTACCCTCTTGGACTTTTTTGATTCCCTTGAGGTATTTGAAAGTTTCTATCATGTCCCCCACTCTCCCTCCTTTCATCGAGGCTATATATCTTTATTTCCTTTAGTCTTTCTTCTGATGCAGACCCTGCATCATTTTGGTTGCCCTACTCTGGACAGCCTCCGCCCTATGTCTTTGCAGAGATGGGGTCTCCAGAACTGTACACAGTACTCCAGATGTGGTCTTACCAACTGTCTGTACAGAGGGTCAACAACTTCCTGTTTTCTACTGGTGATGTCTCTCCCTATGCATCCCAGTATCCCCCAGCCCTCCTTACTGCCATCTCACACTGCCGGACTACCTTTAGGTCATCTGATATGACTACCCCCAGGTCCCTTTCCATTTTTGTTGTTGTCAGTATCTCACCCCACATTGTGTAATCTTCCCCTGGGTTTTTGTTTCCCAGATACATTACTTTGCACTTCTTTGCATTGAATCTAAGCTGCCATACATTTGACCATTCCTCTAACTTTGTCAAGTCCCTTTTTATCCTTTCCACCCCACCTGTGTATCAACCGTCGCAGATCTTTGTGTCATCTGCAAAGAGACATACTTTCCCTCCCAGTCCCTCTGCAATGTCACTTATAAAGACATTAAAAAGGACTGGCCCCAGTACTGAACCCTGCGGTACCCCACTAGTAACCCTCCTTTCTTCACTGTGGACTATTACCCGCTGTGTCCTATTGTCCAACCAGTGTTTTACCCAGGCTACCACCCTGGGACCCACTCCCAGGCTGACTAATTTGTTTATTAATCTTTTGTGCAGGAGTGTGTCAAATGCCTTGCTAGAGTCTAGGTAGGCCATGTCCATAGCCCCTCCTTGGTCTACTACTTTGGTCACCCAGTCAAAGAAATCAATTATATTTGTCTGACATGACCTTCCCACTGTGAATTCATGTTGCCTTGGGTCCTGTGCCTCACTGGCCTCTAAGTACTCAACAATTATTTCCTTCAGAAGTGATTCCATCATTTTCCCTACCACTGAGGTCAAACTGACAGGTCTGTAGTTTCTTGCCTCTGTCTTGCTCTCACTTTTGTGAAGGGGAATCGCATCCGCCCTCCTCCAGTCCTCAGGTACCACACCATCCTACCATGATTTATTAAAAAGGATAGTCAGTGGTGTTACTAGTTCTTCCCTTAGTTCTTTTAGAAAATTCTGGGGTGAATCCCATCAGGCCCCATTGTTTTATCCACCTTCAGTTTTAAGAGTTCTTTCGGAACCCTTTCTTCTGTGAAAGGACTAATATCAACCCCCCTATCCAGAGTGCTTCTATTGACTGGATTAGGTATTTCTCCCTGCTTTTCCATTGTGAATACTGAGCAGAAGTATTCGTTCAGTATCCCTGCTTTTTCACTGTTCCTCTGTCCAACCACCTTCTTCTTTGTTCAGCCTCAGTATCCCTGCCTTAGTCTTTCTTTGCTCCCTAATGTACCTATAAAAGGTTTTATCCCCCTTCTTAACCGAGTTGGCTATCTTTTCCTCGGTTTGGGCCTTTGCTATTCTGACTGCCTTACCCGCTTCCTTCTGCTTTAACTGGTATAGTTCTCTGTCCTACTCCTTCTGGGTTTCCTTATACTTCCTGAATATATACATTCTTTCATGTGCAAGTCTATGCACAGCCTGAAGGTGGCAATCCACAGAGGAGAAAAATGGTGGGGAAAATAACAGGCAGTGCTGAGTGAGGGGTGACCCCTCGCAATTCCCACACCAGCGACACAGCCTTCTATCAGGCCCAGAATACACTGTTCGGCAGTAGGGGGATCCTGCTATCCTGCCCGGGAGCACAGAGGAAGACATGGGATCGAGGTTAAGTCCCAGACAAGCCAGATGATTTGGTGGGGTGGGGTGGGGGACATTGGACCAGGAAGGGGCCGACACTGGAGGAGATCAAATAATTAAGCAACACATAAGTAAATTAAATTGGAACAGTTTTCATTACCTGGAAAAGCATGTACGCATCTTTAGCACAGGGTTTCAAAGTACTGACTGATCTTCTGTTACTGTTTCCTTGAACTGCTACTGGATGCTCTATACCTGCATGGAAAATCAATTTTTGTATTTTTAATCAAAACTACGTTCACAAGACATGATTATTTAACACATGTATTATATGCCACAATTACTAGTATGTGTTGCACTTCACAAAAAACTGAAAGTCCACAATAACCTATACTGTTTTCTAAATAATGATTAGAGTTAATTATATCACTTGTGCGTGAAACCTGTGAATACTCAGGTAATTATATTAATGCACAGGGACTTGACTGCAGAAAAAAACACTGAATTCAAGATCTGTACAGCATGTGAGTTTCTCTCTTGTACAAAAAGATGAACAAAAGGGGTGGCCTGATACCTTTTATTGGACCCAACAAATAGTTTTTACAAAATGTTTAAGCTTTCAGACTCACAAAGTCCTTCATCAGAAACATGGCAGTTAAGGAATAACACTTTAAATTCACAAACATACTGGTTAGTGGGCATGACAGAAATGACTCGAACATTTAATGTAGAGCTTCTCAAATTAGTTTGTGATAATGTTCTACAAGTATTTTTGCAAGTAAGCTGCCTTTAATCATTTTATTTGTGGATGTCCTATAACTTGTAGACGTACAACTGCTTGTGTTCTGTGCTTGTATTCTGTATTGAATATTACGTATTATAGTCTGACAACTTGTCAGAACAATAGGCTAGAATATCATTTATTTCTTATGATCACTCAGGGCTCAAACCTACTTTATGGATCGTGCAAAACAGTGGAAAATAGCTCAGGTTTTACTTCTTAACCTACTGCATGTAAATAAGTTCTTACAATTTGTAAATGAACATGACATGTGGCAACCTCAGACTGATATAAAAATAGATTTTATTATTCCTGTACAATATAAGCTAATAAACGAATAAAAAATATTGCATAGATATATCAAGTAGTGTAAATATTTCACAAGGCAAAATAAACACAAATGAAGATGTGTGTGAACATGTGAAGGTCTTTTCTAATTCTGCTCTGAGAATAAAAAGTGTTATTCCTTAACTGCCATGTTTCTGATGAAGGACTTTGTGAGTCTGAAAGCTTAAACATTTTGTAAAAGTTATTTGTTGGTCCAATAAAAGGCATCAAACCACCCCTTTTGTTCATCTTTTTGTACAAGGACTAATAGAGCAACTAACATTTCTCTTATACAAGTCAGCCTAGAATTCAATGCAGAGAGTAGTTAAATGTAAGTCCAGAAAATACAATACAAGCTTTTCCTAATGCTCGTTACATATGCCTTTGTAACCCCCTAGGTGGCACTATCCTATGGGCTACTACCCCTGCCTGTATGGCTAGTGACAGGTTAAGGGGCCTAGGTCCAGTGATGGGTGCCTCCACCCAGAGGACAGGGTCAGTAGTGTTTAAACTAGCTTGGTCACAGCCCTCTGGGACACCGTGAACCCCCTTTGTGCCCACTAGTGGCCCACACAGTACACGGGAGTTGCCGTCCCAATACCCCACATATGCAAACTTTTTACATATACAGATCCACTTACCCGCAGGACTGATTCTGCGACACGTCTCTAAGGACCCTCTGTAAAACAAGGTTAATGCACATACAAAACACAATACAATACTGGCTCGATATGTACTGACACCACAGACAGTATATAGTTCAATAACAATAGATCTGATTTATTTAGGGGGGCAGTAACACGGGAGGGGGCAATCAGGTTGATTAAGTTTAGTAAGGTTCAAATCACAGTACTGTACATGCATACAAGGTCCAAAAAGTCACACTCTGGGTACCCAGGATGGTGGGGGGTCAGCCAGGTTCGTTGCCCAGGGTTGGCCGGCTGGTGCAGCTGGATGGGGCCCTGTAGGAAGAAAATACAAGCCCAAACAAACTGTAATCCGGAGCTGGATGACTCAGTCCACAAAAAGAGAAACACAAAGCAATCAGTTGGCACACTTTGATTAAATGTCAGGTGCAGGGATTTATCCCGATTTGTACTCACAAACCCCAAGCTGAATTGAGGAGGTTGCTCTAGATGGCCAGGATGAGCAGGGCACTGAGATGAGACCCTCGTGACAGGGCCCAACTGATTGGGATAGCAGACGGATTCAGTCCAATTGGATTTGAGTTCAGCTTCCAGCTTCAGCTGACAACTCACAGTAAAAGGGGAAAAGGAACCGCGATCCCCCACAAGCACTAGACACATTTATATGTAAAGGAAATTACTATACCAGGCAGCTGCTTCTCGAACCCAGTCACAAACACTGCAAAACCCGAGAACACACGCAGCATCAGAGTCCCAGACAGGCTGATTGCACTTCTTCAAATCTTCGGTCTTCTACGGGAAAGCCTTGTTCTGCACACTTCTTCCTTTTTCTCCACAACTCGGATTCAGTCCAATTAACACTCGCTGACAGCTATAGGCAGACTTCATGACCTTACATGCGCTTCACGCACGAACTGTACTCCGCAGCAGAACAGAGCTCCTACTCCTTTCACAGTCCACTCGCATCTATCCCTCCAGGAACAGTTCAGGGCATTTCCCTTAGGTTCCACACAAGTTCGGTTGGTGAATTCAGCTGTCAATCACTGCAGGGCTCCTCCTTCTGGTGCAAAAAGGTGCCAAGGTCCAAACTACAGCTCCCAGAAGCACCTGCCATACATTCCCCCTTTAAGCAGGCTCCAGGTGAGAGTCCAAGTTCCGGTTGGCTCAAGCAATCTCCATTTTAGGGCTTCCCTAACCCAATTGGCCCAGATCAGCAGTTCAGGTCCAAAATGGAGGGGCAACACACACAGAGTCCCAGCTGCAATAAAGGCAGGTTAGACAAACTGCAATTTTACTAATGCTCTAAATGACTTCAGGCAAACAGTTACATCTTTCAGGTGGGCTCCCTCTGCGCTTTTAGCGACTGCAGAAACGGAGCGATCAGACAGCAGTTCAGGCGGGATTCGAGCATTAAATACACAGTTGCCCCCCATTCAAACTAATTTAGCCTGCGAGCAGGTAGCTCTTAAAGAGACAGTACTAGAGGCTCTAAAAGCACTCACAGTTAAGCGGCTTAAATGCCGAACACCATTCAGGCTGGGAGCACTTAGCCAGCCCCTGGAAGACTTTTGAGAACCCCCATTTGCAGGGGGTTACACCTATATTCAAGGCCTGTCAGATTCTGCGGTTACGCTGCCATGGAATTTTCTAGAGGATTTGAATTACGCTGCAGAATATAGACAGTGATGTGAAATTCAGTGCTCTTGGTGACTATTCATTCTAACATACAGTTTTCCCCATAGTGCCAGGGTCTTTCCCCATCTCATTTATCCTGAAACCCCCTCCTCTATACTCAGCATGTGATGCCATCAATGACATCCCAGAATATTACAGCCATTGGCAGCACTGCATTCTGCCACAGAAATCATTAATTCATACGAACATACGAAGAAACCAGCAGAAGAAGGCATTTGGTCTATCAAGTCTGCTCATATTGCAGGGCCCACAGCTTGAGCTAATGTCCCTGTCCTCCCTCCCCACTCCTCCCATCCTCCCTACCCATGATCCTTACTTTACCCCATGCCTATCTCAGCCTCTCTTAAAGCTGCCCACTCTCTTCAACGAGATTACCTCTTCCAGCAGTGCATTCCAAGTGTCCACCACCCTCTCTGTGAAGACATGCTTCCTGACTGCCCTCCTAAATCTCCCACCCTCCAGCTTAAGACTGTGCCCCCTAGTGTTATGGTTGCCACTCAGCTTAAAGACTCTCCTCATCAACCTTATTTATCCCTTTCAAGTACTTGAAGGTCCCAATCATGTCTCCTCTCTCTCGCCTGTCTTCCACTGAGTACATACTCGGTGCCCTCAATCTCTCCTCATATGCCTTAGACTGCTGACCCACTATCATCTTTGTAGCCCTCCTCTGGACCTTCTCCAGCAGGTTAATGCCCTTTTTGAGGTGTGGGCACCAGTACTGAACTCCATACTCTAGATGCGGCCTTACCGGTGACCTGTACAAGGGCAGTATAACCTCCTCTCTCCTACTACTGATCCCCCTAGATATGCATCCCAGCATCTTGTTTGCCTTTGCTGCTGCTTTCTTGCACTGCATAGAGTGCTTCAGGTCACTAGTGATCATCACTCCCAGGTCCTTCTCCTCCTGTGACACAGATACTCAGACTCCACCCAGGTAGTACCCTGTCCTGGGATTCTTGGCTCCAATATGTATAACTTTATGTCCAAAAAGTAGGGAGGCACCTGATGAATCTAGAATCCCTTTCAACCTTAATAGACTATGGTAATATGTAAAACCATAAAAACTAAATAGCTCCAGCAAAATTAAACACTGAAGATGGTACTGCTTTGTTTTACTATTACAGTATTAATGATCTGCCTTCTGATTTTCTAATATAAATGGAAGTTTAGTCTACACAGCGCCTTTCAATCACAAGCATCAAGGAAGCAGAATGAAGTGCTAGGAGATGAGTGAATGGCAAATGATATTCCCTCAAGAAGTGAGCTAGGGAGGTCCCAAGAAACTAAAGGCCAGTGAGCCTAGCTCCAGCGGTTAGTAAAACACTGGAATCTGTAACAGGATTAACTGGTGACATTTCTGGAAGGAAATGAAGTCCTAGTAGAAATGTTAACCAAGGGTTCAATAATAAGTTAGGACACATTAACCTGATATAATTCTTTAATGACTTTAAGCAGACAGACTGAGAAAGCACAGTAAGTAAAGTAAGTAAAAGTTTATTTATAATAGCACCCTTCCCTGGGGGCCCAGGGTACTTTACAAATTAGGGAAGAATAGACCAACAGACAATAAATACTCAAATAATTACATAGCATATCTTCAGAATAAAAAAATGTATAAAACACATTTGAGATGGAAATGATAATGAGAACCATCTGTTCCCAAATGCCTGGTGGAAAAGATGCATCTGCAGACCCCTCTTAAATGCCTCCACCAAGGGGGCCTCTCTGATGGCTCTAGGAAGGGAGTTCTACAACACTGAGTACACCACCTCGAAGGCCCGGTTTCTCAAGGTTTTAACCCTTGCCCTTGTTACAGCCAAGAGGTCCACCCCAGAGGAGCAAAGAGACCACAAGGGCACATACGGGCCTCGAAGATCCACCAGGTAGCCAGGACCCAATCCATTTAGGGCTTTATAAGTTAGTAACCCAACTTTAGAGGAGATATGCCACTTCACCAGCAGCCAATGCGGTTCACTCAGCACCAGGAACATGTGCCACATCCTCAAAAGGCCAGTCAGTAGTCTTGCCGCTATGTTCTGCACCAGCTGCAGGCAGCATAATGTACCATCAATGACCCGAGGTATACAGTTCTACAGTAGCTGAGCCAAGACATCACAAGTGTGTGCACTAGAGTCATGGGGGGGGGGGGTAAGGAATTTCATCTGGCTGCTGTTCCTTAGATGGTAAAAGCCACTGTGAACTACAGCCAATACCTAGGCCTCAAGTGTCAGGCCTTCATTCAGAATGGCCCCCAGATTTTTCACCTTCGTGGCAAACAAAAGTTTTGATGAGTCAAGGCAAAGGCCTCCTTCTCAGCAGCTGCCACTCTTCCCCCTAAGGTCCAGACTGACTACTAGTACTTCAGTCTTATACAGGTGAGTCTTAACCAGCTCGATGACATCCAGTCCTGAATCATAGCCAAGAACCTATTAAGCACATCAATAAAGCACATCCACTGCACCCAGTGTCCCGGGTGCAAGACAGATACAGCTGGGTACCATCTGCATAGCAGTGAAATTCCAGACCATACCATCTAATGATCCCTCCCAGGGGGAGCATATACACTGCAAACAACATGGGCGAGAGGGATGAGCCCTTGGGAACACAACAGGGCAGTGACATCAGGTATGAGAAGAAATTTCCCAACACCACCCTCTTGTGTCATTTCCCTGAGGTAGGTGTCAAACCAGTAGATGACTCTGCCAGTGAGCCCTACATATTACTTTAGCCAATCCAACTACAGGCCACGGTCTGCAGCATCAAAAGCTGAGGGGTGATCAAGAAGAACGTGAACTGACCACTCTACTCTATCTTGTGCCCTGAGAAAGTCATTCTGCATGCTAACCAGTGCGGTCTCAGTGCTATGCTTAGACCTAAATCCGGATCCTGACTGGAGAGGCTTATGTATGTCGCAGGCTATGAGGTGTGCCTCAAAATGCAACACAACCACCTTCTCAATAACCTTACCTAAAAAGGATAGGATAGAGGCAGGTTTGTAATTCACCAGGTTATCTGGGTCCAGCAATGGCTTCTTCAGAATATGACTCATCAGTACATTTTTCAATGCAGCTGGGAAGACGACTCCAAAAAGAAGCAGCGGCCAATTAAGGCAAACATCAGGCCCAAATGTTCACCACAGCTCACCAGTAGTGGCACTGGACCTGGATCCAGTTTGCAAAACATTGGCCACAGCAAAGAAATCAACTCATCCACCTGCACTAGTCTAAACTCCCCCCACGACAGCTGGTCACGTCTCTGGAATGTCGGTTCAGCACTGCTGGGTTGCCATGGTCCACTTGGGGAGATCCCAGCCTGAACAGAGGATCACCCCTTCCAAAAAGAAATGACCAAACTCCTTAAATTTAGCAGGTGAAAAAGCTTTCACAGACTCCATACAGGTTGGATGACGTAAACTATCTACAGTCTGTAGGAGCTGAGCTGGTTGATTTTTCCTGCCAACAATCCTCCTCGACAGAAACTCTGCCTTCTGCTGAGAGATTACCCTTTGGTATTCACTGTAATGAATAATCAAAGCCCACTTGTCCTCCTGGGCCCTTGATCTCCTCCAACAATGCTCCTGCTTTCATCTCCCGAAGCTCACAGTCATACCACAGGAAGCCACGGCATGACACAAGGAGGAATACATGGACAGGTGCCCCCTGATCAAGGGCCACTATGACATCTCTGTCATAAGCCACCACAGCCTCCTCCAACCCTGCAACACATGCCAGCACCACACTCAAGACACCTAGTACTGCCGGAAGTCCCTCTGGTCATAGCCCTCTTAAAGAGTGGTACCAAACTGTCTCCACGGGGGGAGACCCTGAAGGAGAACTAGATAATGCAGTGATCTGACTAACTGAATGGGTCAATGTTGAAGCCATCTACCTCAAGCCAAAAGGAGATCACCAAGTCCAAAGTGTGGCCATGTTGATGGACAGAATATATCTGCTGCTTAGCAAAAAATCTGACAAGATACCACACAAAAAGTTTTTGTGCAAAATAAATAAAGAGGAATTAAGTGGCACCTTATTAAAGGAAAGCTGTCATCATGCCAGCCTCCTGCCCCCACAAGGCTTACCCTCTGGTTTTCTCCCACTGCAACATATTTTATTTTAATTGCAAAAAGTCCCTAGTGGGGCTCCTTATTATGAAAGGTGTGGCGCATGCACCATGCGCTTCAATACCAAAAGTATTGAAGCACATGATGCTCGCCACCTTTACAGATAATGGAGCCCCACTGCAATCCACCATACTTGGGTAGCGGACTTTGCAATTAAAATAAAGTATAGGCAGGGAGAAAACCGCAACATACTTAAAAGGCTTAACGGGAGGGTATGCCTTGCAGGGTCGGGAGGACGGCATGATGACGGCTTTCCTTTAAGGTGGATAACCAAGTGACAGAAGAGAGTAATTGGAAGGGGGCAAAAGTCTTTTTGAATAGCAATGACAAAGAATGTGAAAGTTCCTTGACTAGTCCTTTTAAACCTTTTTTTTTTTTTTTTAATAAACTACAAGGTGGAGAGGGTCAGCAGCCTACTGGTAAAGTTCACAGAGAACACAAAGCTGGCTATGGTGGTTAAAAAGATGTAGAATGTAAAAATCTGCAAAGGGACTTCAGATATATTGGAGTATGTAGTTGAGTAGATTTGAACATATCAATTTGCCAGCAGATAAAGGCCTTATGGTCAAGGCCACTGATTTATGGTGATTAAAACAATGAAATTCCATTTCCAAGACTTCAGATTCCAGAATTGCACTGGTGATTATTACTCTAATTTCTGGATTTTACCAGGATTCTGTTATCGTTCTTTTAGTATGTGCATAAATAATCAGAATAAAAGAAAGCTTAATATACAGAGCATTAAATAAAACAAACTGAAAATAGTACAGGAAGAAATTATAAGAAAAATACAAGTTTTGTAGATTTACTGATCTGAAAGGACTTGCTGACAACCTCCCCTGTACAGTCCGTGGCCACTCTCACTTCGCTGATCAAGCGCCAGAGCCCCTGCCTGGAGCAGAAGACAGCATTCAGAGGAAGGGGACCATTTCGTTTACAGAGAGAACCGGAGGACAAACTTTTTCCTGCCCAGTCTACCCTGTTCCCTCCTCCCCTTAAATGCCCTTATGCCCCTCCCACAGGTCTTGTGGGTCCAATCGCAAGTAGTAATTATTGGCAAGTCTCTCCTAGCTCTTTTCACCACGAGACTTCCACTTGCACTTGGGCTGCTTGACTGATGCTGATCTACCCTGAACTGCTGTATTGTTGGGGCACCTGGGTGGGCAGCTGTTTAAGTTACCTGTCAATGTTTTAGCAAGGGATCATTCCATCTGTTCTAGGAAACTGACCCTATTAGCCAGTTGGGCTGCTGAAACATACAACAGCTACCCTGTCCTTATTCTTACCCTGTTAGCAATTTTATAGCACCTAGTTATCTTGTGGTTTGAAATCGGTTACTGTGTGATATTCTCTGTGCTGGCTCAGGGTTGTCTCTATCAATATTTTTACCCTGAGCTGGGCTTGCTTGAGTCTATTTCTTTGGTGTAACCCCTGAACTACTATTAGACTGCAATAATCTCTGTAGGAGACAACTGTTACTATTTGCTCATTTATCTACTTTGACTCTGCAATTCTAGTCAGTGAATGCCTCTGTTTACTTCCCTTTAGTGCTGTGCACATTACCTATCCCTGCTATATCGTCCTAGTTTGGTTACTGTCCTACTATTATCTTCTCCACTCCACGTCCTGGTTTAGCCCCTGGGTCTGGTACTCTCGACATGTTGGTCCCTAAGCTCCCCAGGGAGGCTGCTAAGTCTTTCAGATATATTAGTGTCCTCTTCGTTGGCCTAGTCACCTCCCTACGCTTCCCTCTACTCTTTGCTGACTGCTCCCCTTCCTGGAGGGGCCCCTTGGGTACTCTTGAACAGCCTGGGGAACATGACTTCACCTTTTCCAAGGCAGTCAGCCCCTCTGGCCTATCTGCTGCCTTGACCTCAGGTGTGTTCTGTACCCCTCTATAGTAACCAAGCGCATCACTCATAAGCCCTCGGCCCATGGTGGATGCCCTCCCCTAAGGCATCTCCTCTGGCTCCTGTTGGTGATATTAGTCCTGGCTGAGGACACTGAGCTTAACCCAGGCCCCCCTTATCAAGCCTCCTCCCTTCCTGCTGGCTGGCTGGCTGTCAGGCAAAGGGCTAAAAATAGTTCATCTTAACATCCGCAGCCTCCTGTCCAATCTGGCTGAACTTGCTGCCTGGGTCTCACTACAAGCCTGACATCCCCGGCATCACCGAGACATGGCTGAAACCTTCTACCCCTGACTTTGCCTGTATGCTCCTTGGTTCTGATCTTATCAGGCTTGACCGACCAGGAAGGTGGTGCTATCTTGATCAACTTTAGGAGCCACCTAAATCTGACCGTTGTGTCTAACCTACAGCCCCCACTGTCTCCTAGTGAGCTGCTTCATACTGTTCTCTTACTTGGCAGCACCAAAAAGCTACATATCATTACACATACAATCCCAAGGGTGTGGTGTGCCAGGATTATCCTCCCTCCTTGATGCTGTGGGTGCTAAGACTGGGGATAATGAACTACTTATCATGAAACAATTTAAAAGACAAAGAACCTCTGTGCGCAAGCACTGAGGCAATGGTTACCCCAAAGGGCATTTGGCCAGGAAGCCAAGTTTCAATGAAATACAAAATCACACATGTCTCCACAATGCAAATCATTATGCTTTGCATTGTGGGGGTATGTGTGATTTTCTATTACTTATCATGGGTGATCTCAACCTAAATTGGCTTGGAGGAAATACCAAAGTGTATGAACCCCTGCTTGTTGGCCTCTCCTTGTCTCAACTCATTCAAGAGCCCACCAGGTGGTCCACCACTGGCGGAAATAGCTCCCTTCTTGACTGGGTTCTTCTAACAGGCCTGAGAGGATTACCTCCTCAGGTACCCTCCGTGACTATCTCTGATCACACCCCTGTGTACTGTGTATGGAGGATTTTCTCCAAGAAAATTCCCCCACAAAGTCATCCAAGTTAGGGATTTTTCACAGTCTTTTTTTTTTTTTATATATATTTATTCTGCTTTTCCCCTGGCAGGACCTTTCCGTCAGAATCGGCCCTGGTCACGGCCCCCGGGACTCCCACCTACTGCCCATTGCCATTGCTCTCCCGGTTTACCCCACAGAGGGCGGGGCCGTGGCACCAATCTTCATTATTTGGTGCCACAGGCTAGTATCTAGTTGGGAGAGCTTCTGGTGGCAGAGGCTAACTGAAGTCCCGAGGAGGGCTTCACAGAGACAGAGGTCCCGCCATGTTTTTCCTTCCCCTGTCAGCTGGGGCGGAGATGTGCAATGACGCCAGCGTCTGTCCCGCCCCAGAGAGCATCGATTTCACGTCGCTTACAGGGCAGCAACCAGGCCTCCACCAGGTGTCGCTCCTGTACGATCACGGGTCCCCCTCTTCTCCCCGGGAGAAGGAGAGCAGTCCTAGGGACGCTCAATCCTTCTCCCCCGGCCGGCTCTCCGACGACCCGAGTCCATTCCCGAACCCGGGTCACCGGCGCCGCAAGCGGAAATCCAACTGCTGCGCCGACAGGCCGGATGATTTTTCTAAGTCTGACCTGGGTTCCTTCCATGAGGACCTGAGGCTCACGGACTGGTCTGCAGTGCTAAATGCTCCTGACTGTCCCTCTGCCATCAGTAACTTCCTCAGCACCTTTTCGGCACTACAGGACAAGCGCGCACCCCTTATCAGGAAGAGGGTAAGGGGGTCTGCTACTAAGTGGCTCCATGGGAGCCTTCTCGCCTTCATGCAGACTAGGGACACATGCTGGGCAAACTTTAAGGCCTCGATGGACCAGGCTATATTTTAGCAGTACAGGGAGCCTCAGAAAAGAATGTAAGAGAGCAATCAGGACTGCCAAGAATGAATATTGCAAAACTGCCTTGCTAAACTCAGCTAAGGACCCTAGGAACTTCTGAAGGAACATCAAAAACACAGCAAGTGGTTCCTCCAACTGTGGGGTCTCTGATATGATTATTGATGGCTCAAACTGTAATAACCCCCTAGTCGAGTCCTGCCCCCTGCCCCACAGCCGCCCCCCACTTCCCGTCCGTTATTCTACTTTAGGGCAGTGACAGCAAAGGAGATGCAGAGACTTCTCTCTGGTCTCTCCCCCTACGCTAGTGCTGGCCATGATAGCACAGAACCTAGGCTTCTCCAACTTGGTGCCTCCTATGTTGCCTCCCCTGTGGCTCATATTTTCAATATGTCTCTTGCCCTTGGAGCTATCCCTGACCCCTGGAAGGTGGCAAGGATTGTCCCTGTTCTTAAACAAGGCAACCCCAAGATCCTTGACAATTATCAGCCTATAGCCATCTTGTCCGCTATCCACAAACTCCTGGAGAAAGTTGTTGCTGGGCAACTCACGGAGTATATCCAGGCCCATGAGCTGCTGTCTCCAGCGCAGCACGGCTTTTGAGAGGGCACAGTATGTCCTCTGCACTTGTTACTGTCTTCTCCGGGATTAGGGCAGCAATGGACCAGGGTAAGCTCTCTGGTGCCATCTTCATTGACCTATCTAAGGCCTTCGACCTAGTTGACCATGCCCTACTTATCTCTCAGCTTTGGTCCCTTGGTCTGTCTCCCCCCCATCTTAAGATGGTTTACCAGCTACCTCCAGAGTAGAAATCAAGTAACTAAATTCAGCAAGGTCCTCTCTGATACCACCCCCGTGACCTCTGTTGTCCCTCAAGGGTCAGTCCTGGGGCCTCTCCTCTTTTCCATCTTTGTTAACAACCTCCCTCCATTTATTCCCATTGTAGCTCTATTCTATATGCTAACGACCTGGACATCCTCACCCATTCCCGTGATACTGGGATCATCAACCACCAACTGAACGCTGATTTCAGGAATATCCAGTCTTGGATTACGTCAAACAAACTTGTACTCAATCTTAAAAAAACAGGCCATGCTTTTGGGGTCCCCGGCCAAGATAAAGGCCTCCCCTGCCCCCCTGTGCATCACTGGAATCAATGGCTCTCCTGTCCTGATTACTGATACCATTAAATACTTGGAGGTGACACTTGACCCCAGTCATCATATACAAAATGTATGCAGGACTGTCAACTGTAAGCTGGGTCTAGCCTATAGAGCGAAGAACAACCTTACATCTGCTTCCCGTCGTGCACTGGCCAGAGGTGTGTTTCTTCCTACTCTGTTATGGGCTCATCCTGTATGTGCATACTTCCAAAGCTCACCTCGCTAGGTGGAATGTAGTCTATAACAACATTTGCTGTTTTGCACTTGCTTCCCCTCCCCCGCCCCCCGTCTCACCCACCATTGCGACCTGTACAGTAAGCCTGACTGGCTCTCGCCGCCCAACTATAGGAGCTTTGTCCCGGGTAGCTTCACAGGTAAGGTGCTCAGAACTGCCCCCCCCCCCCAAAGGACTGGCTGAGCTCCTCATACCTGCCGCCTCTTCTTACTCCCTCCAGTCTTTGGGCTCTGCTGTTCTCAAAGTTCCCGCCGCTTGAACGCAAATGGGGGATAGGGATTTTGCTGCATGCACTCCCAGAGTTTGGAACTCCTTCCCCTCCCAGGTCCGCTCCTCACCCTCTCACTTATGCCTTCTGAGCTCCCTCTGGGCTTACCTGAAGCTCTCCTCTCTATGTGGTTGTCCTAAACCACCATAATTAATCTAGGTCCCTGTACTGGACTAATACGTCCCTGCATTTCTGGCAACCCCTGCGCAGGCCCTGAGGGTGGATCTCGCCTGCTAAGGTCCTGCTTTGTATAATAATGTAACTAATCTCTGCTCTAGGTAGAGCTTTGCCTGATGCACTGTTTTGGTGGTTCTGTTCTGTGTAGAAATGTATTCACCCTGCGCCTCTGGGCGGCGATTTGTCTGATACACTGTTCTTACCTTTAGTTGATTCTATGTATGCTTTTCCTACTCAACTGTGTTAACTCTTGACTGCTTGTGTAATGTCACCTGGTTCTACTTGATCATGTGCTATGTTTTAACTGTATCTTTTTTTTCTCTGTATGGACTTGTCCTTCATTGTACTCTCCCGGGTCGTACCTGAAAATAGGCAATTGTTTTGTCTAGTGTGCTTACCTGGTCAACAAAAGCTAATAAATATAAAATACCAGATTCCATGATATCTTTGTTTTTACCAGTGTTCAGGCAGCCCTAATTCTGGAATTTTATCGCATTTTCTGGTAAAAACCGAAAATTAGTGGCCTTGCTTATGGTCTATCAAGTCTGTTCAAGTGTGCAGCTAGTAATCCTTATACTGCAGCTGCCCCTCCCTCCCTTCTTATCCTATCCCATTCCCTTTTGAAGAGGTCCACTGTTCTACAGGATACCACTTCCGCAGGCAACGCGTTCCACCCAGACACCACCCCCTCCATAAAAAAGTGTCTTCTCATTTCCCTCCTAAACCTTCCCCCCTCCAATCTGAGATTGTGACCACGAGTGTCCCTACCCCCCTTAACTTGAATAGTCTATCCATGCCTGTCTTGTTTATTCTCTTCATGTACTTGAAGGTTTCAGTCATATCCCCCATCTCTCCTCTCCTTCAGTGAGTACATGTTCTACTCCCTCAGCCTGCTCACGTAGGGTATGTCCCCTAGTCCCTGGATCATCTTTGTTGCCCTGTGCTGCACCCCCTTGAGTAACTTAATGTCCCTCTTCAGGTATGGGCGTCAGTACTGCATGCAGTATTCCAGGTGTGGCCTAACCAGTGACCTATACAATGGCAAGATCACTTCCCCTCTCCTTGAAGATGTACCCCTGGCAATACAACCCAGCATTTTGTTTGCCTTTGCTGCTGCCTTCCTGCACTGTGCTGAGTTGTTCATTGAGCCTGTTATAATCACCCCAGATCCTTCTCCTCCTCCTCTGTCACAGCTAGCTGACCCACAGCCCCCAGCTGGTAGCTCCTACTTAGGTTTTTTGTCCTGAAATGCAGCACCTTGTACTTTTTGGCATTGAACCCCAACTGCAAGGTGTCTGACCAGGTCTCCAATTTTGACAGATCATCCAGCAACCCATGCCACCCTCCTAGGTCATCCACTACTGCTCCCATCTTGGTGTCATCTGACAACAAACTGATCTTGCTCTTGATGCCCATTGAGATATCTGATATGAACAACCCAATCAACACCGGTCCCTGCACTGAGCCCTTTAGTACTCCGCTTATGAGAGCTCCCCTCCCACCATCACCCTCTGCTGCCTTCCCTGTAATCAGTTTACTACCAATCCCACCATTTTCACCCCTGCACCTGTACTTACCATCTTACTACCCATCCCCCCATGCAGCACCGAGTCGAATGCCTTACTGAAGTCCAGAAACAAGACATCCACTGCATGGCCCTTGTCCAACTGTCTGGTTACCCAATCAGTGTAATCCACCAGGTTGGTCTGACAGGATCTGCCCATGACAAACCCATGCTGCCTAACATCCTGTAGCCCATTGGTCTCCAGAAGGGACACCAGCCTCTCCTTCAGGATTGTCTCCATCAGGTTTCCCACGATGGATGTGAAGCTTACCGGCCTGTAGTTTCCCAGTTCGTCTTTGGGACCACTCTTATGGAGTGGTACCACGTGAGCCATCCTCCAGTCCTGAGGTACACTTCCTGAGGTCAGGGAGGCATTGAACAGGTCTGCTAAGGGACCCGACAGGATTTCTACCATCTCTCTCAGTACCCTGGGGTGAATGCCATCTGGCCCTGGCACCTTGTCCACCCTCAGTGCCCTCAGGCCCTCCAGTACCATGCCCTCTGTGATTCCCCCATCTGTCACCTCCTCCCCCCCGAGCCTGACCTCCCACCCTTCCCTTGGTGGCGCCCCTCCTTTCTCCTTAGTAAACACAGAGCAGAAGTATTCATTAAGCACTTCTGCCTGTTCTGCCCCTGTTTCCACTCACCCCCATCCCTCTTAATCCTTACTATTTTGTCCCTACAACTCCTTTTCTCCCTAATGTACCTGAAGAATTCCTTCTCCCCCTTATTGATGCCTTGCACCAGCCTGAGCTCCTTAGATGCCTTGGCTGCCCTTACTGCCTTCATCACTTCCTTCGATTCCTTCAGGTAAGCCTCTCTCTGTCCTCCCCTCTCCCCGGTTTTTTGAACCTCCTAAAGGCGGCTCTTATTTCTTACTTTCTCCATGACCCCCTTGCTCAACCAGCTGGGTTTCTTGGCCCTAGCTCTCTTACTCTGGAACCTGATGTAGGTTTTGGCTGCCTCCTTAATCCTCAGTTTTATGACTTCCCACCACTGGTTAGTGTCCATATTAGTTTGAATTCTGGCTAGATATTCTTTAACTATCTCCCCCATCCTCCTGAAGTTGGCCCTCCTGAAGTCCAACACTCTTGTACCTGTTTCTACTCCCTCCTTATCCATTTTCAACATGAACCACATTGAGTGGTAGTCGCTCCCTGCCAGCGGTTCTTCCACCCCCAGCTCCCTCACAAACTCCCCATTTGCCAGCAGGAGGTTTAGGGTGCTCCCTAACCTGGTTGGCTCACTGAACATTTGCATTAGGAAGCTATCCTGGAACGCGTCCAGAAGTATCTGCTCCCTTCTATTTGTGGTGGCTGGGGTACTCCAATCCACTCCTGGCAGGTTGAAGTTCCCCACAATCACCGTGCTACCCTTTCCACAGGCCCTTCTGATCTGTCCCGTTAGTTCCCTGTCTAACTCCTCTGTCTGAGATGGTGGCCTGTACACTATTCCCATCCTGAGAGTCTTATTCTTGGAATCCTGGATTTGCATCCATAATGACTCTGTACTACCCTCCTCACGAACACACTTCAGTCCTTCTCTCACATACAGTGCCCACCCCCCACTCTTCCCATTTACCCTATTCTCTGCGGAATACTGGCGAATGGAATTTAATATGACAAAATGTCCAGCAAAGCATCCATGGGGGTGAAAGGAACAAGGAATGGATCAGGATTTTAAATAAACTGGAAAAAAAAAAAAAAATCGATCAGCCATTTTATGCGTTCAAGTGCTAATCAACTGTGACGTCCACTACTACAGTAGTGGACAAGGAGGAAAGATGGAAGCAACTGCAGGGGGACCTAACCAAACTGGAGAAGTCGTCAGAGAGATGGCAGCTGGGCTTCAATGCAAAGAAGTGTAAGGTTATGCACTTTGGGGCAAAGAACCCAAGAAGAGAATACTGGTTGTGGGGGAGAAGCTTGGGATCACTGAGGAGGAGAAGGACCTAGGAGTGATGGCAACAGGGAGCATGAACAATTCTGCCCAATGCAGGAAAGCAGCAGCGAAGGCGAACAAGATGCTGGGGTGTATAGCGAGTGGGTTCTCATCCAGGCGGAGGGAGGTGATCTTGCCCCTCTACATGTCACTGGTCAGACCGCACTTGGAGTACTGTGTGTAGTTCTGGAGGCCATACCTGAGGCGGGATAACAAGCTACTGGAGGGAGTGCAGCAGAGGGCAATGAGGATGATACAGGGAATGGAGGGGAAAGACTACAAGAACAGGCTGGAGGAACTGAATATGTACACCCTGGAGGAGAGGAGGGATGGGGGACGTGATTGGAACTTTCAAGTGTCTGACAACAACGATAGCGATGATGGGGTTTTTAAACTGAGGAAGGGAAGGGACACTAGAGAGCATAGTTTAAGAATAAAGGGGGGGAAGATTTAAGAGGGAGATGAGGAGGCATTACTTCACAAAGAGAGTGATATCGAAGTGGAACGCCCTACCAGAGAGGGTGATATCATGCAAAAGTGTGGGTAGCTTTAAAAGGGCATGGGACAAAGAACAGTGGAGAGTATGGGTGGGTGAGGCTGAGAAAGGCCGAGGGCAGACAAAAGGGGAGGGGGGTGGGGCAGCTGCAACTTAGTGGAGCTAGCTGCACACTCGAGCAGATGCTGATAGACCAGGAGGTCTGTTTCTGCTGGCACATTCATATGTTCGTATGTAGAATGCATAGCACCTGGCACAGACTGAGTAGCAAAATGAAAAATTAAACTTATTTTTATTCAAAAATGATTAGCAGTCTACTGCTACTCATTTCTGGAAATGATTAGCCTTACACACTGTTTTGAGTAGCATTTTACACTATACCACCTATTTAATATCCTGTGGACACACAGGTTCAAATCAGTCAGGGAAACTGAACAGGAAGGGGATTTCAGAGTTATCATATGCTCCTCCCTTCAGCTTGTGGAACAGCTATTGGACTAACAAAAACAAAAACAGCAGCAGTAGGACAAACAGGTGATAATGACACCTAATAAGGCACTGAGAAGACAATGTATGGAGTACAGCATAACGTTTTGGGCACTTCACGCTACAAAAAGATGCAGAGGAGTGGGAGTGAGTAAAATGTAGGACAACAAAGCTGACCAGAGGACATCGGTGTCACTGGCTCAGTAGGTCTCATGCCTGCCGCTGGAGCCAGAAGATCCCAAGGCAGCTATAGAAGACAAAACGGGAAGTCCCCCTGTTGTCATGGCCAACACTCCCCCCGTCAATAAAACAGGTTCATGGAAACCACCCCAAGGACACACCTGGAAATAAACCATCACAGCTCAGTGTGCCCTTCCTGGTCAAAAAAATGAGACATAAATAAACCAAGGGACCTGAGAATTTAATCTATGAAGAAAGGCTGAAAGAGAGAGGATGGTTCATTCTAGAAAACAAAGGGAAACTGGGGTGATTTAACTGACGTGTTAAAGACTTGAAGAGTACAAGATTAGCCAAAGGTAGCCTGTTCACAGCTCAGCGGTCTGGAACCAATTATGGTAAGAAATGTTAAAAAAGGATGTGAAAAACGAAAACGTAACTGTTTCTCCTAATGGTATTAATCCACAGCTAAACACATTGCAGTATTCCGGCTCAAGGAGCTGGCACATGGAGATTGGCCAAATGAATTAAAACTGTAGTGAACCCACCTCCCCAACACCTTGCATGCAGTTCCTTCAACTGTAAGATCTTTCCCAGTGAACAGAAGTAGCACGCTTCAAGTAATTCATGCACCTAACCAGGCCAAATATCATGGTCAAGGAAGGAAGGATGGATGAAGCATGGCTATGAATAAATACCCCTAGAAGAAACACAATTACAGGTAAGTAACCTTTTCTTCTAACAACATGGATTCACTCATAGCCACACTGCAGAGACTACTAGTCATATACTGGTACAAAAATAACATAGTAATTGAAGGTCAGAAGGGACTCAAGGTCTAGCATGTCCACCCCTTCACAAGCAGGAATGAAAAAAGTATTCTGTGCAAACGTACCAATTTATAAAGGTTCACTACCCACCCTACTACCAAGGGTAGCCAGTGATGCCCTTGGTAAGCAGAAGTGCCTTGGCTTGAACTGAATCCAGTTCTGCCTCTATGAATATGATGTTCTGCACTGGGATGAGTACATCTGTCTCTAGATTCAGAAGGAACCCTCGATTTTGAAAAATGCATCAACCATGACATTCTGGAGCCCACAACAGCAGCCACTTATGAGTTGGCTATGAATAGCTAGTTTTCCAGGTAGGGATACACTAACATCCCCTGCCTGCAGAGGTATGCAACTACCACAGACTGGCATTTGGCAAAAACCTTGGGAGCAGAGGAGGGTTCAAAAGGCAAGGCTTCACACTGATATATTCCGTTTCCCACTCTGAACTCTAGGTAGGAAAACATGCATCCCTCGGATCCAAGGAGTAAAACCAATCTTCCTCCTGAAGACGCGCAATTATCTCCCTCAAAGATGCCATCCTGAATTTTGTGAAGCTCAGAAATTTGTTGAGGCCTCCAAGACCCAAGATGGGCTACCACTCTATTAACATTTTCGTGTAGCAAAACTGCTTTTCCTTTTCTTATTCTGCAGCCTTCTTTATTGCCCCACTAGCTCTTTATTTTCTTCCCCAAGCACTTCTGCTCTAGGTTTGAAAACTCTGTATTTTGAGGCATGACCAAGAGGAGGAGAAAAAAATTACAGATAGCTATTCCTTGACAATCTCTCGCACTCATCAGTCTTTGGTGATGTAGCATCAGTTGGTGTTGAAGCGAGAGATTCTGCAACCCACTAAAAAGTCTAGCTGAACATGGAGAGGGCCCACCAAGGAGACAGTTCTGCTGACCTCAGGGCTTACTAGAGGTAGCTTCAGAGGAGGTAGGAGGGACCTTGTCACATATCTTGCCATGGCTGCCTCAGTAAGGATTTTCATGAGAATACCTAGGACTCCAGAGGCAGGAGTGAAAATAGAAAGTGGGCCAACCCCTTCCAACTAGGAAGGAGTTCCTCTTATATGAGTCACTCAGCAACCTGACAGCCAACCTGGTCTCCTCTACCTTCTTTAAGAAGGATTCCACCTTGGGAATGAATATGGCAGAAACTTCAAAACAGATGGTCTGCCACGTTCTGTCACAGCTTCTACGACAGGCTAGTGCACCTCAACCAATCATGTCTCCTTCGGAACATGTCAGTAGCTATGCCTTTAGTGACAGTGTTGCTGGCTTCCTCAGACATTTTTAGCTGCTGCCTAGAGACATCACTAGCATAATAAACAGTATGTAGAAAGTTCTCTTTGGTATTGTCTGGTAGCTGGTCCAAATGAGGCAAAAGGGACAATCACCCAGTTAAAAAAAACTTTAAATACTGGTTAAGCATCAAATGTGCAGGAACCATCTCTAGACCTGAAAACCAACATTGCTGACAGGTGCATCTTATGGGAGGAAATCCACAACTCTGCTTAGGCCAAGACAGCAGATAATCAAATATATACCACATACTGCACAGGTGTCGTGGAGAGGGATTTAGCACAACATCTGGAAGAAAACTTCACCCATTTGACTCAACAGGTTCTGCGGATGGCCTGTTTCTTTGAGGCTATAAGGATTCCTAACACATCTGCAGAAAGCTGTATGTTTACAAACTCTAAAACCTCAATATCAGTGCAAGGCATCATGGGTATGCAAATCCTTCCACAAGGCAGGTTGACAAGGCTTTGCCATAACAGATATCCTCATTTAAACAGGCTTCTACATCTGATCCAGTATAGACTAGGAATAACAAACTACAGATATGTCCTTCATCCTGTTGGAACTCAGGGTAGTGCAATCATCTTAGCCAAGTAAAGTCAGACCCAAGGACATCAGGTGTTTAAGTACACTCTGAGGCAGAATACCAAAGAGACAAACCGTCCCTTTGGTATACTACCTCCAAGTGTGCTAAATGCCCGCTCCTCAGAAATCTGCAATGATTCAAGCGCTACTGAGACAGTGACAGAAGGTCCAACTTAAGAGACAAAAAGATCAAAATCTATACAGAGAGACTCAACAGATACTGGTACTATATCTGCCAGGTTCAATCCAGGGCAACATGGATCATCCCAGCCTTGTAAGGCTTCAATTACTGGATCACTATCTGGAAGAGCAAGAAGAAGGAAAAGGCACACAAAATCTTTTTCTCCGGTAGAAGCCCAACACTTCTTTTTTTTTTTTTTCCTTTTTCCATATTGTGTTTATACTCCTGTCCTCTGGTGCCCCCTTCAGACCACCCCCCCCAGCCCCAACATCTCAGAATTACTGGGGCTTATCTTTCTGCCCAGCCAAGGAGTGGAGCCCGCGGAAAGTCGGGCTTCATCCTGCAGCTGGAAGGTCCGTTTTCCTCCACTTTTCTCCCTGATCCCCATTGTTGGGGCGCACATACCAGACATGCGTGCGTAGAGGCACTTGCCCATCCGCGGAAGTCCCACAGCTCCCTCACTTCTGTCTGCCCTGCAGACCCGCACTTCCTCCAGGCCTCATTGGGGGCAGTCATTCGGCGGAAGAGCAACCCCTCTCCTCCCGGAAGAGTAGAGCTGTCCTCCGGACGCTCAATCCTCTCCTTCTCCCACCAACCCCCAATTGCCTGGGCTCATTCCTGAACCAGGTCGCCGGCATAGAGCAAGGTGTGGCGTCCAGCGTCTCAACCCTCAGCACCACCGAGCTGGCCCGAAGTCCAACACTTCCTATGGAACTGTGTCCACTCTTGGAGGACATGAACAGCACAGTCATTTGTGAGTTTCCTTCGAGGCAAAAAGGTCAATCAACAGATTCCCAATTTGGAGAATATCTCATGTAGAATTTTGTTGTACAGGGACCACGTATGGATAAGCGAGTCCCCGCAGTTGAGCCTGTCCATTAGATAGTTCTCTGCTCCTGCAGACAAGTACTGTCAGTGCATAAGGAGAAAAATCTCTCACACTTGGAGATCCTCTCTGCAGAACTTGGGATCCTCCTTGCTTGTTTAAGTAAAACACTGCAGTGACATTGTCTGCGTTTTCCTGTATGATGCGTTTCCCTGACAAGAAAGGCAAAGATCAAAATGGCTTGTTTTATATGGCCCTGTATTCCAGTACAAACGTGCAGTTCTGTTTTCTAAAGTCAGCAATGGCCACGTACCATCTCCGACCCCAGGTGTGCTGCCAACCTGACAGGTAGGCATCTGCTGACAGGGGAAAGGACAAAGGGGGGACACAAATGAAATCCCCTTTCTGGGATTCGGCATCTCTTTTCACCAGAGGTGGATGTGTGTCTAGGTCCCCAATAGGGCTGTGCAAAGTTAAACTTTCACCAGCTGAATTTTGGCAAAAGTCAGACTTTAGCTTTTGTGAAATTTCGGGAACTGATTTTGGCTACTTTTGCAGAAATTTCAACTTAGAACAGTGAAATAAATGTATGCATCACAGATTATTGCTTTAAACTGAAAGAAATGCTGCAGAACTTATCACTTAAATCAATCTTTATTTTTAACAGGTACTATTCCTAGGATCATAGCGCCTTCACAATAAATACATAAAAACATAGTTAAAACATCAGTAAAACGACTATCAACAGTTCAGTGTAAATAATTTAAATACCATCAGCAAAGGCCAACTTAAATAGATATGTTTTCAGGGCGGCCTTGAAACTCTCCACTGTCAGGCACTCTCGAATCTGATGGGGTAGAGAGTTCCACAAGGAAGGTGCCGCAAACATAAACACCCGCAACCCAGATGACTTCAACCGAACCCTGGGAACCTCTAGCATCCCCTCGTCAGCCATGCGGAGTGGTCAGAGGGGGTGGTAAGGATGCAGAAGCTCTTGTAGATAGCTTGGACCCTGTCCATGTAGGACCTTGTAGGTCAGCAGGCCGACCTTAAAGGTGATCCGCCACTGAACTAGCAGCCAGTGCAGCTCGCGCAGCACAGGTGTGATGTGACTAGATTGAGATAGCCCAGACAACAAACTGGCAGCAGTGTTCTGCACTAGCTGCAGGTGGCAGATATCAACCCCGGCAATCCTAGGTACATGGTGTTAACAGTAGTCAAGGCGTGAAGTCACAAAGGCATGGATCAGTGTAGGAAGGTCACCAGATGGAACAAGGCGCTTAATCCGGGCAATATTCCTAAAATGATAAAAGGAAGATTTGACGACGGCCAACACCTGCACCCGAAGTGTAAGCTCGTCATCAAATATTATCCCAGATTCCGTGCCCATTCAGAGGTCAGCAGCTGGCTAACCCAGAGCCAAAGCCCGGAAGGACCACCAGCCGGCCTCTCAGTCCTGCGACCCGGATCCACCACCAACACCTCGGTCTTGTTGGGATTTAACTTCAGCCAGCTGGCATTCATCCACTCTCGTATCTCGACGAGGCAGTTGCTGAACACCAAGACCACACTATCCTGATCGGTCTCAAAGGACAGGTATAGCTGGGTATCATCTGCATAACAGTGAAACCCCAGCCCATACCACCGTACAATGTCCCCTAGTGGCAGCATGGACACCACAAACAACATGGGGGACAGCACAGAGCCCTGTGGCACCCAACATGGCAGAGGGAATGGGTCAGAGGAATAAATCCTTGACACCACCCTCTGAGATGTGCCTGTGAGGAATGAGTGGAACCACCTGAGGACTATCCCAGACAGGCCACAGATGAACCACAGATGCTTGTGCAACACCCCATAGTCCACGGTGTCGAAAGCCGCCAAGAGATCAAGAAGAACCAAGGTGGTGTGGCGCTTCTGATCTCTAGCCACCAAGAGGTCATTGAGGACCCGAACAAGGGCAGTCTCAGTGCTGTGCCTCTTCTGACATCTGGACTGGAGAGGGTCATAGATGTCGTGGATGGTGAGGTGATTCTCCAGTTGCAAAGCAACCACCTTCTTAATAACCTTCCCCACAAAGGGGAGGATAGAGACTGGTCTGTAGTTAGCAGGAGAGTCCGGGTCGAAAGAAATTTTCTTCAGGAGGGGTGTCACCACCACCTCTTTCAGGGAGTCCAGAAACTCACCAGATTCTAATGAACTTCAGATGATCTCCGCTAGGACTGGGCAAATGACATCAATGCACCCTAATAAGAGGCATGTTGGGCCCGGATTCAGACTACAGCAGGTCAGCTGCATACTCTGGACAATCTGGATGACTGCCACGATCCCCAGCCGATCGAAGTATGACCAACTCCACCGAGGTGTAGCAAACCTCCCACCGACCACCACTCCCCCCTACAGAGCTAGCCGACTGGATCTCGGACCTGATGCCAGCAACCTTATCAGCAAAGAAACGAGCAAACTCATCACACTTCTCTTGTAACAATGTTCTTCGAACCTGCAGACAGGCTGGACTGCACAATCTGTCCACTGTTCGAAAGAGCTGAGCTGGTTAATTCACTGTCAGTGGTCAGTTCTGCGGAATTTTTTCCTGCAGGTTAATACATTAACTCACAATTCATGCATTCATTCTGAAGTTCAGTGAGTCACTGAACTGCATAATGAATGTATGAATTATGGATTAATGAATTATACTGCCAAAAGAAATTTTGCAGAACTGATCACTAAACTGTGTAATGATTCCATGTATTGCAGAATGATCTATTCAACTGCAGAACAAAATTCCTCAGAACTGTCATTCTACAGTTCATGTGTATTATTCCGCAGTTCAGCCAAAGAAATTCTGCAGAACAGTGTGAAAATTCACCAAACACATTCAGAAGATTCCAATCTCGCCAAAAGCGGAAGTTCAGAAACGTTTGCAAAATTCAGCGAAAGTTCCACAAAAATGGAATTTGCAACTTCCGGCCAGCTCTAGTCCCCAGCAGTGGAACTCTGTGGGGCAGTGGGGAATCTACTTTGGGATCACCTCTTTTTGACATACCAATGAACCTATGTTATATGAAATATGGCCAGGCACCAGTGGGGTAAGCTGGTGCCATGAGGCCCAGAATCCTGAGAAAATCGTTGGACAGACAGGCTTGTTCTTCTAAATATATTTTGCATATTAAACCATGTCCTGTGCTCTCAGTGGAGGCAAAAGGGTCCTGATTTACTGATGCCAGGGCAGTTTTGCTTCTACTGAGAGCACAGTTTGAGCAGATCACGCTGGTTCTCTGTGCTCTGTACTGGTTGCCAGTGCGCTGGCGCATCAATCTCAAGGTGTACTTGTTAATTTACACAGCCTTGCACAGCCTGAGTCTGGGCTACCTGAAAGACCTCCTGATACCAAGTGCTCCTGGCCACTCCCTCCAGTCGGTGGAGACAGACCTCTTGTCCGTTCCGAGATTTTGCATAAAGTCCTCAGGAGACAGGGTGGCCGGAGTGGTTGCGCTGATTCTTTGGAACGTCCTTCCTCTGGAGTTGAGAAGTGCCCCTTCACTGGCCGTGTTTAAGTCAAGTTTGAAAACCCATTTGTTTACAGAGAGCTTCAAGTCTGCTGCTGTGGTGTAACCTCTCTTCTGCTGTTTAATATTTTATGTTATTTATACTGTTTTTATCTCAGATGCTTTTATTAACCTACTGTGCATAATGTGAGGTGCTCAGAGCCCCACGGACTGGTTTCCATATAAATAAAATTGCTTTGCCATGAAGCTAGTTCTGTACAGATGAATATGATGTTCTGAGTTGGGTAAAACAGGACTTTTCTAGATTCTGGAGGAATTCAAGGCTGATGATAGTGTACTATGCAAGATCCAGAAACTGAGTTGCCTCCGCATAGGATCTGGCTCTTATAAGTTAATCATCAAAAAATGGGTCTTGCTTGTCTATGCATGTGTGCAGCCACTAGTGGCAGACACTTTATAAACAGACAAAGGGCTGATGGTAGACAAAAGGGAAGAACTTTTTACTGATATACCTCACTTCTCATATTGCAAGAAATGGAGGTATGCCTAATGTGATTAAGTGAAATCGGACAACTTTTCCTGAGGTCCCAATGCAGGGATGATGGCTTGGGAGAGCTACCATTCTGAATCTCTGGTATTTATGTATTTGTTCAGGGACCAGCTCCAGTATAGCTCTCCAGTATCCAAATGTTTTTGTAAACAGAGAATACTTGGGAGGAAAAAAGAACAGAGGGACAGGAGCTGGTGTACATCCTCTTGCAATACTGCCAATTCCACGGGGGCTAGGGGGCTGTACTGTACTCATGGAGTAAAATGAGGAGAGGGGAAAACTCTAGGTTTATCCACTTCTCTGCAACCTTCAGTACCCATCTATCCATGATGACAGGCTCCCACTGGTGGATTAGGTGGGATGAACAACCCCCCCACACACAATGGAAGCTAACTTATTATAGGATGCAAGAAATGCTTGAAGAAATCATCATGGGCTCTACCTGGTCAGCTGACCTAAGCCTGTGGGTGTGTTGGAGTGGTACATGACTTACAGTTGCTTCTCTAGAAAGGCCTATGTGTGACCTGAAAGGACTGCTGGCCTCTGAAATGGGGAGTTCCCTATACCAAAGCCTTGGGTGGGTTTCTTAAGAGGCTCAGTGAAGCTCAGGGATTTTAATGTCCTTTATGCCTTGTAATCCTTTATCATGAAAGTCTCTTGTCAGAGAAGCAAACAAAACCTCCCAACAGAAAGGCAGATTTCAGGCCCCATACCAGAGGTCCAGCAAAAACTAGGTGTAACATAACCAGGTATGCCTACAGAAACAGCTGTCCAAGGCTATATCACTAGCTCAGTGTCGTCAGCATCTACTGCCACTTGGAGTAGTTGTCTAGCTGCACTGGCAAAGGAGGATGTCTGCCTCCACAGGGCCTTCTGGAAGCCGGAAGCCTGTCTGATGGCCAATATAGCCAAGGAAACATTTCTTCCTCAAGGAATTCAGCTCCCTAGATTCTTTAAAAGGGAGGGGTAAGGGCCAAGGATTACCGGTGAGATATATCTGCAGCGGTTGCGTGACTAATGCCTCCACAGAACGGTGAGAGAACAAGAACTTGTTCTCCTGGGCTGGGACCCGGCACCTTCAATTGGACTTTTTGCCCACAGTCAAAGAGGAAACCAGGTCCAAAGAAAGACATTTTGCCAGGATCAAAAACACCTGATTAACTGGTAGAGGCATGTCAACTGTGCTAGTCTTAACAAGGTCTTGGAGAAGGCAAATTAATCTTTTACTTCAGAAGAAGCCAACATCTCCAAGCTCTGGACTATGTCCCTCATAAAAGAGAGGAAACTGTAAGAATCCTCCAGAGAATTTCTGCAGTTGTTCCCAACATCATCAGGGCTGGAGATGTCAGGTGATCCATCTATACCTTTGTCATCAAACACCGACTCCTCTACCTCCACATCAGTAGGAGGAGGTGGACTACGGTGTGTCCCTGGAATAAGCAGATGCACTAAGGAAGTCACATGTGGTGCCAATACCAGGGCAACAGCAATACTTGCCACAGTACTGAATGAAGAATGCAAGAGCCCAGAGATGGAATGGTCAGAAAACATTAGACCTTAGAAAAGCCTTTTTTTTGCTATGTTAAAAGCATAGCAATGAAAGAAGAGGGGGACTACAAAGGTTAGACAATCCAGGCTCAGTCATGTTAGCAGGAGCACAATTCATATGTTGGTGTTACCAGTGTGTGAACATGGAGTAAAGAGGCCCAGGGAAATTGGTGGGGGACTCATTCATAGACCTCTTGGCTTGGAGGCTGTGTCTGCAACAGGGTTTCCCATGAAAAGGGAGGATGAGAGGGGCCTGGGGGGAGGTGGTCCCCTAACTCTAGAGGTCATTTACAGCTAAACACCTTCTTGGTACTGAGCCCCACCGGGCAACTCTTCCTGGGGACACTTTTTTTTTTAATTTTTATTTATTCTTTTTCCTGGCAGGTCCTCTGTCAGCGTTCTGCAATGGTCACGGCCCCCGGGCTTCCACCAACCGTCTTCTGCCAGCTTGTCTCCCAGTTACCCCTGGCTTGCCCAACCCAGAGGGCGGGGCCTCAACACTGGTTCCCCAATTCCCGTGCCGCGGAACCAGTATCTAGTTGGGAGTACTGTCAAGCGACGGTATTAATTGAAGCCCGGGAGGGCTTTCATTTAGACGGAGGACCCACCCTCCCTTTTCAGTTTTTCCTCCTGGAGGCAGGGACATGCAATGATGTCCAGCGTCCGCCACGCCTCCAGTACATGCGCACGCCAGTGGCTGCGTGACTCCTGGCCTCCACCAGGGGTCCATCTAGTGCCAGTCACTTTCCCCACCCTCCCCGAGAAGGAGAACAGTCCGTGGGATGCTCTATCCTTCTCCCCCCCGTCCAGCCCTCCAGCGACCCGGGTCAATTCCCAAACCCAGGTCCCAGCGTCGCAAGTGGAAATCCAACCACTGAGCCGACAGGCCAGCTCCTTCCTGGGGACACTTATCCAAATGACACTTCAGTACTGTGGTGCCTGTTCACATAACATTGGTCAGTACCACAACTCTCCCAATTGCAGGAGGCATGGCCAGCAGCAAGGCTGATAATAGTATTTCAACAGAACTCCACAGGCTGCAATGATTTTTTGATAAAAACAGAGATTTAATGTCTGAAAAACAAATTTAAACTTACATACCTTGAGAGAGTAGATAGTCTGGAGTGTGTAGATCTAATTTCACAGGGATCAGTGAAACAGAAGCAGACACATGGTCCACAGAAACAAGCATGGAGCAAGTGGAAAGGGAGCCCGACCTAAAGAGCGGCATCAGGGGAGCAGCAAAGACCCACTGGTCAGGGCAAGCGAGACAGACTCCAATCAGTCATCCAGTACGGCACTGCTTAAGGTGATCCAAAGCCTGGAGCGGAAGATGGAGGACTTTTTCCTATGGATGAAAGAAATGGACACAAAGGTGGGAATGCTGGCTGAGGACACAAGAGGGACAACTACCACAGTAGACAAAACCCTTGTGGTGTCCACTAGACTAACAAAAGAAAATGGCCTGCTCAGAAGACAGCGCGAGCTATACACATTTGGGTTCTTGGCCTTCCAGAGGGGATGAAAGGGGACTAAAAGATCTGCTGCATGCAGAGGAGGACACTGAAGTGCTTTTATTTGGGCTTTATTTATTTATGCTCCTCCCATCCCCAGGACCGGCCACTCCTTTGGGCCGCCTAGGACCCCCCAACAGCCTTCCCGTTGCCATCACACCAGTCCAGATACGCAACACCCATGGTTTGTTCCGACATATTCCTCCCTTCGCTGGGGACTTCACTGGGCACAGAATACCGAGGAGGAGAAGAAGTGCTTGCCCTTGGCACGAGAATTCACCAAGGTTCACGGAGGACCAGCTCAGGTACCCGGCTTCAGTGGTGAACAGGGGGCTGGCATCTGGCCAGTCGAGAGGCATTTTCCCATTCGCACCCTGCCCACCCCTTCCCACATGGGCCACATGCTTATGGTGTACTGGGTGAACGCATATGCAGCGCGTGGTCACCCACACCGCAAAGTGTGCTGCTGCAATCAGCCCTCAGGAGCCACTCAAGAGTAACACTGGCTCTGACATACCCCCCCCCCCCCGGGAGGAGGAGAACATCCCTCAGATGCTCCAAATCCTCCCCGCCGGCCTCTGCTCCTGTCGTCCGGGGCTCGGGCACAAACACAAGTCACCAGCATGCTAGGCGATCCCCTGTCACCCGGCATCATGGAGCCAGCAAGGACATTGAAGTTCTTAAGGCAGACAGAATCTCACTATCTGGAGGGAGAGGTCCAGCAGCAAAGTACAGTTACATAAGAACTTCCTGTAACACTCCTGCAGCATGCCACACCTATGGAACTATACCCACCAAGCACTAGGACCACACGGAAACTTTTCTAGCTAGCAGTCTACCAGGGGGACTGCCCATTCCGATGTCATACGTCGATGTCGGTCTATCCTATAAGACTGGGTGGCCCCCGTGCCCTCCTCAGTTCTCCCGCCGGAGCCCATAAGGCACCTAGTCCCAGCTAAGGGAACCGAGAAGAAACCAGAGGTTCCTGCTAAAGGAAAAACAACAGAAAAAGCAGTACAGACACAGGAAGACCTCCCAGGTCTGGGGGAAGGAGGGAGGGACGACATGGTCTGCCGCAGGAGATCCCCTCGCAGATCTACTGTTATGGTAAGTTCTTATGTAACTGTACTATCTGACTTTGGGGGTATCTCTTGCAGCAGGCCACACCTATGGAAGGAGTCCCAAGCAGTTCTGACATCAAGAAATGCAGTCTGGGTGGTAGGAAACCAAGAGCCTTAGAGAGTAGACCTGTAGAGCAGCAAGACCGAAATAGGCCCTGTGCCTAGAAGCAACGTCCAGACTGCAGTGCTTGGTAAAGGTGTGGACAGTACACCAAGTGGCAGCATCACAAATCTCTGCAGCTGATACATTCCTGAAAAAGGCAGCAGAAGCGGTAATGCCTCTGGTGCAATAGCCACAAACAACGACAGGATGGTCCTTACCATATTTCCTGTAGCAACCGGTGATACAGCTGGCCAACTACTTGGACAAGCACTGTTTTGAAACAGAGATGCCCACTTTCCCGGGGTAAAAGAAACAAACAAGTGTTTGAACTTTCTACAATCCGTCGTGCGATGGGTATAGTAATGCAGAATTCTATGCACATCTAAAGTATGGAGCAATGCTTCCTCTGGATTGGCATGTTCTGGGTAATAAACAGGAAGGTGGATGGACTGATTTAAAGTAAACTCATACACCACCTAGGCAGAAACTTAGTATTAGTACACAATGACACCCAGTCTTTGTGGAAAATCAAATAAGGCTTCTCGCACATGAGCACCTGTAGCTCTGAAATTCTTCAAGCAGAAGTAATAGCAACTAAAAATAATGCTTTCCACAACAGAAAGTGTAGCTTGCATGTCACAGCTGGCTCAAAAGGAGCTAAATTAAGTTTTTCCAACACAAAATTCAAGTCCCAAGGTGTAACTGGATTGCGGATAGGAGGCTTCAAGTGAAGAATGTCTCCCAGAAATGTACGAGACACCTCCAGTCATGCCACCATCCAGCCATCAACAAGCACATGACATGGAAGGCAGAGATGGCACACATGTGCACCTTAAGGGAGAGGTACTTCAGGCCGGAGTCTGAAAGCGACAGCAGGTACTCCAGAATCTGATTCACTGGACAAGTGAAAGGATCCAGCTGATGAGAGGCAGCCTACTACACAAAGTGTTTCCACTTCACAGAATACATGGCCCTAGTGGAAGGCTTCCTAGCCACAACCAAGACATCGGCTACCTTGGGTGTCACCCCAAACCAAGCCATGGCTATGTCCTCAGAAGCCAAGCGTGAAGATGCAGGGATTTGAGGTCTGGATGGACCAGGGGTGCCCTGGTTCTGGGAGAGCAAGCTGGTGCACAGAGGAAGAGGTACTATTTATTTATTTGCAAAGGTTTCACCAGGAAAGACAACATGAGCTGAGAATAGCTTGTTTCCAGACGCGTCCTGAGGAGAGGGGTTACATAATGGTGTGGGGGATTGCGCAAAAACATAATAAAATACAATACATACAGTGCAATTCAATTACATAAAGAGAGGCACTGGAGGTTCCACTGTCAGCTGTTGCAGTAAAGGGAACCAGATTTGACGAGGCTGGTAAAGGGGTTATGAGGATCATCATGACTCATTCCATCAGGAGCTTCATCAGAACCCTCTGAAGCAGGGGGAAGGGAGGAAATGCATACAGAAAACTCCCTTTCCAAGAAAAGGAAAACACATCTCACCAGAAAACTCCAGGCCCTGAATCGAATGAGCAAAAATGTGGCAGTTTTGCACTGAGTGGGGGTGCAAGAAAGTCCAACTCTGGACAACCCCACCTGTCGAACAGGTCTTCTACTACTCAGGTCAGCAGCTTCTACCGACTGACTTAAGGTGTCCGCCAGCACACTTTGCACACCTGGAACATGGACGGGTGACAGTTCGAGATCGTGATCCACAGCCCAATACTAGAATCTCCCTGCTTCCCAGCAGAGGGGGTACGAGTGAGTGCCCCCATTTGTTGATACAGTGGACTACACTGATGTCTGTCTGTCTGCACTAGCATAAGACCTGGGGATAGCTGAGTCTGGAAGGCCTGCATGGTACAGAGAATGGCCCACATCTCCAGAACACTGACACGGAGACAGGATTCTAGTGGGGACCAAGTCCCTTGCATTTGATGGGACCCTAGGTGTGCCTATCCCCAATCCAACCCAACAGCATCGACTGTCAGGATTTGCTGAGGGGAAGGAATGAGGAAAGGAACTCCTCTTAACAAGCTGCTGGGTTCCATCCACCAAAAAAGAACTCTTCACCAGAGAGGAGACCAGGACCAGCTGTTCCAGGTCGTCAGTACTCTGGTCCCACTGGACCCTCCGTGCCCACTGAGGAATCCTCATGTGCAGTCTGGCTAAGGGCATTGTGACTATGGCCACAGCCATCAGACCCAATAACTGGAGGAAGGTTCTGGCTGAGATGTAGCGGCTGCTGTAGAGCAGTCGGGCTTGGGTTATCAGGTGATCTGCCCAGTCCTGGGGCAGGAAGGCCATGCTTTGATAAATATCCAGGACTGCCCCTTTGTATTGTACGCGTGGACAGGGGGTCAGAACTGACTTGCACAGGTTGACCATGATGCCCAGATCCTGGAATAGGTGGTGGTATATTCCAGAGTCTGTAATAGCCGCGCCCTGGACTGGGCTTTGAGAAGCCAGTCGTCCAGGTATGGAAAGATATAAAGTCCCTCCCACCTGAGGGCAGCTGCCACCATTGCCAGACATTTGGTAAACACCTGAGGGTCAAAGACAAGCCAAAGAGCAAGGCCTGAAACTGGAATTATACCTCCTGGAAATGAAACCTTAAGTACTGTCTGTGGGAGGCATGTACCTGGATGTGCAGGTAGGCATCCTTCATATCAAGGGAGCAAATCCAATCTCCCTGGTGCAGAAGGGGCAGCAGACCCTGAAGTGTCACCATCCGGAATTTTTTGTACTGGATGAACAGATTTAACTCTCGGAGGTCCAGAATGGGCCTGAGATCTCCTGTGCATTTGGGCACCAGAAGAAATGAGAATAGAGCCCTCTGCCCTGTTGAATCTCTGGGACGGGTTCTGTGGCCCTTTTTTGCAACAAGGAGTGAATTTCCTCCCAGAGCACTGGGATGTGATCTGAAGGGTAAAAGGACAGAACTGGGATTTTTCTAGAGGCTACTCCAGAAGTTCCAGAGTACAGCCGCTTTCTATGATCTGCAGTATCCAGGCATCTCTGGTGATCTCCCGCCACGTGTCCAAGTGTAGGGAGAAGCGACCCCCTACCACTACCTCCTGCCTTAAGGGGGGGGTGTCAAGCAAAGAGTTAGGTTGAACTGGCCGGAGTGGCCAGGGCTGCCCCTCCTCCTATGTGTGATTTTCCTGTGGTGGAGGAGGGGGTGGGCAGGGGCTGCCCGTCACTTAGCCTAGGTCTTACTAGAGGGCTTGGGTCTATGGACGACGGAAGGGCACTCACTGACCACACTTTGGCTGGTTAGTGTGGTACATGGACTGGACCGACAAAAGGTGTGGCCAAAGGCTTGCATTGAGACAGGATGTCCAGCACATTTGAGCAAAAAGCTTGTAGCCCCTAAAAGGGACATTCAGGATGGACAACTAAACATCCTGAGCAAAGTCAGACACCCTCAACCAAGGGTGTCTATGAACGCAAATACCCGTCATGGCAGCCCTCACCAAAGCATCTACGGTGTTGTAGGAAACACCAAGGAGGTAAGTGCCAACGTCGGACCTGGCTTTCAGAGACTGCAGAAAGTGCTTTTAGTGGATCCTCTGGGAATGCCCAGGCAGATTCAAGGTCTTGGTCCCAGAGCTGGTTTTGGTACTGGCCCATATGGGTAATGTAATTTAACACCCTAATGGTCAGTGTGGCAGAGGCAAAGGTTCTCTTGCCAATGTGATCCAGCCTCCGTGACTCCTTTTCTGGGAGCAAGGAGCTGAGGTGTTCTGGCCTCTTGGTGAGGTCGTGGGCAGCATTGATGACCACCAAATCTGCTTGAGCCTGACAGGTGAAGGAAGGCATTATTCAGTGAAATGGCGGTCAGCTGAATCTGGCAGATCTCCATGAAGTCCGACTTCTGATGGCTGACAGTGGGTAAAGAACTGAGAGGGCGTGGGGGCCGACTACTCTTATAGGACTGGCTGATGTCTGCTTATGACATTGGAATGGTCGGCCCCCTGGTAGACTACTAGCTGTAAAAGTTTCCTTGTGGCCCTAGTGCCTGGCAGCTATAGTTCCACAGGTGTGGCCTGCTGCAAGTGATACCCCCGACGTCAGATCAGGTAAACCCAACCCTCAAATTTACTGGTAATGCTACAAACACTCCTTGAAAAGTATAACCTGCCACTGAGTGCCAAAAATATGAGCCTCTTAACAAGGAATGAGACATGTATCCATTTGTTTCCAGACCCAAGCTTCACCACAAGAATGTGGAGAAAGACCTCTGATGGCATCTGAGTTCTTCTCCGCACCATAGGGGTGCACCATGTGCTTTTGATGCCTACAAGCTTGAAGATCCACTTGGCGGGGGGGGGTTCTTCAAGTTTTCTAATGCCGTGGAAGTCTCAAAGCTACAGTACTTGAGAAAAATAGACTGGCAATTTAATACCCATGGCGAAGAAACAGAATCCAAAGCTGAGGAAGACGTCTGAAGGTAAAATGACTGTTTCAAGACTGTTAGGAAGGGATGGGAGCTGGTTTTTAATTTTTTTGTAAATATAATGTTTATTAACTGTTCCAGACACAGCATGGTGCAACATTCTGAATAACATCATTATACAAGTACAACACTGAGGACCGGTTACAGAGATATGCAGTGACCAATTTATGACAGCATTTTTATATGTCAGTCTCTTCCCTTGCGGTACAGACCAGAGAGAGAGTACGTTGAGTACTGGAAAAACAAGGAATCTTTCAGGCTGTCAATTAGTCTTTAATATTCACTCTTCCCTTAATGTGATAACCAGTCCTAGGTATGGCCCGAGTCTAAGGGGTGGGGGAGTGCATCCATGGGGCAAGAGGGGGCAGGCCAAATATAAGAGATGGTAGATAATACAATGAGGGTTTCCCACTAAACTATTATCCATTGATCTAATCTCATAGGATTAGAGTAGGGTCTCTGATTATGGCGTCAACTAGCCACTTTTGCCACTGATTAGAGCACAGTTCAGTGCGGTCATTGAGGGAGAATGTGAGTCTCTCCATTTGGTATGTTCTGTGAACTAATGAAAGGGGAGAGGGGAGTTGGAGTCAGCCATAATTTAGTAATTACTTTTTTGGCCATTCTAATTAGAATTCCCAGAAGATAGCCAGAAGTAGGGTCTCTACGCCCCTAGGGTATTGCAGTAAGGTACACAATTGCAGAGTAAGTGGAACAGAGGGATCAAATATTTTCCTAAGTTCAATTTGGATAGTGTTAAGATAAGGGTGGATCATTGGGCAGTCCCACATGACATGATCATAGTGTGTTGTACGTTGTTCACCGAAGTTCCTCCAACGGGAGAGGGCAGATGCAGGGAGACAGTGTGCAGTAATCACTGGGGTACAGACAAATCAAGTGAGTTGCTTCCATGTGTACTCTGTTACAACCTCACATGATCTCACAGGTATATCGAGGTACTGGATGCCACACCTCGCGCTATGACAGTGACCCGGGTTCGGAAACGACCTTGGGTTGTCAGGGTGCCGGCATGGGGGGTGGGAGGAGTGGGATTGAGCATGTCATCAGGCTGCTGTCTCCCCTCCCGGGGGTGGTGGGTTGTCAACCCTCCCATAGTCCCGTTCCCACTAGGTGGAGGTCCGGTGGGGTAACACAGGTGGGTAGGGCAGCAGTACGGGTGGTCATCAATGCTGCCCACGACCGCACCAAGAGGCCAGAACACCTCAGCTCCTTGTCCCCAGGGACTGCATCAGAAGACATATGAGGACAGATTAACAGAGCTCTATATGTATACCCTTGAGCAAAGGAGGGAGAGAGGTGAAATATAAGAAAAATAGCAGGACAAGAGGATACAGCATGAGACTAGAGGGAGGCCGATTAAGGGGGAATGTGAAGAATTTTTTTCACAGAAAGGGTGGTGGGTGCATGAAATAGCCTACCTCAGGAAGTGGTGGCTATGAATACAGTGCAGGGCTTCAGACAGGCATGGGATAGGCATAAGGGAGCAATACAGATGAGTATGAATAGATAGGCCACTGACAGAGCAAAGGCCGATATCACATTTATAAGGCAGAAAAAGAAATGGGCAGACTGGATGGGCCTTGCGGTCCTTATCTGCCATCAACTTCTATGTTTCTATGCTTCCTCCATTGGTGTGAACTTGTTACCTTTGAAGAGAACCGACATGCTCAGGTCCATGTCTCTATCTTTTTTTTTTCCCCATATAGATTTTTCTGGGTTTTCTTCCCATTCCCCCCAGAGCCTCAGCACACGGCCGTACGTGTGCATGGAGGAGCGCACGTACACCGGAAGCCAGCTCAGCATCTTCCGCCTCTCGTACTGCCACCCTACCCGTCTATGTTACCCCACCGGACCTCCACCCAGTGGGAACGGGACTATGGGAGGGTTGACAACCCACCCCCACCACCCCCAGGAGGGGAGACAGCAGCCTGATGACATGCTCAATCCCACTCCTCCCACCCCCCTCCATGCCGGCACCCTGACAACCCGAGGTAATTTCTGAACCCGGGTCGCCAGCGTAGTGCGAGGTGTGGCATCCAGTGCCTCAACCCTCAGAGCCACCAGGCCAGCCCATGTCTCTGTATCTATGGGAAAATTCATCTTGGTTTCTCACTTCTCGGCAGCATCCATATAGGATATTCCAACAGTATTCTGTAGTACTTGATATACCTGTGAGATCATGTGAGGTTGTAATACAGTCTGAAAGAAGGCGCTACAACAGGAGATAATGTGAGGATAGCTAGTTGGTTACGGGCTCCTAGAGGTACAGATGTAATATATTTTGTATTTATTTATTATACATATCGGAATTACAACCCTTTGGGTCAAGGACTCGTTTCCAAAGGCTCCACGTCAGTTCCTGTGGATTCAACACATAGACAGCAACACAAATGCAATATGATAGACAGGAGGTTACAGAAGATTTTTGTTACATACCAAACAGGGAATAACAAACAGTATTCATACATTTGCAGGTGTCAGAACAAAGAACATAGAATCCTGAGCCATCCAGTGCCCAGATAAGAGTTACAGCATACAACGGCAGTACAGAGGTCTATACAGTGCGAAAGCTAGACTCCAAGGACAAATACAGTAAATTCAGAATTGCAGCCTGAGATAAGGCAACTGTCATCAACAGTCTAGGAAAGGGGCCGGGGAAGGAGAGGGACACCTATGGGCTAGGATCCCACTTGTGGAGCGCATTCGCAGCTACAGGTGGAGAAAATGAGGCTCTTGAGAGCTGCCTTAAAAGGACCTATTTTAGTGAGTGAGGAGATTGAGGAGGGGAGGTCGTTGAGCCAGTGTGGTGCCCTGCAACAAAAGGATCTCTGGGAGAGTGATGTCTGCACCCTTCGAACTCAGAGCGGCCTTAGTGGAGGCACGGGTAGAGGCAGAGGGGGAAGCAGGGTGGAGGGAGGCGGACACCCCTGGGGGGGAAGAGACCTAGAAGTATTTTTTTAACCAGGAGGCAGGTTTGATACTGTAACCGCTCTTCTAGGTTGAGTATGTTGGCCAGCGAGTATAGAGGCATACATGAGTCCATTTGTCTGCACCAGTGAGGAGCCTAGGCCTTATTTAGGATAATTGGATTCTCCTGCGGGCGTATGGCGATCAGCAGCGTAGACAGGGAGGCCGTAGTCTACAAGAGACAGGACAGAGGAGAAGATGGCCAATCTGAGGGCATCCGGTGGGAGGCAGTCCTTATGACGGTAGAGAGAGCCTATGCGCATGTTAATTGCTGAGGTGAGCAGGTCGATATGCGAGTGAAAGGAGAGGGCAGAGTCGAAGGTAATGTCCAGGTATTTGTAGCTGCTAACTTCTTCTAGTGGGTGGAGTGAACTGGATAGTATATGGAGGGGTGAGTTTTTTGCCTTATTTTGATGATGGGCAAACAACATGGCTTTTGTTTTTTTAATGTTAATGACCAGCCTGCGGTCATTGAACCAGTTTCCAATTTGACTGAGAGAGTGCTGGAGGGAGGCCTGAAGAGAGGAGGGGTCAGGGTGGAAGGAGAGGAGAACCGCATCATCTGCATATAGCAGGACCTTGCTGGAGCAAGAGTTGGGTAGGGCATTTACATAGAGACTAAAAAGAAGAGGGCCCAGGATGGAGCCCTGTGGGACCCTGGAGCGGACGGGGCCGGTGCTGGACAGGGTGTTTATTTTGACACACTGGGACCTTGAAGAGAGATAGCTAGAGAATCAGTCCAGTGGGCCTTGGGAAAAGCCTAGTTGAAGAAGAGTATCCAGTAGGAGTGGGTGACAGACCGTATCAAAGGCCTTGGAGAGGTTGATGTAGACAGCCCCCTGCAAGGTGGCCTTTGTCAAGGGTTTCATGGAGAAAGTTAGAGAACTCCATGAGAGCAGTGGTCATACTATGACCTGGACGGAAGCCATGCTGCTCTCTGCATAGGAGATTGTGGGAGGCAAGATATTCAGATAATTGGTCTGCCGCTATTTTTTCCAGGGCTTTAGAGAGAGGAGAAAGAATAGAGATTGGCCGATAGTTTCCAGGAGAGGAGCTGTCATCACTTTTGAAGATGGGGGTGATCACAGCCTTTTTCCAAGCTAAAGGGAACTGGCCCAGGCAGAGGAAGCAGTTGAGTAAATCAGTCAGGGGGTTAAGTACTACGTCAAGGACCTGCCGTAGGATCCCAGTATCCTAACTTGGGAGATATCGGTAGAAATTTGTGCGATGTAGACGATATTTCATTTGTAAGTCAGCAAAGAAGAGTACTACTGATCAGCTGAAGAATTGGTATAGATACTTCAGTGAAGATCTCTCCCACAGACAGAACTATTGTTTTGCAGGGTTGGGGCAAACTGCTCCAGTTGTGGTATAGGGCATAACAGGTTAGGTGGAGTGCCCGTCAAGCAGAGTGCCATACCCTGACCTGGAATTTAAACCAGATATTACTAGGTATTGTGGCTTCCAGGGATGTAGTACAGTGACGCATTGTTTGTATAAACTACTATAAGGGAAAAAGAGACCTTTTGATATCCATCCAAGTACCGTGCTGTCCTTCAAGGTGTCTAAATAAAAGGAAATGAATATGTGCAGCCCAGTATAGAGTCCGAGTGAAGGGAGAGCTAGGCCACCCAATAACCTAACTAAACTAAGTTGCTGCAATTTAATTCTGGGTCTCTGACTGGCACAGATAAAGCGGGAAATTTCCCTGTGCCATTGCCTCCAAGTGTGAGCAGCAATTTCTATTGGTACGTTTTGGAATAAATATAAGGCATGTGGGAAAGTAACCATTCGGACCACCTCTACTCATCTGGACAGAGAGGGGGCAATGTTCCCCAGCTACTAAAGTCCTGTATCATGTTTTGGTAGAATGGACAGTAATTGTATTTAAAGGCTAGGGATAGATCGGGTGTTACAAAGACCCCCAAATATTGTAATTTCTGCATGTCCCAGTGGAAGGGATAATCACTTCTGAATGCTGGGCTTGGTGAGAAATGGAAGTGCAGTATTGCAGTCTTTGCAGCATTCAAACAGTACCCTGCAACCCTACTGAACCTACTGGGTAATGATGTCAAAGACTCCCAGGAGAGAAACCTCTGGGTAACAAAGGCACAGATAGCACATCATCTGCATATAATGCTATCTGGTGTTCTTCCCCTCCCAGGGTAATCCCACAAAGGGTCTCCAATTCCCTAATTGCTTGAGCCAGAGGTTCAATATAGGTTGCAAAAAGTAGGGGAAGACAAAGGGCAACCCTGCCAGGTATCCCGGCATAGCAAGAAGTTTGGAAAATTATGGACACGTAGGAGGGTAATGAAGGAAGAAGGAAAGCTGAATTGATCTATAACTGCATAAAGAAGAGGCCAAGACACCCAACTGAAAGCCTTTTCTGCTTCAAGGCTTAGTAGCGCAGATGGAATGGGGGATTGTTGCATCTCATGGACTCTGTGTAAAGTGCTGCAGATAATGTCTGTTGTAGTGCACATCTGGAAGAAGCCAGTTTAGTCGTGGTGGATCAAGGCAGGCATAAGTCCATCTATCCTATAGTACGTGCAAGTATGGACATGTATAATTTATAGTCCATATTTTATACCAAGACAGGGCGGTACAAGGGGCAATGGAGTGTATTTTTCCCTGGTTTGGGGATTACAGAAATCATGTGGGTGGGGCTGGTTCACCTAATGAGACTTCACTGAATACTGCCAGTAGAAGAAGTTGTAGATGTTCCCTGGTAAGCTTATTAAATTCGGCACCATATCCATCTGGGCCTGGGGTTTTCAAGGTTTTGGAACAGATGATCGCTAGATCAAACTCTAATAGGGAAACTGGCTGCATTAAGTTATTGTCCTTGGACTTCAGTTAAATGTGGTAGTCAGTTTAGACAGAGTTATCAATTTCTGTATGTAAAGGGATATGTTTGGGTGTATACAGTGTCTCATAATAGGCTTCAAAGGCTGGGGCTATCATGGTATTGTATTAGTCTGGCTCCTCTATTTGGGTGCAATATTGCTGTTATAGTCACTAAGCGACACTGTCAGCAAAGCCGACATGCCAGCAAGTGGAACGGCTGGGTGCCTATCTCATAAAATTGTTGGCTTAGGAAGGTAAAAGCTATATCTGTTTGTTCTAGGGCCAGTTTATCCAGGTCTGTTCTAACCTCGGCTAGCTGCGTGGTGACCCAATGGTCCCCCTGCTGATGAGCCAGCTGCAGGAAGTGCAGAGTGTCCTCCAGTAGTTGCTTGCATTCTTGACTTGTTTCTTAAGATGAGAGGTATACTATACAAGATGTCCTTTCAGGACAGTTTTGACAGCGGGATGGGAGCTGGCTGCACTGGTCATTTGCTAGTACACTGCAGCAAACATTCCTCCCATGTATCCAGGACTTGAACAATGTACTACGGCCTAGATATTCTGTCTGGTTTTGTAAATGGCATGTCACGAATCACTGACACTTAAAATGGCGCTCAGTGGTGCGTCTTGAACCTAGTTAGCCAACTTCCCCCACCCCTTCGCTGCTGAAGTGGAGAAACTGAACTTCTGACTATCATTTTTAGTATATACTCTTTCCAGTGTTGGTTAGTAAACTACTGCAAACAATACGTTTGCTATGCTTATTTCTCCCTTTATTTAGGTGGCAATATACTTAAGTGTCAGATGGTAGAGAGCATTTTTATCTCTTGATTAGACCTAGCCACACAGTCCTGAAGGACTGTGCCAGAACTGTAATGATTACTATATTGCTACTGTTTTACCATTACAAGTACTGTTTTGCTCAGTTCTAAAAATATATATGTAAACTCTTTCACTGCAGAATGAGTTTAAATTATTGAATTTGTACAGCCAGATACTTAGTTTTCATCACTCTTGGTTATGTAGTCTGGGGAGTTCTAACTGCTAGGCATTTAAATATGACTTTAAACCCCTAAGAAAGGGTGCACGATGTTGCCAATTCTTATATTTTATTGCTGTTAATATTCTAACATTACTTTTGTATGCCTAGTTCATATAAACATGAATATATGATAACCCCTATATGTTGCAACATCTAAAGGGGGCATTTGACACACCTGTCATAATGCTGTGCTTGTTTAGCAGATATCATTTTTATATGCCTGCCTCTAAGTGAATTTTATGTAATGTCTTACATATAAAGCAATAAAATATAATTGAAAAAAAAAAAAAGAACCCTGCCAATCGGTACCATATTTCTTGGTAACCCTGGAGACTATGCTTGGTGCCATGGAAGGCTATAAGAATTGGACCAAGATGCCATGGTACCAGAGCTTATTCAACAGGCCCCTGTGAGGAACAGAGTCAAATGCCTTGCTGAAGTCAAGATAGAGGATGTCCACCGGTCTACCCAGGTCCAAGGCTCTCGTCACCCAGTCACAGATCTCCACGAGGTTTGTCTGACATGATTTCCCTGGGACGAATCCATGCTGACTATCGTCTAGGCACCCCGACTTTTCAAGGTCCCCCCCAGCCTCTCCTTGACAATGCCCTCCATCACCTTGCCTGCCACCGATGTCAGGCTGACGAGCCTGTAGTTCCCTGCCACCTCACTTGATCCCCCCTTTGTGGATAGGCACTATATGCGCCACCTTCCAGTCCTGGGGCACCCACCCTATCGTCAGAGAGATGCTGAAAAGCTCCACCAGGGGTTTCGCCAGGACATTCGCCAGTTCCTTCACCGCTCTGAGATGTAATTTATCCAGCCCCGGTGCTTTCCCTGTCTTAAGGGACCTGAGGGCTTCCCTCACTCTCTCTGCCGTGATTTCCACCTCCGCTACCTCGTCCCCCTGCTTTGCCTTCCCCCCTCCTGCCAGTGATGGCCCACCCTTGCCCCAGACCCGGCGATCGGCAAGACCCCCAGTTTCACCATCTCCTCCCATGTATGATGCAGCCCCCATTTTCCTTGCTGAAAACTGAAGCTGAGGTACTCATTTAGTACCTCAGCCTGCTCCCCGGATCCTGTGCCCATCCCTCCCTGTTTTAATCCTGCTAATCTGCCCCTTCACCTTCGTTTTCCCCAATGTATCTAAAGAACCCCTTGTTCCTCTCCTAATTTCCCTGGCCAAGTTCTGCTCCTTCCTTGCCTTAGCCACCCTCACCACCCTAGTGGCCTTTCTAGCCATCAGCTCGTACGCCCCTCGATCCCTTTCACTCCTTGAGCACTTGAAATGCCTATAAGCCGCCTTCTTTCCCCTCACCACCTCCTGAACCTCCATGGTCCACCAGCAGGATTTACGGGCCCTACCGCATTTTTGTCTTACTCTTGCACAGGTGCTGGTAGCATCCTGCACCCCCCTTCTGATGATTTCCCACCTACTGTCAGCGTCCATGTCTGGCCCAATCCCATCCAAATGCTTCTTAAGGATCCTTCCCATTTCCTTGAAATCCGCCCCCTGAAATCTGTTACCTCCGTCTTTGTGCAGCCTTCTACCCCTCCTAGATCCAGGCAGAACCAGACCGTGACATGGTCGCTCCCCGCCAACAGGTCCCTTACCTCCAGGCCCCCAATCTGGTCACTGTCTGCCAGCACCACATCCAGTATCTGCGCTCCCTGGTCGGTTCCCCCACCTGCTGAGTTAGGAATGCATCCTGAAAGACATCCAACAACCTCTGTTCCCTGGCCACCGAGGATGTCATAGTCTCCCAGTCCGTTCCTGGCATGTTTAAGTCCCCCAACACCACCACCCTTCCCCTGCCCAATTTGCAGTGTCTCCCAACATCTGCCACCAGACTCTCCTCCAGCTCCTCCACCAGTGCAGGGGGTCTATACACCACTCCTATTTTTACACTCTTGCCCCCATTTGTTATCAAGGTGACCCAAATCGCCTCCACAGTTCCCTCCACCTCCTCCACTCCTCCTATGCCAATGCTGTTTTTTGACTATTATTGCTACCCCTCCTCCCTTTCCCTCCCCCACTGTCCTTCCTGAACATGGTATAACCTTCCAGGTTCAGGTCCCAGTTGTGCCCTGTGGTGGCCCAGGTCTCAGTGACCGCTGCCGCATCCACCTCTCCCTCAGTCAGCATCGCCTGGAGCTCAGGCATTTTATTGCCCAAGCTACTGGCATTTAGCAGGACTACCTTCCACCCTTTCTGTATACTTCCATTTCCCCTGCTCGCGTTCCCATGGGGATTCTGTCTTCCCCCGATCAGCACCTTACCAGTAGGCCTTTTCCTGCATTCCTCCAGCTCCCCAGGAGGGTGGAGACCGAGTTCCTCCTTTATCGGACCCCCCTCGACAGCCTATTCTCCCATCCCTCCCCCCTTCACAAGTTTAAACCCCACCTTTCACCAATGAACCCCTCTATTTTCAACTTAAGGATTTCCCTCCCCTCCAAATTGAGATGGAGCCTATCTCTAGCATATAGCCCCTTATCCTCCCAGGTCTCCCCCCAATCCCCCATCAGCCCATACCCTCTGGCCCCACACCAGAAGCCATTCTTCAGCAGAAGAAAAGGAACAGACAGTTGCTTGTGAGGTGAGGGCAGCAACCACTGAAGCAAGTGTGTGGCTGTGGAAGAATCCTTGCTGACAGAAGCCTTTTTTTCACTCTAAAGGAGACAGGTTTTCAAACAAACTCCCTTGAACAGCATAGAAAGAGGGAGGGATATGATAGAATCATTCAAATACCTCAGGGGTATAAACAAAGTACAGGTAAAGGACCTCTTTCAGCTCAACACCAGTACCAGGACTAGGGGACACGACATGCAATTAAGGGATGGTAGGTTCAGGAGCAATGTGAGGAAGTTCTTCTTCACTACGAGGGTAGTGGATTCGTGGAACAGCCTGCCCCCGGGGGTTCTAAGGGCAAAAACAGTAAGAGAATTTAAAGTGGCATGGGATAGACATTGTAGAATTACTAAACCACACAACTAAATAGGTGGGGGGTTGTATACATTGGCAGACTAGATGGATCATGTGGTCCCCATCTGCCGTCATATTCTATGTTTCTATGTCTAGAGGACCTGCTTTATCTGGATAGCGTGCACTACTTGAAGCCCAGACTTTATTTATTTTTGGTCACAGTATTTCAAGTTGCTACTATAAGGATAAGAAGACAAGGAGGCACACTCTGGAGACCAGTAACAGTACTCTGTTTCACTGCACCTAGGAATCCGTGTAACTACTTTTTAAATGTTAAAGCCTTAACTACACCACACTCCTGGTTTCCCATCTAGGGTGTGGACAGATGTATCCTGCTTCATGCTGTCTCTGGTTCAAATTGCATATCAACCCGGTTTCATTTTGCATGGATGGTGTTGATCAGTTATCTACCATACCTCCCTGGCTTTTGCAAAACCTAAACAATGAAGTGTTCCAATAAAAAGAATGAATACTTGCTTGACTGGCTGAGCAAATTAAGTTCCTACCTTTATGTTGTTCGTCTTCAGCAACCATCCTCTCAAAGACGACTGTGACTACTTGACGCACTGTGGCTGCAGCAGTGTTGTTTGTGATATTGTCTTTTGTGAAGTGCAGTCGAAAGCAAAGGACAATCGCCTGAAAAATTGATCAGTCTTCAAATCAAGGCATCAGATACTGTGTTTAATGTACTCCTAGAAATGTAGAACCTCTTTCTAAGCTGCAGATTATGTCCAAGAGAAGCTGTACTGCCTACAACTAATATTAATTGTTAAAAGCAGTCATCCTTTTACATCTGAGGGACTTTTTCTTTTCCCTTCAGTTAATTAGAATAATTTCTACCTGATGTCAGTAGGTGTGATGTGTGGAACAGCATTCTACCAGTTAGCTGACATATGTAGCTCTGTTCCTCCCATTACATCAGCAGCAGCACTGTAACTTCAATAACTGTGACATCAGAGCTGCCGAGGAAGAATCACTCAGGAGCTGCCAGGTCAGTCACTTGTGATGTCACTGTGTCACAGTGCTGATGATGTAGTGGAAGGAACAGGACTAGACATGTCATCTCAGCTGTCAGGCTGAGTGCTAGTCCACACACCCAGTGTAACTTTAAACTGAGCAAAAGGAAAAAGAAAAATACTTCGGAAATAAAAGTAACAACTAACTACTTCATAAAATTGGTGTCCTTTTCATGTCTGCTAGTTTTGGTTCTACTAGACCTTTAACACACGAGGGTACGCATTCATAAGATATCCTGGGCCACTAAGCTATCTGCAAATCAATGTATTTTAACTAGTATGAAGCATCCTCTTTGAGTTACAGATATTTTTAGTTCAAATAATAAAAATTAAAAGTAATTAGCCGGCCCAGTGGCGCTGAGGGTTGAGACGCTGGAGCGCCACACCACGCGGCGACCGGATTCGGGAGCGAGCACGCGGTCCGGGGTCAGTTGGGCGGAGAAGGGATAGAGTGCCCGAGGGCAGCCTCCTTCTCGGGGTAACTGCAGGCTCTCACAATGCTACCACCTAGGGGAGCCCGGTGATAGCGCGTAGGGTGGAGCAGCAAGTGGATTGGGTGGATGTCAGCAGCGGGCAGAGCAGGAGGTATGTCCTGGCTGCGCCTCCTAGCTCATAGCCCCTCACTGCACGCCGACATCAGGGGAGGGAGGAAAGAAACTGGAAAACCACCTGTGCTTCTCCTAGGCGATGGCACCTCGCTGGCAGGTCTCCGGGCTCATCGGACAGACTCCGCTGCACCGACCCCACAAGCTCCAGTATGTTGGTTTGAGGAGGTAAGCATGGGGGGGCCTTCCTTCTCAACCCTACCAGGGGGGTATACGGGGTGTATGATAGTGTGGTGTAATGCTCTAGGGGCAGATCTCGATGGGAAGTGGGGCCTGCTGGTAGTAGGATGCCGGAGAGAATGGAGAAGGGAGACAAGTAGGGGCATAAATACATAGTTAAGAAAAAAAAAATTATTAATGTTAGAAAGAAAAACATAACTGTAGCTCACCTTCAAAAGCTATTTCTTCTAGAATGCTGGTGCTTCAAAGCCAAAATGGTGGTTGCCTATGCTTGTTCAAAAATGCAGTGAAATTACACAGGTTCAGACACAAGTAACAGATGTTACATATTTTGAAATTACTATGAAGAAAAAAGAAAACACCGCGCATTCTGGTAAGATGCCTAGTATGCCAATAAGGGCATTTTTCTGAAACATACATCATCTGCCAGCTTCAATGGTCAGGTAGATAGAGGGTAGTTCTCGCAACCAGCTAAAACTGGACAGTCATTTAGACTGCCCCTTTACCTGGACTCCCAGATCTCCTGCTCTCCTACCCAGGAGCACACACCTTAATTTTTATTTCTTCAGGAACTACCTGCACCCAGCAGACAGGCTGCTACGCCCACAAGTGTTCTACTTCATATGCAGCAAGTGAAGAACCCCCTCTTAAGGGCTTGGTGGCAACAAATACCAATAAAGGTATTGAGATTCGTCAGAAGACAATGGAAGCACTAGTCACTGGGCATTTATGACCTCTCCCTGGCATGGCCAGATGTTCTGCTACGTGCTTTTCCTCCATGGCCCATGATTCTGAAGGTGCTGCGTAAACTTAGCAGGGCACGATCAACACTCATCCTGGGCTGGCCCGGTGGTGTAGAGGGCTGAGGCACTGGTGCCTTACCTATTACCACGCCGACAACTCAGGGTCAGAAGCGAGCTCAGGTCGCCAGGAGTTGGCCGTGGGAGAGAGGACTGAACATCCGGAGGACAGCTCTCCTCTCTCTGGGAGGGGTGGGATGTGGCACACTGGCATCAGCGACACCAGGCGGAAGCGTAGTGTGCTACACACAGGGCCATGCAGAGGCACGGGGGGAGGCATCGGTGGGCATCCATGAGACGTGTGCAGGAGCATGCGCATTCCCCTGGACACATCACTGCACGTCCGAGTCTTTTGGGGGGGTCTCACCCAGAACAAGGAAAAATCCAGAGACAGTGACAGGCAAAGATGGGCCTAGGCTCCCATGCCCATCAATGGACCCCGCCCACCTGGGTCCCGATCCTCTGCCTACCGAACCGAGCCTGGATGACACTGGATGTCTGTAGCACAGAGAGTCGTGGTGGCCCCACCCTGGGGGATGCAACCCAGGAGGTCTCTCTCCAGGTAGGCTGGTGGTAGCAGAGCTCCAGGAGGGAACCCAGGGTGCGGGGCGGAGGGTTTCAGACTGAGCAGGAAATGCTACCAGGTGTTGCCCAAAAGAGGCCACCAGCCCGGTGACAAGGAGGGAAAAGAAATGTTTAAAAAAAACCAAAAAAACAATCACCCTAAGGACTCCACAAACACAGGTAGCAGCCTCCTGCACAGCAATACTCCAGTGCACTGCAGCTCGTGGGCTTCACTTCTGAGTGGCGAAGGTATCTGAAGGCCAGATACCTAGACAAAGTAGTGGACACTATCCTGCAAGCAAGAAAATCTTCCACAAATATCCCATACTATAAGGTTTCAAAGCATGGTGCCACCCCCAAGGAATTAAGCCGCTTGCTTTCACACTGTCTCATATCCGGGCTTTCTGCAACAAGGGTTAGACAAGAGGCCCTCTAATAGCTCCTTAACGTGTAGGTAGCTGCCCTGTAAGCCATCGTTCCATCAGCCAGCACTCAGACATTATCCACTTCTTATTATCCTGTGACAAACTGCAACTCCCCCCCCCCCCCCGCATGGCACCACTGCTCTGCTCATGGTAGCTAAATCTGGTTATAAAACACTTACGTATTCCCTGTTTAAGCAATTCTCCAGAGTCTCTCTGCAGTACATCTCCCTGAAAGTCCTTTCCTGATAGTTATCTGCTCAGCCAGGAGGACTGGGGAGATCCAGGCCTTATCCCACCAGAAGCACTTCCTGGTTTCCCAGCAGCATAATGTGGTCCTCAGGCAGGGACCTCTTTTGTCCCCTAATTGTCTTGCAATTTCAACAGAAATCAGAAAATATCACTGCCCTTTCTCTGTTATTTCCTGGCAATGACAAGGAGCAGCAACTCAGTTCAACAGATCTTAGAAAACTTCACACTTAAAGGTGACCAGCAAACTAGCAATGCAGCCACCCTCCCGTCCTAACATACCTTGTAAGACTGTTGAAGGCGTCCAGGGCTGCAATCGCCATTTTTCATCAGCAGGTTTAATTTTAACAAAGCGCTAAAACTTTTGGCGAAACGCGGAAGTGCGGGACCCAACTGGCGGGCGCCAGCGTTCGCAGGTATTACGCCCGATTGTGACATGCTCCCACTACTACCTTAGGTGCAACACTGGCAGTGGTTTATTATGGTCATTTTATTGCTTCACGGGGTGACACTTCAAATATTACTTACTGCAACACCTGGCTGTTGCAGTAGTAATATTTGGGGTGTCAAGGCTCCCATGGAAGCAATAAAATCAGCATAATAAACCACCGCCAATGCTGCACTTATTGTAGTAGTGGTGGGAGCGATGTCACTAAATGGGTGTAATACCCATGAACACTTGCGCCCACTCAGTCGGGTCCCCACCGCACTTCCGTGTTTGACCGAAAGTTTTGGCGCTTTGTTAAAATTAAACCTGCTGATGAAAAATAATGGTGATTGCAGCGCCGGACTCCCACAACGGTCTTGCAAGGTATGTGAGGACAGGAGGGGTCTGCATTGCTAGTTTGCAGGTCACCTTTAACACAGGTGGAGAGCCAGTATCTGTAAAACAAACAGGCTGCTTGCCGCTCCGATGGCCCAGTGGCAGTGCTCTGCTGTGCAAGTGACTGGTGTTCAGGAGAAGACATCACTTACCATATCTAAAGTAGGCTGGGCAGTAGGCAGCGGCCAAAAGGCAGCGTACCTTGGCCATGGAGGGCTAGTTGTGGGTTCTGGCACACAAGTGATCCCTGCAGGTGGGCCAGAGAGTTTACTCTTCCCGCAGGGGTTCACTCTGCATGCAAGGCTATAAATGGCGCTGCTCACACCAGGGGGAGCAGAGAGGATGTAAGGAGAAAGAAAACCAGGGAAAAAAAAAGTCCTGCCAACTACATGATGGCATACACAGCCTGAACAGGGTACATCCCTAGTCAGATGGTACGGGTGAGGGGAGAAAAACCTAAAAGCAAAATTAACTGTCTAGCTAGCTCTGTTCAACCATCAAGGAGACTCACTTAGCAAAAGGATTCCCACCCCCTATGGTCATATGAGCTCACTCCACTGAGGCTATGGCCATCAATTATGCAGAGAAAGCTGTGACCACAAGAAACAAAATGGCAGTGACAAGCCCTGCTGCATCTACCCAACATGCCTATTCTTCCTCTTATACTTGTCTATAAGCCTATAAACAGAGACAACTCTGGAATCCATGAAAAAGCCACCCTGGCTACGTTAGCTGAGTAAACAGCTACCCTCAGTGACACTGCGGCAGTGTCACTGAACTTCCTTATAAAACTATCTGCTTGTCATGAGGCTCTTTAGGCCCCAAGTTACCTGCCATAGGCAGTGAAGACATATGGGTAGGTGTCGCTACGGCGAGATCAGTCGGGGAAATGAAAAAAAAAAAGTCCCTCACCATCCAGCTTGGCAAACTGATGGATTCTGTACTGCAATCAGGGTAACTCCCAGTAACTCCCATTCTCAGTGATCAGTTCGGACCCAGTTCTTGTGCACAAGAACCACACCACCACCCCAATCCTCCAAAATAGGACTGATGAGCTGACTTTGGTGAAACTGGACTTGGACCTGCCCTTCTACCATGAGACCAGGTCCAGTGCCACAGTCACATACCTGATGAGGCTGGGGAGATACAAGAGCCTGAGCTTGAGATCCCTTGATGAGAAATCTTTGGAGCCAATGACAAGATGGAGCTGTCCAACTTAACATCAGAGCAAGACAGGGGAGAGCTCTATCTCCTTTTTTATTTGCCCTTCTTCTTTATTAGCTTTCTTTAACAAAGGAGACCCAGGAGTGCAGGAAAAAGGACTGGGCACTAGATAACTCTGTTTCCTCTGAGAGGGAAAGAGGTGAATTACGGGATGGTTCCTCATCACCCTTTGCCCGGTCCCTTGTGGGTTCAGTCACATCATACTGCCGGTCACCTCTGCAGAGGTTGCCCACATGCTTCCCACTCCTCTATCATCAGCTTGGTCAGTATAAACTTTAAATTTAAGTATTCCACTGACCCACGCAGAAATATATTGGGGGCAGGGTGGCTTGTGATGAAAAGTGTTCTAAATCAAGATTTGGAGTTACAGCTTGAGCCTCACTTCCCGTTAGTCCCACTCTCCTAACCCCCAATGCTCCTTCTATACTTGCCTACCCGGGGAAGGAGACCTTTCTGAGATGGAAGTGGTCATGTTACAGTTAGGCCACCCCACAATCCACACACTTTTTGTTGTGTTTCTCAAGTGCCATTTTTCAACACTTATCTAACGACACCACCAACATGTAAGCACTCTCCTACATTTTACCACTCTCCAAAATGGATCATTTCTGCCTTGAAGTTCCCTTCTACATAAGGAATCCAAAACCCTGCTGCCCTGGAGCAAAAAGATGACCCTGAAAGACAAAAACAATTAGCAACTGCTGCCAGATGGAATGATATGGGGATGACAGGGGAAACCTCTACATCTACAAAGGAAATTAAAGCAGCCATTTGTTCCTTGATACTTAGCTTTGCCAAACATCAATATATGGATGTGTTCAGTTCTGCCAGTGCTGCCTTTGACAGGAAAATACTGAGTTCTGTGGTACAGCACAGTCTCTCACTACTTATTAGGGCCAACTGCTATCTACCTTACCATAGAAAAAAGACATCTAAGGGGAATTTCATTCCTTACAGGTAATTCTGGTTGAGTGTAGTAGTAGATTTACTTATTTTCATATAGCAACATTCCATGGCTCAAAGGGTAGGCCATAAAAGTATAGCATTTTATCAGAACAAACAAAAAACTGAACAGGACACAGCACTGTAGATTACACATCTCTACAAAATGCTTGATTGAACAAAAACATTTTAAACCTAATTTTGAAGATACTAGGGGAGTGGGAACTGCCAACATCACTAGGGATAGAGTTCCACACAACAAGGGCTGCCACAAAGAAAGATCGCTCCCCAGCCAACTTCATCTTAGACCATGGCACCCCCTTAAGAAACCGTGACCCGTAGATCTCAACACTAGCAGAGGTATGAGGGCTCAAGCACTCACCAAACTACTGGGGATCCAGCTCATTCAGGGTTCTATAAACCAAAAAAAAAATCTTGTAATCAATGCGCCATCTTGCAGGCAGGCAACCCAGAACCTGAGTGAAACATGATGTGATACAAATTCTGAACGGGAATCAGAAGCCTCACTGCAAGTCATGTGAATGGTCATATGCCCTCCCGATCTTATCAGTGCTGTTTTCTGTAACAATTTCAAGCCCAAATTGACCCATTTATTTAGGGTCCAGCTGTTCCTGTTTTTTTCCCCACATACTGTTTTTGGGGGATCAATTTAACACTCCTGGGACAAAGGGTTATGGAACACTAGGTACAGTACTCAGCCTGAGCTGCCACCTATGGTTGTGTGTTCCAGAAGGTGTGAATGAACTTTTGACTGGGAAGTCTGGGTAAAAGCGGCAGTCCTAATGACTCTCCAGTATCAGCATATCTCCTGGCTCTGAGGAAGACATGCCCACTACTATCTACCTAACCATGCATTGAGCCTATACCGAGCCAGAATTACTGGTAAGGAATGAAATTCCCCATTTGTGTCTTTCCTTGTATTTACAATTTAACATTAGTTGCTTTCCACCCAGCTGTGTGCCTACGTAATTTCACTGCATTCAGACACAATATTTCTATATTCTGCTGCATCAGTTTAATGCAAGTATTTATGTAACATTATAAAGCTGTTCATTTTATTATTTCTCCATAACTGTTTTTTCCAGTGCAGGCTATTCTCTACAGACTAGCTTAGTAAACTCACATTTTTCAGTCAGCTTATCTGACTCTCACTGAGCAGAATTGACAATCAGTTGTTCAAAAGCATGATGTATGGTCCAACCATACCTCTCAACCGTTCTGATTTTCAGGAATGTTCCTGATTTTGCCTCAGAAATTTCTTCTGTCCCTCCTAAATCTGGCATTTCTGTCACTGAAGAGTAGGGTTTTGAATCACAAAATAATGCCAGCCAATCCATTGGTGTTACAGTCTAATTATCATGAAGAAAATGCTATTCACACTTAGAAGCATGCTGTACACAGCTTCTGGAACTAATATTACAATTTTTTCAGATGTGTCCCTGATTTTGGTCATTTGTCCTGATCATTTTAAGCCTCGTCCCTGATTTGTGATGAGGGAGGTTGAGAGGTACAAGTCCAACTGCATCCAAATTATTCAGCTGCAATCCGTAGTTTAGCGCCATTCAAATTCAGAGGTACTGAGTTAGTGACATTCAACTTCTCATTAAAGGGAGTTATAATAACCATGTCATTCAGTAATGTACAGCTATTTGCAAGCACTGCTACGTTACAGACACTTATGGCATACCAATTAATCATCCTACCTTAGAAAGTGCTTCATCATGAACCACTGTGTTGGTGGTTAAGAGTACAAGGACGGTCTGGAGCAGTTTGAGTTCTTCCAGCCCATTCTCCATCAACTGCCAGAGCATGTTGATAATATTTTCAGCTGCAGCCTGATAGATAAAATGTAAGCAGAGTTAACAGTTAGCTGTAATTGCTACTGTAGCTGTCAAAAATATTTTTTGCTGGGGTTCAACAGAGTTTTTTTTTTTTTAAATTTAAGTTTTTCTCCTGCCAGTCTCTCATCTCCCTCCTTGTGCAGTCCTGATGGCCATCCAGCCGTTTGTTGCTGCTCGAGTTACCCCAGCGTGGTGCCCTCTGTGGCCGGACCTCAGAAGGAGAGCAGTTCTCATGAGGCAGATATCACCAGGTGAAGCAGACAGCAGTCTTCAAGGTGTGGGATCAAAGAGTACCAATATTTGTCATTTAGACAGAGACCAACTATTTATGCCCCTTTCATCTGTTCACTCCCTACACAGCTCAGGCATCACCTTTGACGGCACTGGACTTGGGCTAGTGGGCCATCCCCTAATAGTTTTTGTCTTGTTTTTTATGCCCTTCTCTCCGCTGGCCCCCTTTGGTCCCCAGCCCGCCTGCCTGCCCCCTCCCCATTCCGGGTCTAATCAGGCTCCCATGAGCCCCCACATTATTTCCCCCTGTGGCAGGGCCAGGGGAGGTCCACCCCCCCCCCACCAAGTCCCAAACCAGATGGCAGCCAAGGCATGGTTGGTGGTGAGGGACCTGTGATAGGCTTAGGAACATCATCCTGTCAACAGAGTGTTTTTTCCTCCATTTTCTTCCTTTAACCTCCCCCCACCTCCCCAACATCAGGCCTTGCTTCCGCATGCACTAATGTGCCACAGCGGAACAGGCAAGCTCCATGGCCCCCTTCTCTCCACTGGCACCCTTCAGTTCCCTGCCTGCCCTGCCCGGTCATCCCCTATTCTGGGTCTAACCAGGCTCCCATGATCCCCCACATTATTTCCCTCTGTGCCAGGGCCAGGGGAGGGAGGACCCCCCCCCGGAGTCCTAAACCAGATGCTAGCCAAGGCATAGTTGATGGTGAGGAACCTGTGATAGGCTTAGGAACATCATCCTGTTGACAGTGTTTTTTCCTGTTTTCTGCCTTTAAACTACCCCCACTTCCCCAACATCAGGCCTTGCTTCCATATGCACTAATATGCCACTGCAGAAGAGGCAAGCTCCCTGGCCCATGAACGGGTCAGCAGTCTGGTGGGACCCGACACCACCCCTCACCCGCCTAGGAGTGCTGCCACATGGGGCAGCACCCCCCCCAACCCCCAAGCTGCCTTCCCAAGCTTGTTTCCAAGCTACGGTCACCAGTGTGGAAGCTCGTAGCACTACCACTGGGTCATCAGGCAGCCCTCTGAATAGGTTTTAACAGAATAATCAGTGCTATCTGTGTTACGCAGATCAGCTTTGTTTGAACCTACACACTTTAGAGTACCAAAGAATGAGTGAGGATCTGCATTTGGTATTATGAGCCCTCAGTAATGATGACTTTTGGGATTGTGTAAGATTGAAATTAAAACAATGTCAGATCGCTACGAGATCACACAGGCTACAGTTGGAAGGCAGTACAAGTCGTACAAATAAAAGGGCAGCATGGTTTTCTGAAAGAGTGGTGTCAGTATGGAATTAATTGCCATATGAAATCGTGGGCAGCAATTCTATAAGAGAGTTCAAAGTTAAGTTAGACAGTTACTGCCTTAATAACAACATTCAAGGCTACACCTTTTGAAGTGTTTCGAGCATCAAGGACAAAATGTCTATTAGCTCGTATACTACCTATGAACCTATTCATTTTTATGAATCTGGAAGTTTTTTTTCAAAAACATGAACTTTTTTTTTTACACCCCCACCCCCCATGCTCTACAACCCACCACTCCTCCAGGCTTACCAAGGTCCCTTAGAAACATAGAATTTGACAGCAGATAAGGACCGCTTGGGCCCACCTAGTCAGCCCATTTTCCTACCTAACAGATAAACTGCAGATCCTAGTTAACCAGCCTTATGTCGGTCCCATGCATTCTTGAATTCCCCCACTGTTCTTGACTCCACGACCTCCTCAGAGAGGCTGTTCCATGCATCCATAACCCTCTCCGTGAAAAATACTTCCTCTCATTACCTTTGAACCGTCCCCCCTCTATCTTCAAATTGTGCCCCCTTGTTCTTGCACATCTCTTTTTCTGAAAGATGCTACGCTCTTGGACTTTGTTGATTCACTTTCATGTCCCCTCTCTCCCCCTTCCAATCCACTCTGTCCCTTCCTGAGCCTCCAACCTCACATGGCAGCCACCCCCAAGGTAACCCGGATATAACCCTTCTCCGGGTGGGTCCCTCTCCTCTGAGGGGGAAGGCATCATGGGGGAGGTCAGTGCAACTACTTGGCTCCCGGGTGCTGCTGAGGTGGAATGGCTCCTTCAGGGCATTGGTGGCATCGGTGGACCGGTAGCTGTCATCCGTCGATTTGTGGAGCTGTTTCCAGTTTTCTGTGTTGTTCCCTCCTTGCGTTGCTTCTGCAGTGCTCCTGATCTCCACCAGAGGCTGCTGCAGAGCGATGCCATCCCACTACCCACCCGAGGCATCTCCTTACCCTGCGAGCCCCCGGCATCCACAGTCCATTCCTGAACCCGGGTCACCGGCGTGGTTCAAGGTAAGGCACTAGTGCCTCAGGTCTCTGCAACACCGGGCTGGCCAACCTGAACATTTTAATGCAATTTATTTGATAATGTGTTTCTAATTTTAACTTAATTTGCAGTTTTTTTTTTTTTTTTTAAATCCTCCTAGGTCAGATTTTGGAGGAGCTGTGCCACCTCTGATGCTACCCCAGGTGCTATTTTAAAAAAGTGGATGTTAGAGTGCACAGTCAAGTCCATCTAAGGTTGGGACATTTCTGTGCAGTTGAAGCAAATGTGGCACAAAAAGCAGGGTGGGCAGCCTGAACACCCACCTCCTTACCAAAAGACCAGCAATATGTGTGGACCCGCCTCCTTACCAATCTGTATGTACAGACCCCCGTTTCCTTACCACAGACCATCAATTTGTGCTGACCCACCTCAGCACCACAAACCATCTGTATATCTTGACCTGCCTCATCACAAACCATGTATATGTATGTCTGGTTTTCTCTTCAGAGAAGGGAGGGATGCTGCACCCGGTGTATTACTGACCCCTAGAGGTGGCTGGTGGTTGGCCACCCAGGAATGGCAATATGGGGGTGGGAGGAGAGGCGTTTACTGACATTCAGCATGTAGCAGTGTGTGCGGTCATGTCTAGGCTGCAGTGCACGTCTGCCCTCCCTGGGTAATGTAACAAGAGGAGAAAAACATGGCTGGCCAGCATAATAATAATAATAACTTTATTTCATAAAAGTGCCTTTCAAATATCAAGGCGCTTTACAAAAGATTAAAATAAGAATAGTAGAAACAATAAATACAGTATAAAACAAAACAATAATCTAACAGGGTTCAATTCACTAAATGCCATTAAAAGCCTGGCATCATAAAAAAAGTTTCTAACACTTGTTTAAAGCCTCCCACTGTTGTGCACTCCCAAAGCCGATGGGGTAGGGAATTCCAGAGGGTAGGGGCAACATACATAAAAGCATGGGCTCCAGACCCCAGAGGACTTCAAAGACAACCTCGGGATCTCTAGCAACCCCTCTTCGGCCGAACAGAGCTGTCGCTCTGGGCGATAGGGGACCAGAAGCTCTTTGAAGTAGTCAGGCCAAGTCCATGTAGGGCTTTATAAGTCAGTAAAACCAACTTTAAAGGTGATCCGCCACAAATCGGCAGCCAGTGCAGACTGCGCAGAACAGGGGTAATATGAGATGTTCAAGAGACCACCATCGTGCTGCCACGTTCTGCACTAGCTGCAAGCAGCAGATATCAACCTCAGGAAGCCCCAAGTACAGGGAGTTGCAATAATCAAGGCGTGAGGTCACAAAGGAGTGAACAAGTGTAGGAGGGTCTCCAGCCGGAACAAGGTGCTTAATCCTAGCGATGTTCCTAAGATGGTAAAAGGAAGACTTGACAGCCAACATTTGAGATCATAAGGTCAGCCCATCATCAAGCACCACCCCCAGGTCCCACACCCGTTCAGAGGTAAGGATCTGGGCGCCCACTAGGTAAATTCCAGAGGGCTGACCAGTCCTCAACCCCTCTATCCGGCGACCCGGCTTCACAATCATCACCTCAGTCTTTCTCGCGTTCAACTTTAGCCGGCTCAAATTCAGCCAGTCCTGGATTTCAGCAAGGCAGTTATTAAATACTGAGACAGCACTATCCTGGTCGGGTGCGAAAGACAGGTAGAGCTGTGTATCATCAGCCCATACCATCTTACAATGTCTCTGAGGGGCAGCATATACACTGCAAACAACATGGGGGAAAGCACTGAGCCCTGACGTACCCCACATGACAGCAAAAAGGGGTCTGAGGAAAAAAAACCAGACACCACTCTCTGGGATCTGCCAGTGAGGAAAGATAAAAACCACCTGAGGACCATATGTGTCAGGACACAGATGGACCTCAGGTGCCCAAGCAATACCCCATGGTCTACAGTGTCAAAAGCTGAAGAGAGATCAAGGAGCACCAGAATGGAACGGCTTCTCCGATCTCTCGCCATCAGGAGATCACTGAGCACCCAAACCAGCACAGTCTCAGTACTATGCCTCTTTCCAAAACTGGACTGGAGAGGTTCACAGATGTTATGGATGGTCAGGTGGTTCTCCAGTTGTACCGTCACTACTTTCTTAATAACCTTCCCTATAAAAGGGAGGTTAGAGAGTGGTCTGTAGTTAGCCAGAGAGTCAGGGTCCAAAGAAGCTTTCTTCAGGAGAGGTGTTACCACCGTCTCCTTCAGGGAGTTTGGGAACTCACCCAAATCAAGGGAGCACTGGACTATCTGAACCAGAACCAGGCCAATGATGTCACAACATCCCATAATCAGGGAGGTTGGACCCAGATCCAAACTACAGCATGTAGGGTGCATAGTCTGGACAATCCGCATGACATCCGCAAACTCCGGCAGGTCAAAGGTGCTCCAGGAAACATGAGGTGAGGTGACCAAACACCAAGCTACATCATCCCCCATAGAGTGAGTCATAAGGATCTCTGACCTGATGTCGGCCACCTTATTCTCAAAGAATCGAGCAAGCTCATCACGCTCCATTTGTGAAAAAAGTCTTTGGAACTGCAGACAGGTTGAGTTGCACAACCTGTCCACAGTCTGGAAGAGCTGCATAACACCACTAGAGTTGGTCGGGTTTGGAGAGTCGCCCTGGCTACCTGCCCAACAAAAGCGATGGTGCCTTTATGTACGGGGACTAAACAAGGTGCACCACGTTCCAGACTCCATTTTTTCCCAGGGCATCTTCTGGAGCTAACAACTCCGATGTGAGAGCCCCGTTCATTCGCCCTCTGATATCCACACACCCCCCCCCCGTCACCCCCTCCCCCTACGAGCAATACCCAGCGTCCAATAGTGCTGGTAAGTTGACAACATCAACGGAGGAGGACAGGATGGGCAGAGGGAATGGAAGGCAAAGGACGAATAGCGCACAACCCAAGAGGGAGTCCCACATATCATATAAGCTAAACACAATCAAATTTCGCAGCACCCAGGTACCTGACCCAAGAAAAACAACTCTGAAAGAAACAAATTAAAAAATTACCCAAATTAAACAAAGCAAAACAAAAAAAATAAATCAATAAATCAAAAACCCTCCCAAAATAGATAAAATTCAATACATTTTTTTGTTTAAAACCTACCCCTACACAGCATGGATACCCTACCCCAAAACTCAGCACATGGAAAACATAAACCAAATGATAAACAGTAAACTAAAACCAAATAATGGGGGTCACGTGACCACTGCATGGTGTGAAGACGTGTCGCTGCTGAGCTCCGCTCCCTGGGTCAAGAATTTTTAAAGGAAAAACCTCTGAAATCCTCCGAGCCTAGAAGCAAAGACCAACAGTAATCAACAGTCTACACCCCGAAGGATGAGTATATCGTACCCATGGGCGGCAAGTCACAGCGGTCGAGGACAAAAACGAATCAGAAACCTCCGATGGCGGGTCCAAATGCAGCCACAGACCCCATATCACTTTTGGCCACAGAGATGGCGGCAATAGGCCGAGAACTGAAAGATCAGTTGTTAGATGCTCTAACCCCTCAATTTGAGAGATTGGAGGGGAAGATAGATCGCAAATTGGCTGAGATGGAAGCTCAGATTTGCCAAAACCAGGATCGTGTAGAGGAACTGGAGGGTCCAGTCTCGACTGTGGAGGACACCCTGGCCCCAATTCCACAGAGGCTCACTGCACTGGAGAGAGAGAGAGAGGTGCAGGATCTCAGGGAGGCCCTGGACTATCAAGAGAATTATCATCGCAGATCCAATCCACGTCTACGGGGCCTCCCTGAGGGCAGGGAAGGTGCTGATATCTTGGACTTCTGTGCCAGACAACTCCCTGCTTTGTTGAGCTTGACTCCTAAAGGCAGGCGTTACAAATTAGAACGGGCACATAGAGCGGTGCAGCCACGTCCAAAGGAGGGCCAGCCACTGAGACAAGTCATATTTCACTTTCACAATTTCCAAGACAGGCAGGAGATGTGGAAGACGTATCGAAATGCCAACAAAATAAAATTTGAGGGCATAAAGCTGTATCTTGCACAGGATCATTCCCTGAGAATTGGGAAGAAAAGGCAGGAGTTCAACCAGGTGATTTTGGAGTGCCAGTGCCTAAAATTGGAATGGTTTATGGTCTTCCCAGCTACAGTCAAGATACGACACAAGGGAGCTACATATAGCTTTTGGGAAGCTGATAAAGCCACCACATTTGTTGGAGAGCTGAAAAAGAAGAGAGGCTGAGCCCAAAGAAAGAGGACAGATGGATGTTAGACTGTGGTGAGAGAGCGCAAGGACATGGCTGCTCTTTTTTTTTTTTTTTAATTTTATATTTTGACTGACTATGTTTTTCAGTAGGCTGACAAAGTGTGAGCTGGGGCAATTAAGCCATACTACAGCATGGGATGATGACACTAGACGATGATGCATTGGCTGATTTGTGAGAAGCTGCTTTGAGGAGGTTAAGATGGAAACCCCAAAGAGAGTACAGACCCGAGGACTAGTGCAAGGAGGGGAAAAGATGGACTATGGACTTTGAGAGCCATGGAGTAGTGAGACTGGAGAAGACCAGGATGGTAACAGTGTCTGTCGCTACCCCCCCCCCCAACCAGAAGAACAGAATCGATGCAAACAGCTGAGTGGATGAAGGGCTGGCCTGCGGGGAGGGCCTGCACGTGGTATATGATTTGTGCGGCTTAGCCTCACGGGACACCAGGTATGTACCTGAATATGGACTTAATTATATATGGGGAGAAGGGCGAATATGAGATGCCCGGTGGACCAGGGGAGGGATGGAAAGGGTTAATTTGGACTGATGAGGGTGTGGGGCGAGGGGCTCAAAGACTTGGCGAGATAAAGGGATAGGGAAGAGCTGGGGATAATTAAACAAAGGGAAAGTCAGATAGGGATAGGAGGGAATCGGTCAATAAATTAATGCATTAAATCTGTTGGACGGACTTCCGGTGACGTCATGAATATGGCTGCAGCCTAAAACAAGAGGCTCCCATTGCGACCCCCTAAAATAACCTCCTTAGGAAAGCTTTACAAAATAAATCTACCTATTAATCAACTAGGAGGAACTATAATGCCAAAGAAACGAGGGGAAACTAATTATGCTCTGCTGAAGCACCAGGATGGAGAGCGATTGCAGGATGAGGGGTTGGAGAGTGGAGATTCCCAGGCCTCATCGACCTCACGTGCCGGAGCAGCACGGCGCCCGACCAGGCCCCGCACACGATCCTCCAGAGACAGATGGCACAGATGTTAACGGAAATAAGAGATTTTAGGAAAGAAATTAAATCCACAGTCACCGCATTGTGTACAGATATCAGTAAACTAGAGCAGCGCCAGGAGACCAACGAGGCCTGTACGGCAGAATCTGAGGGGCGGCTCGAGGAAGTGGAACGCGCCTTGGTACAACTACATAAGGATGTTAAGACCCTACAAAGCCGTGCTGAGGATGCTGAAAGCAGAGGGCGCCGAAATAATATCAGGCTTTCAGGGATTCCGGAAGGGGCTGAGGGCAGAGAAATGATTCCCTTCATTCAAAAAACCCTAAAAGAGTTGCTTCACTTGCCCGACTCCAACTCCCTGGAACTAGAACGGGACCATCGTACTCTGGGCCCTAAGCCACCACCGGGCTCATGTCCTCGCAAAATTTTAATCAAGTTCCTGAGGCATCAGGAGAAAGAAGCAGTATTACATACAGCTTGGAGGGAAGGCAAAGTCTACTACGAATCACAGCGGCTATTCTTTGAAAATGACTACGCTCCTGAAATTATGGCACGAAGACGGGCATACGTTCCGGTGATGAGAGCACTGAAAACAGCAGGCATTAAATTCCGCACGCTCTACCCCTCCAAAATGACAATCTTTTTTGAAGATGGCCCCCGAACATATGATACGGCTGTGGAGGCGACAGCAGAACTTCACAGAAGAAAAATGGAGATCCCCCAACCTCGAGTCAGCCAGGGAACTACAATAGCTACGAAACTGGCCCAGAAGGTGTGGAACAACGGTCAAAAGAACTCAAGACGCAGACAAGGAGTGGAAGCTCTCCAAAAGATAGTGGGAGTCCTGAAGGCAACCCAGCCTACATCGAGTGAATGGAGGCAAGACACCCAGGGGCCTGAAACCTGAGGGGCAGCAAGTACATATACTGGACTTAATTTAGACTCTTGGCTTGCATTACTTATCATTTATTGAGAGTAACTGTGCTAATAAGCTCAATAATCAGACTCCGAGGAAGGGGGGAGAGGAGGGAAAGCAAAGGGGGTTGCCTACCTATGTGATCGGAGAGATACGCTGGGGGAGGGGATTGGTTGTGAACGGGGGTGCATCTCTCGTGGTATCTGGGGGATGGGACGATGGTGGTGTGGAGGAAGACTGGAGCGAACTCGCTCTTTGGTTGGGCCAGCGGGAGGGGGGGACCCGATTAATTCAAGGCTGCTATTGAGTGAGGCCTACCTCAGGATCGGCTCCGGGGGTAGGCTAAAGGCAGGAGGCCACATGGACCTCTCTCGCACACTGCTATACGAACGTCTGGCCGAGCGGCTGCGAGGGGAGGGATGGGGCCTCTGAATCGGAAGACATGCTCAATGCAGTTGGAAGGGTGGGAGGATAGGAGAAGAGTGTGGGCAGAGGGAAGGACGGGGAGAGATGGATGGGGAGCGATATTTCAAGGGACCCTGACTCGAGAGGATGGGGAGGGAGGGAGGCACAGGATGGGGATGGCCATCATGGCGTGGCCTCTTCCGACCTGGTCCTTTCCTCAGACACAACACAGAGCGACAGGGAAGGGTGGGAGATAAAAGAGAGGGTCGAAATGGGAGAGGTGGTTTAAGGTAAATTTATTAGTGGGGTAGCAGAATACGGACTCCCGGCGCGGACTGGCTAAAAGGGAATGGTCACTAAATTAGTTAATGTGAGAGAATTAAAATAACGCTGTAATATCTTGGACCACCTCATGGCTCTGTAACTCGGGAACGCTAAGATGGATGAAGAATGGAGGGAGAGGAAGACATAGGAAATTCATATCAATGTAAAATAAGCTGTTGACTGCTGACTGATTAGATGTCTCCCAGCCAAAAGCCACTCGGAGGGGGGGTGAGGGAAGGGAGGGGGAGGAAGGGGACAGATCTCTGTGATTGTACTATACACGGGCAAAACCCAGAGCATTAAATGTGGAGGCCTACTTGGTCAACAATTAAATGGACCAACTACCCCTCTAGCAATGTGACTGCCGACCCGAAGGAGTGGGAGAATGCTGATTGATAAGCATTAACGGCGATTCGATATATAAGGAGAATGAAAAGAGGGATGAAGGAGTGCCGTCTACAAGTCAGATTCTGGGCTGGGTGTGGTGCGATCTGTAGCAGAGTCAAATTGGACCAGGGGAAACCCTGCTTAGTCTGGACTACCAGTTTGAGGAGTGGGAGCCGGGGGGGTAGCGCCTCCTCCCCCCCTCTCCAGTGACCCTCGGCCCTGAGGGAACGACCCTCCACCTGGACTACTGGTCCCCACCCAAGAACACCCCACACTGAGGGGGATCGCATGAGGCAGCTACGAGTCACCTATTCCTAATTCCCTTTTCCCACTAGGCACTAAGCTGCTAAAAGCCCAAGACTCTTAGGGCACTGAAGGTAAGGGTGCTCCTTACCACAGGATCAGGATACCCTGATCTTTGGAAGTACCAACTCACTGTTATTTACAGTAAGGACTATGTTGGCCCTAATATGGTTTAGTTTGTATTTGAATGTTGATATAATGTGTTGTTGTAATTGTTGTTTTGTAACTGTCACCAGATCTAAACAGAAAGACCAGCAAACATATATCTTAGAAAAGATAAGTATGAAGCATCTGATGGGGAGGAGGGGGATGAGAAAAGTGTGATATCTTGAGCTATAGAAATGTTTACCTCAGACATTAGGCTTCTCTCACTTAATGTTAATGGTCTGGCTTCGCCAATTAAAAGATCCAAGATCCTTGCCTATGCCAGACGATCTAAAGCAGACATAATGTACCTGCAGGAAACACACATGACACCTGCGGAACATGCAAAGTTGGCTAAACTGAGCCGGGGGCCGGTTTTCCACTCTTCGACAAGGACTGGGAGGCGAAGAGGAGTGGTCATAATAATCGCCTCGCACATTCCTCTGAAAGTAGAGACTTCCTGGGCAGATCCGGAAGGTCGATTAGTAATTGTACAAGGTATGTTAAATAATCAGCAGGTAACCCTGGCGAACATTTATCTTCCACCGGGCATCTCGGTCCCTCATATGAGACCTCTGTTGGACAAGATAGTACAAAAGACCAGGGGAGTCCTCATTATGGCAGGTGATCTTAACCTAACTGCAGACCCTGCTGTGGATACCTCCAATATAAGACTCCCTAAACAATCAACAACTCAAAAATTCTTTAAAAAGTTTGTGTCTGAAATGGGATGGTGTGATGCGTGGAGGAGGCTGCACCCTCACTCATGGAACTACACGTACTACTCCCCTGTGCACCACACCTACTCCCAAACAGACACAGGTGGAGAGCCTGGGATATCTGCAGAATGTCCAACTCGGAGATATCTCTATCTCTGATCACGCCCCCCTGACCTCCATGTGGGATTTTGGCCTTCAACCAAGAAAGACACAATGGAGGCTAAACCCTTATCACCTGCGCTCCAAACAATTTTGCGAATTCCTCGTCGAAAAAATACGAGAAATAAAGGCGGATAACCCGGCGTCAGATACCACACCTGCAATTTGTTGGGACACGATCAAGGCCGTCCCGCGGGGACACATAATAAAACACACTGCAGAACAGGACAGGCAGCGTAAAACACAAAGACTTACGTTGGAGGATACCCTGCATTTTTTACAAATGGCACATAAGCAGGGGGATATGTCAGTACTCCCTCAAATGCAGCAGGTCAGATATGAACTAGACCGACTAATCCAGCAGCAAACCAAGATAGCTTTGACTTTTTTACGTCAAAGGTTTTATGAAGTAGGCCCGAGAGCCACACAGCTACTAGCATATCAAGCCCGTAAACAAAAAAAGTCAGCCACCATACTTACTATCTGACACCCGTTGAGAGGTCATCCCCTCACCAAAGCACATGATATAGCAGAAGCATTTCCTTCATATTATAAAACCCTATATACCCCTGAAAGCATGGCAACCCCACAACAAATAGTGGAACACCTGCGGACTATTGCCCTCCCAAGTCTTACGGATGAACACACAGAGGCACTGGTTGCCCCGATCACGGAAGTGGAGGTGTCTAAAGCCATTAATAATGCTAAGTCTTTGAAATCACCGGGACCAGATGGCTATGGGGCTGAATTCTATAAAACAGACAGGATACAGATTTCCTCTAACCTACTTAGTGTATTTAACTCTGTTTTAGAGGGGAATCTGCCACCGCCATCCTGGCAATATGCAACTATATCCATAATCCCCAAACCAGATAAGAATCCACAATTATGCACGTCATATAGACCCATCTCCGTACTAAATCAGAACTATAAATTGTTTATGAGTATACTGATACATCGGATGGACAAGGTACTTCCCCTGTTAATTAACAAAGACCAAACGGGATTTGTTAGAACCCGTACCACCACGGACAGTATCAGGCGAACTCTACATGTGGTATACCACATGCAAACTAGCAAAAACCCAGCCGTGCTAGTCAGTCTAGATGCTGAAAAAGTGTTTGACAGAGTGGCCTGGCCCTTCCTATACTTGACGTTACATAAATTTGGGTTTCCTCCTGCCTTAATTACAGTACGACAGAACCTTTACTCAACTCCTCAGGCCTGTGTAAAGATGAACGGACATCACTCTGCCTACTTCCCCCTCTTTAGAGGGACAAGGCAGGGGTGTCCTTTCTCTCCCTTGTTATTTGCAATATCTATCGAGCCTCTTGCACAACAAATTAGAGAGGCCCGTGGAATACAGGGTGTGGTTGTGGGTGGAGTCGAGCATCAGGTAGCTCTCTATGCTGACGATGTCCTTCTGTACCTTCAGAATCCTGAACAATCCCTTCCCACGGTCAAGCTGATTCTGGACTCCTTCGGTTTAGTATCGGGATATAAGATAAATTTTACAAAAAACGAATTGTTAACTTTTCAGTATTCCCCCTCGCCAGAAACACAAGGTGGCTTCCCGGGGAAATGTAACCTACAAAAGCTCAAATACTTGGGTATATATACATCCCTCAGACCGCCACGGAATATTATAAATACAACTATACCTCTTTCATTACGCAGCTGAAGTCTGACCTTGATTCATGGGCAACGCTTCCCCTGGGCCTTACTCGGAGGATTGACATAGTTAGAATGATAGCACTTCCGAGGGCTCTGTATCTGTTTCAAAATGTGCCGGTCTATCTCCCGTTAAGATTTTCCGAGAGCTGAATCGTCATATTACAAAATTCATATGGGCCGGCCGAAGACCCCGTGTCCGTATGAGGATCTTTACTCTTCCTCGACGGGATGGGGGGCTGGCGCTCCCAGACCTAAGACACTATCAGCAAGCGACAACAGTGAGACAGAAAATGTCCAGGCAAACTAGAGCAACCAGCACACATTGGCTGGACATCGAGCGATCTGTGCTGGATGACCACACCTACTGCCGAATTCTCTACCAACAAGAAAACAATTGGATGCTACCTCACCCTGTGAACCCTTGGCTTGGGGCTCTGCTCCGCGCCTGGCAGACTATTAAAAAGGCATATCAGTTGACACTCTTCCTGCCACTTATATGCCTGATCGCGAGCTTAAGCAACTTCCCCCCAAATACCTTAGATGCTGGTTTTCCGAGGTGGGAGGCGTGCGGTCTGAGGTACCTGGGTCAAATAGTGGCACGGGGAGTGTTGTGGTCGTCTACGGAGATCCAAAGAAAATACAACCTGCCACATTGAGATTTCTACCAATACCTACAGCTTCGACATTATGTATACAGGTTACCACGGATAGTCTGGGAATGCGAGCAACTCCCTCCCATAGTCCAAAGTCAGATCATACTTAACAAGACCCTGAAACAGGATAATTTAATATCAATATACTATCAAGCACTGAACGTGCAGAATTACCCACATGTTGATTGTGTCTGTATACAACGGATCCAGGAATCGGGTCACCAGATATCACCCGAGGACTGGCATAGGGCTTGGGGTTACATCGCCAGAGTGGCGAGCTCGCATCAGTGGTGCGAATTCCAATGGAAAAATCTAGTCTGGTACTTTAGAACCCCTGTAATTACCTGCCATTTTCTCCAACCCACTCAGCCACCTGCTGGCGTCTATGTGGAGAACCTAGGGCAAATCATACCCATATTATGTGGGATTGTCCACACTTGAAGTTATTCTTTACACATCTGCAGACTCAATTGCAAGAAATACTAGACCCACAATTACAATTGACAATAGAGCCGTTTTTATTTTATATTATCCCTAAAAATGACCGGGGCCCAAATACCAGATACTTACTACTCATACTTCTATCTGCAGCTAAGAAAGCGATTACAAAAGCGTGGTTAACTCCTAGAGTCCCCACAACTCATGACTGGTGGAACAACACAAGACAAATATATACAATGGAAAAAATCACTCACAGTCTGAATGATCAAGAGGAAAAGTTCACTGTCAGATGGGCCAGATGGCAAATATACTATATGTTAAAACACCCTACATTTACCCAATAGGGCAACTATGCAAAGAATCTCACGCGGGAGGTGGGAGGCCTAGAGGGGCCCAGGGTTACTGAGTGAGACTGTAATCTGAAATGGAATCTGTATAATAAACTGTGTTGTTAAGAGAAATGAAACTATATTGGATATTAAGTAACGACAAAACACAAGATGTCGGTGGGAGGAGAGTGGATTCCTCTTATTAAACGCAATTTAGGCGAACTCAGACGTCAAGAAACTAGCATCTTCTGCTATACCACATGCACAGGCTGGATTAGACTGCTAGAAGTCTGACCCTCAGAAACAAACAAATGAAATTAAAATCTGTATATACCTCCCTATCGCACAGAGCTGTAATCTAATGTAGTCAAGCTGGAACTGTTATATTTTATTGATGTAAACTATTTATGAGATCTGGATGACATGTCTGTATATAAGTTGTAAAATCGAAATGAAGATATTTACAAAAAATAAATCTGTTGGACGGGGGACGAAGTAAATGTTACAGGAGGAGAGGATTCAGGGGTAAATCTGGAAATTGGACATAAATATGATCGGGGTGGGGCAGAGACTGCTTTTTGTTCTTAAAAGAATCAGACCCTCATTACAATATTTTTTGTGAGAGCACATACTAATTTGGGGGAATGTTGTATGCTGTTGGGGAGGGGGAAGAGGGGAAACTGTACATAGAGTTGGGGGTAAATGTTTTGTTCGACTGTTATATGGTTTGTGTTACAAGTTATCAAACGTTTGATCCTCAATGCAACCTGAACCAAAAGAAGATGGATTACCTGACATGAATAAGATAGCCAGGAAGACTGATTTGCTGAAGGGAAGCAATGTGAAACTAAATGAGTTGATATGGCTAAAGGGGAAAGGATAAATGTGGTCTCGTGGAAAGTAAGAGGGGTCTCCTCCACAATCAAACGTACTAGCTTGCTGACAGCACTTAGAAGGGTACAAACACATATTGCCTTACTTCAAGGGACACACACCTCACCCCTACAGAACACCAGAAACTGGTGCAGAGATGGGTGGGGAAATGCTATGCCTCTTCCTATTCTTCGCATAAGAGAGGAGTGGTGGTGCTTATACACAAATAACTCCCCTTTAAGGTGACAAGAGTAGTACAAGATAAAACTGAAGGGAGATATTTGTTTGTGGAGGGGACACTGCATGGGTCAAGGACTATATCTGGCAGTGTATATGCTCCTGCAGTCTGACCCTTCATTCTACCAAACCATTATGGACATTTTAGTTAAAGAACAGTTCCAAGGTCTAATTATGGGTGGAGACTTCAACTGCACTCCGGATCCAAAACTGGCTCATTCGGAGGCGAAAGGGAAGGGGAAAGGATGTATGAGGAAATGGAGGGAGGGATTGGTAGATTTGGACATGATGGACGTCTCGAGGACAGCCAACCCCATGACTAGAGAGTTTACCTTCTTTTCCAACCCACATAAAACATGGTCGAAAATTGACCATATTTATATAGAGGGGAGGTGGTATAATAAAGTGATACAGGTAAAGCATGTGCCAATACATATATCAGACCATGCCATGGTAATCTTAGAAATGAAGCTTGCAACGCAGGAGCCAAGAAACTCATCATGGCGATTCCCACTATACTTAATGGGATCTGAGGAATTTAAGACTTTCCTAAAAGAGCAATTAGAAGAATACTGGGAGTTAAATAAGGATACAGTCTTGTCTAAACAGATATTATGGGATGCGGGGAAGGCATACTTGAGAGGGGTTATCACTGGGTATGTAGCAGGCTTTAAGAAGCAGCAAAGGAAGAAACAAGAAGAGCTTCACCCAAGGGTTACGGAATTAGAGTGCAGAACTATCAGAGAAGGAGGAGAAGAGAACTTGCAACTGTTAGCAGCAGCCAGGGAGGCCTTGAATACTATGCTGGCAGAGCAAGCAAGCAAGAACGCATCTGCTTTTACTAAAACACAAGTTTTATGAATGGGGAAACAAACCAGGCCGTCTGTTAGTGAATCTTTTAAAGGGAAAGAAAGGGAGTATGAGAATACAAGAAATACGAGGGGAGGGTGGACGTTCAGTTCGTGAGTCCAAAGTTATAGGGGAGAGGTTCAGGCAGTTTTATCAGGTCCTGTACAGGTCAGAATGCAAGGATAAAATGGAAGAGACGATGGGCTTCCTGGACAAGGTCGTGATACCAGAGATTAAGGAGGCGCAAAGGAGAGAACTGAATAAAGAGATCTCAAAAGAGGAAATAAGAAGGGCTATAGGACATATGAAAGTAGGAAAGGCGTGTGAGCTAGACGGACTACCTTCTGAATTGTATAGAGGGATAGGACAGGAAGTTATTGATTGGCTATAGGAAATAGTCCAAGAAGTGCGGGAAGGGAAACCACTTCCAGTCACTATGGGAAATGCTATGATCTGTGTAATTCCGAAGGCTGGCAGAAATCCTAAGGAATGCGCATTATATAGACCTATATCCCCGGTGAATGTAGATGCCAAAATATATGCAAGAGTACTTGCTGCTTGGCTGGAACTGATCCTTCCAACAGCGGTGCACTCAGATCAAACAGGCTTTATCAAAGGGAGACATTCCTATCACAATGTGAGGAAGGTCTGAATGTGGTGCATAGCTCTTCTCGGCGTCTAGAAGTAACAGCAATTCTATCATTGGACGCCGAGAAGGCATTTGACCACATTGAATGGGAATACCTGTTTGAGTTGCTGGGAAGATATGGATTGGGAAGGGAGTTTATCAGGATGGTGAAGGCATTATATGAGTTGCCCCAGGCAGGGATATTGGTAAATGGGGTATTATCGGAGGGGTTTCCTCTATTCAGGGGAACAAGACAGAGATGCCCGCTGTCCCCCATACTCTTTGATTTGTCAATTGAACCCTTGGTCATAGCAATAAGGCAAAGTCCGTATGTTAGGGGAGTGGAGGGGGCAGGGGGGAAGACAGCATAAGCTGTCACTTTACGCGGATGATATAATTTTGTACCTGAGGGATGTAGCCCATTCGATGCCGGCTTTGCTGGAACTCAGAGAATTTTGATGAATTCTCGGGGAACAAGAAAAACCTGGATAAGTTGGAGGTGATGTGGCTTGGGAAAGGAATAAGGACCAGGGGAGACGGGTGGGGCTTGAACGAAGTTCACACCTCCTTCAAATATCTGGGGATAAGAATAGGGAAAAGCATAGCCGGGTTATACGCTTTAAACTATACCCCTTTAATAAAAATTTTGTTAGATGAGCTGAGGCAATGGAGGGCACTCCCTCTTTCTTGGATAGGGAGGATGAATCTGATTAAGATGTCCACTTTACCGAGGATTTTATATTTGCTTCAGATGCTTCCAATGGGGCCTACCACAGGGGATATCAAGCGACTGGAGAAGGGATTCTCTGAATTGCTATGGCAAGGAAAGCGTGCCAGAATTAGTTTAAGTAGACTAAAGGCAAGCAAGAAAAAATTACTCACCTTAGTAATGTTGTTTCTTCTAATGGAGTCTTGCTGTATTCTGACAGTAGCAGTGAGTCCCAACCTTCGAACTGCCCCAGAGATGAAAGAGTTAACTTTCCATGCCAGGCATGGAACGCTGAGCTCGAGCTCGGTTAAGACTCTGTCTGTTGCTGTTTGAACTCAAACCGTCAGATCTTTACAAGCTAAACTCACTGAGGTCCTGTGTGGAAGCTGTAAACCTACACTAGCCAACTGGCTACTAACATAACAACAAATTTTGGTCTCAAAACAAAGACTCAAGTCAGGAGACCCAAAAAATGAAATAACACAACACCCACTCACCCAAAGAAAGGGTGATAACAAAAAAGGTGGGGCACCTCCCGAGTGCCAACACTGCCACTGCCCACCCACATCCCAAAAACAAAGGTTCTGAGAGGGAAGGAGGTCAGAATACAGCAAGACTCCATTAGAAGAAACAACATTACTAAGGTGAGTAATTTTTTCTTCAAACAACATGAAGTCTTGCTGTATTCTGACAGTAGCAGACTACCAAGCAGTACCTCCATGGAGGAGGGACAGAACCTACTTAGAAATAGGTTCTGAAGCACAGCTGTGCCAAACCAGCATCACTCTAGCCTGGATGTCCAGGGAGTAATGCTTGGTGAAAGTGTGAACTGTTTTCAGGTAGCTGCTTGACATATTTCTAGAATAGGATATCCCTGGCAGCAGCCAGAAGCAGCTGTACCTCTGTAGAGTGAGCCCTCAGGCCTGAGGGTGGAACCTTACCTAATTTTTCATAGCAAAATTGTATGCAAGAGACAATCCACCTGGCAATGGATCTTTAGTGGCAGGTTTCCTTTGCCTACCTCACCATAAGTGAGGAACAGTTGGAGGAGTCAAACCTATGACCTCAGGGTGTTCTATATTGTAGCTAAGGGCTCTTTTCACATCTAGGCTGTGCAGCCTCCTCTCACCAGAGGACGAATGGTCAGTGAAGTACACAGGAAGAGACACAGATTGGTTAAGGTGGAAGTCTGAAACCACCTTAGGCAAAAACTTCCTGTTAGTCCTTAGGACCACCTTATCCTTATGGAAGGAGATAAAGTCAGGCTCCACTGACAGGGCTTGCAGCTCACTTATGCGCCTGGCAGAAGTGATGGCCACCAGAAACACAGTTTTCCAAGTCAAGTACTTAAGCTCTGCTAAGGACAAAGGCTCAAAGGGGGGTTGCATAAGCTGTGCAATGCAAACATTAAGATCCCAAGCAAGGGCAGGATCCCTGAATGGAGGATTGGTGTGAAGCAATCCCTTGAAAAACTTGGAGAAAACAGGGTGAGCTGAAAGAGAAGAGGGCTTACCTGCTGAAATGAAAGCAGAAACCGCTGCCAGGTGCACCCTTAGTGTAGCTGGTCTGTGGCCCAAACTATTGAGATGAACCATGTAGTCAAGTACTGTGGGCAGATCAGCACACTCTGGGGAAATATGCTTCCCAGAGCACCACATGGAAAATCTTTTCCATTTGGAATTAAAAGTGGTTCTGGTGGAAGGCTTCCTAGAAGCCTTCAGAATATCCATAACACCTTGGGAAAGGTGTAAATCAGCAAACTCTAACTCTTCAAGAGCCAGGCCTTGAGATTTGAGATTCGGGTACCAAACCCTCCCCTGAGCACAAGTTAACAGGTTGTAATTCCTGGGAACAGCCAGGGGAAGATGGACTGATAAGGACAATAGGAGAGGATACCAGGGCTGTCTGGCCCAGTCTGGAGCAATCAGGATCATCTTGCAGGGTTGAGACCTGATTTTGACTAGCACTTTGAACAGGAGAGGGAAGTGGGGAAAGGCATACAGGAACTTCCCTTCCCAATTGAGAACTAAGGCATCCAGGACGACTGAGCCCAACACTGGGGGCCTGCAGCAAAAAAGGGGAAGTTGGTGATTGTCTGGAGCTGCAAAACGATCTATCTGTGGGGTGCCCCATCTGGAGAATATCACCTCCAAGATCAAGGGATCCAGTGACCATTCGTGATGGCCCTTAGATATCCTGCTGAAAGCATCTGCCAGGACATTGTCCTTTCCTGGGAGGTGTACTGCTGAGAGAGAGGTGTTCGGAGAATAAGCCAGGGACCACAACTTCATCGCTTCTGTGCACAAGGCCGTAGACTGAGTGCCTCCTTGTTTGTTGATGTACCACATTGTGGTGGTATTGTCTGTTCTGATCTGAATAACTTTGTTCTGAACAGACTTGGAAAAAACTTGAAGTGCTAAAAAAAACTGCTCTGAGCTCCAACAGATTGATATGGAGCAGAGATTCCTGAGGGGACCACAACCCTTGGGTGGTCAGGTCGCCCAAGTGAGCCCCCCACCCCAAGAGGGAGGCATCTGTAGTAAGGATTAGAGAGTGAGACTGGGTGACAAAGAGAACTCCTTGTCTCAGATTGTTCAGATCCTGCCACCAGTGCAAGGCCTGGATCAAGGTTAGAGTCACTAGGATCAGTTTAGTCAGAGGGTCCCTTTTTCTGAGACCAGAAGGCCCTCAAATGGAACTGAATGTCCCTCATCTGAAATCTTGCTCCCTGCACCACTGCTGTAGCAGCAGCCATGTGCCCCAGGAGCTGAAGAAAATGCCTTGCTGGTCGAGACACCTGCAGGGTGAAAGAGGAGGCCAGAGTGATAAGGGTCCTTGCCCTGTCCAGGGGAAGGAAGGCTCTGGCCCTTTCTGTATCTAGCTCTGCACCTATGAAGGTGAGGAGCTGAACAGGCTCTAGAACTGACTTTGACAGATTCAGAAGGAAACCTAGAGAAGTGAGCAGTTGCTGAGTTACCTGTAAGTGTAACTTGACCTGGTCTGGGGAACTGGCCTACTATGAGCCAGTCGTCTAGGTATGGGAAGATGGCAATCCTTTGCCTTCTCAGAGAAGCAACTACTACTGCCAGACATTTTGTGAACACCCTTGGAGCAGAGGTTAGTCCGAAGGGCATTGCTCTGAACTGGTAATGGCCTGAGGGCAGCTCGAACCTGAGGTACTTTCGATGGGAGCTTCTGATAAGAATATGGAAGTAGGCATCCTTGAGGTCCAGGGACACTAGCCAGTCCCCTGGCCTTAGAGAGGGTAGAATTATTCCCAGAGTCACCATTTTGAATTTTGGCTTTAAAAGGTGCTTGTTTAAATATCTGAGATCCAGGATGGGCCGCCATTCTCCTGTCTTTTGGGGTAAGAAGTACCGGAGTACAATCCTTTGCCCTGGTGTAGAGGTGGAACCTGTTCCACAGCTCTGAGAGCCAGGAGGGAAGAGACCTCTGTCTCTAAGGCAAGTGCCTCTGAGGGATTTGCAGGTGGAAAAGATCTGGCTCTCAGCTTTGGAAATTTTTTGAAGCTGAGAACCAGTCCCTGGCTTACTACTTCCAGGACCCACTTGTCTGATGTTAGAGACTTCAAGTCCTGGACAAAGTAAGCCAGCCTGCCCCCTACAGGTGGTGGAGAATCGGCCCTGGCAAACCCATCAGGGTGCCTGCTTGACAGGGGGGTTTTGGCTGAGGGGTGGAAGCAGGTCTGCTTGTACCCCTTCTGCCTCTCCTTCTAAAGAACCCCCTCTGAGCATAGGCAGAAGAGGAGGCCTGGCCCCTGGGATGCTGCCTTTGAGGAGTGGCCTGCCTTTCCTTGGCCTAGGCACTCCTATAGGTGGTCCTATACTCGTCCATTTTCTTCATGTAATTCTCTGTTTGCTCCCCAAACAAAGAAGTACCCGCAACAGGAAAATCCATGGCCTTAGTCTGGTTATCCTGTGACAGGCTAGTACATCTGAGCCAAGCCATTCTGAGAAGTGCCACAGATGTAGCCATGACTCTGATGACACATCATTTGAGTCCACTGCAGCATGGAATTGCACCTTGATGCCTCAATACCATCAGCAGCCACCTGCTCCAGCCCTTGGCAGCTGGCCAGGGACCTGTTTTGCTAAAGCCATGACAGTGTCCCATCTGAATTTCTGATACCTAGCAGTATAAGCCATATAATTTGCCTGTCTGAGTCCCAAGGATGCTGCCATGTATTGTTTCTTTGCCATGGCATCAATCCTCCTGGAGTCCTTGTCTGGGGGGTGTGAAGCCAAGGGAATATTTGCCTTGTCACAGGCTGCAGCCTGCACTACCCCAACATGGCTGCATTGTTGTGTAAGGAACTCCGTATCTGAGCCTGACAGTGTATACCTCTTGTCCATTCTTTTATCCACAGGAGGTATGGTGTTAAGAGTCTTTAATATCTTAAATGTCTGTTTCCCAAAAGATTTGTGTAAGGGAACAGACAGCCTCCTAGACTCTGGTATATCCATCATTTCCACATAGTCAAGCTCCTCCTGGTCATCCACAGCTTCTTCCATAGGAAGCTGGAGGGTTTCAGCCACTTTTTTATAAAACATGAAATGGGAGGGGGACTCAGAAAGCCTAGGAGGAGACACTCCTGAAGGTCTGTCTGGGGAGATGTCCGGGTCAATGGGCACATCCAGACTTTCAAAACCACATTCACTTTCCTCATATTCCTCTTCCTCCTCCTCCAGTTCATAAAATTCCTCTAAATCATACTCTTGAACCAGTGGAACCGGCCGAACCAAGCGCCTCCCTGATGGTGCCGGTTCAGTCGGAACCGGGGAAAGCGACTGCACAATTTTTATCGTTTTGGCTATTCTTCAGCGGTTGGAGAAGAAAGTTTTGGATCCACACCAGCTGATTTTTCCTTTCTTGTTCTCTTAGCTGGAACCGACTCCTCAGAATCGGATCTCCTTTTGCCCGAAGAAGTCTCGCCCTGGTCAGAGGGCACTCCTTCTGGTTCGGTTTGAACCGAACCAGGATGGCCATCTGGTTCAGCGGACTTTTTGGCCTCCCTTTTCCTGAGCCTACCAACTCGTTTTCTAGGGTAGCTGCAGGAAAATTTTTACAAATCTGGCAGTCTGCATTGAGGTGGTCAAACCCCAGACAATAAACACAGGTGGTGTGGGGATCAGCATTGGCAAAGACTTCCCCACACACACTGCAGTGTTGAAACCCAGTGGGCCCGGTTTTTCTTTTGGGTTTCTCAGACACTGTGCCAGTCCTAACCAAACTTACCCTTTTAATGGCAATCCGCCAGGCAAGACCCTCTTATTGGTTCCTGACCGTGTCACGGGTCGTGGAAAAAAACGTAATCAATCCGTTTTTAGAACCGATAAGAACCAGTAACCACACTCTAAAATGTAAAATAAAGATTTTTTAGCAACTTGATCGGTTCAAACCGAACCGATGAACCGTTTAAGTTCCACACAGAATAGAAACAATATAAACCTATCTAGTACTCACGAATACCACAGACAGAGACTGAACCGACAGGTTCTTGTTTAAATTTTGGTTGAAAACCGAGAAAATGGTACTTTAACCGACAAACTGAACTGAGCAGAAGGAGAAATCTCCGGAGCGACTGTTCAGTGAGGCGGAGTAAAGAATCTGACAGTTTGAGTTCAAACAGCAACAGACAGAGTCTCAACCGAGCTCGAGCTCAGCGTTCCGTGCCTGGCATAGAAAGTTAACTCTTTCATCTCTGGGGCAGTTTGAAGGTTGGGACTCACTGCTACTGTCAGAATACAGCAAGACTTCATGTTGTTTGAATAATGGGGGGGATTAAACTTCCCAGATGTAAAGAGGTATCATATGGCGGCTCAAATAAGGTATATAAGAGATTGGATTGCGAGACCTGAAGCGGTTGGATGGATAAGCCTGGAGGAAACAGATGCCCAGAGCAGGCTGTCTGCATACCTGGGTGGGGGGGGGACAGAATGCATATATTTTGCAAGGCAATCCCAACCTAATGGTGCTCATGGTATTAGATAGCTGGAGACAGACGGAAAAGGTGCTCGGGGGGGCAGGAAGGGGAAACAATGCTCTTACCTATTGCTAAAAACCCTTTTTTCAGGCCGGGACTGGAGGACCAGGGATTCCGGGAATGGGAAAATAAAGGAATACTATGTGTAAGGGACCTGATTAGGGGACAGGAGATATGTTCCTTTCAGGAGTTAAAGGAAATGAGAGGGATACCTGGTAATCATCTGTTCCAGTTCTTCCAGGCTAGAGATTATTGTAATTGGATAAAGAAACAGGGGGCCAGATCTGCGCAACTGGAGAAGGCAGAGACCCTGATATGTAATCCTAGATGGGAAGATAGGTGTATGGTCAGGAATATGGCCCATATCCTACCGGACAGTATTCGGGATATGACCCATGCTACTAGAGGATTGTGGGAAAGGGATCTAGGAGTGACAATTTCTGACTATAATTGGGATATTATTCTGAGAATACATATGGGCCTCCTTCACTCCAATAGACATAAGGAATCGGCCTATAAATTTTTGCATTGGCTTTACTGTCCTCCGGCGGTGATTCACAGGTACAAGCCGGAGGTGATGAAAAGCTGTGGCAGATATATAGACTGGAGGGGCACCTATTTCCATTGCTTTTGGGAATACCCCAAGGTGCAGAAGTTCTGGAGAGCAGTTACCTGGAGCATGAGTGGTATGATGGGACAAGAAATACCCATGAGTCCACTTGCACTACTGTTTGGCATGGACGCAGAGGGAGAGGAGGAGTGGAGCCCATATGGGAAATGGGTTAGAGTCTTGTAGCTACAAGCTAGGCAAGCTATACTGAACACCTGGGTTTCAGCAGAAGACCCCACTATAGAGCAATAGAGAGATGTAACTGTTGGGGCTCTGGTGATGGAGAGGAGATCCTATAGAATAAACACTAAGTTGGATCTCTTTCTCAACACCTGGAATGCACTTCTAGCAACATTAAGGAAAATTTGGAAGAGACACTGCTGATGCAGATTGGGGGATGAAATTAAAATTAAGACAAAGAGGATAGACACCTGGGCCCTAGGGAAGACTAATGAGAGATGCACTAGATACTAAAGGAGTATTGAGACTGGGCGGTAAGAGGGTGGGGGGAATGAAATGTCTGGGAATATAAGGAATAAAGTATATGAATTGGTCAGGTAAATCGACTGTAAAATGTATTTGGACCTTTGTAAATAGTTGTTAGTTGTGTGTTTATGTAGAATGAATGCTGTATCAATGTTGGTACATGCAAAAACCTTTAATAAAAAATTTCAAACAAAAAAAACCCAAATAATAGTAAAAAATCCACTGCAGACCCCTCTCACTGGAATGCAGATGAAAATATGAACCCCCCCAACCCCATCACAGGTCTCCTCACAGCCTGGAAACGAGAGAAGTCAAAGCACTCTGGCTGCCCAGAGTTAAAAATCCAAAGCCTACCCAAAGCAAGACACTGTGCAATTAATAATACAAAACAAAGAAGTCTTCTTTGAATATTTAACAGGAAATAAATAAAATGTGGACGCCCAGGTCCTCTCACCACTGGGGAAAACCACAGGAGGACACTCACTGTCTGAGCACGAAAATGATCAATGCATGACTGGACTAACCCCTTGCAGGCTCTGTGATGCAACTCCCATCCGAGGATCCGTTGCGTGGTTGAGGAGGGCCTTCCCTGCCAATAGCGGGGGGCGGGGGCCACTGTGGAGAACATATGAGCTGGATGGTTAAGTCCATATGGGGCCGGTGGGGGGGGGTGATCACTGATGATTGGGCCAGCCTGTAGTATTATAAACAGTACTAACTGCAAAAAATAAAATCAAAATACTATAAAGAAAAAATAATTTTTATTTCAAATCCCTCAATGCACTGGAAATTAATAAAAAACACTGAAGGATCAGATGACTTTGATTTAAAAATAAAACTTCACGCAAAGCAATGGGGAGAAACTACTTCCAGAAATGGCAAACTTTCTTAAGTACTTTTGCATGCTTCCAAATATCTGACTACAAGATGGAATTAAACTTGGTGATCTCACAATTGAAAATCGTAGCAGGTCACAGCCCAGTGTATTGCAAGACCAGAGTACACCAAAAAAACTGTAATTCAAAATGATAAAACCTGAAGTCCCCAATTTTGACAAAACATTTTAACAGATGCCTATCTGAAGGGAATGTTGTGTTTCATGTACTTCTCTAATATATGTTTTATCATAAACAACTGGTCTACTGTACTTCGCCCTGGGGTCTGAACCCGACTTGTTGTTCTGTAAGTGTCACTTCATTCTCTTCTGCAATGCCTTGGTGAATACTTTTCCTGGTACACTTAAAGTGATTCCTCTGTAGTTCTTACATTTGCTCGCGCCTCCTTTTTTTTTTTTTTTTTTATAATTTTTATTAGGGAAAGCAAACATTTATACATGCAATATCCAAGAGCAAAACCAATATAGAACATGCAACCTCATTTTACAACTATTGCAAAAACAAGAACTAACTTAAAACAAAAAGGTACTATCCCAACGCACAAGGTAGAAGAGGAAGGAAAGCAAACTGCAAAGAAAAAGGGAATGCTAAACAAGGTCACAGGGTATTCTACACTACGAAGCCTATACTCTATCCAAAAACGAAGTTATCTTACACGTAATAAAATTATCAAGTAGCAATAATCACTAGAATACAGTAAATAAATTATTAAACAAAAATAATCAAGTTGTAGCATTCTGGATCTATCAGTTTAGTCTAGGATACATGCAAAGAAAGAGAAGAAAACATATCAGAGATGGGAGGATTAGTATAGTTAAGAAAGGGGCCCCATACAGCATGGTATCTGTGCGTAGCATGATTAGCAAGATGTGTAAGTTTTCAAATTCTACCAGTTTAGAGGATTGCCATCCATTCTTTGAAATGGGGGACACAGGTGCATCCATTCTCCATTTAAGCAGGATTTACCTTTTAGCTTCTAAAGCTGGTTGGTTCGGAGGCAACTGAGGGATGAAAAAGTGCTAATTTATACTTTATGAATGCTACAGAATACTACAGTACCTAACTGAATGTGATCTGAACCTGCACTACCCCTTTTAGCATGGTGGCAGTAGTGTGTCACTTCGTGGAGGGAACAAAAACTGAGTAGGAAGAGGACGTATCATTTGCTGAAGGGTACAAAACCATGAGTAAGGGCCAGAAACTAAGGATAGGGGCTACAATGGGGCAGGTGCCACGTGTCACTAGGGTTGGCATCTTTGGAAGGGTGGTGGGGCGCACGGGGTGTGGGTCTGCCATGATCCTGAACTGGGCTTGGAGGATTGGGGGGGGGTATGGTTTGTAGCCAGCTGACTAGTTTGAAGGAGGAGGTTAGGGAGGAGCCTAGGAGGCAGGGCAAGTGAGGATGGTAGTCATCCTGGCAAGGGGAGGGTGAATGGGGATGGGAGGGAAGGGGACAGAGCAAATAGGGCCTGGAACTGACCCCAGTACCAGAGGCACAGAGAGGGGAAGGGAGGGTGTGCATGAGGCAAATGAGAGGAAGGGTGGGGGGAGATCGTGAGAAGTACCATAGGAGTTGGCAGCTGGTTTCGGGTAGAGAAGGACTGGGGGAGGCTCAGAAAGGAGCAAGTTGTTGGGGAGAACCGAACAGGGAGACGTGAAGTAGGAGGTATACTGACTAAAAACAGATTTGCGCCTTTGCTATTTGGGAGGGAGGAGGAGGAAAATACCAATGGGGTGGAGGACAAGTTGGGGAGGAGCGGGCTGGCAATGGGTAGGGGCAGGAAAAGCATGGGCGGCAGGGTTGAAGGGGGCTAGTAAGGAAGAAGGGTGGTGTTACCAGGGAGGAGAAGACTCGGGGCAGGGAGAAGGATGAGAGGGGCACTGCTATGGGGTCGTAGGTAATATGTGCTCAAAATTGGCAACGGAGGGGGTAGGGAGGGATCGGAGATCAGCAGAAGTGGGGGGATTGATAGGAAGCCCAATGGACAGAAGTCAGGTGGATAAGGTGATTGGGGATGGGAGGAGCAGGGCAGAGGCGGGAGGGGTGGTAACGGGGCAGTTGTAGGAGAAATAGAGGGTGCAGCTGGAGAGAGTAAGGGCAGGGCAGTATGAACTCTGGAGAAGAGGAAAAGGTAAAAGAGAGGAGAGGGGGTAAGGGACATGAACGGGGGGTACTTGTGCTGGGGGACTCCATACTGAAAGGGGTCAGACGGGGCAGAAAGGGGGGGGGAAGGCACGCCCATATTTGGGTTGAAGCTATTCCTGGGTTGACCACGGGAAGGGCAGGGCAGGCAATGCTCAAGTGCGTATTGAAGGGGAGGAAGAAACCTCACGTAGTGTTGCACATGGGAACAAATGACTTGGCGTGGGAGACAGTAGAAGTGGTGAAGGGGAGGTTCGAAGAGTTGGGCAGGCAGTGTGAGGAGGTTGGGGAGTCTGTGGCATTCTTGGAGGTACTCCCGGTACCATATGCAAGGATGGGGAGGAAGGGAAGGATAGAGGAGTTCAACGAGTGGTTGAGGGAATGGTGCCACACCAAGAATTACGGCTTAGTGACAGATTGGGGTAGGATCTGGGGTAATAGTGACTTGTACGCAGGAGACATGCTACACTTGAGTAGGGAGGGGAGTAATAAAGAGTGGAATAGAGGTGGATTTAAACTGGGGGGGGGGGGGAGAGAACCGAGGATAGTAAAAGGGTCCAGATAGGGGAGCCTAGTGAGCTCACCCCTCTAGTTATAGGTAAAGGCAGAGGAGAAGTGACTCAGGGAAGGGGCATGCAGGGTAGCCAGGGTGAAGTGCAGAATGCACCACCACCCTGTAATAACAAGGCAGATAAAGGGTGTGGACTACCGAAAGGAGGGGAGCAGACCAAGGACAAGAGGGGAGAGAGGAAGGAGCGGGTATGGATAGAAGGTGGTCTCCCTAAATGCGAGAAGCCTGGGAAGCAAAATTGCGGAACTTCAGGCACTCCTTTCAGAAGGGAATGTGGACGTTGCTGCAGTAACAGACTTGGGGCTCCGAGTACCATGACTGGGATCTGGCAATCCCGGGGTACAGTACTTACAGGAAGGACCGGGGGGGAAGGGTCGGAAGCACTCTAAGTGAGGGAAGGGATCAAATGCACGAGGGAAGGAGGAGGAAGGGAGGATGGAGGCACTTTGGGTGCAGCTTCTGTACTCCAAGGGTAGAAAGCTGAGGCTGGGAGTTGTGTACAGACCACCAGCCCAATCACATGAACTGGATGGGGCACTGGCAGAGCAGATAAGGAGGGTGTGTAGGAGGGGGAGTGTGGTGATAGTGGGGGATTTCAACCTACCAGGGGTTGATTGGAGCACCACTGCCACCAACAGCGCCAGGGAGCAGGTGCTCCTGGATGCGATCCAGGATGTCCTCCTGACACAGATGGTAAGTGGGCCTACAAGGCTTTGTAACACACTGGACCTGGTACTGGCAAATGGGGAGGCAGTGAGGGAGGTAAGGGTTGAGGACCCACTAGCTGGTAGCGACCACCAACAGTGTGGTTCACACTCACTTTGGGCAAGGAGACTGGAGGCACGGGCACTAAGGTGGTGGATTTTAGGAGGGTGGACTTTGGGAGGATGGGAGAAATATGGCAAGGAAGACTCCAAGATATAAGGCTGGGGATGGATACAGCACAAAAGTGGGAAGTTATTAAAACTGAGCTAACAAGAGGCCACAGTAGCCTGCACCAGGGCTAGGAGTAAGAAGGGCAGAGCCAGAAAACCTTGCCGGCTGAACAGTGAAGTGCTGCAGGGGGTGAGGGCAACGAGGGCTGCATATTGGATGTAGAGAAGAACAAGGAAGGAAGGAAGAGGATAAGGAGGCTTACAAGAGTTGGTCCAAGGAGGTGACCAGGTGGGTGAAAATAGCCAAAGCCTCCAGGGAACTAAGGTTAGCACAGGGCATAAAGTGAGGGGAGGACGACTTTTTTCGATATGTCAGGGAAAAGAGGAAGTGCAAAGAAATGAAAATTATGTACCTACCATACTTCTTGATCTTTCTGTGTATCTTCGCCATTCATTACAGTTGGGTATGTGGCCAGAGGTCACGACCCCACAGGAGCTTTTTTTTTTGGATGGGCGGAGTCAATGCACCATCGGTGCCGCCCTCGAGGCCGATGCACTGCATGGCGCTCACGGGTTGGCCGCCAGGTGTCGTCGACCCCACCCTCCCGCCAGTTCCGAGTTGCCGTAGAGTGAAAATAGGAAGAGTGGGACAAGGGAGTCCAAAGGACAGAAAAAAGGGAAAGATATACAAAACAAAAGGAGGACTAACAGCTGAGAGGACAGAAAAGGAGGAGAAGAAATCTAAGGGATTGGGAGGGGCCCCAATCTCTGGGAAAGAAGAACAAGAAGAGAAGGACAAACATCTTTCTTGGAAAGGGGGGAGGACAATGACAACTGACCATGCAACCTGGACCTCCTAATTAAGACTGAACAAGTTCAGACCTTCTGCCTAGGGCAGAGGAGAGAAAGAAGAAAACCTGGCAAGGCAAGCAAGGTTAACCACAGAATAAACAGCTCCAGGTGGAGGACGACTATCCCCAAGGGAATAGTCACAAAACACAACTAAAGAAGTCCAGAAGCCAAGGCACGTCCTCCCACCTTTCCAAAAGAAAACGTGGGTGGAGGAACTTCAAGAGAAGAGTCTCCCCAAAATAATTAAAAATCAAATTAGTCCCGAAGAACAAAGGAGAAGGGGGAAAGAGGGGGCTCTAAGTGCAGAACCCCATCCATAAGAAAGGGTGGGGAAGCCACAAGGCAATAAGGCTAAAAGGCCCCTCTATCCCCCTCCAGCCACTGAACTTTAGAACTTGGTTCCTCCGTGTGTCTCCAAGGTCCCCCAACTCCTAGCCAGAGGGAGGGAGGAAGGGGAGGGGAAGAAAGAAGCACACAGAGGGAGGGGGAACCCAGAGACTGAGGCCCCGGGGGGGGGTGGATGGTGGGATTTTGTGATGAATGGTGAAGATACATAGAAAGATCAAGAATTACAGTAGGTACATAATTTTCATATCTTATCTGGGTCAATCTTCACCATTCATCACAGGTGGGTGAATACCAAGTCCCCCGAATGGGCCCGAGACCCTAAAGGACCAAGTCCCTTAGTGCCCAGTGGGGGAGAGAACACTGAGAGGGAGAACCCCTACGGGCCCGGCGAGGGTCAAGACTGGGGAAAGTGAGACCAGGCCCCCCCCCGGAGGGGGCAGGAGGTTGCCCTGACAGATGCCGTCTCACTCTACGGGAGAAAAGGTGGGTTCTCTAGTAGGCGGAGGAAATCACCCTACGCCGGGCCAAGGGTGACAACCGGGAAAGATGCAGCCATGCTGTCTGCCTAATACAGATCGCTGTCCCTACGACCCTGGAAGCTACCTCGCTGGCATCGTAAGATGCCCTCCTATCTCCAGACCACGTGCAGAGAGTGCAATAGTTTGCCTGGTTATCTCTGAATCAGGCAAGGAGGCTAGGAGTTGACCCAGCCTGGACCACAAGAACCTATCATAGGAAGCACAGTGGGCCTGATGAGCATAAATCGATAACAATAACCGTGCCAAGTAGAAGGTCCTCCTCTCTCAGAAGTCAAAATCCTTGGAATCTTGATCTGGGGGCCGGTCACGGTGGAGGGCACGAAGCCCATCGGAAGTGTCCAGCTGCATCAATCCTGACTGAGGATGAGGCATACGACCTGGAGAGTCCAGGGGGCACAATACCTCTGGCTCAGATCTCTAGGGGCTGGGACTCTGGAAAAGGGTCGTTGCCAGAACCGCAATGATGCCTCCTGGAAAGGAGAAGGCCAGGCGGGCACTACAACGGTGGCTGAACTGAAGTTGCCTAAAAAGGCACGCGTTGAATACTCCGGACTGTGCTGAGGAGTGGGTGGGGTGATACGCAGGTCTTCCATCATCCTCATGAGGAAACGCTGATACTCGGCCGGATCGGCAGCAGGGGAGATGTCGACGGAAAGTTCCTCTCCTCCAGAAGAGGAGGAGGATGAGGAAGCGGAAGACCTCAGAGATCCAGAGGTTGGTTGCTCAGGGGGAGGGTAGAACACCCGCTCGCCCATGGCCCTGACATAAGTAGGGAAGTGAGCAGCCGCACCCCTGAACTGTTCCCAGGAGAGAGGTCCCGTAGGACTATGAATGCCTGGGACAGCAGGAGATGACGAAAGAGGAATGGGAGCCAGATCCACAAAAGAAGAGGAACATCCTCTATCCTGGCAAGACAGCCCACCGGAAGCCTCCAAGGGAGGAGGAGTTCCGGAGAGCCCAACAGCCGACAGCTGATCAACCACACTGGAACTGCCTAGACCATGCCCTGAAGAATCCTCCTTGTGAGGTGACCGAGACCATGTGAGGCCAAAAGGATGGTCCTTTCCCTCCAAAGTCTAGGGCACTCTCGAGGAGACCGAGAAGGAAGGGCGGGGGTCCACCCTGCGACTCCTCCCCGAACCCGGGTGGGTCCCAGAGAAGGGCTGCCTCCTCGAACGCTGGCCCCATGACCCCTCAGAGTCCGAGAGAGCCCTCCACCTGGAAAACACCAGCCTGGGCAGCTGGCAACCCTAGTCGGGGGAAACCACCCAGGGAGTAGCACCCTCCCCCTTCGTGGATGCCCTGGTCGGCCCTAAAGCTGGGCGATCCAGGCACACCACATGAGGGGGGGGTGTCCCAACCAAGGGGACAGAAAACCCTCCAAGTGCAGGCTGCAGGGCAATAGTGGCCTGGACCACCGCCTGCTCATCAGCACCCCCGACTCCAGATTCGGAGGCTACTGCCCGCTCCTCAGAGGGAGGTTGGTTCCAGTCAGCCGAAGTAGCTACTGAGATGTCCACATGGGCTGCCAACTCCAAAGAGTCAGACAGCGAGTCCGAACCAGATTCAGAATCCACCTCCAAAGCGGTAAAGACCACAGTCCGGTGCCAAACCGTACGCAGACACCTGCTCCTGTCCGGACCGAGGGAGGCGCCAATCTGGGTATCCGCACCGCAAATGGCACCTGAGGAAGAGATGGCACCGAGCGTGGCAGCGGAAACGGACCCAATGCCAGCCCCCTCAGTACTAAGAGCAGTGCCGAGAGTGAAAGCGACACCTCCCATGGAACCGCAAGTGGCACCCGAGCTAGACACGGCACCGTCCCCAGCCTCAGCATCCAGAAACAGTCGAGGGCAACGCCACAGAACTTTCCATGGTGCCGTCAGTGCCATCGGTGCCATGAACATCGACAGTAGAGACAGCAGTGGACTGGCGCCAACCACGGCGCCAAGGCCCAAGACGGCACCGATGGGTGGCATAGAGGACTTTACCGACCCAGGCTTAAAGGGTGATTGCTGGAGCAGTGCCACCCGCGCGCCCCCCCCGGGGAAACAGACTGGGCCTCCTGCACCACGGAAGGGGCTTCCACCACAGCGAGGCTACAAGAGGCGGAAGCCTCTTCCTCCTCGGTCCATATAGAACCGGGAGGACACCCGGAGGAAAGGCCAAGAGACCATGGCTTGGCCTGATGAGTGCGCACCCATCCCCCGAAAGTCGGTGCAGCAAGTCCAACTTTCCATGCACGCTGTTCCAGGACACGACGATCCATAGAGAAACAGGCATCGCACGAATCCATGTCATGAAGACACGTCAGACAACAATCATGCTGGTCGGTAATGGAATACTTGAGGCCGCATGGGAGGCTGCCCCGCTTTCAGCAACTTTTTGCCCTCCAATACTAGACATGATTGATGGTAAACAAAGTGAAAAAACAGTACGACGTAGCTGAAAATAATAAAGGAACAATTTTACCATGCAGCGGCGTCGAGTAGGCGATAGAACCAACGAGAAGGATTGGCGTTGAGAAAATGGAGTCAACAGGCTGAAAACTTCAGGAGCTCCTTACAAGGTGTGACCTCAAAGGCAGGAGATGAACTGGCGGGAGGGCAGGGTCGACGACACCTAACGGCCAAACCACAAGTGCCACGCAGTGCATCGGCCTCAAGGGTGGTGCCGACGGTGACCTCCAGCCACATACCAAACTGTGATGAATGTTGAAGACTGAAACAGATAAGATCATATAGTGAGGATAAAGTGTGGAGGGGAATGGGTGGAAAAGGGAGAGGAACAAGCAGAAATACTGAATAGTACTTCTGCTCTGTTTTCACTAAGGAGAGGGATTTACCACCATCACTATGGACTGGGGGGTTGGGGTAGGGGGGAGGAGGTGACAGACAAAATGATCATAGTTAGTAGCGTGCTGGAGGGGCTGAGGGTGATAAGGATGGACAAGGCACCAAGTCCCGATGGCATCCACCTCAGGGTGCTGAGGGAGATGGCAGAAGTGTTGGCCAAGCCGCTGGCAAATCTGTTCAACACCCCCCCTGGAAACGAGGTGTGTGCCTCAGGACTGAAGGGTGGCCCATGTAGTGCCCATACACAAGAATGGGCCTAGGGAAGAGCCAGGAAATTATCATCCGGTCAGTCTCACTTCCATAGTTGGGAAACTTATGAAGACAATATTGAAGGAGAGGATGGTGTCATTCCTCTAATGGCCTCCAGGATGGGCGGCAACACGGGTTCATCACTGGGCGGTCTTGTCAAACAAACCTAATAAAGTATTATGACTGGGTAACAAGGGAGCTAGATGGGGGTCATGTGGTAGATGTCCTGTACTTGGACTTCAGCAAGGCCTTTGATACAGTACCTCATGGGAGACTGGGGGGGAAGCTGACTGCCATGGTGGTGGGGAAAAAGCTGACAAACTGAATACAGAACTGGTTACTGGGGAGGGTACAGCGGGTGGTTGTGGGGGGGGCTCTTGACACCAAGAGCAGTGACAAAGGGGGTGCCACAGGGTTCAGTGCTGGGCCCAGTGCTATTTGAGCTCTTTATCTCAGATATAGCACACAGAATTAAGAGCAGGGTTAGTCTGTTAGCAGATTATACCAAAATGGGGGTGGTGGTGGACTAAGAGGATGGATGGAAACAATTGCAGGGGGACCTAACCAAACTAGAGACATGGTCGGAGAAGTGGCAGCTCGGATTCAATGCGAAAAAGTGTAAGGTGATGCACTTCAGGGCAAAAAACCATAGGAGAGACTACTGGTTGGGTGAGGTGAGGCTGGGGATCACTGAGGAGGGGAAGGACCTTGGTATGTTGGTAACAGGGAGCATGAACAACTCGGCCGAATGCAGGAAAGCAGCAGCTAAGGCAAACAGGATGCTGGGTTGTATCACAAGGGGTTTCTCATCCAGGCATATGGATGTGATCCTGCCTCTCTACAGATCCTTGGTCAGACTGCATTTGTAGTACTGTCCTGGGTCCAATCCTGTTTAGTGCATACATTTCGGACATCAGGGAGGGTATAGGACGTGAAATGAGTCTCTTTGCTGACGACTCCAAGATGGTAGCAGTAGTTGAGGCAGAAAAGGGGAGGTTGGCCCTGCAATGGGACCTGGACACCATGGAAAGCTGGGCTCACACATGGAAATTAAATTTCAATATCACCAAGTGCAAGGTGTTGCATCTTGGGCGGAGAAACCCTAAACACAGGTACACCCAGGGAGGGGAGGTGCTGGAGGCCTCAACAGGGCAAAAGGACCTAGGGGTCATGGTGGATGCATGTATGAATAACTCAGAGCAGTGTAGGAGAGTGGCTAGCAAAGCAAACAGCATGTTGGGATGCATCGTAAGGGGGATCACCTCTAGGAGCAGGGAATTGATTCTGCCGCTGTACAATGGATTGGTTAGACCACACCTTGAGTACTGTGTACAGTACTGGAGACCACGCTTGAAGAGGGACATCCAGCTCCTAGAGAGGGTACAGAGGAGGGCAACTAAGATGATACGAGGACTAGGGATTTGACGTATGAGGACAGACTTGAAGAGCTCTGCCTGTTTTCACTGGAGGAGAGGAGAGAAAGGGGGGACATGATTTAGGTCTTCAAGTACCTCAAGGGAATAAATAGGGTAAACACGGAGGGGATCTTTAGACTAAAGCAGGGAGGTATCACCAGAGGGCATGGTTTGAAGTTCTGAGGTGGAAGGGTGAGGGGGGAGGAGGAGGTTTTTCACTGAGAGGGTGGTGGATCCTTGGAACGTGCTGCCTGGCGAGCTGGTTCAGAGATCCAAAGTGGAGGGCTTCAAGAGAGGGTGGGACAGACACAGAAAGCGGATGTATCAGATGATGGCCTGGCCCAGGGAGGTGGGGATGGATGACAGGGATTTCTGGAACACAAGGAGGGGGGAGGGCCTCGGTACCCAACTAGGGATCTGAGGTTCAAGCAGACTCGATAGACTGTAAGGCCTAATCTGCTGGCAATTAGTATGTTATACTACCAGCCATACAGATGGTACTTACCATGGACTCACAGTGATGTCCAGCCTGTCTGAGCTTGCTCTTCACATACATTTGTTAAGAGACAGCAGGAACAGTCTGGACATTGCAGGGTCAGTGGTCAGAGGTATCTTTACGGTGTGAAAAACAGCATTTTAAAGTCTAAATCAATATATTATACAATGTCCTAAAACCCTTAAAAAAACAGTTTAGCAGGTAGTAATGAAGGGGTCGAGATTTCACTGCAACCCCAATAGGCTCCATATGTTGTACTGCTTTTTACTGTGTCTTACAGTGGCATTTCTATATATGGATTGTCTTTGAATCTGTCTGAAAATATAAATCTAAGCATATCTTGGCATGGCTGATTCCTTTCTAGAATACTATCAGTGGGGTGGAATCAGCATTTGAAACTACACATGGGTCTAGGGGTGATGTCCGATGCAATAACTTCCACACAAGATGACACAATCTGAGGTCTGTTACAAGAACAACAATAGCAAACCTTGAAATCTACAATAACGATTACAAACCAGACAAGCCCTACTTGAAACCTAAGAACTACTATATTGAAACTGCATCGCATGCCAATCAGTGTAATTGTGTACTAAAAGGTATAGCCGAGGCGCACATTTTTAGCTACTTCCAATTTATCCTTTTCAGTGTGGCCCTGCATCTACAAGAGTTTTGTGCTGGACTGACTTAAGCACAGTTAATCAAGTGACTTATCCAAGATCACAAAGAGCCTGCAGCTCTGGTTGGATCTGAACCTGGTATTTCCTGGTGCACTATTCAGAGCTATATCCTGTCATTCCAATATTCCTTGTGCATTTTTCTAAATTCTTCAATAAAAATTATTGCCGGAAATTACGAGAGGCTTTAATAACTAAAATGATACCAGAGTTCCATTCATTTATTTATTTAAAATTTTAGTGACTGGGAAAGGCACACAGAGCAGAGGCTCATTTCCAGGTGTGACCTGGGTTTGGGAGGAAAGAAAATTACTCACCACAGTAATCTTGTTTCTTCAAAGGGATCACTCATTATGATTAAACATAATGCAGTCAGCCTCCTGTGTTGAACATCCCGGACAGATGGAATTTTATGCAAATTATGGAACTCTCAGTTGGCTCATGCCACTTTCAAAGTGCTGCCCTAGCAACTGCTGCACTCTGAGTGCTTCAGATTCTTATGGAGCCTAACTGGGTAAAAGACCCGCTAGCTAAAATTTAACAACCTTAAAAAATTATATTTTTTGCCCTTTCAGGTCAAAACATCCTTAACCAACAAACCTAAGAAACTTGAGACCACCTGGACACCAACTGGCTAAACAAAGCGAGTCTCTATCTTACCCTATATAGGAGAAAAGAAAAAACCCTAATGCAGGGATGCAGAGCAGCTTCTATAGGTTCTAGTAGGGGAGGTAGGGAGGGTCTTTAATCATAATGAATGATCCCTTTGAAGAAACAAGACTACTATGGTGAGTAATTTTTTCTTCTAACCCCAGGAATCACTCATTATTAATTAAACTTAATGCAGACTACTAAGCGGTACCTTTGGAGACTGGGCAGAGAACCTATTTCGGAAACAAGCTCTGCAGTACTGCTGTACCAAACCTAGCATCACCTCTGGATTGCAAATCCAGGCTGTAATGCTTTGTGAAGGTGTGTACTGTTTTCCATGCAGCTACTTTACAGATTTCCAGTAGCGGAATTTCTCTTGAAGCTGCCAGTGAAGCAGCTGTGCCTCTGGTGGAGTGTGCTCTCAGGCCCAGAGGTACCCGTTTACCCACCTTACTGTAACAAAACTGAATACATGCCACTATCCAGAGAGCAACTGTACGTTTTGTTGCCGCTCTGCCCTTACCAACTTCACCATATGTTAGAAAGAGCTGTGACTGACTTGTCCTGTAAGACTTGGTTCTGTCAATGTAGTGGCTAAGAGCCCTTTTGACATCAAGGGAGTGAAGTCTCCTTTCTGGAGAACTGGAGTTGTCTGTAAAGAAGACAGGTAGAGTGACAGACTGATTTAAGTGAAAATCAGATACCACCTTGGTAAGGAATTTTCTATTAGTCCTAAGGACCACCTTGCCCCTGTGGAATGAGATGTAGTCCATATCTGTGCACAGGGCTTGTAATTCACTGATCCTTCTGGCTGAAGTAATGGCAACCAGGAAAACAGTTTTCCAAGTGACATATTTCAGATCTGCAGTTGCCATAGGTTCGAATGGTGCATCCATGAGTTTAGCAATGCAAATATTTAGATTCCAGGCCGGAAACAGTTCCCTTAGGGGAGGGTGCAGAAGATTAAGGCCTTTAAAATATTTTCTAAATGCCGGATGAGAAGCTATAGACCTCTCCTTACCAACTGACAGGTAAGCAGAGATGAAAGCCAAGTGAACCTTGAGGGTGGAAGGCTTCTGGCCTAAGGAATGTAAATGTGTAAGGTAATCTAGAATAATAGCCAAATCAGCCGGAAGGGCTCAAACCTTTACCTGTACACCATATTGTAAATCTTTTCCACTTAGAGGCATATGACTTCTTAGTAGAAGGCTTCCTGGAACCCCTAAGCACTGTCAGCACCTGGGCAGATGGATTGGGGAAACCACTGACAGAGACAGCAGAAGAGAGTACCAGTGCTGTCTCGCCCAATCCAGAGCCACCAGTATCATTTTTGCTGGTTGGGACCTCAATTTCAGTAGGGTCCTGAATATCACAGGGAAAGGAGGGAATGCATACAGAAATGTCCCTCTCCAATCCAGGGCCAAGGCATCCAGGGGGATTGTGCCCCTTAGAGGAGGCCTGCAACAGTACACTGGAAGCAGGTGGTTTTCTGGGGAGGCGAAGAGAGCCACCTCTGGAGTGCCCCATTTTCTGAAAATTGTACTGAGTACCTGAGTATTCAGGCACCACTTGTGGTGGTCCTGACTTATCCTGCTTAGAGAGTCTGCAAGCAAATTGTACTTCCCTGGAAGGTGTATGGCTGACAGGGATACTCCCATGCAGTATACCAGGGACCACAGTCTCACTGCTTCTGTGCACAGTAGATGTGACCTGGTACCTCCTTGCTTGTTGATGTCATACATGGTTGTGGTGTTGTCTGTTCTAACTTGCACCACCTTGTTTTGCAGGTAAGGAGCGAATGTTTTTAAAGCCAGGTAAACAGTCCTGAGCTCCAAGAGATTAAAGACTCTTGGGGGACCACGCACACTTGCTGTGTGCTCTAACATGTGTGCTCCCCAACCTAGAAGACAAGCATCTGTTGTGAGGATTACTGAAGGTTGTTCCCTTATAAAAGGCACACCCACCCTGAGGTTGTGCTCGTCCAGCCACCACTATAAGGCCTGGACTAAACTTTCTGTTACTGGAACCAGTTTGGACATAGGATCCGTCCTTTGAGACCAATACTGTCTGAGATGGAACTGAATATCTCTCATTTGAAACCTGGAGCCCATTATCACTGCCGTGGTAGATGCCATGTGGCCTAGTAGCCTGAGAAATTCTCTGGCTGTTTTGGGTCTCCCGGACACAAAGGATTTTGCAATCTGCAGAATGCTTGTCGCCCTGTCCTGTGGCAGGAGGGCTCTGCCCTGTCTGGTATTTAGTTCTGCTCCAATAAACTCCAGCACCTGGAGTGGTACCTGTTGAGATTTTTCTTTGTTTATCAGAAATCCCAGGGACTCTAGTGTGGATTTTGTGAGTGCCAGTGACTGTACTGCATGCTGCAGAAACTGTCCTACTATTCACCAGTCGTCTAGGTAGGGGAAGACTGTTATACCTTGTTTTCTCAAAAACTCTACCACTACTGATAGGCACTTTGTAAAAACCCTTGGTGCCTAAGTTAGCGCAAAAGGGAGAGCTGCAAACTGATAATGGCCTGAAGCCAGCCTGAATCTCAAGAATTTTCTGTGAGAAGATCTGATGGGAATATGGAAATAAGCATCCCTTAGATCCAGGGAGGCTAGCCAGTCTCCCTTTTACAATGAAGAAATGATTATGGCAAGAGTGACCATTTTGAACTCTGGTTTCAAAATGTGCTTGTTCAGAAGTCTTGGATCCAAACTAGGCCGGCAATCCCCGTTTTTCCTTCCTTATGAGGAAGTACCTGGAATAAAAACCTTTTCCCCTGCTTATTAGAGGCACTACCTCTATTGCTTTGATTGCTAGCAGATGTCTTACCTCTGCTTCCAATAGAATCCTGTGTGCAGCTGTTACCGGAGCAAAGGTTCTTGTTCTCAGCTTTGGGAATGATTTGAAACTGAGTGCCAGGCCCTGGCTCACTACCTCCAGCAACCACTTGTCTGTGGTGATGAAATGCCAAACATGAAGGTAATGAGCCAGTCTGCCACCTACTGGTGGACCTGTAATAGGGGATGCGACCTGCAGTAGCCCCTTAGGGATTCTGTGTGGGTTGTGCCCGAACCTGTGGTGCAGGAGCCACTCTTCTCATGGCTCTCCTGCCCCTTCCTCTAAAATAACCTCTAGCTTGCTGCTGAGGCTGGGAGGCTTGCGCCTGAAAGAAAGGTCAGGGGTAAAAACCCCTACCCCTACCTCCCCTACTCTGGGATCTATAAGAGGTGAAGGTCCTATCCTTGGAATTGCTCTGATAGGTGGATTTACATTCCTCCACCTTCTTCATGTATGCCTCAGTTTTATCCCCAAACAAGGAGTTGTTCTCCAAGGGGAAATCCATTGCTTTGGCCTGGGCGTCTAAAGTTAGGTTGGTGGCTCTAAGCCATGCAAACCTCCTGAGTGAAACTGACAAAGCCATTAACCTGGATGCAGTATCACTGGCATCCACTGCCATATGAAACTGGTACCTGGTAGCATCAAGTGCAGCTCTTGCTGTATCTTGCAAGTCTACAGCCACTTCATCTGGGACCCTATCAGCCAAAGCTAGAACAGTGTTCCATAGAGCTTTTTGGTACTGCACTGAATATGCCATGTAACTGGACTGCCTAACTAATAAAGAGACAGCCATGTACCCTTTCTTTTCCATAGCATCCATTTTTCTTGAATCTTTGTCTGGTGGATGGGTAGTCAATGGGATCCTGGCCTTGTCACAGGCAGCAGCTTGGACTACTCCTTCACGATCAGGATGCGTAAACAGAAAATCAGCTGTAATTCTGTCCAGCTGGTATTTCTTGTCAGCTTTCTTATCCACACCAGGGATAGAGGTTGGAGTTTTAAAAATCTGCACTGCAGCCTTCTTTAAAGATTTATGCATGGGCAGAAGTAGATGTTTCGTGGGGGTTAACCCCATCATTTCTAGAAAGTCTGCCTCCTCCATATCCTCCTCTGTTTCCTGAAGAAGGTTCAGGGTTTCCACCATGTTCTTAACAAAAGCATAGTGGGAGGAGTATTCCTCAGGACCCCTGGTAGGAGATCCAAACTCTTGCTCAGGAGAAACCTCTGGATCTATACGTTCCCCTTCAAAGTCATCCTCCTCCTCCTCCTCACCAAACACTTCCAGCACTTCTTGCCTTGCTGGGGTTGTAGGAGGAACCGGGGCAGTCGGTGTAGGAACTGGGATTGCACCCTGTAGGGCTTGTAACACTTGTAGTGCCTTAGCAATGTCCTCAGCCGAGGGCATAATATGCTTGTTGACTGGGAGCTCCTTAGCCTTCTCGGCCGACACTTTTTCTTTAATGGAACAGGTTCAGTGCCTGTTTCCATAGCCCTTTTTGAATTTCCTTGTTCAGATTTATCTGAACTCCTGTCAGGATCCTTGGCTTTACCGCCATAATTTTTGTGGGAGGAGGAAGAAGCAGAATTATCCCCAGAAGCAGAAGCCATCTCTTCCAAAATTTTAGACCTTTTCTTTAATGTTTTTGGGCAAAAGTCCTTACAAATATCACAAATGGCAAATATGTGACTTGTACCCAAACAAGAAATACAGAGAGAATGTCTATCTGCTTTTACTATAAGTTGCCCACAAGACTCACAACATTTAAAACCTGTGGGTCCTGTGCGTTTTTTAGGTTTACCCAAATGGACCTCTGATATTTAAGCTAGGCAAAAAAAGATTACTTCAATAAAACATTATTTAAAGTAACTTGGAACCGAAGATTACTTTAAAAATAACCACCGCTAGCGGTTCCTGGAACCAAGTGCTATTCGGTTCCTGAAGATAAAGGAACCAAGAAAATTACTAAATTTAGACAAAACTAAAGCGGTTCAAGGAACCGACCGCTAAATATCTCTAAATAATAATAAATTGAGATAAAAACCTTTAAATTAGACGCAGAAACCTCAGTTCCAAGGAACCACGAATATAAATAAAAAACTACTGAAACACTAATTTACTATACTAAACAATGTTTCTAAGGCAGCAATTTAAAATTAAACTGAAAATAAGTACTTATCTACAGATAAACTTTAGTCAGAGACAGTTCAAGGAGAGCTCTCTCCGTGATGTCCTTACTAGGTAGGCGGAGTAAAGACTCTGAAGCACTCAGAGTGCAGCAGTTGCTAGGGCAGCAGTTTGAAAGTGGCAACAGCCAACTGAGACTTCCCATAATTTGCATAAAATTCCATCTCTCCGGGCAGTTCAACACGGAGGCTGACTGCATTAAGTTTAATCATAATGAGTGATTCCTGGGGTTAGAAGGACACAGACATGAAGATAATTTCAATCATCCATAGTGCCTAAACAATTAATATAATTGCAGGCAAAACCAGGTAATGATAGCTGGATGGACCAAGTGACCTAGCAAAGCATAGAGTCAGCTTGGGAAAAAGGCAGACCATGGGTACCTCACATGGCTGCAGAAGGTTAAACTCGCGCTACAGAGCTTAAGATTAAGCTTCTAAAGCATTAGAGCAGAGTGGAGGCAAAGGACACAGGTGGCCCAGGTAGGGATGAGATAGGTGGAAGAGAGTAAGGAAAAAGGGAAACAAAGAGGGTCAGGAGAAGGAGCGACAGGTACAGGGGGGAGCAGGAGTAAGCCTTAGGAGACATCTAAAGGCCTGGAGAGAGGAAGAGGGCCTAAGGGAAGAGGGGAGCAGGTTCCAGAGGGAAGGGAGAAGATAGGAGAAGGCAGCTTGCCCAGCAAACTAATGAAGATGGGGAATGACAAAGGAGCAGGAATCCCTGGAGCGCTGGGAGAAAGAAGAGGAGAAAGTAGGAGAGAGGTAGGAGGTTAAAGAGTTAAACCAGTATTTAGCAATGACAGAGGCAAAGTGGGACTGGCAACGTAAGGGCAGAAGGAGGATGGAAAGGGAGGAATAGAGAGCAGTGGTGCGTGCGGAAAGGAGAGTGGGTGGCGAAGTGACAGAAGGCATTACAGAGGGTGTCCATTCTGGCAAGTGAAGAAGAGGTAGTAGTATTACAGACCACATCTGCATAGTCAAAAACCAGGAGGACCATTTTGGTTACCAGCTGCTGGTGGACCTAGAGGGGGAGGCAGTCCTATTTTCGGTACGAGACACCGAGTTTGGAGCACAGTTTAGCATGGATGGTGTTAACATGGACAGAAAAGTCAAATCTACTATCAAGCCAAACCCCGAGGTACTTGAAGGCTGTGACACACTCAAGTAGGATGCCATCCAAGGTAGAGATGACAGAGGAAGGCGACAGCCTTGCCAGTTTCTGGCTGGAGCAGAAGGTCAGGGACACTGTCTTTTTGGTGTTTACCTTGAACTGGCTGGCATGGAACTAGAGCAGCATATTAAGGAAGTTGTGCTGGAGTGGGACCTGAACAGCTGTGGTTGATGGGCCAGAGGTGTAGACGACCACGTCATCCGCGTACATGCAAATGTGAGAAGAGACACAGGCAGAAGGGAGGTCATTTAGGAAAATTGAAAATAGGACCAGACCCAAGATGGAGCCCTGTACGAAAAAGGAGGGGGAGGGATAGAACACTGCCCACCTGAGCTGCCCACTGACGGTCAGTAAGGTATGAATTGAACAACCAACAGCAGATGCTGAAAGGCCATCTGAGTTCAGCTTCTCCACTAGGATAGGGTGGGAGACTGAATCAAAAGCTTTGGCTAGGTCAGTGAAGATAGCTGCAGTGATGTGTACCTGATCTATCGCAGTGAGGACAGAATCGAGTTACGTGCAGCAGAGATGTGACACGGAAGTAGTTCTTCCAAAAACGAAACTGAAATGATGAGAGAAAATTAGAGGAGGAAATAAAGTTATCAAGCCTAGAGTAGACAACTGATTATTGAAGCTTGGCAAGAGAGGGGAGGAAATAAATTGGCCAGTAGTTACCTGGAGAGGAGGGGTCACCCCCTTTGTGCAGGGGAAGAACCCTGGCAACTTTCCAGGCCTGAGGGATAATACTAAGGGAAAAGGAGAGGCAAGAGAGAGAGAGAGAGCAAGAGAAAGGGCAATGGCTGATGCACAGATTTGAAAGAGTCTGGAGTCCAGGCCATCAGGGTTAGACTTGGAAGGGTTAAGTGACAACAGGATAAGGACGACATCTTGGGAGGAGACATGTGAGAAGTGTAAGCCTTCTGCAGATTGGAATGAAGGTGAGAGTGGATTCTTACATACATCTAACTCACTAATGAAGATTTACATAAGCTCTAGGTTCAGTTAGTCAGTGTAATAATTCGTTAAAGGAGTATACCATAGAAACACAGAATTTGTCGGCAATTAAGGACCTACTGACCTACCCAGTCTGCCCATTTTGTCCCTATCCCTGTCTATATTGTTACCACAGACCCTAATTACCACAGACCCTACCTGGTCTCTGGCTACTTCCCCACCCCTGCTTTCTCCTACCAAGATTCCTTTCTGCCTATCCCATTCATGCTTGAAGCCCACCACTGATTTCACCCCATCCAGTTCTGCTGGAAGACTGTTCAAGGTGTCCATCACTCTTTCAGTGAAGAAGTACTTCCATGCATCCCTCCTAAAGGTGAGCAGCACTAGCGAGAGTGGACCCCCTACAGCGCAGTTCAGGCTACCTGGAGAAAAATTGTTTTACTGTCTGTTGTTCTACAGCTGTTGTGCACTTGGCCAGTTCTGCTTTAATTGTCAGCCGAGTGCAAGTGAAAGTTTCTCTGTTATCTAAACATGCTTGATGTTTGCTATAGGTGTGCCGTGATCCGACTATTACCTTAAGTTGAGCGTACTAGGTTCTGAGCATTTGTGACTATGTTTGCTAGTGGTGCTTAGATCTTGCATTGTGCCTGTTCTGGAAGCTGGTCGGGGCGCCACGGTGGCGCATGCACAGTGCGTCCCAAACCCCCCTTAGCTTCCCGCTGCATACTAATGCCTACCTTTTGTGTGCAGCAGGCTAAGTGCTCTCTGCTTTATCTTCACAGGGGCAACTCTTTCCAGCTCCCTGAACAGGAATGGACCCCTGCAGCCAGCCTCAGAAGCAGCAAACAGCAAGGTGAGCGGCACTAGCGAGAGCGGTCCCCCTGCAGTACTGTTGGGGCTACCTGGTTAGCCCATTGCTGCTTTGCAGCGACTGCGCCATCCACCCACCCACCATGGTAGGAACAGGGTGCAGGAATACATTATTTTTAAGTGAAAAAGATGTTCCAGGACTAGAGGGCATGGGATGAAGTTGGAGGGAGGACGATTCAGAGGAAACGTGAGGAAGAATTTCTTCACAGAACAGGTAGTGGACAAGTGGAACACCCTGCCAGAGGAAGTGGTGGGGGCTAAAACAATCACGGGATTTAAGAATGCATGGGATAGACATAAAGGAATTCTGAAGGTCAGGGGTAAGGGGCAACAGACTTCTTGGAAAACATAAACTGAACTTACAAGCTCAAATGGGCACACTGGGTGAGCCATAGGCCCTTATCTGCCGACACTGTCTATGTATCTGTGTATCTATGGTTCAGTTCTACCTACAGTATATAGGTCACATTCTGTCACATGATCAGGCATGTACTATCACCTTATCGACCTCTGCTAGAACCTATCTCCCTCGTTTCTCATTTGCTCCTTATACAATCCCAACACTAGAAGTCACTATCGCACCTCCTGTATTCTGCAGCTTACAGCCTGACTCTCCCCAAGTTTCCTTAATCTCTCCTTCCTCTCCCACTTTTCAGCCTGTTCTCACTGCTTTTCTCCATCTGTTTAACCTTTCCCTCCTGAGTTTCAAACCTCCAACCATACACACCAAAGGCGTAAACACTACCACTACTCCATCTGTTCTTGCCCCGTTATCTTATTTCTTGTACCTTCCTTACTACTTTTTTGGTTTTTATGCTTACCTTTTCCTCCCTTCCTTCTCCCCTCCCACCACCACTTGTTAGCACTGTGCAGTATCACACTCCCTATTTATTGTTATACACTTCTCAATATTTCAGTCCCTGATGGACTACCTTCTTCACCCTCCCCTCTTTCTTACCAACCCCATGCACACCACTCAGGCCTTCTTCCTTCCCCCTCCTTTCCTCAAATCTCCCCCTCATTCCTTCCCCAGCATTTCTCTTTCTCCCCCTTCCATCACCAGCCTGCCCTACAATCTGTCCTCTCCTACCGTTCTTGCCACCAACCCCCTCCCCTTCTCTTCCTTCCCCCACCCCTCTAGCCACCCGGGGCTCTTCAGCTCCCAGCTCACATTTGTAGCTACCATTCGGCAACTCCTCCCATATACCCCTTGCCCACGTATTCCCTCTCAAGGCCCTCGAATCAAGCACAAGTGTCATGCCCAACACCTGCACCTTTTAGTCATCCTGTTGCTCACAGCGGGTGACACTGAACCCAATCATGGTCCCTCAGCTCCGGTCCTCTCCCCCTCGGACTCTCTTCCAAAAGGACTGAAAATCTTTCATTTAAATATTCGTAGCTTACTCCCCAAACATGATGAGTTAAAAGTATGGGTCACCTTACACTTCCTGACATTTTATGTGTCACTGAAACATGGCTCTCCTCTCGTGCCCCCCCGACTCTCAACTGATCCTTCCTGATTTTATCCTTCACCGGCAAAATCACGGAAAGAGAAGCAGTGGGGTAGCAATTTACCTCCATCACTTGCTCAAGTGTACAATCTCCCACCGTGAAGCCATCACTGGTTCTCATGAACTTCTTTTAGCCAACCTCACCTTCCCATCTTCGTCCCCTCTCTTCATAGGAGTCTTACATGTCCCTCCGAAACTCTCCCCCTCCTCTCTTATCTCCCGCATCACCTCTGTCTTAGCCCTCGCAGCCACAAGTGAACTAATCCTGCTCGGAGACTTCAACCTAGACTGGCTCTCCCCCGCATCCCTAAACTCTCGCCAGCAGACTGAAGCCATCAATCTCTCCCACCAGATCAAAGACCTTACCAGTCCCAACCCTAAAACACAGTTGCACTCCCTGCTTGACTGAGTGCTCACTTCCCATCCACATCACATCTGCTCAGCTGGCACCCTACCCGACGCACACAGTGACCACTGCCCCACCTTCTGCATCAGGAAATCTGGTCCTCCCCCAACTCCTCTCAAATATATTCACTATCACCCTCTCAAATCCCTCATTGTGGATGGCTTACTACAGGACCTAGCCATGACTAACTGGTCATCTGTCCTCTCCTCCCCTTCAGTGGACACTGACCCTGCTCACTTTAAATATTCTTTAAAGTCTGGGATGCCCATGCACCCCTAAAAACTGCAAGAGTCAGATGGAGCAACCATCCCTGGATCACCTCTGATATTCTGGCCTTGTGCAAAGCCTGTGATCGCGCCTGGCACCGCTACAAGACCTCGGGAAACCAGATCTTACTTCAGGCCTTTCACGTACTCCGTAATCGCTGCACTATCAGTAACCGGCATGCTAAATCTAATTTCTTTAATTCTCATCTCACCCCCTCCAACACCTCCCCATCCTCTTTCTGGCAGGATCTCCGCTCACTTCTGCATCCCCCCTCATCTCCCCCTCTCCCTTCCATCCTCAAGGCTGGCATACTTATCTATATTTACTCTTTAACCAGACTCCTCTCTCCATATTGTACCATGTAATGTAATTTATGACTGAAACCTGAAAAATATCTGTACGTACTCTGTAACAAATTCCCTCACTGTATTTTACCATATAATGTAATCCCAGGTAGCACCTGAAAAAGGAACCTTTGGGGCTCAGTGGACCTATCCGGTTATCAAAATTAAATAAATCAATAAATACTTATCTCTGACCCTGCTTGTGTTGCAGAAACTTTTAACATATTTTTTTACCACCTGTGCAGCCCCAGCTGACTCCCTACCTCCGCTATCCCGCACCCAAATCTCCAACTTACAAGATCTCAGGTATCATCTACCTCTAATCTCTCCTTCTGAAGTCCTGAGAGCTCTTTCCTCTCTTAACCGAGCTAAGTCCAGCTCCAATGAGCTGCACCCTAGGCTTCTTAAAATTTCCGCCCCCTCAATTACCATCCCACTTATCCACATTCCGAATCTCTCACTCTCCTCAGCCACAGTCCCTTCAGAATGGAAATGTGCCACGGTTCTCCCTCTAGTCAAGGGAGGTGACCCATCCTCAGCCGGAAACTATTGACCCATCTCATTTCTCCCCGCGCTTGCCAAAGTGCAAGAATCCCTAATCCTCTCTAGACTCAACAGCTTCCTTTCTATCTCCAATATCCTCTCCCCCTACCAATTCGGATTTAGGAAATCTCACTCCACCTCCTCCTCCCTCCTGCATTTTACAGAGGCTATTCACTCTGCCATGGACCCTGATCAGTTCACCTCAGCCATCTTTATTGACCTGGCCAAGGCCTTCAATTCTGTTTGCCACCCACTTCTGCTCCACAAACTAAGTGCTATTGGCCTTTCCCCCATTTCTGTGTCCTGGTTCTCCTCATACTTAACCGGCTGTTCTCAGTCAGTATCAATAAATAATATCCTTTCCTCTTCCCTCCCCATCACTGCTGGTGTGTCTCAAGGCTCCATCCTCAGGCCGGTCCTCTTCTCACTCTTTATAAATGATCACCCCGCACTCTGCACCCTCGCCAACATACATGTGTACGGAAAGTCCAATCCAACCTATAAAGCGACCGCACTACAGTCACTCAATGGTTCGAAACCAACTACCTAAGACTCAACACTAAAAAAAAAAAAAACATAGCCATGACTTCTGGCACAAAGCAGAAACTAGCCAGGTTTCTCTCCCTCCCAGCTTTCTCAGTCTCTGCCAACTCCCCGCTTGAAAACATTCTCACGTACAAATACCTTGGAGTCTGGCTTGATGCATCCTTAGATTTTTCCCACCATTTCAATGCACTGCACACTGAACTATGCATTAAACTAGGGCTGCTCTACTGGCATAAGGCCATCCTCTCCCTCCCTGTCAGACGTGACCTCTTAATCAAATGGATCCTCACAACTTTCGACTATGCAGATACAGTCTACAACACTGCTCCTGCTACTTCCCTTGCCAAACTGGATATACTTTACCCTCCTTCTGGAAGCTTGTTTCCAACTCTCCTCCTCTGACTCACCACTGTGACCTGTACTCCTCCTTCTCCTTTCAACAACTTGAACATTATTGCTTAGCTCACTGCTCCACCTTCACTGCCAAATTCTGGTTCGGGTCACTTCCTTCCTACCTTACCTCCCTTCTCACTCCTGCTTCCCCTTCACCCTACAGCTCATGTTCCAGCTCTGCCCGGCCCCTCTCACTCCCTGGGGTATGCTCCAATACTGGCAAACTCTCCTTCTCCTTTAGACTGCCTTCCCTCTGGAACAGCATTCTCCTCCAAACCCATCTCCTTCCCTCTTCCATGCCCTTAAACGCCTTCTTAGGCCAACCCCCTCCACCTCCTCTATCTGCTCTCCTTCATAGGCCCCTCTCCTTTGCTTACCCCAAGAACCCTCTACTATAGTATTTATTGTATATATCTAGTCTATTGGTTTTGTCAACCCTAAAGTAGAAAAAGTAGCTTACTCTCTCTCCCCCCCGCCAGCTGCTGGTGGTCTGATATTGAGCAAGGAAGAAGGAGGCTACTGAAGAAGATAGGAAGTTGCTGTCCCAGAACAGGAAGGGTGAGAGTTGTAAGGAGAGGAGAGAGTAAGCATCCAGAGAAACAGTAGAGGGAACACAAAATAAGACATGATAGGAGTGGTGCAGTGCAATGGCTGTGGGGCGGCAGTGTTCCAGGAGACATTCTGGAGGCTGCGATGCTGCCCTATTTGCAGGCACCTCTCTGGTTTGAGAGAGGAGGTTGCCCGTCTCCAGGCTGACCTGGCTAGGATTCGTGAAACCTCCTCCCCCACCCAGGGACCACCAGGGCCAATGCCACTACCTCAGAGGTTGCCAAGAAAGAGGAGAGGCTGGACCAGGGTGGGCTCAAGGAGGGAGAGGGTGGTGGAACAGAGTTGCATCCCTCCAACTGTACCTCTCCACAATTCATTCGCTCTACTGGTGGATAGTGGTTCCTCTATGGAGGCACCTGAAGTGGAGACCAAGGAGGATGCTGGGAAACTTCACAAAGGAGACCCAAAGGAGGGTGGCATGGGACCCCACAGGGGAAGGAAACAACTCCTGGTGGAGGACTCAATCATTAGGGGGGTAGAAATGGGGAGGAAGGGAAAGGGAGGGAGGTGCCTTCCTGGCGCCACGGCTTGAGGGACAGGCTAATCCTCAGGATCGTGGGAGGAGCTGCACGAGGGAGGGAGCTGGATGTCATTGTCCACCTAGGGACAAATGACCTGGCTAGGAATGGGATCAGAGCAGTGCAAGAGGAGTTTGTAGAGTTGGGAAGGGGCCTTAGACAAGAAGCGCATACTGTAACCTTCTCGGAGGTGCTGCCTGTCTATGGCAAGGGAGATGCTAGGGCACTTCTCACCAGGGAATTCAATGAGTGGTTGAAAAACTGGTGTGGAGCTCAGGGTTTTGGCTTCATTGGGGACTGGGGAGCCATCTGGAGGGATGCAGACCTATACTGGTGCGATGGTCTGCATCTGTCCGGGGGCCAGGATCCTAGGTGAGAGGTTTAAATGCTTCATTGGCAAGCATTTAAACTAGCCAAGGGGGGAGGCACTGAAAAGAAGCAGGGAAATTCGAGTCTCCCCCCACAAAACATGGTGATTAATGAGGTAAACACCAATGTACAGAAGTTATTAGGGAGCAGAACAGATTTAAATGTCAAAAAAGGCAAAGGCAGTAAGGACAGAAATGAGGCTAAAAGGGGTAAGGTTATCAAAAAGTGGAGGGTGATGAGTACCAATGCCCACAGTCTGTGTAACAAGCTCCCTGAACTAGTGGCCTTGATGGAAGAGGGTTGCCTGGATATTGTGGCAGTCACAGAAACATGGTACACAGAGAACCATGACTGGGATGTCAACATACCAGGATACACAATCTACAGGAGGGACAGGGAGGGTAAAAGAGGAGGAGGAGGAGGATAGCTCTATGTAAAGGAAGGACTAAGCAACAGAACTAAAGAGTAAACAGGGAGCAGATGAGGCACTTTGGGTCACCCTGGAGACAGGAAATTGCACCACAATCCGCATTGGGGTTGTAACAGACCCCATCTCGGGGAATGGACAAGGCAATGATAGAAGGCTTTCTTAGAATGGCAGAAAAAGGGGAGATACTGTTGATGGGGGACCTGAATATGCCAGATGTTAACTGGAGCACCTTGCTGCAGGCACATCCAAGAGCAGGGTCATTCTTGATGCCCTACAGGAGGCATGCCTCAGACAGCTAGTATTGGAACCCACTCGGGAGGGAGCAATCTTAGACCTGGTACTTTCAAATGGGGATGGAGAAAGAATCTCAGATTCAGAAGTGGGTAGCCATCTGGGAACAAGCGACCACCAAACAGTGTGCTTCACGATAAACACAGCCATACAATCAAGCCATACAAAAGCAAGAGTACTAGACTTTAGGAGGGCTGACTTTGGGAAAATTAGAGAGTGCCTCAGAAAAGCACTAGCAAACAGGCAAGAAGGAGGGGTGGAGGAACAATGGAGAGTGATCAAAACAGCCATCACAGAGGCAACAAGCCTTTGTGTAAAGCAAATCAATAAAACACAACGAAGGAAAAAACCGCTATGGTTCACAAAAGAGGTGGCAGGAAGGTTAAGGAGAAAAGGACAGCATTCAGGAAGTATAAGGAAACACAGAAGGAGCAGGACAGAGAACTTTATCAGTTAAAGCAGAAAGAGGCTGGAAGGCAGTCAGAATAGCAAAGGCCCAAACTGAGGAAAGGATAGCCAATTCTGTTAAGAAGGGGGATAAGACCTTTTATAGGTACATTAGGGAGCGAAGAAAGACCAAAGGAGGGATACTAAAGCTTAATAAAGGGCAGGGAATGTGGGTAGAGGGTGACAGTGAAAAAGCAGGGATACTGAACGAATATTTCTGCTCAGTATTCACAAAGGAAGAAGAGGGGGAGTTACCTAAACCAAACAAGAGAAACACTCCGAAGACAAGGGTCAATACCAGTCCATTTACAGAAGAAAGGGTTCTGAAAGAACTAATAAAATTGAAGGTGGACAAAGCAATGGGCCTGATGGGATTCACCCAAGAATTCTAAAAGAACTAAGGGTAGAACTAGTGACATCGCTGACTACTCTCTTTAACAAATCATGGGAGGATGAGGTGGTACCCGAGGACTGGAGGAGGGCAGATGTGATTCCTCTTCACAAAAGTGGGAGCAGGACAGAGGCAGGAAATACAGGTTACTCACCTGTAACAGGAGTTCTAGGAATGGTATATGTTGTTCATCCACACTCATTGGCAGGTATCCTTGCCGCTTTAAATCTTGCCGGAAGGTCTTCAAGCTTGCTCCTCCCACCCACCCGGGTGGTATAACTCTCGGCTCCGCCCCATGACGCCAGATCTGGCCTGCTGGAAGCTCAGGCTGCGTCAAGCCGGGAGGTCGGGTAATGTGGGATGAACAACATATACCATTCCTAGAACTCCTGTTACAGGTGAGTAACCTGTATTTCTAGGACATGGATATGTTGTTCATCCACACTCATTGGCAGACTCCTAGCAGTTCTCCGGGAGGAGGGAGGCAAGACGCACACCCCACATACTTACTTGGGAAAGAGAGACTGAGAACCGAGGCCCCAAAACCAGCATCCCAGCGTGACTCAAGGTCGATGTGGTAATGGGTAATGAAGGTGTTTGCTGACTTCCAGGTAGCAGCCCTGCAGATTTCCTGGATAGGGACGTCCCTGGAAGCAGCCACCGCTGCAGCAGTATGGCGGGTAGAATGAGCTCTTATCCTCTGGGAGGCTCCATGCCCGCCCAACTTATAGCAGAGATCTATGCAGGAGGTTACCCACCTGCTTATCGTCCGCTTGGCTGCAGGTCTGCCAGATGCGGCTTCAGCGTAGGTGACAAACAGCTGGCGAACCTCTCCCCAAATTTCAGCCGTGCGCTCCTTATAATAAGCGAGCGCCCTTCTAGGGTCCAGAGTATGGAGCCTATATTCGGCCTCCGAGGTGTGATTGGGGTAGAGAAATAGGAACCAGTCTCAAACGCAGAGCGTTAAGGAGGGAACCTGAGCTTCCAAGCGGTAAGGAAGATCTGGCGTCATGGGGCGGAGCCGAGAGTTATACCACCCGGGTGGGTGGGAGGAGCAAGCTTGAAGACCTTCCGGCAAGATTTAAAGCGGCAAGGATACCTGCCAATGAGTGTGGATGAACAACATATCCATGTCCCTAGAAACTACAGACCAGTTAGTTTGACTTCAGTGGTAGGGAAAATGATGGAATCACTTCTGAAGGAAAGAACTATTGAGTACCTAGAGGCCAGTGGGGCACAGGACCCAAGGCAGCATGGATTCCACGATGGAGGGTCATGTCAGACGAATCTAATAGATTTCTTTGACTGGGTGACCAAGTAGTAGACCAGGGAGGGCTGTGGACATGGCCTACCTAGATTTTAGCAAGGCATTTGATACAGTCCCCACAAAAGATTAATACACAAGATAGCCAGCCTTGGAATGGGTCCCAAGGTGGTAGCCTGATAAAAATTGGCTAGACAACAGGACGCAAAGGGTAGTAGTAAATGGAGTACACAGTGAAGAAAGGAGGGTTACTAGTGGGGTACCGCAGGGTTCAGTACTGGGACCGGTCCTTTTTAATGTCTTTATAAGTGACATTACAGAGGAACTGGAAGGAAAAGTGTGTCTCTTTGCAAATGACACAAAGATCTGCAACAGGGTTGATACACAAGATGGAGTGGAAAGGATGAGAACGGACTTGGCAAGGTTGGAGGAATGGTCAAATGTATGGCAGCTCAGATTCAATGCAAAGAAGTGCAAGGTAATGCACATGGGAAACAAAAACCCAGAGGAAGCGTACACAATGGGGGGTGAGATACTGACAACAGTGAAAATAGAAAGGGACCTGGGGGTAATTATATCAGATGACCTAAAGGTGGGCAAGCAATGTGAGAAGGCAGTAAGGAAGGCTGGGGGGATACTGGGATGCATAGGAAGAGGCATCAATAGTAGAAAACAGGAAGTTGTTATCCCTCTGTACAGACAGTTGGTGAGACCCCATCTGGAGTACTGTGTGCAGTTCTGGAGACCCCATCTCCGCAAAGACATAGACAGAGTGGAGGCTGTCCAAAGGAGGGCAACCAAAATGGTGCAGGGTCTGCACCAGAAGACATACGAAGAAAGACTAAAGGAGCTTAATATGTATACTCTTGAGGAAAGAAGGGAGTGAGGGGACATGATAGAAACTTTCAAGTACCTCAAGGGAATTAAAGTCCAGGAGGGTAGCATCTTCCAGAAAAAGAGATTTGCAAGAACAAGGGGGCACCATTTGAAGATAGAGGGGGGACGGCTCAGGGGTAATGTGAGGAAGTATTTTTTCACTAAGAGGGTTGTGGATGCATGGAACAGCCTCCCTGAGGAGGTCGTGGAGTCAAGAACAGTGGGGGACTTCAAGAATGCATGGGACAGGCATAAGGCAGTCCTGGGGCGGGTAAGAAGAAGTAAGCTGTTGGTTAACTAGGATCTGCAGCTGATCTGTTAGGTAGGAAAATGGGCAGACTAGGTGGGCCAAGCGGTCCTTATCTGCCGTCAAATTCTATGTTTCTACACTGGTGCTTGTACATTTATTGTAGTCAGCACTAGTTCATCTGTATAGTCATTGTTAGGCAGCCCCTTTAAATTGCCTCTGTGTCGGTATATACTCTATAATTATTGTATTATACTCTGCAAAGTAACTGTTCTCCTATAGGTGGCTCTGTAATTATCCTTCTTTTCACTCAGTGTTGTATAAATTAATTGCATTGTATTTTTTACTTTTTTTTTTTTTTACCCTACTGTTCTGACTGTACCCCCTCCCCCGGGCTGCATCTGGAAACGAGCTCCAGTTCTTGATGCCTTTCCCGGTTATCAACTTTTAAATAAATTAATTTCTCCCTTCCACTATTACAGCATGTCCCCTTGTTCTTGTGCCCCTTCTGTTCTGAAAAATATTCCCCTCCTTTATCGTATTCAATGCCGTGAAGTACTTACGCCACTATCTTGTCCTCTTCCAGGGTGTACATATCAAGATCCTTCAGTCTCTCCTCGTGGGGCTTATGATGCAGCCCCTACACCATTTTAATTGCCTTCCTCTGGACAGCCTCCACCCTGTCGATCTCCTTCCTGAGATGCGATCTCCAGAACTGGACACAGCACTCCAGGTGGGGTCTCACCATTATTCAGTACAGTGGTAACACCACCTCTCTCCTGCTGCTGGTGATTCCCTTCCCTATGCAGCCCAGCATCCTGCTGGCACTGCCTTGTCACACTGCCACGCTATCTTGAGGTCATCAGATATCATAATCCCACAGCCCCTTTCTTGTTTAGTGACCGCCAATACCTCTCCCTCCATTTTAAACACCACCCCTTGGTTTCTGTGCTCTACATGCACAATTCTGCACTTTTTCACGCTGAAATCCAGCTGTCATATCCTAGACCACTCCTCCAGTTTCCTCAGGTCTCTACTCATTCTCTCCACCCCCTCCAGAGTATCTACCCTATTGCAGATTTTGGTGTCATCTGCAAAAAGGCATAAAAAACAGTTATGTAAGAACTTACCGTAACAGTAGATCTTCAAGGTGATCTCAGTCATCAGGTATCACCATAGGAACCTTCGCTGTCAGTGAAGAGGAATCCACACTGAAGATTTTCAGCAGCACAACTGGTGCCGCCCACACCGTCAACTTCCATCGACGTCACCAACCCTATAAAGGCATGAGCTACCCTGCTCCCTCCTCAGTAATTTCCCCCCCGGAAACAAAGGGAGCATAGCCCTAGCCATGGGGAACTGAGGGGAGAGAGAGGTGCCCAGGCCATGTGAAAGGTTGGATACACCAGACAGCCAGTTCCTAGACAAAAGCCCCAAGAAGGAGGATGGTGGGAGGGCAAGCACACCTGATGACTGAGATCCCCTCGAAGATCTACTGTTACAGTAAAGTCTTACATAACTGTTCCATCTTCTTCAGGGGTATCTCAGTCATCAGGTAGCACCATAGGAATGAGTCCCAAGCAGTTACAGGTAGACAGGCAGTCTGGGAGGAGGGTTCTCCATAAGCACAAGACAGGAGGCCCTGTAGCACAGCCCTGCTGAAACCTGCAAGGGCTCTAGAGGCAATGTCCAGACTGTAGTGCTTGGCAAAAGTATGGACGATACTCCAGGTGGCAGCCGCACTGATGTCAGTGGCTGAGACTCCTCGGAAACAAGCCACAGAGGTAGCCATGCCTCTGGTGGAATGAGCACCAGGCAGTTCTATGCCATACTTGCTGTAGCAAAAAACAATGCAATTTGCCAACCATCTGGATAAACACTGCTTAGAAACTGAAGTGCCCTCTCTATCCAGGGCAAAAGAAATAAACCACTGCTTGACTTTTGACTCTCCTTGATCCGATACAAGTAGTACTTCAAGGCTCTGCCCACAAGTAACACGTGAAGCAGTGCTTCCCCTGGCCTGGCACACACCGGAAAGTAAACAGAAAGGTGGATAAGACTGGCTGAGTGTAAACTCTGAGGTCACCTTAGGGAGAAACTTAGGATTTGTGCGCAAAGACACCTTGTCTTTGTGAAAAATCAAATAAGGCTCCTCACACCAGAGGGCCTGAAGCTCTGAAATTCTTCGAGCAGAAGTAATGGCAACTAAAAATAACACTTTCCAAGAAAGAAAGCCAGATCGCAAGTTGCGACGGGCTCAAAAGGAGATAGGATCAACATCTCCAAAATGAAATTCAAATCCCAAGCCGGGACAGGAGAACCGATGGAGGGTTTCAGATGCAGGATGCCCGAGAAAGGTACAGGAGACATCCAGCTGAGCAATCGGCGGTCACCCATGGGCTCATGAAAAGCAGAAATGGCTGAAAGGTGCACTTTGAGAGATGAGCACTGGAGACCTGAGTCAGACAGAAAGATCAGGTAGTCCAGGATGTAGTACACTGGGCAGGTGAAAAGGTCCAAACTATGTCTGGCAGCCCAGATAGCAAACCGCTTCCACTTCATGGCATATGTGGCTCGAGTGGAAGGCTTCCGGGTGGCCACAAGGATGTTCGAGACCCCAAATCTAGCAATGGCTATGTCCTCAGGAGCCAAGCATGCAGATGGAGGGACCTGAGGTTGGGATGGACCAGGGTTCCCTGAGCCTGGGTCAGCAGGTTCCTGCAGAGTGGAAGAGGGACCGAAGGCTCCTCTGCCAGTTACTGAAGCAGGGGGAACAACATCTGCTGAGGCCAGAATGGAGCTACCAGAATCATGCTGGCCCCCTCCATCTGAAATTTGATGGACACCATCTGAATTAGAGGAAATGGGGGGAAGGCATAAAGGAACCTCCCACTCCAAGAGAGGGACAAGGCGTCTCACCAGAAAACTCCAGGCCCTGGACCTAGAGAGCAGAAATTGGGCAGTTTTGCGCTGGTGGGGGATGCAAAAAGGTCCAACTCTGGATGACCCCATCTGTTGAACAAGTCTTCTACGATGGAAGAGAGGAGCTCCCACTCACGCATGCTGGACTAAGTCCGGCTGAGGCTGTCCACCAGAATGTTTAGCACGCCTGGCACATGGACCACTGAGAGAGTTAGGCCATGATCCATCACTCAGTACCACACTCTCACGGCCTCCCTGCACAGGGGGTACAAATAAGATTCCCCCGCTTGTTGATGTAGTATATTATGTTCAAATTGTCTGACTGCACTTGCAGCTGCCCTGGAGCAAAGTGTTGCTGAAAAGCCTGCAGAGCATAGAGCACCACTCATCTCCAGGACACCGATATGCGGGGAGGTCTCCAACTAGGGCCAAGAGCCCTGCATCTGAAAGAGGCCCAGGTGCGCTCCCATCCCAGACCTGAGGCATCCGTGGTGAGGATCTGCTGCGGGGAGGAGATCTGGAATGGAATGCCTTGACGCAGATTCGAGGGGTCCATTCACCATTGCAGTACCTTGTGGACTGGGGAAGAAACCAGAACTGGCTGGTCCATCTCGTCTGTGCACTGGTCAAACTGCATTCGAAGGGTCCACTGGAGAACATGCATGTGAAGTCGGGGCAGTGGGACAGTGGGTACGGCAGCTACCGTCAGTCCCAACACTCCCAGGCACACCCTGGCAGGAATGTGAAGACTCTGAGCAACTTTTTGAGCTTGGTTAGTAAGGAACCCTGCCCTGTTTGGGGGCAGGAAGGCCTTCCCTTGGGCCAAATCCAGAACTGCCCCTATGTACAGCAGGCTTTGGAATGGTACCAGAACAGACTTGGGCAAGCTGATGGTGATGCCCAGGTAGTAGAAAAGCTGGAGAGTTCACTCGAGTTACCAAAAGCTGTTCCCTGGATGGGGCCTTCAGAAGCCAATCGTACAGATCAGGGAAACATACAGTCCCTCCCTTCTAAGAGCTGCTGCTACTGCTGCTAAGCATTTGGCAAAGACTCACAGTGCAGAGAACAAGCCAAAGAGCAGCACTTTGAGCTGATAATGCTTGCCCTGAAACGCAAAGCAGAGAAACTTCCTTTGGGGAGAGAAGACTGAAATGTGCAGGTAAGCGTACTGCACGTTCAGTGAACATAACCAATTCCCTGTTTTAAGGAGGGGCATTAGGCCCAGTAAGGTTACCATCAGAAACTTTTTGTAATGGATGTACAGACTGAGGTCCTTCAGGTCTAGAATGGGCCTCAGATCACTGGTCTTTTTGGGTACCAAGGAAAAACCTGGAATAAAACCCCTTGTTTCTCCAATGCCTGGAAACTAGCTCATTGGCCTGCTTGTGTAGAAGGGACTGCATCTCCTCCTGGAGAACAGACAGGTGAGCCAGGGGTTAATTGGAGAGTGGAGGAGGGGGTTCTGGAGGTTGCACGATGAGCTCCATGGTATGCTCCTTCTCTATGATCTGCAGAATCCATGCATCTGAAATTATGCTTCTCCACTGATTCAGATGGAGGCGGAGCCAACCTCCGACCACCACCTCCTGGTTCGAGACCAGAAGAGGGGGGTCCAGTAAGGAGTCAAGCAGAGGTGGAGCCGGCGCTTGGGCAAGTCCCTCATTTCTGGGGTGCTTCGCCACAGTTCCAGCACTGAAGGAGGAGGGCAAGGCAGCCGGAGCTCTGCATTTCCCTTAGGGCCTGGAGGCTACACCAGACCTATTGGGCACTTTGCAAAAGGGAGGGTGCCCTCGACCTCTTGACTTGGTATGGTATGGTAGAGGGAGTAAACAGACTTGAGGGCCCCTACCCGAGGCCTGCAGATCATTAATAATATCCTGGATATCAGGGCCAAACAGCTTAGTGCCACGTAAGGGGGCATTAAGCACTTTTTGCTGTACATCAGCAGCGTAACCGGATACTTGCAGCCAAGAGTGCCTACGTAGGTATATGCCTGTGGCGACCGCCCCGGCAACAGTGTCAGCCATATCATAGAGGGCTCTGAGGAGGTGTTTGCTAACATCTTCAGCTGCTTGGAGGCACTGGAGCAGCTCCTGCTTCTGTGTGCCATCTGGAAGTGTCTGTGCCACAGCCTTGCCCTTTTTCCAGTTGGCATTTTGGTATTTTACCATGTGAGACAGGCGAGTTGCAATCCTCAAACCCAGGGTGGAGGAAGCATACACCCTCTTGCCCCAGAGGTCAACTCTGCGAGACTCCTTATCTGGGGGAAGGGAACTAAGGTGCTTCAGTGCCTTAGACCTATCACGAGTCGCCTTGATGACCACAGAGTCTGTCTCGGGCTGGGCAGCATAGCAGGGTAGCCCTTGGGGGACCTGATAGAGTTTATCTGCCCTCTGGGGCATAGCTGGCACCATATCTAGTCTGTGCCAGGCTGCTTTGGCTGTATTCCTCAGAGCAGGAAGGATTGGAGGAATGATTTTTGTGGGAGATTCAGGCATCTCTAGGAAATCCACCAGCTCCTTTCTGGTGGCATCCTCTTTGCCAATGTGGAAGCCCATGGCTGAGGGCAGCTGTTTCCTAACATTAAAAAATGTGGGGTCCTCCGGAGATCTAGGAGTATGCTTCACGGAGTCCAATCTGACAGAGGATGAAATAGATTCATCAGAGAGCAGGTCGTCATCGTCGTCGTCGTCATCATCATCATCATCATCATCATCATCAGGAAGAATGAGGTCTGGGTGGCTCTCCTCTTCGACGTTGACCTCTTCTAAGTCTGAGTCTGGCATCAGATGCACAGATGACATCCCACGGGGAGCTTCTCGTGTCCAACGAGTAGGTGTCGATGATGAAGCTGCCGTTGATGGTGTCAGCTGCTGTACTAGCATGTTAGTAAATTTAAGCAGGACTTCGTTCAAGCTGAAGGAGAAGTGGGGGGGTTCGACGGCACAGGTGTCGACGACCTGCCTGTTGTATCCCAAGAACCTTAAGAGCCTGTAGCCCAGGAGGGAGTAGGGTCAGGCCTTGACAGAAGACTTGTCAATGCTGAGCCAGTCATCGATGAAAGAGAGGCCGACAACCCAGAGGTCGACAGCCAGCCGCATTGAGAATTGGGCTGAGGTGCTGTCGGTATGGGTCTGGTGGGCAGAGAAACCTGGATAGCAGTTCTCTTCATCAGTACAGCCACAGCCAACAAGGATCCCCCAGAAGAAGGAGAAGAGGCCATCAGGGAATGAGATCGACGCTGGGGGAGCAGTCACGAGCTTGGTATTTTTTATGACTTTTACCCGAGGATATATCTCAGGCCTTGGGGGCCTGGGAGCTCGACGATCTGGTCAGCGACTGAGAAGCTGGGACCTCAGAGAGCCAGTGCACAGAACTGGATATCTGTTGATCCATCAGGGAATTTTTAAGAGCCTTTTTGCATCACCTGAGGGTTGTTTGGTTAAACTTCTGGCACAGCTCACAATCAGAAACTTTGTGTTCAGGCTCAAGACAGCAGACACAGAAAGAATGTTCATCAGTGGCAGCGAAAGAAGAAAGTGGTAGAAGGATTAATTCTCAACATAAACAAATTAGAAGAATCTCTTTGATAAAAGAGACTGAAAAAAAATGAAGAAAAAGCCGAAGGCAAAGAAATGGCGCAAATACTGCATCGGAGCCTCCATGGCGACCCATGCGAGCAAGTCAACTGCGGGAAAGAACCGAGCCACTCACAGCTACATAAGGTTGGTGACATCAACGGTGTGGGCGGCCCTGGTTCCATGTCATAATGGCAATCACGGAAAGGCGATCGCCGTTAGGGCAAATGTACATCGTCGAAAATCTATTCCAGCTATGTGCACCCCCAGCAAACAGCAAAAGGGTGCTGGGGACTTAGGATTTACTTGTTTAAATTCTCAACACCATAGGGGTGCATGTCGGGGGGGGGGGGTGCAAACCAGGAGGAAAACATTTTTCGGGATGGGCGCAGCAAAATGTACGCGTGCCCAGACCTGAACCCAGCACCCTCGTAACCCTAGCCTGCCACCCACCCACCATGCCGTGGGGCCAGCTTGGCAGCCCACCTCCACACCACGCCACACAAACCCTCCCTTCCTTTCCGCCCGTCCCTCAGCGTGCTCTCTCCCCACATGTGTGTACATATAGGGACATCCTGTTTCTATATCTGCACCCCCCCCCAATCTGGTCGCCCTCCCTCCTTGGTAGCCTTGTCGACAAGCGCCACGATTAAGTCACCCTTTTGAAAGCGCCCAATCGCGGTCGCTAATGTCACAGGATACCGGCGTCCCCAGCTGTACTGCTGAAAATCTTCCGTGTGGGTTCCTCTTCACTGACAGCGAAGGTTCCTACGGTGTTACCTGTCAACTGAGATGCCCCCGAAGAAGATCTTCCCTTCCAACTCTTCTGCAATGTCACTTATAAAGACACTGAGTACGACTGATCCCAGTACTGAGCCCCGAGGTATTCCACTAGTCACTTTTCCCTCATTAGAGTGAGTGCCATTTACCACCAACCTCTGTCACCTATCCATCAACCAGTTTCATACCGGTTTACCACCTTGGGTTCCACCCCTGAACTGCCCCGTTTCCTTATGAGCCTCCGATGCTCCTGGCTTCAACTTCTGGGAAAAATCACTTACCAAATCTCTCGATCTTATGGCCCCTGAGGTACAGAATCTCCTTAGACCAACCAACATCACTCGCCGCACCAGAAGCTCTGATAACTCCACTCTACTTGTCCCCCGCTGTCCACCTCTCAGGGACAGTGGTCGTTTGCAGGCAAAGCCCCAAAGTTATTCAACTCGCTGGCAGCGAAGTCACCAATTCAGCCACTCTAGGCCTGTTCAAACGTAATCTTCATCACACCCTTGTGACTCGGGCCTTATGTGACTGCTTCACTTTACCCCAGGCTGACACCCCTGTCTCCCTTCATCTCCATTTTCTCTATTTCTATGCCTCTATCCACATCCTATAGTCCCCCTACACCATTTTTTCTTTCTCTTTTTTCACCTACCCCGTTCCCCTCAATTGCTCTATCCCTCCACTAGCTCTCCAACTCTTCTACCCTCCCTTCCTACTCCCCTATCTACTAGCCCAGGTCCTGAATGTCTTCTGACCTCCCATCCCTCTACACCCTAAACTACCTCCCTACACTTACGCACCCCCCTCTTGTATGCCTATATCAGTTTGTATCTTCAATCCCTGCTACTTTTGAAACTCTTCTACTCTGATGACAAGGCTTCATTTTGCTGCATTATAATTCTCTGTATAACTGTGTCCGTGTACTCCACTATTTGTAAAGATATTCCCTGTTTTTTCATTGTATCTAATCTAGCTACTATGTCTAGCCATACTGTTTCTTGTGTTAAGTAACCCTGGACTGAGTAAATCAAGTCCAATGTTTTTATATTGTCCCGTTTATGAACTTTCGACGTGGAATCTTTGTAAAAGAGCCTATGGCTCAAAGGTGTTAATTCTGAATTCCCCAATAAATATGAGGTACGATGTCTAAGGCCTTGCTGAAGTCTAAGTGGGCTACACCCATCGCCCCACTCTAATCTATTCCTCTGGTCACCTAGTCAAAGAAATCAATCAGGTTAGTCTGATGTGACCTCCCCCACCCCATGAAGCCACGCTGCCTCAGGTCTTGTAACCCACTGGATTCAAGATACTCTACAACTCTTTCATTTAAGAGTCTATTAATTTCTGCACTACTGACATTAGATTGACTGGCCTATAGTTGTCAGCCTCCTCCCTGCCGCTGTTTTTTTATGAAGTAGGACTATATGTGAACCACTCCTATTTCTAGTGAGCTGTTAAACAGGTGCAGCCAGTACCTCCCTGAGCTTCCTCAGCACCCTTGAGTGCACACTGTCCAGCCCATAGCCTTATCCGCTTTCAGATTCACAAGTCCTCTCAGGACTCTTTCCTCTGTAAATGTACCGGTATCTACCCCCCTGTTCAGGATATCTGCTTTTTCCTGATCCTTTGCACAGACTCTCTCTGCCCTTCTTAACCTAATAATCCCTCCCCTTGTCTTCCTCTTTCCGCTTATGTATCTAAAGAAAGTCTTGTCCCTTTTAGTTACCCCTTTGGCTATCTTTTCCTATTTGCACCTCTGCACCCCACACTGCCTTCCCTGCTTCCCTTTGTTTTTCCTGGTACATCCCATGATGCCCCATCCTCTTCCATCTGCATTTTCTTGTACCTCCCAAATGCCACTCCTTTAGCCTTTACCTTTGCAACCATGTCCCTCAAGAACTGCAGTGGTCTCTTTTTCCTCCTATTTTTGCTCACTCCTTTCATGCTTTTGCTACAGTGATACTCTCCATACAAAACCACAGAAAATTATACTTGCCCCCCAACTTCCCTTGTAGATGCCCCCCTCCTGTTGCAAGTTACCCCATTACTAGCCAATTTTCTTACATTCCATTTGGTTCTCTCACCTCTGAGACAACTTCATGTGACATAAGTCTTTGAATAGCTGCAAGGCACAGCTGAGTGATCTTCTGTTCTTTTGTTCCACATCCCATTAGAAAAGGCTGCACCACCTCTGAGCTATTCTCTTTCAAAGCTAAGAGGAAAAAGAAACATCAGATGAGAATTCAAGGTCAATTCATACTTTAATTCTTGCATGAATGAAGCACTGTAAAACTAAAAAGTTTAATAAATCATTACTACTCTGAATATCACATTCTAATATTTGACACTGACCTTACAGATCAACTTACATTAAAAATATTATAATCTTAAATGTTAGGGCTCCCTAGGCACTCGTAATAAGTTCACAATTTAATATTTATGCAGTTTTTTTTTTTCTTGCAATTTATATCACATAAGTCTATTCAGTAAGGCAATTTTATTTGATAACAACTTTCAAATAAATTTGTCACTGCCAGAAGTTTAACCAAACAACCCTCAGGTGACGCTAAAAGGCTCTTAAATATGTATTTTGACTATGAAGTACATTTGTGTTTTTTTTTTACTTTATTTTTGTTGAAGTATTATGTATTATATACGTCATACAAAGTATAATTTCCATATGTCACACAAAGTTATCCAATACACATCGACTTGTCACTGGCTCCCAACGCCTAACTCACACCACAGACCTCTATTCTCAAACTGGATGGTCGAATCTTGCCAATCGAATAAAACACCAAACTTGTATTACTACTAAGAAAATCTTCCTGGGCCTTGGCCGCCCCCCCCCCCCGGAGTCTGTGCCCTCATACAACTGAGAATCCGCACCCGCCATACCAGGGGATCGAAACCTCAGCTTCTGCAAATCCCGCATTGCCGCACAATACAAGGTCAAAGATCCTTTGCTTAACGGGCCGCTAGTTGGTACAACAGTCTTCCCAGCGACATCTCATCCTTACTATCGCTCAGCACTTTTAAGACTCGGCCCCGCCTAACACTCACTGCCTCCAACCTCTGTGACTGCTGTGGCTAAACATGTCTTTTGGTTCCATAGCTGAAGATGCCCTTTTGGATCCACATCTACTCCTGCACTTAGCCAGCAACCCCCCCCCATCTTCACCTCCCCTGCTGGCCCATGACAAATGCCACCGGCTGTACTACCTCTATTCTTACCCGCCTTCCACCTCTCCTCTCTCTGCTCCCCCACCTACCTCCCCTTTTCTCCCATGCACTCGCCTCCTGATTTCACCCTCCTCCTTTCCCTTTCCCCTCCCCAAAGTTTCACCTTATTGTTCTTTTTTCCTCTACAAGACTATGTGTTTTTTTTTTTTATTTTATAAACTGTTATCTTGGCTTATGTTTGTCTCAATTGTACCAATGACGTGGAACCTTTGTAAAAGAGCCTCGGCTCAAAGGTATTTGTAATCCCAGAACAAATAAATAAAAAATAAACAAACACATTGTAGATCTTCTTATTGCAAAATAATAGCATTAAGGATATGCCTCACTGAATAAGAGCAGGAGAAAAGGATAAAATACCCCCCAAACTATGGAAAAGGTCTCACCCCAACACACAGCTGAACTCCATATCCTCTGTGGGGGTATGTCTCAAACTAGGAGCCCCAGTAATGAAATGGGATATCCCCAAAGAAAAAGCACAAACATACATTTACAAAGACCAGCCAGCCCGGTGGCGCTGAGGGTTAAGGCACTGGACGCCACATCTCACATCACGCCGGCGACCCGGGTTCGTGAGCGAACTCGGGCCGGATAGGGAAGGATCGAGCGTCCCATGGTCTGCTCTCCTTCCCTGGGGAGGGGGGTTTCCACCAGCTGAGGTACTGGTGACCTCTGGCGGCGGCTGGAGGCACTGCAGGGCATGGTCACATAAGCAAGGGGATTGGGCTGCAGCAGATGTCTATCGGGTGTGCATGCAACGAATGGGACATCTTTGCATGTCCGAGCCATGGGGAGAAAACTTAAGAAATACCCCTACCCCGGGGAGGCGATGGAACCTCCAGTGGCCTGGACCTACACGTCCAATGTCGGCCGTTAATCCTGACTTCACCATGGGGATCTCGGGCCTCTCCTAGGGGGCCGGGAGAGCCAAGATCCTGACCCCGATTCCGCAGTCGGTGGTGGCGGGTCAGACGGACAGTTAGGAGCACCAGCAGCCGAGTGAGGATTCCTGAGAGATGCCCAGTCAGGTAGGAGAATAAAAAAAAAAAAGAGTCCACATTCACAAAGACCCCAGAACAAGAGATTTATCAATAAACAGCGATGCTGCCCTATTACCATCCTTTGGCAAAGCTGTACGAGTTACAAAATATATGAAGAATCTTCTTTAATAAAAAACAACAGACAAAGGACAAACCGCAAACTTCCTCTATCACTCAGCTAACCAGTGTATGGACTATAGGAGATCTCGGGAGGGCATCGATAAGCTCCATATCACAAAGAGAGATAGTGTATAACTGAGCAAAATGAAGCTCCCCACCCCCCCAATAGTATATAATTAAGCAAAATGAAACTTCACCCCTCCTCTGATCATATAAAGTGTATAATTAAGCACAATGAAGCTTCACCCCTCCCGTACACGTGGCCAGTAGACAGGAAAAGTCCAACAGACAGCATTTAAGTCTCTACATAGATTAACTCAACTTCTGTCCAGTTTATGACATAGAGAAAGTGTTCTCATGCAGCAACCACAGTTCAAGTTGCACCACCTTCATGCCCCTCATCCTGCTTACTACAAATCTTGTCCAAACGGGACCCTGTGGCCTTTGACTCAGTAAAAACATAAAGCTTCCGCTCTTGTAAGTGAGCCAAAGCTGAGCTGGGTAAAAGAGATGGGCCGACACCTCCAACTACAGGAGGGAAGCTTTACTCACCAACAGCTCCTTACGGCGAAGCTCGGTGCAATAGGAAACATCTGGGGAAAAATATCAGTTCGCTTCCCTGAAAAGTTGCACCTCTGTGATCATGAGATGCTGCCAACAAAACCAGCTGCTCCTCAGAGTTCCTTAAACGTGCCACAACTGTTGGAACCATATCCCCCTCAATCATGCCTCTTGCTGGTTGGGAGTCAGAATGCACAGAGGACAGATACAGAGTCCTTAAGGAGCACTAATCTTTGCACAAGGAAATCACTGGGAACATTTACCAACTCATTTTGAGGTTTGCCCATAAGAAGTATTTATTTCTTTCATTTATTTATTGACAGATCGGAATTACAAACCTTTGAGTCAGAGACTCCTTTGCAAAGGTTCCACAACATGAAGTACAAAACAAGAGAAATAGACAATACAATGAAAGGTATTACAAATGAATGCAGAGGGTAAAACAACCCAGAATCAAGTATGGTACAAAGGTAACAAGCAATACATTGAAAGGTATTTCATCTGAATGCAAAGGGTAAATCAATCCAGAGTCAAGCATGGTACAAAGGTTTCAAGCAAATTAAGCTATTGCTTACATTCAAATTTAAAGGATGATACAAGGTTTTATAAGCCAATAAAACAGATGCTTAAGATAAAGGCACAATACAACAGAAGAATCAATCAGAGTAGAGGGAGAGGAGGGAGGTGGGCAGAAGGCACAGAGGTTTGGCATGGCACACCAGTAAAAGAGGGGCAACTATGCAAGTGGACTGTGGCAGGTGGTGACTTTTCGTGGGATGCAAAGAGATATATCTCTGGGGTGCCCCACCTTCTGAAAATCATTTCCACCACCTGTCTGTTCACGGTCCATTCGTGATGGGCCTGGTTGATCTGACTCAGAGCAACTGTTAGGGTATTGTCCTTACCTGGCAGATGAATGGCCTGAAGGGAAACTCCTAGGCAGTAGGCCAGAGTCCAAATTCTCATAGCTTCAGTGCAGAGAGGATCCAACCTTGTTCCTCCCACCTTGTTTATGTAGTACATTGTGGTGGTATCATCTGTTCTGACCTGTACTAGTGGTGTGAAGGCTTGGAGTGCCAGCAACACTGCTCTGATCTCCAGCAGATTTATATGCTGGAGTGACTCTGCACTGGACCAAGTGCCGTGAGTGGTGTGATCCCCTAAATGGGCACCCCGCCCCAGTAGTAATGCATCTGTTGTGAGAATCACTGATGGAGACTCTTTTTGAAAAGGAACCCCTTTCCCTGAGGATGGCTTTCTCTTTCCACCACTGAAAGGCCCGAAGTAACGTTTTTGTTACTGGGATTAGCTTTGAGAGAGCATTCTTCCTCTGACACCAATGTGCCCTGAGGTGGAATTGGATGTCTCTCATCTGGAAACTGGAACCCAGGACTGTGCCAGTGGTGGCTGTCACGTGGCCCAGCAGCTGTAAAAACTGTCTTACAGTTTTTGGTCTGTTCAGGCTGAAGGAGCCTGCCATCTGCAGAATACATCTTACCCTGTCCACAGATAGGTAAGCCCTGCCCTCCTAGGTACCGTATTCTGCTCCTATGAACTGCAGCAGTTGTGCAAGGAGAAGGACTGACTTTTTGAGATTTATTACAAAACCCAGTGACTCTAGAAATCCTTGGGTGAGCTGAAGATGTTCCCTTAACTGTAGTGGTGACTTTTCGACCACAAACCAGTCATCCAGGTAAGGGAAAACTGTGACACCTAACCTTCGCAGGTGTGCCACAACCACTGCCAGGCACTTTGTGAACACTCTTGGAGCTGAATGACATTGAATGGCAGGGCTGAGAACTGGTAGTGACCTGAAGGGAATCTGAATCTGAGGTACTTTCTGTGAGTCTCCCTTATGGGGATGTGGAAGTAAGCATCCATCTTTTAGTTCCAGAGAGGCCAGCCAATCTCCTCTTTGGAGCGCTGGCAGAATCAGTGACAAGGTTACCATTTTGAACCTTAGTTTTAATAAGTGCCTGTTTAGCACCCTTTAATCTAGGATAGGCCACCATTCCCCATTTTTCTTTGTTGTGAGAAAGTTTCTTGAATACAAAACCCTTTCCCCTTCGTTGTGGGGGCACAGGTTCCACCGCCTTTCACAACAGTATGTTTTGTACTTTCTTTTCCAGCAGCTTCCTTTCTGCATTGGAGGCTGGCTTGAACACTCTGGTTCTTAGAGTGGGAAGGGTTTTGAAGCTTAGGGACAAACCCTGACTCACTAATTCCAGGATCCACCTGTCTGTGGTGATCTGTTTGCAAGCCTGGAAATAGTGAGTCAGTCTGCCCCTACTGGTAGTGCGTGGGAAAGCATGTCAGAGGTCTTGCTTTGTCTGAGGCTGAGACTGGGAACCACGTGTGGAACCCTTTCTGCCCCTGAAGTACCCCTGCTGTGCGTACTGCTGAACCTAGGGTACAGCGATGGCCTGATAAAAAGGCCTCGTGTGGAAAAATCTGCCCCTGCCTCCCCTTCCATAGGGTCTAGTAGATGGAGAGGCCCTTTCTTTGGCAGAATTGCTTTTGTAGGTGGCCTTATACTCGTCCACCTTTTTCATGTAAGCCTCTGTCTGAGTTCCAAAGAGGTAATGACCCTCAACAGGGAAGTCTAGGACCTTGGCCTGAGTATCCTGAGTGAGGTTTACAGCTCTTAATCAAGCAAAACTCCTCTGAACAATATTATTAGCCATCCACCTGGCAGCAGTGTTATTAGTGTCAGTTGCCATCTGAAATTGGTATTTGGCCGCTTCTAAGTCAAACCTAGCAGTTTCAGCTAAGTCAGCTGAGAGACCAGATGGAGCTTTATCTGCCATAGCCATGATAGATTGCCACATAGACTTCTGATACTGGGCTGCATAAGCCTGGAAATTCGCTTGTCTGATGGCTAAGGAAGCCGACAGGTAACCCTTCTTGGGCATGCTATCAATTTTTCAGGAATCTTTTTCAGGAGGGTGAGATGCCAGAGGTACTTTTGCTTTGTCACAGGCCACAGCTTGTAACACTCCCTGGTGGTCAGAGTGGGAGACCAAGAATTCAGCCCCTTCCCTGTCCAGCTGATAATTCTTGTCCAGCCTTTTGTCTAAAGGAAGGACAGACCCATGTGTCTGAAGGATTTTAAATATGTCCTTTTTGAAGAACTTATTCACAGGAAGCAATAATTTCTTGGTGGGTGTTAACCCCATCATTTCCAAATATTCTGCTTCCTCTTCATCCTCTATCTCTTCAGTGGTCAAGGTCATCTACCATTTTTCTGACAAATGTGAAATGGAAGGAATAATTCTCTGAGGTCCTGTGTGGTGAACCAAACTCCTGTTCAGGGGAGACTTCAGGCTCTATAGGCTCCCCTTTACCTTCTTCCTCATACTCCCCATACTCCTACATGTCATCATGGAAGGAAGACTGGGTAAAATTTAGTAGGGGTCTGAACTAGTGGCTGCTTTCCAGCAGGCAGCATCCCCTGTAAAGCCTGCAAGACTTTAAAAGCCTGTGCAATCTCCTGTGGAGAATGCATATTTTCAGTCACCTCAGAAGTCCCCAAACGCTGTCCAGCAGGGGGTTCTGTGTGTTTAGTTTTCTTTAATGGAACCAGACAGCTAGCCGGTTCAGCAGGCCTTTTTCCATGAACCTTGGTACCCGTATCAGAGTAGAGGTAGTTGTCTCTGTGGTTTCACCCACAGGCACTGAGGGTGTCAACTGGTCAGAGCCTGAGGGACCCTTAGGTTGAGGCAACTTCTTTCTGAGCCTTTCCAAATGTTTTCAAGCATTCTTTCAGGAAAGGTCTTACAAATTTCACAATCAGACTTTAAATGTTCAGAGCCAAAACAGGCCACACAAGAAGTGTTTTTGATCTGCCTTGGCAAATACTTCTCCACGCTCAGTAGTTTTTAAAACCAGGTTCACCGGTTTTCCTCTTAGGTTTTTCGGACATATTGCCAAATTTGGCAGAAAAACACAAACCGCAAAAGGCTTTTAGATTTTAAATAACAGTTTGCAGTTGTGGTCGGTTCAGGAACCGATCAAGGAACCGAGAACCGACACAAAAGGGAAACAAGGTTATCGGTTCAGTAACCGGTATTAGCGGTTACACAAAAGAAATTTATTTAAACAATTTAAACTAAAATAAAGGAGTTTCTTTCACAAAACTCCACTCTAGACTAAAAAATTCCCAGTTTCCCTCCGGTTATGCCGAACCGGGAGAAACCAAGAAAAGCAACAATTTTAACTAAATAAACTTAGCAGTTAAGCTAAAAACAAAAGACAGGGGCAGCAAATGAAAAAAATAAAGAATACTTATATCTTTTTTATAAGTCTTTATGACAAAATGTTGAGGAGAGGATCTCCAAGCGTCTAGTCTTGACAGGTGGAGAGTGAAATCTGAGAGGTCAGAATGTAGGCAGTTGATAGGGGCAGCATTTGTAAAATGGCACATGCCAATGGTGTACGATCATTAGCATAACGTCCCATCTCCAGGCAGATGTGGCTTAAAGGTATACTGCATAAGAGTTAAGAATATTGGAGTATTCCTGGGGTGAGAACATAGATAACGGTCCATCCAGTTTGTGCATAAAACCTTAACAAAATTGGGATCTACTGTCCATACAGGGTTCTAATCTGAACTATGCACCCTCATGTTCCCCACACTACTGGTACCACCCTGAGCAACCGCTAAGACCTTTACTCTGTCCCAGCCAAGTCTGAAACCACTGATGGTTTTGGAGACTACCACATCAGTCTGTAGTTTGTTCCACAACTCCACCACCCTTTCTGTAAAATAAAACTTTCTAACATCCCTCTCGAACCTCCCCTTATCAGTTTCCACTTGTGCCCCAGTGTTCTTGACCCACTTCTCATGCTAAATAGTCCCTCACAATTTACCTTGTTCATTCCTTTCAGGAACTTGAAGCTCTTTATCATATCTCCCCACCGGTAAGTACATGTACAGTGCCTTGAGCAAATCCTCATGAAATCTGCCTACTGGCCCCGATCATTTTGGCCACCCCACGCTGCACTGTCTCTAGCCTGTCCTTATCGTTCCTCAGGTGAGGACTCCAAAACTGGGCACAGTTCTCCAGGTGGGTCCTCCCCAGTGATCTATAGAGAAATAGCAATAGCTCCTACCTCCTGCTGTCAATACCCCTTCCTATACACTTCAGCATCCTATGTGCATTACTGTAGACCTCGTGACAATGCCATGATTATTTTAAGGAGTCACTGATAATGACCCCTTGGTATCTTTCCTCAGAGGTCATGCCCAGCTTTACCCTCTCCCATCCAGGAGCAGGTAAAGCTGGCAGCAGTGCTATGCTGAGTGTCTTGCAGCTCTCTGTATTCGAGAGCAATCTGCCTTTTTTGCCTGGAATGGTATTTGTCAAATGCTAATTTTCTCCCTGTTTGAGAGTAAATTTGGTTGTGCTGATCTCCCGGTCTGTATTTGCTTTTGCGACTGGAGATCCGAAAATACAGGTTACTCACCTGTAACAGGAGTTCTAGGAATGGTATATGTTGTTCATCCACACAGTCTGGCAGGTTCCTTGCCGCTTTAAATCTTGCCGGAAGGTCTTCAAGTTGGCTCCACCCACCCACCTGGATGGTAAAACTCTCGGATCTGCCCCATGACACCAGATCTTGCCCGCTGGAAGCCAGGTTGTGCGTCGAAGCCGGGGAGGTCAGGTGGGTCGTGGGGATGAACAACATATACCATTCCTAGAACTCTTGTTTCAGGTGAGTAACCTGTATTTCTAGGGACATGGATATGTTGTTCATCCACACTGTCTGGCAGACTCCTAGCAGTTCTCCGGGAGGAGGGAGGCAAGGCGCACACCCACTACTTAGGAAATAAAGACTGGAGAACCAAGGCCCCAAAACCAGCATCCCAGCATGACTCAAGGTCAATGTGGTAGTGGGTGATGAAGGTGTGTGCTGACTTCCAGGTAGCAGCCCTGCAGATTTCCTGGATAGGGACGTCCCTGGAAGCAGCCACCGATACAGCGGTATGGCGGGTAGAATGAGCTCTTATCCCTCTGGGAGGCTCCATGCCCGCCAACCTATAGCATATATCTGTGCAGGAGATGACCCACCTGCCTATCGTCCACTTGGCTGCAGGTCTGCCAGGTGCGGCTTCAGCATAGGTGACAAACAGCTGGTGAACCTCTCTCCGAACTTCAGCCGTCCGCTCCTTACAATAAGCGAGTGTTCTTCTAGGGTCCAAAGTATGGAGCCTATATTCAGCCTCCGAGGTGTGACTGGGGTAGAACACCGCAGAGTTAACACCTGGTTAAGGTGAAACTCTGACACCACCTTCGGAAGGAACTTCGGGTTGGGGCGCAGGACAACCTTGTCCCTGTGGAAGACCAGATAAGGAGACTCGACTCGATGGAAAGCGCCTGGAGCTCTCCCATCCTTCTGGCTGATGTGACAGCCACCAAGAAGGCAGTCTTCCACGACAGGTGAGAGATGTCACACCTGTGCATCGGTTCGAATGGCTGCCCATGAGCTTAACCAATACCAGCAGTAGATCCCACGGAGGAGGAGGTTCTCGCACCGGAGGGGATATGTGATAAAGACCTTTGAAAAAGTGCCCGACCACCTTCTCCTGCACCACCGACTGCTTCCCGGCCCGCACCCAGTAAGCAGAGATGGCTGCCAGGTGCACCTTAAGGGTCGTCGACCAAAGCCCTTGCTGAGAAAGAGACCACAAGTAGTACAGAATGCTTGCCAATGAACAGGAGGAAGGGTCCAGGCCCTTGTCCTGACACCAAATGGAGAATCTCTTCCATTTGAAGGTGTAGCATTTTCTGGTCGACTCCTTACGGGATGCCTCAACGACACTGAGGACCTCATCAGAAAGACCCAAGGCCTGGAACTCTAGCCGCTCGGGAACCAGGCCGTCAGGTGCAGGGATTGAAGGTCCAGATGGAATACCTTCCCCTGATTGACTGAGATCAGGTCCGGGCGGGCTGGAAGCCGCCTCGCGAGTCTGGAGCTGAGACTGAGGAGATCTGGATACCAGAACTGGTGGGGCCAGTCTGGGGCTACCAGAATCACCTGCGCCTTGTCCCTCCTCGCCTTGAGAAGCACCTTGTGGATCAAGGGAATTGGGGGAAAAGAGGCCCGGGGTCCATGGCCTCGAGAAGGCATCCCCCTGCAGCGAGCCCTGCTGAGGGGGGCCGGCATGAAACAGTCTCAGCTTCGCATTTTCCCTGGAGGCAAACAGGACCGCCTGAGGCGTGCCCCAATGGGAGAAGAGTTCTTGTACTACCTCCGGCAGGAAAGACCACTAGTGAGACACAGCCCCTATCTGGCTTAGGGCATCGGCCAGGGTGTTGGAGGCTCCTGCCACATGAATGGCGAGGAGATCCGCCTCCAGGCTGCGCAAAAGTGACCAAATGCGGAGAGCTTCCCTGCACAAAGGCATGGAGCGCGTCCCACCCTGGCAGTTTAGACAGTACATGGTCGTGGTATTGTCCGTCTGGACCTGAACCACCTGACCCTGTAGAAACGGAGCGAAGGCGGCGAGGGCTAGACAAACCGTTCAAAGCTCCAGCAGGTTGATGTGGCATTGGGACTCCCGAGGGGACCAGAGGCCGTCCGCACTGTGCTCCCCGAGAAGGGCACCCCAACCCATCAGAGAGGCATCGGTCAATAGAGAGACCGTCGGCTCGGGGCGGACAAATGGGATGCCCTCCTGCAGATGTGCTGGAACGGTCCACCACTGGAGAGTGTTCCACATCCCCTGGGTCACTTGTCACTAGCTGATCCAGCGGATCAAAGTGCTGTGGCCATTGGCTGGCCAGTCCCCACTGAAGGGGACGCTTGAACCAATGGGACCAACGGACCACGCTGGTGCAGGCCGCCATGAGGCCCAGGAGGTGCAGGAAGACCAGAGCAGGGCGCGATTGCCCAACCTGAAATGATTGGGAAAAGGAGGAAAGAACCTCGGCCCTGTCCGCCGGGAGCCATGCTCTGGCTCGTAGAGAGTCGAGCTCTGCCCCGATGAATTTTATCAACTGCTTTAGCACGAGTTCCGATTTGGCCTAGCTGATGAGGTGGCCAACCTGAGAGCAAACATGGAGGGCCAGATCTCTGGACCGCTCCACCTCTGCTCTGGAGGGGGCTGCAATCAGCCAGTCGTCCAGGTATGGGTACACCCGGAACCTTCGGCGCTGCAGGAATGCTGTCACCACTGCCATGCATTTGGTGAAGACCCTGGGAGCTAGAGAAAGGCCGAAGGGCATGGCCCGGAACTCGTAAAGGAATCCCTCTGCACTGAAGCGGAGGAATCTCTGGGGAGACGGACAGATAGGGATGTGAAAGAACGCGTCCTGAAGGACCAGAGAACAGAACCACACGCCTCATTCCAAGGATGGGATTATCTGAGCCAGAGTGACCATCCTGAAGGTCTGAGACCTTAGGAACCTGTTCAGGTCATGCAGGTCGAGAACGAGGCACCAGCCTCCCATCCATTTTGGGACCAGGAAGTACCTGGACACAAACCCCGGGTCTGGAGGAGGATCCGCCACCTTCCTGATCACCTCTTTTTCGAGGAGCAGGGCAATATCGGCTCGGCGAGCCGACAAAGAGGCTGAGGACCCCGTAGCCCCCCGAAGGGCGACGGCTCAGAAGGGCGGGGCCTGCTCGAACTCCAGGGGCAGGCCCTTTACTACCACCTCCAAAACCCAACGGTCCATGGTGATAATGGACCAAGCGTAAAGGAAGTGGCGGAGCCATCCCTCCATGAGGTGGAACCCAGGGGGGAGTGACGAGGCTGGGGGTGACACCCTTCAACCCGTCACTGGGCAGGCTTAGAGGAGGGGCCAGCCGAGGAACCTCCTGGGCCTTTACCTCCCTGCTTCCTGCTGGAGGAAGCCGCGGGCTTGGGTTTGGGATGACAAGCACAAGCCTGCTGGCCCTGGTGCTGGTGCTGTTGGGCCGGACGTGCCGCAGGCACAGAAGGACGAAAGGACTTGTGCTGCTGCTGTTGGCGGCCTTTGTCCTTCTGGGCGGAGGTGACCGAGTCCAGAGTGGCATTGGACTTTTCGATCCGCTAGAGGTGACCTTCCACTCCAGGGCCGAAGAGGTCAGTCCCCAAGAAGGGGACATCCGCCAGTTTGTGCTGGGTATCCGCCGTGAAGGTGGATATCCTCAGCCATGCTCTGCGGCGCATGGCCACCGTGGCCGCAACCGATCTGGCACAGGAGTCTCCGATGTCCAGAGCCGTTTGGAGCTGCTGCTTAGCCACTGCCCTACCCTGGTCCCGCACCTGCCGGACCGTGGTCTGCAGGTCGGCCGGGAGATGAGGGATCACCTCATCCAGGAGCACATGAGGGCGTGGGAGAAGTGTGCCATCAGCACGGCTGAGCTGGCCTGGCGGAGGCCAAGGGAGGACGCAGCGTACACCTTGCGCCCGGCATAGTCCAGTTTTTTGGACTCCTTGTCTGGGGGCTTGTCCACATCCCTAGCGTTCCCAGAACGCCGGAAAACGCTGTCGGTGACCAACCCTTCGGCAGAGGGGTGTTCCGAAAACCCGGGCAAAGAGCCAGTAGGGACCGCATACTTCCGGGCCATCCTGGCTGAAGGCGCAGGACAGGAAGCAGGCCACTGCCAGAGCTCCAAGGCTGGGCCAGCAATGGCTTCAGCCACCGGAAAGGCCTCCGTGGGTGAATCCCCTCGGCCCAGTATCTCCGTCAGGGGATACTTGGCCCGCTTGGATACGAGCTTGAGCTGCATCCCAGTGGACTCCGAGATGAGCCGAAGCAAACCCATGAAGGACGATGGGCTTTCGTCCATCGACTGGCCCCCGAAGGACTCCAGGTCGATGGGCCTGCAGAACAGGGAGGAGTCATCGTCTGACTTGGAGGAGTCCGGGAAGAGCTACCTGGGGCCTGAGCTACCCTCCACCTGCCAAGGATGGTCGGGAGTGAGGGTGACCGACAACCTGTGGGGCAGGCCCTGACCCGACCGAGAGTCCTTGGTCGGCGCCCCGGATTTCGGTTGTGGAGGCGGAGGTTCCACCACAATCAGTGGGGCAGCTGGTTTCAGCCAACAACCAGCCCAGGCTTGGGCACCTCGGCTACAGCGAGGGGTTGTTTCGCTGCTCGGGTGACAGCCACTTGATGGCCAGGGAAGGTGACAGCGTCGGCTTGTTCCCAGACAGAAGTAACTGCTGCCACATCAGGTCTTCGTAGCGTCGACGCAACTTGCGCCAAAGCCTCTCCTCTTCCGAGGAGGAAGACGAGGACGAGCGGCGGCGCCGTTTACCTTGGTGCCAAGACCAAGACCACCGATGTCAGCAGGATCGGCTGGACCAAGACGATGTCCGAGACCGAGATCCTCGGCGTTTCTGAGGACGGGTCTGGGAAGGAGCGGGGGATACCTGCTCTTCCCTCAGCTCGGAAGCCTTAACCGGGGACTGCGGCACCAGAGGCGCAGGCAAGTCCTTGGTCTCCACCGGGGAGGACCGGTGAAGAAGGGTTGTCTGCTTCACCAGTCGACAGCCCGTCCGACGGATCAAGAAATATCTCGACCGCGTCGACGGGTGTCTTGGCCGGCTGGCCTGACGGGGACACCGTGAAGCCAGCGGCCTTAGCCGCAACCTTGACCGAAGTCGAGAGTCGACTGTCCGGGGAAGGGGACCTCTCCCACTCCCTCGAACGCTGACGATGGGACTTACCCTTAGAGTCCTTCTTTTTGGACTGAGAGGAATGTCCTGATGGCCCCTCTCCTTTCGTGGAAAGGGATTGGCAAAGCTCCTTTAAAGAAGCTGAATACGAGGTACCCAGAGAGAGCGGGATAAATGCCGAGACCGAGGAAGAGGATGATGCGGCCTGTGCCGCTGCCTCCTCGAAGGCGATCATCTGCTTGAGTTGCTCAGACGAGCCATCCACCGCGGTAACCGCCCAACGGGCCTCCTTTGACTTAACCGGCGGGTAGTGCTTCTCGGGGCACCCAAGCTGTAACCGGGCAGCGCAGTCTTCCAGGACGTTGGACGAAAACGAACGGCATAACTCGCAGGCCCGCGGGTCGTGTTCCAGGCTGCGCAGTAGACGCACGTGGAGTGCGGGTCTGTCCTGGACATCTTCTGCCCAGAAGGGCACCGCCGAAATCCGGGAGTCGATTGGTCCATCGCAGCCACGAGGGAGAAACTTGACCGAAGTCTTGAGAATTTTAAAATAAATTTCGGGTGAAGCGAAGAATTAGGATCCAGTCTACACACAGTGTGTTAAGGAGGGAACCTGGGCTTCCAAGCGGTAAGGAAGATCTGACGTCATGGGGTGGAGCCGAGAGTTTTACCACCCGGGTGGGTGGGAGGAGCCAGCTTGAAGACCTTCCGGCAAGATTTAAAGCGGCAAGGAACCTACCAGACAGTGTGGATGAACAACATATCCATGTCCCTAGAACACTAGGTTCTGCTAGGGGATAGATAGGGATTTTAGTGCCAGGCAGGGCTGGGTTTAGTGAGCTAGCAGTAGGAGTCAGCTTTTATATTTTAAGAGAGGTACCCGATCCCTACCATTTTTGAAGTGTTGGACGTGATGTATAGTCTACTCCTGGCCTGACATCCAGACTCTCCAACAGCAGTATTCCAGCAGGGGCTCGTGTGCAAGGTTTGGTGTTTCAACCACAAAGCCTGGACTGTGCTGCTTAACTACCAAAATTGGCCCAACTGGTCTTATTGGGAGTTGCCTAATTTTTTACGCAAGGGCAGACTGGACTGGTGGGAGCAGTTTATCGCTGGACTTTTGCTGGGAAGCACAGAAATAGAGGGCATCATTCGTGCATTATCTCTTGGGGTTTGTGCGAACTTGTGGCAGTCCTTGGCCATAGTGACTTGATCCATCATCATTTACCGACCGCATTCTGCATTGCCGACTGGAGGATTATCTGCTAACGTGTAGTTTTTCATTCCCCCCCTCCCTGCTGGATTATAATTTGGGGAGGGTGGACAGGGAACTATTCCATCTGGGGTAAAGTACTGTATTTTCTGGACCCCCAGCTGGTGAGAGTAGCTGAGGGGGCTATTTTCAGCTGTACCGGTTCCCCTTAGCTGGTTAGAGTAGCTAACGGGAGTATTCTTTCTTCAGCTTGCTCACTTTCCAGCACTTCACCTTCAAATACATTTTTATTTTTATTTTCATTCAGATGTTTGTCCTCCTCAACCCTGGCAAGGGCTTTGGTCCTCCTGAGGGAGGAACTCTCTCTCAGGTCTCGCCGCACCGCAATTAGCCGACCTCCGGCACACCCTCCCCGGAGACCCAACCAGAACCCTGGGGTCAGCCTGCAGCGTGGCAGACCGTCACGGAGCCCTGCCAGGCTTGTTTTTCCTCCTGCCCCCCGCTAACTTAATCACATCGGAGCACGCCTCCTGACCCGTATTGCTCTCCAGTCACCATCTGAGAGAAATCAGCAGGTGGGATGTGTAACCTCCCACCGAGAGAGCAGAGCAGTCCTCCGGACGCTCAATCCTCTTGTCTCCCCCTGCCGACACCCCGATGACCCAGGCTCGTTTGCGAACCCGGGTCGAAGGGCGTGGTGCAAGATGTAGCGACCAGCACCTCAACCTCTAGAGCCACCGGACCGGCTACCTTCAAATAAATTTCAATAACTTCACTGATACCATCTTGCCCTGTGGTAGAAGACAGTGAGAGGGCCCTCTACCATTATTTGGGCAGTGAAGAATTTACTGTTCTACATTTGGTTGTTCATTACTGACAATAACCTTGACAATAACATTGTTTTGCTTTGTGTTATGTGTTTTTACTAAGTGGGGATCTATGGGTATAGCTCTTTTGATTTAGAGTAGCTGCCTTATACTACCTTTTGCTCTAAGAGAAGTGGGTTGGGGTTGGTCTGGGGTAGGGGTTTTTATATTATATTGGGGAGAGAGAGTGCGAGTGTGAGTGTGTGTGACTGATTAGGGTCAGTATTGTTAGAGTGTGGCTGCCTGTGTGACTGGAGTTTTGTTAGTGGTGTATAGTGGACTTCTTGGTAGAATAATGTGTGTCTGGGGAGGTCCGTGGGTCAGGAGTGGGCTAGGATTGTGTACGGGGTGTCCCAACTTCTCGATCTGCAGCCTTTCACCAACCTCTCAGTCTCCATCCCTACAGCTCGTTGCTGTCAGGAGGTCTGGATTAAGAGGTCCCGCCCTGGTCGGGTGTGGCAGGGCGCTCCATGCCTGGTGGAGGGGGTAGGATTGAGGTGATCGGGTGTAGAAGGTGCCCTGGGTGTCAGCGGAACCTAGGGAGAGGCCAGACATGCTTGGTTCTGGTCCCCAGGGTTCCCACCAGACCGAGTAGGCTGGCACCCAGAAGTGCAACACTATTCACCAATCCCATGAGGGCGGGCTTTGCAATGCCAGATCAATCAGAACAAGACCGTTATTATAGGAGACTTGATTTCCTCAGTCGATCTGGCTTGCATCACCGAGACCTTGGTGGGTGACGATGCTGGTCCGGTTTTAGAGGCTGCCGTTCCCCCGGGCATACGGTAGTGCACTGCCCCAGAGTGGAACGCTGGGGTGGGGAAGTGGCCAACTGTTTTACATCTGAACTTAGCTTCACCATGCACCCAGTGGGAAGGCTGGGATCCTTTGAATGTGTGGCTATGCGTGGGGGTCCTGGCGGAGGTTGCAGGATTCCTGATTTACCCCCCACGGGCAGCAGGTGAATTCCACAGGAGGTAGCCGATTTGTCACTGGTGAAATGCTGGAGTCCCCCAGATGTTTAATTCTGGGGGACTTCAATGTTTGGGCCGACGGCAAATCTTCAAGGCTAGGTTAAAATCTCCTCCAGACAATGTCATCTCTGGGCCTGTCACAGGAAGTTTCCTCCGTGATCCTCCAGGGCGGCCACATGTTGGACCTGGTTTTCTCACTGGGGCTTGAGGTTACCAACCTGAAGACAGATCGTGTCATTTGGTTCGATCATTGGATGGTGGAGTTCTCGTTCGGGGCCACCCTGAGAGTCCTCCCCCTGCAGAGATGGTAAGCTACCGCCCTTTGAGGGGTTTGCCCCCAGAGGGATTTCTGGCAGTAGCCGATCTATCTAGTGTGGGTAGTGCTTGCGTAGGGGTACGGGTGAAGCCGTCACCGCCTATATTAAGGTGATGTCGGCAGCACTCAACTCTTTTGCACACGTCCATTTATGACCTAAATCCTCTCACTTGAGGTCCCCTTGGTTTGACGAGGAGCTCAAGGTGATGAAGATTTTGGGTTGGAGGTTACAGTGCTGCTGGCGGAAGTCCGGGTCAGGGGTGGACAGACTGGCCCTGTGCTCCCATTACAGTGAGTATCAGGGGGCAATCACCTGTAAGAAGGCAGTGTTCTTGTCCAGGGAGATTGCTGCAGGGAAGACTCGACCAAACATGCTTTTACAGACTGTGGAAAGGCTCTTAAATCCAGCCCATCAACGGTCAAAAATAGTTTTTTCTGATGCTTTATACGAAGAGTTTGCTCACTTCTTCTCAGACAGGGTGTCCACCATCTGGCTATGTGTACCACCAGTGAGCCATAACATGGCTGACAGTGGTCACCTTGGGCATCCGGAGAACACTCTGCCTGGCTGGGGGAGTTTAAACTAGTGGAGGCAACTGAGGTCACTTGGCTTGTTCTAGGGCTGAAGCACACATATTGTGAACTGGACTCGGTGCCAACGTGTTTCTTAATAAGATGTGTTGACACAGTCTGCCCAGTGTTCACCTTGATTTTCTGGTGCTCACTCTTGGAGGGGGTCTTCCCAGATGCTTTGAAGGAGGCACTGGTCAGACCCCTTCTAAAGAAACCATCTTTGGACCCTGACGTCATGGCGAATTACCGTCCCATCTCCAACCTCCCATTTTTAAGGAAGGTTGTTAATAAGGTTGTGGCACTTCAGTTTGAGGAACACCTTGTGGCCTTTGACCTGTATGAGCCTGTCCAGTTGGGGTTTCGTGCGAGGCACAGTAAGGAAACCACATTAGTTTGGGTGCACAATGACCTCCTCAGGGGTAGAGATCTAGGTGAGGGGATAATTCTTGTTCTCTTCGATCTCTCCTCAGCTTCGGACACGGCAGACCACTGTGTGTTGCTTGCCTGCCTGACAGAATTCTGTGGACTCACTGGCACTGTCATCCGCTGGTGTGAGTCCTTTCTCACGAACAGGAGGCAATGGGTAGTGATGGGGAATTGTTGCATAAAGAGTATGCACTCGGAACAGTGGTGCTACAGGAACCAACTTGATAAACTTTGAACCACATTCCTAGCACACACAAGCCATAGATCAGGACGCCAACTAATATTAAAAAGTCATTTAGTAGTAAAAAACAGCTGACTAGCAGCCTGACATGTTTCAGAGTTACCTCCATTTTCAAAGGCTAAATAGTCAATGGAACACACACCCTATTAGTACAAAAACAGCTAATTGATCACTCAAGTCAGCTGAAATCCATCACCATAATCATGCAAACACCACAAGTATCAATGAACAAACACTTTAAAAAAGTTAGCCTTGTACTAGAATTAAGAGGGTCTCTATATTCAAAAACCCTTTTCATAATTTCTAAATTATCGTACAGAACTTCATTAAATACTAAGAAAGATAAATACAGTGGACGGGGGGAGGTACAAAAGGGAAGTATCAGAGCCAAACAAACATGTAAATAATCAGGAACCTAAGTTCCATATTCTAAGAATAATCATCATTCAGTTGTTTTTAAGACAGGTCCTACTAAAGCTGAGACATAAATGTTTATTTTCTACACTTTAAATAAGAATGGATATCTAACTGGGTATTTAAATCCGGTTTCTGCATAGCCTTCAAAGACAGGATCCAAAAGTTTTCTCTCACAGAAACAAGATTCTCAAAATCCCCCCCCCCACCACCACCACCCGTGCATTCCTGTTTACTTTATCTATTGCAGTTTACTTAAATCCATGCTGTTCTATATCTGGGCTTTCCATAATATGCTGCACTGTAGCATATGTTTCATCTCGTTTAGCTACAGCCCTGACGTGCTCTCCTACTCTATCTTTGAATTTTCTCTCTTCGTTTTACCAACGTAAAACAGGCTACACTTGCAAATAGCCAGATAAATAATGCCTTCTGTATCGCAAGTGATACTCTGCTTAATTTCAAAAGAACGTGAAGCATTTACAGAGGAAAAATGTTTAGTCTGTGAGACATATCTACATACTTTGCACCTTTTATGTGGAAAACTGCCATTCGATTTTTGCAGCAAACTAGCTGGATGCTGTTCTACAAAGAGGGCAGAGGGAGATACGAACAGAGGAGAACTTACAGGGGCAGAAAATATGAAGGAGGTAGGAACAAAACAAATAATTAATTTGTCTACACATAAATTAACACCAGCAGAAATCACCTTACTTGCGAAAAGCCTAAACTTTTCACCCACTAAGGCAATGTACAGAGTAGATACACTTGTAGACTTAGAGTTGAACTGTTGCAAGTTGAATTTGAAGGTTTTCTTTGCAGACAAAGCTACCAACAAAATGAGTGGTGTGGACAAATTCAGAAACCCCTCTCTATTCTGTGCCCCACCCTGTGCAACAGTGACAGTGTTTAGAGCACTGATGAAAAGAGATTGGGAAGTATTCTTTGAGACTGAACAGTTTATTAAGTATAACAACATGAGCTGTGCAGAAAAAGAAGCAGTGTGCACATTACAATCAGATTCTAATATTATTATCAAGGCTGCGCATAAAGGGGGAGCAGTGGTGATTCTAGATAAAATGATGTATAAAGCAGAAGTTAAATGCCAATTGCAGGACCAGAAAGTTTATAAAAAACTTCAACAAGACCCGACCTGGGACTATATACATAGTATTGATGAGTATGTGATGGGAGCCCTGAGACGGGGTGTTACTGATAAACAAACATGTGATTTGCTAATTACACAGCACACCGTCAGGGCTACATTTTACATTCTCCCGAAGGTCCACAAGAATTTGAAAAATCCCACCGGGAGACCAATTGTGAGTGGTATAGGATAGTTAACAGAACCATTATCTCAATACGTGGACTCTTTTTTAAAACCCATAGTTGTGACTTTACCTTCTTATTTAAGAGACACTACTGAATTACTGAATTTTTTACCCACGATACAAATGAAAGTGGACTACTCACTAATTACTATGGACATAGAATCACTATACACTAACGCCCCCCACGAAGGGGCCTTGGATGCTGCTGCTTTCTTTCTAAACAGAAGAACTGGACATTTGTCTCCCCTAATGATTTTTTGCTAAAATTGCTGGAATTTGTTCTTACACAACATGTTTTTTTTTTTTGTTTAACAAAGACTTGTATTTACAGGAGCAAGGGACGGCCATGGGGGCTACATGTGCCCCCTCTGTGGCGAATTTGTTTGTAAGCTACTAGGAGGAACAGAACATTTATAATGAAGAAGTCAATAAGTTTAAACAACAATTGACTGTATGGAAACGCTATATAAATGACATTTTTGTCGTCTGGCAGAGAACCATGGAAAGTTTTCAAGAATTTTTAATGTTCCTCCACAGTACCGCTACACACCTGAGATTTGCATATCAAAGCAGTCAGACACAAGTGACATACCTAGATGTATGTATTACTAAAGATGAAGAGGGGCACATTTAGAGCAATCTGTATAGAAAAGTCACGGATGGCAACACCTTGCTTCTTGCAGAAAGTTGCCACCCCCCTGCATGTTGCAAAGAAAATTCCACTGGGACAATTCTTGAGGACAAAGAGAAACTGCTGGACAGAGTCTGGTTTCAGTACTGGAGCAGATGAATTAACAAGTCATCTTGTAAACAGAGGATACAGTAAACAAAAGATAGCACAGGCAAGACTTAGAGCAGAGCTGACAGAGAGAGAGAGAGGAACTGTTAAAAATAAAAAACAAGACAGAACAAAGAAAACAGATTTAACTACAGCACCACATATTTAGCCCAAGCTAGAGCGTTAGAAACAATTTTAAGAAGACACTGGCAGACCCTGTCAGCAGAACCTAAGTTAAGGGAATTATGTAAAACTCCACCTAGGATGTGCTATATAAAAAGCACCTGCCCTTAGAGATCTACTGACACGCAGCCACTTTGTAGAACAGCATCCAGCTACTTGGCTACAAAAATCAAATGGGAGTTTTCCATGTAAAAGGTGCACAGTAAGCAGATATGTCTCACAGACTAAACATTTTTCCCCTGTAAATGCTTCACGTACTTTTGAAATGAAGCAGTGTATCACTTGCGATACAGAAAGCATTATTTATCTGTCTACTTGCAAGTGTGGTTCGTTTTATGTTGGTAAAACAAAGAAAAAATTCAAACACAGAGTAGGAGAGCACGTCAGGGCTATAGCTAAACGAGATGAAACATATGCTACAGAGCAGCATATTACAGAAAGCCCATATATAGAACAGCATGGATTTAAGTACACTGCAATCGATAAAGTAAACAGGAATGCACGGGGCGGAGGGAGAGTTTGAGAATCTTGTTTCTATGAGAGAAAACTTTTGGATCCTGTCTTTGAAGGCTATGCAGAAACTGGGTTTAAATACCCAGTTAGATATTTGTCTTTATTTAAAGTGTAGAAAATAAACATTTGTGTCTCATGGCTCTAGAAGACCTGCCTTAAAAACAGCTGAATGATGATTATTCTTAGAATATGGAACTTAGGTTCCTGATTATTTACATGTTTGTTTGGCTCTGATACTTCCCTTTTGTTTCCACCCCACCCCTCGTCTCCGATTATTCATGTTGGTCTATTAGATTGATGTTGTGTTATTTCTAAACACTGTATTTATCTTTCTTAGTATTTAATGAAGTTCTGTACGATAATTTAGAAATTATGAAAAGCGTTTTTGAATATAGAGAACCTCTTAATTCTAGTATAATGCTAACTTTTTTAAAGTGTTTGTTCATTGGTACATGTGGTGTTTGCATGATTATGGTGATGGATTTCAGCTGACGTGAATGATCAATTAGCTGCTTTTCTGTACTTATACGGTGTGTGTACCATTGACTATTTAGCCTTTGAAAAAGGAGGTAACCCCGAAACATGTCAGGCTGCTAGTCGGCTGTTTTTTACCAACAAATGACTTTTTAATATTAGTTGGCGTTCTGATGTATGGCTTGAGTGTGCTAGGAACGTGGTTTAGAGTGATGGGGAATTCCTTGTCCTCCCCTAGCCTCCTGTTGTGTGGAGTTCCTCAGGGTTTGGTCTTGTCACCAGTGTTGTTTGCCATGTACATGCTGCCCCTGGGAGAGTTCATTAGTAAGTACAGTTTGGGTTTTCATTTCATGTGGATGATACCCAGCTGTATCTTTCCTTTGCCCCTGGAAAATCAAATGCAGTGGAAGTGCTAAATGCATGTCTTGCCGAGATCAACGACTGGATGGCCTCCAGCTGGTTGCGACTGAACCCCAATAAGATGGAGGCGCTGGTGGTGGAGTCGAACAGATGGCGTGATAGGATGGCCTCAGGTGCAGAGACTGGCTTGTTCCTGGGATCTGTGCCTTTGAAGGCCTCCTCTAAGGTTCGAGATCTTGGTGTGACCTTCGACAGCGGACTGACATTTAAAGCTCAGGTGTCATCTGTTGTTCGGACCAGCTTCTACCATCTTAGGAACATGGCCAGGATCAAGCCCCTAGTTCTGCCACTGGACCTCCCCACCTTGATGCAGGCCTTCATGACATCAAGGCTTGACTACTGTAATGCACTTTACCTCAGGGTCTTGAGAGGCATTCTGCGCAGGCTACAGCCAGTGCAGAAAGCAGATGACAGGGCAGCCGAAATACTGCCATGTCATCCCGGTGCTGCGTGAACTGCACTGGCTGCCGGTCAGGTGGAGGATCCTCTTTAAGGTGAGCTCGCTCACCTTTAAGGCCCTACGTGGACTGGACCTTGGCTACCTGTCTGACTTTCTCTCATCCACTGCCTCGGTCCGCACCCTCCGCTCCTCTAGGGGCCTCCTTGTGAGTCTCAAGACGAGGCTGCAAACTGCCGGCAACAGGGTGTTTAGTGTCACTGGCCCCATCCTGTGGAATTCGCTGCCATCATCTGTATGGGAGGCCCCTTCAGTGGAGGTATTTCAGGCAAGCCTCAAGAACCCCCATTTCATCTGGCCTCCCGGTCACTGTATATTAAATCTTAGTTTGGGATAGCCCAAGCCAGTACTGTTTTTAGTTGGACCTTATTTATCTAGTTGTTATGGTCTGCTTTTACTGCTGATAATTTTTTTGTTTTGATAGCTGTAATGTTTGTGTACAGCACCCAGAGCCTCTGGGATTGGGCGCCTGGAAAAATAAAATTTGCCTCGCCTTGCCAGTACTCTGTCCTGAGGTTCTTGTTCCACATGGGCATAACCTTGCACTTTTTGGCGTTGAATGTCAACTGCCAAACCTATGACCACGTCTCTAGCCTTTGTAAGTCTCTCTGCATCTCCTTAACCCTCTCTTCACTGTCCACCCTGCCACAGAGCTTAGTGTTATCTGTGAAGAGATGCATGTTGCCCTGTATTCCGTCACCCATGTTGATGATGAACATACTGAAAATGACTGGAACCAGAACTGGTACTTGTGGCACCCTACTGGTGATCTCCCTCTCTTTAGATTAGACTCAGTTAACCATAACCCTTTGCTGTTTCTTTTCCAACCAGTTTCTCACCTATCTGTGTCCTTTGCTGCACTAAGATCTTCTGCCTTCTTCAGCAACCTTCTGTGAGGCACTGAGTCGAAAGCCTTGCTGAAATCAAAGTAGAGTAAATCCACAGCATGGCCCTTATCCACTACCCTCATTACCCAGTCAAAGAATACTATCAGGTTGGTCTGACAACTGAAATAGGTCTGCACTAACAATTAAAATAGACTAAGGCAAAAAAGACCCCATCCCAACCCCCTCAAAATGCTGTTTAAGGGGGAAAAGAAAACAGGTAACAAAAAATCTCGTTCTAGCTCAGCTGCCTTGTAAAGCAAAGACTATACCTAATGCCTGCAGAAGCAAACAAAATTGGCTTTTCAGGAGAAGCAAGCAGGAAAGGCCACCTGTCAATCAGTTGGTGAGGGCCATGACTCCGCATCCTGATTGGAGCAAACTGTACCCAAGAGTTGACAGCCTGCATCAGATGGAATTATATGGGGAAATACACAAAATGTTTATGACTGCACCATGACACTCGACAGCTTTCATTTTTTTCTTCTGTTTGTAGAGTTGCTTATTTTACGTTACCTGCCAGTACATCTGTGTTTCTTGCTGCTATCGTTTTTATTTTCACTATTCCGGATTCAGCTGCCTGAAAAAGAAAAGACAATTCAGTTTACAGAAATACTTGAGGATCGGTACTCCCGAAAGAGAATATATTTACAAATAAGCCATATAAGACGATCCAGATCATGAAACCATAAGATACATCTGATGCTATCTCCAGTGGATGTAGGGACAGTGACCTGGCCAACCCAAGACAAGCATCTGCGTTAGATGGGGAGGGAACCACTTACCTGCTCTCCAAATCTGAGGAGAAGGTACAGCCATGGCAGAAGACCAACAAAAAAACAGGCATTTGTCACCCCAAATAAGACAACAGTCAGACATGGCTACAAAAAGGTAAACTTGTTTTTCAATGAAGCATTGTGAGACCCCACACAGACCTATTGCGACTGCAGACGACCAGATAATCGGGATAGTGGAAAGGACAAAAAAAAAAATCGAAGTGGGCAAACATGAATACATTTATTACATCATTATGAATTATAAATAATTACCACTAGAAGACTACACTGTTGCCAACGATACATGAATCTTTTTTTCTATTGCCTGCTTTTCTCCATCGACACAGCTAGGTAAACTGCAGCACTGAGAAGTGTGACTTGACAAAGGTCACAGAGCCAGCAAGGGGCTCTCGTGGGATTTGAACGTAGGTCTCCTGGTTCCCAAGCCTATGCTCTAGCTCATAAGTTCTCAGACTTTCACAGTGAGCCTCCTCCAAGTCATGGAAAAGATCCTGAGCCCCCATATATAAATAATCTTCGGCCTCCCCATAGAACAAAAATACTCTACTTTACACAGTACACCAGGAATAAATGAAATGCCATTGACTAGTTGGCAGAGTTCATTCTCATTTTATTCAACTTATTGTTCTCCCCTTCTGTATAACTTCCGCACTCCAGATTATTCTACTCGTTCCACTCTTCTGACTCTCAGACCCTTGTTACCCCTTTCAGTGCTCTCCAGTGGTCATACTGCTTTCTCAGTCGGTTTCCTCTCTGCCTGGAAACATACTACCCCACTTGCCTCCTCCTCGCTCACCCTGCTCTTAAGCACCTTCTCGGGGATCATGCTGCTCCCTCCTGCTCATACTCCTACTGCATCTCTGGTTAGCTCATATTTGCACTGTTCTGCTGCCAGTCCAGGGGGTCAAGTGTTACATCTTACAATCTTCATACTGTTCCTATTTGTTTGCACTTCTGTGCATGAATGTATGTACTTTCTGTATCGTTCCATGGGGCACAACAGAAAACAGGTCTTGGCACGGTAGGCATTTTCCGATCACTAATTTGTATATAAAATAATTACACTAAATCGCCAGGGAATGAGCCCTTGCTCAGTGTGCTCTTCCTGGTCACAGTTTTGTACATAAATAAATAAAGAACAGTTACATACCAACCATAATCTTCAAGAGACTCTTTTTTCATCAGGCCACACCTATGGAACCTATAGTAGCAAGGCACTAGAACCACATGATACCTTTTTGCAAGCAGTGCACCATGGGCTGCCCACAATGATGTCAGATGTCGGCTGCCATATAAACATGGGTGGCTCATTCCTTACTCAGTTCCCCGCTGGAGAGCACACTCGGAGAACCTCCCTCAAGGTAACCAGGAAGGAACCTGGGCTCTACCTACCAGGCAAGGTGGAGAACAACAGGTAGAAACCTCTTGGAGAGGCAGACAGTCTATCTACAGTGTCAAAACCTCCAGAGGGGGAAGGAGGGTGGGACGGCATGGCCTGATAAAAGTGATTCTCTCAAAGATCTGCTGTTACGGTAAGTACGTAACTGTTGTTCTTTGAGGAAATCTCTTTTCATCAGGCCACACCTATGGAACGAGTACCAAGCAGTAATGATAGTTAACAGTCTCGGTGGCTGGAGCCTACAGACCTGAGAGGAGGCCCTGAAGCACAGGTAGGCCAATGTCAGCCCTTTTATGTGATGCAATGTCCAGACTGCAGTGTTTAGTAGAACTGTGGACAGTACTCCACGTGGCAGCTGCAAAAATCTCTGCAGCAGGCACATTTTTAAAACAGCCAACAGAGGTGGCCATACTCCTTGCGGAATGACCAAGAACCATTCTAGGAAGTTCCTTACCATACTTCCTGTAACAAAAAGTAATAGTTTGCTAGCCATTTGGATAAGCACTGTATAGAAACCGGAGTGCCCTCTTTCCCAGGGGCAAACAAAAAGCTGCAAGGACCTCCTGTAGTCTTTCATACGGTGTATATAGTGTCACACTTGGACCACTGATTCTGATCCCTGTATAATTTTTTGTTGTAAAAATAAGAAATTAATGTATGATGACATTTTATTTTATTTCTGGCTCAGAGAAGAATGACAACATCAGCACTGTAGGAGTTAAGTATTATGTGGATAAGAGAGCTTAGTTTGTACTCTAAAGACCTGTTTTGCTTTTAAGATTGCATGTGTTTGGGATATTTGTTCTGTATTTATTTGTTCTGTTTTGATATTTTAAAGTAAAGATATATTTTACAACGGAAACTGCCTGGAGTGCCTTAACATTTCCTTTTATTTAAGTGGAGCTTTTAAAGGTTACAGTTAACACTGTGTATGGGCTTATTGATATACCAAACTGGAAAATGGATAGAGTTCTCTAAAGTCTTTTATAGAGTTCTAAGGGTTCATTTGAAAGACCTGGTTGGGTGCCTGTAGGCAAAGATATCTGGCCCCCCAAAGACAGAATTATCTGAGCCTGATAATTGGGTACGCTAACAAGAGGTTATCAGTTTGAATCCCTCCAGAACTTGAGACTAAGGTGACTTGAACCCACAAAACAGACAAGAGGGTTACCTTGTTCTGTTCACTGTCCACAAATCATACGCTCAGAGGTTGGCAATTTGGGAGTAGAGGGCTGACCGGCTGAGCGAGTTTGAGACATATAGTACCTGAGTATTCTATGTACATATGGGGTATAGAGCAATGCTTCCCCTGGACTGGCATGCTCAGGAAAATAAACTGCCAGGTGGAAGGTTTGAATTAACGTAAACTCAGACACCACGTTCGGTAAAAACTTAGGAGTAGTACGAAAAGACACCATGTCTTTGTGAAAAATCAAATAAGTAGATTCACACATTAGAGCCTGCATCTCTGAAATTCTTTAAGCAGAAGTAACAGCAACTAAAAATAATAATTAGCCACAATTCACAGTTGGCTCAAAAGAGCCAAAGTAAGCTTTTCCAAAACAAAATTCAGGTCCCAAACTGAGACTGGATTGTGGATAGGAGGTTTCAAGTGTAAAATGCCTCTCAAGAACGTACAGGCCACTTCCAGCTGGGCAACCATACGACCCTCTGTAGGCACATGGAAAGCTGAAATGGCAGCTAGGTGTACCATGATAGAGGAATACTGCAGGCCTGCATCTAACAAAGCCAGCAGGTACTCTATAACCTCATTAACTGGACAGGTAAATGGATCTAAGTGATGAGAAGCAGCCCACAAAGCAAACCGACTCCACTTCATGGAATAGGTGGATCTAGTGGAAGGCTTTCTGGTAGCTACCAGGACATCAGCCACCTTTTGGGAAACTCCAGAACTGGCAATGGCTATGTTTTCAGGAGCTATGCATAAAGTGAAGCAATCTGAGGTCCACATGGACCAGGGTTCCCTGTCCTGAGACAGTGGGCCCTTGAACAGGGCAGAGGTACTGGTGGGTTCCACTGCTAACTACTGTCATAGGGGGAACCAGATCTGACGAGGCCACAAAGGAGCAATGAGGATCAGGGATCCCCCTCCATTTCGAGCTTGAGTAATACTCTCTGAATTAGAGGGAAGGGATCAAAGGCATACAGGAACCTCCCTTTCCAAGAAAGGGACAATGCATCTCACCAGAAAACCCAGGCCCTAGAGCAAGCGAACAGAAAACCGGCAGTTTTGCACTGTGTGGGGATGCAGAAAGGTCCAACTCTGGACCACCGCACCTGTCAAACAAGTTTTCTACGACTGAACTCAGCAGTTACCATGCAAGCATTCTGGACTGGGACCTGCTTAGCCTGTCTGCCAAGATGTTTTGGGCACCTGGAGCATGTACTGCTAACAGTTCAAGACCATGTTCTACAGCCCAAATACCTGACTCTCATCGCTTCCCTGCACAGGGGTGAGAGAGAGAGAGTGCTCCCTTGCTTGCTGATGTAATGCATCACACTGATGTTGTCCCGCTGTACTAACAGAGGACCTGGGGAGAGATGAGCTTGGAAGGCTTGTAGTCCGTACAGGAGAGCCCTCATCTCCAGAACATTTATGTGCAGGGAGCTCTCCACTGTGGTCCAGGTACCATGCATCTGATGGGGCCGTAAAGGGATTTTCTGATATAAGGGAGCTACTCACATGGTGTGGTAGCTGCCCTCCACGATAGTCTTTTTAGCCAGGATGGAAGAAATTTTTGAAGTGTATATGTTTTATAATCCACTCGAAAATTTATTTTTGCACCAGCTGCCCGATGCATTCACAGAGCCCCAGTCCTGCTGACACCCCTGCGCCAAGCACACATAATGATGTGTGACCAGGGAGAGTGTGGGTGCGCCCATTGAAATGAATGGGCTAGATTTCCCATTCATCTTTAAGATAATGGTTACCATTTTTATATCAATGAGGGCACTGCTCGCCAACATGACCCCTGTTAGTCGAAAGTGGTGTCCTCATTAATCTGTAAGTGGCTTTTTTTTTTTTTTTGTTTTTATCATGACATTTTTGCCACCACTACCGCGGACCTGGCAGTGGATACGACCCCACCCCCCTCCCGGAGGGGTATGTCCTCTGGCCCACTGGGGCCATCATGGGTCCTGCCGGGTCCCGGTATTTTTTCTTCCAATTTTCTCCCATACCCGCACCCATGCAATGGGCACAGCAGCTGTCTCCACCTCCGCGGAGGCAGCCAAGCACCCTGGGCTCGGGCCAAACCCCTCTTGCTGTGCTGATGCACACAGCACAAACCCCCCCCTCCCCGAGGAAGGAGAGCAGTCCTCTGGATGCTCAATCCTTAACTCCCCTGGCTGACCCTTGAACGACCTGAATCCACTGCCGAACCTGGGTCGCCAGTGTGGCATGAGGTGTGGCGTCCAGCGCCTCAATCCTCAGCGCCACCGGGCCGGCTAGCATAAGTGGCCATTCTTGATGTTAAAAATGAATGAGAAATCTAGCCCATTCATTTCAATGGGGTGCCCCAGCGCTCTCCCTGATCACACGTCATTACGTGCTTCAGCACGGGGGCGTGTCAGCAGGACGGGGACTCTGTGAATGCATCGGGCAGCCGGTGCAAAAATTAATTTAGGAGTGGATTATAAAACATACATGCTACCAAAATTGCTTCCATCCTGGCTAGAAAGACTATCGCAGAGGGCAACTACCCTACCATGTGAGTGGTAGCTGCCATTGGGTAAGTCGGAAATTAACTTTGAGCATGCCCCCAGCCCATCCCAGAGGCATCCGTTGTTAGAATCTGAAGAGGAGAGAGGATCAGGAAAGGAACCCCCCTTTAGTAGGTTGCTGGGTTCCATCTACCACTAGAGCACTTCGTGGACAGGGGAGGTGACTAGAACTTGTTGCCCTAGATCTCTGATACGCTGGTCCCACTGGAGTCTTAGGGTCCATTAAGCGATCCTCATATGCAGTTTGGCCAGAGGTACGGTGACACAGGCCACTGCCATGAGGCCCAAGAGCCGTAGGGATGTGCTGGCTGAGACATACTGGCTGTCGTGTACCAGATGGACCTGGGCTATCAGCTGTGCGGCCCTGTCCAGAGGCAGGACGGCTGAGCCTTGAGCTGTATCCAAGACTGCCCCTATGTACTGCTGGCATTGACAAGGTTCAAGTTCAAGTTTATTTGCAGGAAAACTCCATTGAGCACACTCATTTACAAGGAGGTCCTTGTAGGACTTCTTGGTAAAGTATACAAAAGTGTTACAATACTACAACAGCATATAGTACAGTACAACACAGCTGCGGTATATGAATTCTGTTTGGTTTTGACACATGTAAACAATGTACAGTAAGAGTTGAGATAAATTAACTTTTATACAGAGCTAAAGAAGCAGAGTTAACAAGCAAGAAGGGAGAAAGAGGGGAGTTGGGCTAGCAGGCAGGAAGGTAGAAACAAGGGGACATAAGAGTTTACAGTCAAGTGCTTTAAGGGTTGTAGGGGTTCTCAACTAGGAGAACTGCAGGCTATATTGGCAATGGCAAGGACTGCTTGCTATTTTGGCAACAGCAACTTTCAGCAAGCGCTTTGTTGGCCATAGTTTTGAATGCGATCAAGGAAATCGATTCAGAAAGTTTTAGTATTGCTTGGAGTTTATCCAAATGGACAGGATAACATGACTGAGCGCAGCTTTGCCATACAGTGTACAGAATTTGGGCACTTCAAATAAAACGTACGCATGTTTTTCTAAGAGCATAGCTACAGTTGTATCGGTGTAATACGGAGGTGATATAGGAGGGAACTTTGTTCAGGAGTGCTTTAAGAGTCCAGATACTACTGTGGAGTGTCCTTCTTGCAGCCAGGGATGTCCAGTCTACCACCGAGTAGAGGGCACAGTGATGGGTTCTATAGGGTGCGTTGGTTACGAACTGGATTGCGCGGTGAAATAGTGTGCCCAGCTTTTGAAGGTTTTTTGTTGTGCTACTACTGTAAATGATATCCACGTAGTCAAATAGAGGGAGAAAGGTGGCTTGGACGAGTCTTTTCCTAATGTCTAATGGAAAAAGGGATTTGTTTCTGTAGAAAAAAGCTGAAACATATTTTCAGCTTCTTTTTGAGGGATTTGATGTGACACAAGAAGGATAATTTGCTATCTAACCAACCCCAAGGTATTTGAACTGGTCAACCAGCTCAATCGAGTCTCCTAATAATGTTAAGATAGGTGCCGGTGTGGCCTGTAAACGAGAAGAAGGGAGATGCAGAGGTGAAAAATACATCATTTTAGTTTTCTTGGTGTTTAGCAGTAATTTGGATCTTAACAGGTTGCACTCCAACTGTTTAAAGTCTGTTTGGAGTTCAGTTACAACACTGGCCATAGAGGGGTTTGGAAGTGTACAGAACGGTATCACCCGAGAAAAGTGGAGTCTGGAGTTGTGGCTATTGTCACTAAGGGATTTGATATATATTGTAAATAACAAGGGTCCAAGGATAGATCCCTGGGGTATGCCTCTAGTTGTCGGAGTGGGTGAGGAAAGGAGTCCATTAGCTCTGATGCACTGGAGCCTACCAGAAAAGTAGCTAGTAAATCAGTTTAGTGAGCATTTGTTTAGACCAAGATTTATTTTTTGTTTCATCACATCTCTTTTTTTTTTTTCTCACCTGTAGCCACAGTCCTGCCATGTTAATCCAGCCACCACTCCTCCTTCACCACCGACCCTGAAGCTGACGTGTCCAGCTGGCATATGCAGCTACAACCGTCGAGAGGGCCCCCCTCTAGCCCCCGCACCCAGCGAGGATCCAATACCGGCACACACCTTATTCAGGCATCGTCGTCCGGTGAAGCTGCGGCCATCAAGCTGCCATGGACTATGCTACCATTTTTTCCCCTTTTTCCCCCAATGGGAGCACGGTCGTACAATGACGTCCATGCACAACATGTGGACATCTGCCGTGCTGCCCCTCCACTTAGCACCCACGCATCTGCAGTACCTCCGGCCGTCCCCAAGGACCACCAAAGCCCGGCATGCAACCACCCCTTTCCCCAGGACTAGGAGAGCTGTCGTCAGACGCTCAATCCTAGTCCTCCCCTACTGACCCCCGACGGCCCAGGCTCATTCCCAAACCTGAGTCACCAGTGTGGAGCGAGGTGTGGCGTCCAGCGTGTCAACCCTCAGCGCCACCGGGCCAGCAGACCAAGATTTCTGAGTGTGTTTAACAGAATGTTGTGGTCGACCATGTCGAAGGCCTTGCTGAGATCTAAGAAGACGATTCCAGTAAAGTTTTTATTGTCCAGTGCAATGAACCAATTATCAGTCACTTTAGCTAGGGCTGACACCGTACTATGGTTTTGCTGAAAGCCGGATTGGAGGGGGTTAAATAAATTTTATTTTTCTAGGTGTTCCTTTAACTCGTTATTGACAACGTTTTCTAGGAGCTTGGATAGGACGGGCAGAATGGAGATTAGTCTGTAATTATGTAAATCACTAGGGTCTCCTGATTTAAACAAGGGTAATATAAAGGCGGTTTTCTAGCAGGAAGGGACAGTACCTGTTGCGATTGGTAGGTTGAAGATGTGTGCTATGGGAGCAGTGAGAAAGTTTTACCCTAGTAATGCAGGAAAATGGGGGGAGCAGTGGATCAGAGCAGGAGGGGCAGGGGGAAGAGGGAGGAAAGCACAAGGAGAAGGACCAGTTGGGAGGAAAGGGCAAGGAGAAGGACCAGAAGTACAAGGAGGATACAGTAAAGGGAGCTGAGGGTTTAGGCCAGGGAGTCGATACAAGGAGGGGCTGAACAGAGACAGGAAGGAAGGGAGGATGAGCCAGGCTGAGTTTAGCGGATGGGGAGAAGGACCAGTCATGCGAGCAGTGAGGGGGAGTTAGCGAGGTACAGAAGGATACTCGGGAGGAGAAGAGGCATGGGATCGGAGGGAGGGGTGGCCAGGTAAATAAGGAGGGGCAGCATGTGGCACCCAGATGGGGAGGAACAAGGAGCCGGCTGGGTGGAGGGGCCGGTAGAAAGGATGAGGGACATGGAAGGGGGGGGAATGGAGGAAAACGAGCGGTCAGAGTGCTCCTATTGGGGGATTCTATGATCAGGGGTATCTAATGGGATAGGGAGGGGGAAGTCTGGCCAGTTAGAACAAAATGCTTCCCTGGACTAACTGTGCACAGGGCCAAGCATGATGTATATCAGCTGGCAAAGGACTGTGGGGGTTCCCCGGACATACTGGTCCACCTGGGTACAAATGACATTGAGGGAAATAGCGAGCTAGAGATACAGGCAAGGTTCAAGGAGCTTGCCAGGGTCTGTCATGACATAGGATGCACGATTTCCTTCTCGGAAATCCTGCCGGTGCCAAGGGCTAGTGGGGGACATAAAAGGAAGACTAGGGAGATAAACCAGTGGCTCAGGGAGTGGTGTAAGGACAGAGGGTATGGGTTGATGGGGGATTGGGGGGAGACCTGGGAGGATAAGGAGCTGTATGCTAGAGATAGGCTCCATCTCAATTTGGAGGGGAGGGGAATCCTTAAGTTGAAAATAGAGGGGTTCATTGGCGAAAAGTGGAGTTTAAACTTGTGAAGGGGGGAGGGATGGGAGAAAAGGCTGCCGAGGGGGTTCCGATAAAGGAGGGACTCTGTCTCCCCCCCCGGAGAGCTGGAGGAATGCGGGAAAAGGCCGACTGGTAAAGTGCAGACCAGGGGAAAACGGAATCCCCATGGGAACACGAGCAGGGGAAATGGAAGTATAGGGAAAGGGTGGGAGGTAGTCCTGCTAAATGCCAGGAACTTGGGCAATAAAATGCCTGAGCTCCAGGCAATGCTAACTGAGGGAGCGGTGGATGTGGCAGTGGTCACTGAGACCTGGGCCACCGCAGGACATGACTGGGACCTGAACCAAAACGGGGGGCGGTGGTGAATGGGAGGAGGGAGGGTGGCCCTACAGGGGACCTGGAGGCTCTGGAAAGATGGTCTAGAAAGTGGAAGCTGAGGTTCAGTGCAGGGAAATGCAAGGTACTGCACCTGGGGCCAGAAACCCAGGCCAAGTGTACACCTGGGATGCTACAAGCCCTCGATGGCTGAGAGGGACCTGGGGGTGGTGGTGGATGTTAAGTTGAACAACTCAGAGACTTGTAGGAGGGCATCAGCCAAGGCCAACAGGATGCTGGGATGCATCACTAGGGGGGGATCACCTCCAGAAGGAGGGAAGTGATACTCCCTCTGTATAACTGCTTGGTGAGGCTGCACCTCGAGTACTGCGTGCAGTTTTGGAGGCCACACTTAAAGAGTGACATTAAACTCCTGGAGAGGGTCCAGAGGAGGGCAACCAAAATGATTTGAGGCTTGGGGAACAGGACCTACGGGGAGAGGCTCGAAGAGCTAAATATGTACACACTGGAAGAGAGAAGGGACCAGGGAGACATGATAGAGGTCTTCAGGTACATGAAGGGGGTAAATAGGGGAGGAGCAGTCAGGGTGCTTCGAAGGAAGGAGGAGGCAACTAGAGGGCATGGGTGGAAGCTGGAGGGGGGAAGATTCAGGGGAGAAAGGAGGAGATGCTACTTCACTGAGAGGGTGGTGGAGCCATGGAATGCGCTGCCCAGGGGGCTGGTGGAGGCAGAGACAGTGGAGGGGTTCAAGAGGGGGTGGGACAGGTACAGGGGAAGAGTTCTGGAAGCAAAATCCAGTGCAGCAAGAATATCCGGAACTGGGAAGGGAGAAGGCGAGGGGGGCAACAAGGTCAGCTCTCAGGGTGAGGGCTGACCAAATGAGTAGACACAAAAGACCGTTAGGCCTATTCTGCTGGCATTTTAGTATGTTAGTATGTTAGTTTTGGAAAGAAGGACTCTATTCTATCAGCGCCTGCACCTTTTTTTCATGTCCAATTTTAGAAGTAGGTCCTTGACTTGCTTGAAAGATACTGGTGAGAAATGGAAGGAGTTCTGGGTCCGAGGGGTTGTCAATGGGTGGGGGGTGGATGCTAAGCCCGGCAGCTGGGGAGGAGTCGAACGCTAGGCTGCCATTGCGAAGTGCTTATTTAGTTTATCTAGAATGACGCCCTGGTCGGAGATCATGGCTCCTCGTGCTGTAATTTTGATAGGGATTGCAGGCAGGGGTTCTCTGACCTTCAACAATTTTTAAGGTTTTCCAAATTCTGGCCAAGTTGCCCTTGGCACAATCAAAAGCATCCAAATAGTAGGATGATTTTGCTGCTCTGACCAGTTTAGTACAAGCATTTCTCACAGTTCTAAAGGTCAGCCAGTCCACCTGGGCATTAGACCGCCTTCCTTTAGCTCACAACTTATCCCTTTGGGTTAGAGCTGCTTTCAAATCGGGCGTGAACCAAGGATATGAGGCCTTTTTCACTCTACATTTGCAGAGCCGGCTTTAGGGTTTTGGGGGCCCCCAGCAGAATTAGTGAAGTCATGGGGCCTCTCTACTTGGCCCACCTTTAGCCCATGTGTTTTACTGTAGCCCATAAGTGCAAGATTTTATTGGTGGTGATACGATAGGTGGGGAAAAATGGGCAGACTAAGTGGGCCAAGCAGTAGTTATCTGCTGGCAAATTTTAAATTTCTTTGTTTCTGTGTATAGCTTTAGTATAACCAGTAGTATTTTAAAAAAAAAAATTTAGGAGGACACAGCAGTGTCATTTCTTGGGGTTGTTCTTCCCATCCCATCCATTGCTGCCTATCCACTTCATGTTGACTGGATCATAGTTTGTTGAGGTATTTTATGACATAACCAGAAGGATCTGCATAGTCCTTCACTGATGTTTTAAAAATATATTAAAATAAAAAATGTTTAAAAATAGATAAGGTAAACTTCTTTGGTTGGGGGCCCCCCATGAGCAGGGGCCCCCAGCAACCGCAGGGTTCGCTGGTGCCTAAAACCGGCTATGTACATTTGACAAATGGGGCACACTTGTTTGCTATATTTGTCAATTTAGTGTTACAAATACTGACAGCCTCATCTACTGAAGTAGCCAGGTAGACATTTTTGTCAATTTGTATCTCGTAGGTCTGCTAGGCAACTTACAGGTTTGAATTTGTGGAAACTTCACTTTGCGATGAACGTGGAGTGGGATGGTCATTTTTCTAGGGTTCTCGTACAGACAACAATGTTGTGGTCACTATCGTTGAGGAAGACGACTGTATGCACAACTTTATGTGGTGTGTTATTGAGTCTCAGATCTAAAATGGAGCTTTTAGCACTATTTTTGGCATCGAGTCTTGTTGATTCAAAGATTATCTGCATGATACCCAACTCATCACACATGTCCTTTAGTGTATTTGCTTTGGGGGACAGCCAATCCAAATTTAGATCACCAAGAATGATGGATTTGTTGGTATTAGCTTCAATAATGCTTCCAAGTGTTTTCAGTAGTTCTGTACCCCTGCTGGCAGTCTGTAGCAGCCAATGATGTTGATTGCTTCAGATGGGTGAAGGGAAGAGTCTGATGGCCAAGCATTCAAAATCCTTCAGTCTGGTAATAGCAAGGGTTTTAGTGGCAATGAGTTTGGAGTTTACACAGAAAATGACTCCTCCACCCATAGTCTGCCTATCCAGCCTAAAGGTGCTGTAGGATGGCAATGCTATTTGTTGGTCAGAAATGCTGCCCTTGAGCCAGGTTTCTGTTACTACTAAGATGTCATGGTTTGTGTGTGCAACCCAAACCTTTACCAAGTCTATTTTGTTCAGGAGACTACAGACGTTAATCAACATCATTTTTAGGCCTGGCGCTGATGCAAATACTGTAGGGGAAGTGATAGGGAAGGTAGGGCCTGGATTTAATTATATGTTACCTGATCACAGGAGTAGCAAAGTTAGGAATTTTTTTAGCTCTTTCTTATTAGGAGTATTAAATAGGGGCACTACTTGGGCAGGCTGCTTGAGTACTGGGTGTATATGAAACTGGGCTATTGCAGAGCAGATTGATAAGGCCCTAATAGTAGTTTTTTGGTCATTAGTAGGGTGTACGCTAATGAAACAGGTGAAGCGTCCCAAGTGGCGTGGGGGCTGAGGTACTGGTAGGTATTACACTTGTCCCAAGAGGGATACTGGTAGATATTAGGTTGTATTGGAGGGTGTGCTGCTTTTGACAGGGGGTCTGAGTATGACACCATATAGAGCTGCAGCATGAACACAGTTATTAGTGGGACAAGTATGTTGGTAGTTGTGTGGTTGACAAGATGTCAGAACAGACTTGAGTATGTTGGCCATAACCCCCAGAGCATCAAACATCTGCCTTGTTCAAGCTAGAGTGTGCAGGAGCTAATCTCTGGAGTGAGCTTTCAGTAGCCAGTTGTCCAAGTAGGGGAAGACACACAGGCCTTCCCTGAGAAGGACTGCTGCCACCACTGCCAAGCATTTGGTAAAGACCCGTGGCACAGAGGATAAATCAAAGGGCAATACTCTGAATTGGTAGTGTTCCCCTTGAAAAAGAAACCTCAAATACTTTCTGTAAGGTTTGCAAATTCTGATACAAAGGTAAGAATCTTTTATGTCACTGGAACAGATCCAGTCCCTTGCTTGCAGGAGTGGGAGCAGGCCTTTCAGAGTGAACATTCTGAGCGTTTTGTACTCTATGAAGAAGTTCAGTTCCCTGAGGTCCAGAATGGGCCACAGGTCTTTTTGTGACTAAGAAGTACTGGAAGTAGAACCCTGTGTTTCTTTGTTCTAATGGCACAAGTTCTATGGCTTTCTTCTGAAGCAAAGTCTGAATTTCCTCCCTGAGCAGAGGAATATCGTCTGGAGGATAAAAGGATGGCACTGGGGGAAGGTCTGGAGGTGTGTCCATAAAATCCATAACATGCCCCTGTGCTGTGATTTCCAGGACCCAGGCATCTGATGTCACCTCCTTCCACTGACTGAGGTAGAGGAAGAGATGACCCCCTGCAACCACCACTGGAGGTAATGGTGGCTGGGGGTGTACAAGGACTCTGGCAGAGCCGGTTATGTGGTGACTACAGCTGTTAATCCCTTCTGGGGGCTTTTGAGTGTACACCTGGAAAGGCTCCCAGAGTGGGCAAAGCTCCTGCTCCCTTGCCTTTATTCTGTTGTCTGGTGGCACGATGGTGTCTAGCACCAGCTGGACGAAAGGGCATCCACAGCCTATTCCTGGGCTGAGTATGGTAGAGGGAGTGCACAGACTTCAGGGTTCTGCCTGAGGCCTAAAGACTGAAGAGTATATCTTGGACACTGGTGCCAAACAACTTGTATCCTCTAAAAAGGCACTGAGAATGGATTGATATACATCATTCGCAAACCCTGCCACCCTGAGCCAGGCATGCCTTCTTAAACAGATGCCCGAACCAGCAGCCCTGGCTCAGGCATCACAGACATCATAAGACATGTAGAGCAGATGTTTTCCTACATCAGCCCCAGCAGAGCGAGAACTTTTAAAAGCTCCTGTTTGGGAATACTTTCTGGCAAGGCCTGTGCAACTGCCCTGACCTTTCTCCAGAGTGTATTTTGGTACTTAATCATATGGGCCTGATATTTGGCAACTCTAAGGTGCAGGGAGGTTTAGGCAAAGGTCCTTTTGCCCATGACATCCAACCTCCTAGATTCTTTATCTGGAGGGAGGGAGCTGAGGTGTTTTGGTGCCTTTGACCTGTCATGGGCAGTACTGATGACTACCAGAGTCTGCCTCAGGCTGGCAGGCAAAGAAAGTGTGCCCTGAGGGAGCCAAATAAATTTTGTCCGCCTTTCTTGGTATGGCAGGAATCACATTTGGCCTATGCCAAGCAGCAAAGGTGGCATCCTCTAGGGCAGTGAGGAGGGGTGGTCTTTACAACATCAGGTAACTCTAATAAATCTATGAGGCTTTTCGTAGAATCCTGCTCGTCCAACTCCAAAACACACAGTACCTGCAACTGCTGCATCATGGTAATGAAAGAGGGGCCCTCTGGAGGGGACCTGGGGTTGCAGACCACCAAATCCTCACTGGCAGTGGATATGGTAGAATCGGTTCGCCATTACAAGGACTTTCTACATAATCCTCAACATCCTCATCAGCTCAGGATTATATTGTGTCGTCATCACAGTGATCGACAGGCACAAGAGAGTGTGCTGGCAACGTTGACAGCACCCGAGAAGGCAGCGCAGGGCCAGCTCTGTTATGCATCATCACAGGGGTCTGAGGTGTAGCCCCCGTCGATGGACCTCCCCCACTGCAGGAGGAGGCAGGAAGAGTCACAGCATGTCAGTAAATGGTGCTAGCACTGCCTGGACATCGGCACCCATGTGGTTGATGGGAGAGCCAGAGGAGGTCGATGGGGGAGGCACAGTCCCCATCTACATACCGATTGTACTAGGTCTGGTAACACCTATGCCATACCCCGAACCTGGGAGTCAGATCAACAATCAGGAAAGTGAGTGGCATCACTGCCAAGGCAGACGACAGTGCTAAAGAGGATGCACTCACTTTGCAACCTGGAGCGTATTGAGAAGGATTTTTCTTTTTCCTTGTCTTTCTCCCGGTGCCAACCCAGAGGACTTCTCCAGGGATTTTGAAGACCTATATCTAGATGAATGGGCCAGCGACGTGGCAGAACTTTTTTGCTGGAGCTCCTTCTTCATGTGGGCTACCTGCTGATTCAAAAGGTGCTTCTCCAAGGCTCCTTTTCGATGTCACCAGGAAGCAGCGTTGAACCCCATACAAATCGGGCAGGCTTGCAGATTATGGCCCAGGCCTAGGCAGCAGATACAGCCATCGTGCAAGACGTCGGCGTAGATGATCTTCTCAGCACATTCACAGTATCAGAACAGTTTAGACGGATCCTTCGATGACACACACACCATCAAAATTCACTTCTAAAAGTGATTGCTTTACTAAGGTGAAAAATAAAGAAAAACAGTAGCAATCGCAGCAATGAGTGGTCCGATGAGTAAGGTCGACGACAGAAAAAGAACTGAGGAGGGAAAGGGATGCCCACATTTCCACATTTATATGGCAGCCAATGTCTGACGTCATCATGGGCAGCCTCTAGTGGACTGCTTCCAAAAAGTTTCCATGTGGTCCTAGTGGCTGGTGTCTATAAGTTCCATAGGTGTGGCCTGATGAAAGAGATATCCTCAAAGAAGACCTTCACCTGCTATTATCCACTTTCAGTTTTCCAAATCCCTTTACACAAAAACCCAAAACTCAAAATTAAATATAGTATATTTTCAGACTTTCTTGAGCCTCACCTGGAACAGGCTGGGGCCTCCCCAAGGAGGCTGGCCTAAACATGTGAGAAGCACTAGTCTAGCCAATAGACCACGCAACCTCTCACCAGAATATAAAAATGTGGCTCTTGAACTTCCCTTAAGTAAACTAGTTTTAAATGTAACACATTAATTCTAGTAACTAAACCAGGTTTTCTTTCCTGCCGTTTGTGATTTAACATACTATACTGGATTCACAGTGTCTCACTTGTTAATGTAGGTTGTGGTACTTCTGCCACAGCAGCTCAGAACTTCTGTTAAGTACTAACCCTCCTGAACTGACTGCGACAGGGGGACGTACCGCATGTTGTCACTGTGTCTTAAAACCAGCTACTATATTTTTCCATCTCGGTTTTACACAATATCAGGTCTACCAAGCAACAGGTGCCTTCATTTTCTGCTTATTTTCAAATTAATTTCTTTTTATTTTATAAAAGTCATAAATATACAACTGTACACAGCTTTAACAACAGTCATTTTAATACGGTTAAGTAAGCAAAAGGGTCTAAGACTTTTTCAAAGGACTAGCTATATATCAGCAGTCATCCTAATATATGTAGTACGTAATTTCAATAATCTATTGCTATATGACAGATTAGATAAACTAAGACAACACACAACCATAACATATAGCCTAGTACACGTTCTAAGAACACTCGCCATGCTTATGTGTATACTTTCTCTCCCTCCCCAGCCGACCCCCGATGATCCGAGTCAATCAATCAATCAAGTCTTTATTTATCCAGGTGAACACTATTGAGCAGGCTCATTTACAAGGTGGACCTGCATTACACAAGGTCAAGAATATCACTTTTATGTACAGATAATAATAAACAAGACATAATTATAAAGAAATAGAAAAAAAAATACACAGAGCAATAACAAGTATTTCAGGTATAGGGTTAACAAGGTTAGGGAGAATAGTATGAGAAGGGGAATTAAAACATTCTGAAACAGCCAGCATATTAAAACATTTTCAAACAGCACAGTATATCATTGATCAGAACATATACAAACTTAAGGTGCAGATATGGAGGGGAGGAGTACAGGACTGCAGCTGTTCTAGGAGGGGTGCTACAGTAGATGGGCTGGGGACATATATGTTAGGAGTCTGAGGGTAAGAAAGGTAGTGGATTAGCAGAAAAAAGGGGGGGGGTATAGGTGGAGATAATCAAGAGGCATCAAGTCCACACACGCCACCCCTTACACCACGCCGGTGACCTGGATTTGGACAATCAAGTCCACATCCAAATCCATGTCACCGGCGTGGTGTAAGTGATGGCGTCCAACGTCTCAACCCTCAGCGCCAGCGGGACGGCTACTTTATTTCATTACAATAACTGATGACCCCTTTAATAACGCTGATTATCAGTGTGATCAAACACCATAATAACTGGTTACGATGTCATACCCAATTATTATAGCACTCACGCTTCACTTTGTCTTTGCTGTTTGTAGCACTCCTGCTCCACTTTCCTTTTCTTCATTTGAATGCTGGGAAACTTCACTTGAGTGCCTATGTCCCTGTACCAGTTATTATACAAAAATAAAACATAAAACGGATGTGTGCTTATGACTTTTTTTTAATACACCCTCAGTATGTGATGTCCACATAACCCTCTCAAGCTTCGGTTTGTGGGAAATCACACACCTTGAGTGTGTAAAACAAACTACATAACACACAGTCACCTATGCATTATTCTCCATTTCTACAGTGGCTTTATGTTTAATAGACTTTAATTTGCTTCAGACTAAACCTAAATGGAGTTTCTGAACAGGACTCCTCTCCCCATAGATATGAGCTAGTCCCATGCACAGTACCACATCAGAGAACCCTTCTGAACATTCCTTGTCTAACTATCCCAAAGTCCATAAATGGTGCTCTCCTGTTACTCAGGTTTCATACAAGATGAAAATGCAGGAATTTTAACGACCAAATGGATGCAATAAATACAACGCTAAAGCAGCAGAAACACTAAAGAATGAATCACTGGATTTGACAGAGAAACGACCACATTCACCATTGTTTTATTTAATGAAGAGATCTATTATACTATTGTCTAATGTATTCCTACACAAGAAAACAACTCTGGGCATGCTAACGTATCAGGGGCACCTTATAACTGGGCAATACACAGTACCCTCTGATTTTATTAGCTGGTGAAAACATTAAATGGGTTTGATTAATGTTTCCCCTTCTCTTCCTCTTCCTAGTTTGGGCTCCCTCATTCTACTGTCCTATATTAGTTGAAGAAGATTCACCTGATCTACTCTATTAATCCCCTTCAACATTTTAAATACCACTATTGTATCCCCCTTATGCTTCCCTTCTCCAGTGTGAAAATATCTAAGTGCTCAAATCTATCCACATAGCTTAGTCCCTCTTTCTATTCATTTTTCAGCCCTATAGCTTAGTCCCTCTAACTTTTTCTATTCATTTTTCAGCCCTATACTATACCCCTCTACATCAGCCATACAGTTTTGTTACTAGCAACAGCAAACCCTCAAGAGTATACTCCTCCATATAGCCACACAACTGTAAGCTGTCGGCATCAGAACCACTGGGAAACTTTTGCCTAGCAGGAGCCATACATGTTGACATACATGTGAGCACCGCCTATATAACATGGATGGCACCACAACGCATCAGATTCCTGTGAGAAACAAGCTCAGATGTGTAAACATCAGCATGGGAGGTAGTGGTTCTAGTACCAATTACCTCATTAAAGGGGAAGAGGAAGGAGAAGACCAAGTGTGCTGTTACTGGCATGTCTGCTAGAGTATTCCACCTGAAAATACAGAAGGACACAGGTGAGTTGGAAAGCTGTGGCTCCAAGGAGCAGATGCTTTGAAAGATTTACTGTTACTGGGCAGTGGGGACAGTTAGCTCCCTAAGATAGTAGACCTTTGAGGACGGCAAGACTGAGGTCAGTTTGTCTACGGGAGACCAGGTCCAACCTGTAATATTTAACTGAAGTATGCATCCTACTCCATATAGTGACAGTTCATGTATCAGCTGCTAAAAGGGAAAAAAGGCAAGCCCCAGGCATGGCCATACCATACTATGAGTAGCATGTATACGGGCGAATGAAATGCTTTACTATGCCTCTGATAACAGAAGGAATGAAAGTCAAGGACTGCTTAGTCACAGGCGTGTCAACCATCCTGGGGGAGAATAAATCATAAAGCTGTGAGGACTTTCTATAGAGTGACCTTTGAGCGATCCAAATAGAAATGTAATGCTCTGTGAATATCCACCGAATTCTGGATAACCTCTCCTGCATTCTGATGTCAAGGGGAAAGAAGAAAAAAACAGGAAGTTGAACAGTTGCTCCTAGGCCCTCTATTATCATCTACTGCAAACTGCTGGTTTATAGCAGTCTATAACAACTATATTATATTATATAGAGAATAATGGATAGGGAAGTGTGTGCCTGACTATTTTTTTCACACCCAAGGTGTTTGATGACCCATAAACCTCAACAGTGAAGCTCGAGAGGTTTATGCAGTCATTAAATACCACTGAAAACGTCTTGAAAACGTTACAGGATTTTACTGCTATAGTGTGGACAGGGTCAAACAGGTGTTTTCAACAATGGTTCTAAAAACGCTTTCTGTAACGTTACCAGCATAAACACAAACCGTTACGGTAACGGTTTGGACCCTCTGTAACGTTACAGAGGGATTTTTCTGGTGTAGTGTGGACAGGGCCGTAGGCACACACTTGCCTATCAATTATTTTAAATAATTGCTGGGAATTGCTGTTAAATAGTAATAGTCGAAGCGTTCTCTCTCGTCTCCTTGCAGCAACTGAAATCTATTCTCCATTGCTGTATTCTTATTTTACTTGCTTTTTCTACACAGATGTGGTGTCGATGTTTGATTTCTGAGGTACCGGTGCGTCTCTGACAGGACTCGTTAAACAGCTGCTCGTAGGGAATTCTCTCAGATGAGGTGAGCGCGAGCTACTGCTGAATTATTTGTGCACTGAAAATGCGATTCTGTAAAAATGCCATAATAACCTGAACATTGTTTTGTTCTAGTAACATGAGTTATTAAAGGTGGTCACCAGTAATTGTATTTTATGTTCTTTTTTTTTTTTTACTTCTGTATCTTGCATGCTGGTAATTGCTATGATTTTTCTGTACTGTACTTTCCTAACCAGGACTTCCTTGCAAACGAGTCTTGCTCAATGGAGCTTTTCCTGGTACAACAAATTAAATAAAATTAAATGAAAAAATGAATAGTCTGATTTAATATAAATGCAGACACCACCTTGGGAAGAAACTTACTGTGTGTGCAAAGAGAGACCCAAACCTGGTGAAAAACCAGATACAGGTGATCCGTAACTAGAGCCTCTAGCTCGGAAACCCTCATGGTGATGGCTAATAGAAAGAGCGTTTTCTTCATGAAAGTAAATAAAGATCACAGGTGTCAGATACATCAAATGGAGCCTGTGTACTTGACACCAGAATCAAGTTAAGGTCCCAAACCTGGACTGGGGGATGGATTAGAGGACATAAATACAGGGGACCCTTAAAGAACCTACAGGATACCTCCAACTGACCAATATTCTTGCCCTTAAAAATGGAATGAAAGGTGAAAAATTCTGGAAATAGCCAAAATGTGTACCTTCACTGAACATTACTGCAGGCCGCAGTCCAAGAGGGACAGGACATAGTGCAAAATTGGCTAGACTAGGTGGGGAAAAGGTCCAGTGAGCAAGAAGCACACCAGATACTGAAATGTTTCCATTTCATGGAATATCTATGCAAGATAAATGATCTACTGTCACTAATACAACCATAGAAATGGCCAGGGGAGACTCTGAAGTGAGACCATTATATGTCTTCAGAAGCCAGGCGTAAAGCAGCAGTGATGAGCAATCTACCAGAACAGAGGGAACTAAATTTGTATGGGCCAGAATGCATTCACTAGAAGAATAGTGTATGGTTCTGCCCATTGTTTCACAAATATCTGCTGAATTTGAGAGCCTGGGGAAAATGCATACAGAAATCTCCCCTTCCAGGAGAGAGAGAGAGAGAGAGAGAGAGAGTGAGAGACAGAGAGACACAGCATTTTGTCAAATAACTCCAGGCCCTGAAGCAAGCAGAAATGCAGCAGCCTGGCACTGTATGGGGATGCAAAAAAGGTCAAATTCAGGATGACATCCTCAAGCAAAGAGCTCAGTGACCAAGTCGTCCAGCAGCTACCACTTGTGGAAATGAGCTATTGACCTGCCGAGAGCATCCACTAAAACTTTCAGATTGCCTCAGAGGAAAATGGCCACAATATGTACATCATAGGTCACAGGTCACTCCCAGATCTGCATCGTTTCTCTGCAGTGTGGGCATGAGTAGGCACCTTCTGGTTTGCAGAGGTAGTGCATGACACGCTGACTGTCCATCCGAACCAGAAGGGATATATACTGGATAATTAGGACAGAAGAAGGCTATTTGCCAGTAGATGCTGCCCCTCACTACTCAGTGGTAATTAAGTGTCGAGATGTCCCTTATCCACATAAATATCTAGAGCAGATTTGAATGATTCAACATCTGCACTGGTTCAATTGGCAAGGAGTTTCAACGGTTTATTATTCTTTGGGTGAAACATATTTCCTTTTAGTTGTTTTGAAACTTTTTGCCATAAACTGTTCACTATCACCTCTTATACCATGCATCATAATTTTTGTTTCTAACCCAAAGGATCCTAGCACTTCCCTATCATTAAGTATTTTGAACATCAACATAAGGTCACCCCTAATCCTGCGCCTTTGGAGACTAAAGCCCCAGGGATGTTAAACAGTCTTCATATGGTAATTAATTTAAGCTTATGACCATTTTGGTTGCTCCTCCTTATTTCATATCTGTCTAGTTCAAAACTGGCTCTGCTCCCACTTGGACCATGAAAATGTCTGTGCCTGCTTTACCTAATGCTGACCCATACGCCTCTACATCGCACTCCCTCTCCTACCAGTCTTGCCTGCCCTCCCCAGCCGCACCCCCTCGTACTCCCTTCCCCCCCTTCCCGGTCCCTACTCCTCTCACCCCTCCTCCCCGACACCCCTGACAAACCTGGCTGCTCCCACTCCACTTCACAGTAGCCTAAGTCCCCTCACCTCTACCTGCCTTTACTCTCTTCCCCCTGCTTGCCTCTCCTCCTCTCGGCTACCCCACCCCTGAGAAAGCCTATCCTGGCTGTTTATCTCACTACCTCGGCTGCTTATCTCACTACCCCTCATTAGTGAACCTACATAGCACTCTGCACTTCTCGAAGCACTGTACCACACTCAAGGAGTGATGTTTCTGTCTGCACTTCCATGCTGTAAATATTTTCCCTATTTGTTGTTTCAACATAACCTGTATGCACTGTGTAACCCTTGTAAAGCAATGTCATGTTATGCTATGCCATGCCTAGTATTGTACCGACTGACTTGGAAATTTTGTAAACGAGCCATCAGTTAAAAGGTATTAAATCCAAAACTGAAATAAATGAATAAAAATAAATATTTTGTTACCATCACTTAATGAAGTAGGCTCCCAAAACTGGCTACGGTTCTCTATACGAAGCCTCAAGTAAGTTCTAAAGAGTGGGATAAGTACCTATCTAAATCGACTCACAAAGAACTTCCTTATACACTTTAGAATCTGGTTAGATTTGGGTGCCATGTTTGCAAAGTTCCAATCTTTAAGTTCTATGCCAGTTGAGAATGAAAGATCACACAGATAGGTTAATGGTTGGGCTACTTTGTCGGCAATCTCGGGTTTTAGCTGGTGCATTATCTGGCCCCATGGAATGATGAATGTCAAGAGATTTGAGTTTTGACAGTACAAAAGAACCTTCAATTAAGATGGAACTACAGTCTCTTTCTATTCCAGTGGTATAGTCTGAATCCCTAATTGTTCCTTAGGCAAAATACAGAGCAAGATTAAGAGCTGAAGCAATCTGCTATGTTCTTTAGATCTGAAATCTTTTCACCATCAGTCTCTAATGGCCTTACCTATAGCTTTCTTTTTGCAAATGACATATCGACAGAAGGATTTAATGTTCCTCTTGTTAGTGGTTAGTTTGAGCTCCTGTTCCTGCTTGGCCTTCCTAATTTTTTTGTTTGCAAATCTGTACTAAATGTTTGTATGTTGACACTTTAGTTTATGTTGTTTTAGAACACATATACCTGAATGCTCTTTCCTTTTTTTGTGAGGAATCTAATAGGTTTCTTAATAAACCACGGGGGGATGGTCCCGAATACATGGGGCAAAGAAAAATAGCCCTCATTCCAGGGGTCGAAATTAACATACTAGCCTGTTCCCTGTGCAAGTAGGTAACAGGCTAATGCATGTAAGTTTCTCCCCTGCATGCACTGTAGTACATGTATTTGCTTTCTTGTGGCTGCAGTATTAATAGGCACCACAAGGTGCACAGGAAAGACACTGCAGGCTTAAATATATTTGGGTTTTTGTAAGTGTACATCAGCGTCTCGGAGCACCGCTGCTGTGCAGTAGGATTTAGGAGGAAGCAGAAGTCAGTGAGACTCCAAAAGAGACCAGCGGGGACGTGCCAAGTACTGAAATTGGGAGGAGCTCAAGCAGTAAGGCGGGCTTGTCCTCTCCAGGTCATGGTGGTGACTGGCGATGAAGGCAATGGGGGAGGGCTGTTCCATGACTGAGGAAAGCACTTGAGGCAGCACTCAAAATGAAGTAAAAAAAAAAGCGGAAATAACTTCCAAAGTCAAGCCATCCAGTGAAGCAAAATCAAGCCAAACCTACAGCACTAACCCCAGTGCTTCGCGTCCTTAACAAAGTTTTAAAAAGCAAATCTTCAAATGTCTGCACAAGAGCATTACTTGATAGGGTACAGCTTTATTTCATTTCAAATATGGTAAGCAGTCAGTTTCTTCATTAATGTCATATGGGCTTATAACACTAAGAGTGGAAATCCAATCACTTTCTTTGAGTGCAGATCCAACAGCTTTCTTCAACTGTACCAATGCAACTGGGGCACATTTTGGAGCAGCACACCAGTCTAATCCAAAAGGGTTTAAATTCACAGTTCTGGAGCGTGTACCACCTCCATTTATGGGTGGTGATAGAGTTAACATCTTTTTGAAAAAAGAAAGTCATTGGATCTCCACTCTTAGTGCCCTAAGCTCATATGGCATTAATGAAGAAATTGACTACTTGCCTTATTTGAAATGAAACAGAGCTATACCCTATCAAGTAATGCTCTTGTCCAGACATTTAAAGATTTATCAATGAAGTGTGCGTAATATACCCATCCCCTTATCCTTGTGTCCTATTATTTATATTGATCAAGGGAGGCATGTTTTGGATTGGGAATAAGAATCATTGTTAGCTTTTACACCTAAATAAGGTAAATATGTTTATAACACAGGTTGCGAAAAGGGGGAAGCTCATTCGCCAAACAGCATCACCTGACCATGGATTAAATTCACTATTTAATCCACAGCTGGGGTAAGATACCCAGCCAGCAAGATCCCTGGGCAGAGCTGGACTTGTTATCTCTGGTGAAAATCAGCACTGACAGGAAGCCATTAAAAATGGACCTATGTGAGAGACACCCGCAGAGGTAACCTGGTGGCCGCTTGTCAGTGCTGTACCCAAGTCCCCTGTTGTTTGGCAGTACTGCCATTGAGAGCTCGCCAAGCAGGAGACAGCTAGCTGAAATAGTGGAAAGCGAGTGGAGCAAACCTGAGCTCCACAGCTGGCTGTCCTGTAGCTAGATTCCACGTCCCCCTCACTCTCAACAAAGCAGAATGGCAACCATACAGCTGCTGTCATTGCAACCCCCCCAGGACAGACACCCACAGTTCTGTCCACAGCATCCTCCCCCCCGGACAAGGTTAGGTGGTCTCCTGAAGGCCCCAACTGATAGATGCTCAAGTTTGCCGGTGAATCACTTGCCCGGACAGAGATCACGAACAACAGCGAGTGACAGACACACAGACACAGAAGTGTCTGCCGTGTTGCTTCAGAATGGCATGAACAAAGTGGACAGTCAACGGGAGACAGAGGGCACTGCAAGCTTCTCACCCTGGTGGGAATCTTCTTTTTGGGTTGTCTCCCTCCCTTGGCAAGTTCTTAACACCACAGCGAGAGAGACACACCTTGCGTGACAGCAAGCAAGAGAGAGAGAGACATACTAACACCAGCTAGAAAGTGGGACCTGCACATGTTGCCACAGGCAGAAGGTCATCTGAAGCACCCCCCACTGGCAATGAAATCTGCAGCATCATGCTATGGGGACGGGGGGGGGGGGAGAAGAGACACACACACACAATCCGGCGTCGGTGCCCCCCCCAACCCCTACATGTATGCCTGGCACACTGAGCCGTGGAGGTCTTCAATGAGAGAGAGAGACAGCCTGGAGTGCTGAAAGTGGCAGAGAGAGTGTAGAGTAACTAAGCAGCAGTGTGTAGAGGGAGTGAGAGCAACAGCAAGCAGCTCACGGTGATTCTCCATGCTTCCTCCCACCCCCGAAGAGCAAGTGTGTTAGCGCACCAAGGAAGCCTTGTCGGCAATGGCAGCCCGCTTTCACACAGAGACATACGCAGCAGAAGTCCACCCAAATTTCCTCCCCCCTCCAAACGATCCACAGTATTCTGTCTTCTGTCCTTGGACACTGGAGAGAGAGAGAGACAGAGAGAGAGAGAGAGAGAGAGACACACACACACACACACACACACACACACACACACACACACACACACACACACCTTGCAGCACAGTTCTCTGCTGCACCCAGGAGAACAGGTAGTTTGATCACATCAGTTAAATTGACTGTTCCTGACAGTGATCAGCCCAGCAGCAGCACTACCAGTGACATTTTCCATCTGTGATCTGAGGACTTTGGGGGCTGGAGTGACATGACAGCATGTTGCAAGTTTGACAATGCATGTTATGAGTAACACATGCCACAAATCAAACTAATACTATATTTGTAGCATTTGTCTGTTCATAACATAACTGTTATATGCATTACTTGTTGGGGACTACTTTTCAAGGGGGAAGGATACAGTCACATTTCTTCTATTTCAATAGAGGAATAGAACACTTTGTGAGAAAGAACCCATGTTATAAGTGCAACAACTCACTGCAGGGTATGGGGTTATAGCCATTTAATCCATGCCTTGGGCACAGTGAGGACACCCGGTCTGTGGCCTCGTGCCTCACAACGCACTTAAGGCGTGGATTAAATGCCTATAACCCTATACTCTGTCATGGGTTATTGCTAACTTAAATGTGCATATGCAGATTATATCATTATTTTCATAGTTCACTATTTACTTTTATCTTTTTCTTTCTATTTACAGCCACAACCAGTTAGCACCAGTGAACCCTCAGTCTTTGAGATGTGATTAACTGGACTAGAATGTGCAGCTGCATAGCAGAAGCATGACTTAGTCTTGTGTTGCTCTCCCCCCCATTCCTGTGAAAACAGGTTTATCACTTGGGACTTTGAGCGTATGTTTGAGCTCATTCAAGCATTTGAGATATATGATGTATTTATATTTTGATTTTTATGCTCTTTTTTTCTAGTCAGCGGCTGTTCTACCTCAACGTTTAGATGTTATTAGATGCTTACCTAATTTAAATAGCATCAGTCAAGATATAACCGAAAGTTATCTTGTTATACGGGACATCAGTTTAATTTGCAATTTAAATCTGTATATGTGCATGTTTATTATAGATACGTATTGAGAGTTATTTGTATTTGCTTTTTAATTAGTCCAATATGCTGCTCACTACCCTGCCACTTGCTCTGGAAATGAGGTCATTTTCATTTGGACTTATACTCTCCCCCCCCCCACACCAGTTCCTTTATGTAACTGTCCACCAAAGTCCCAAAGAAGATCTTAAGGCACTAGTCCGAAATAGGTGGAATCGGTTACATAGTATGCAATGTCTGCAACTGACAATGTAGAAACATGGGTGAGTTTGCACTGAACATGGCATTAGATTTCTATGGGCACACACAGGATATATCGTTGCCGTTCCATGTTTGCTTACTTAAATATTTAATTATGCGATTTTGAGTTACAAGAATCAATATTAAGTTTAAAAAACTTTTATGAAAAAGTTCTGTAAGCAACACATGCCTCATTACAGACCTATTTGTTTTACTTTATTTTTCAATCACATTATTTGACATGAGCACTATTGGTGTGCGTGGGTATGAATACTGTTGCTTTAAGTGTAACCATTTAAAAGGAGGTCTGTGACACCGTCTAGTTATGCCCCTTGAGGAAGACCTAATGGACGAAGTGCTGGGACTGCCAGTTGGTGTTTTTGAGAATTATCCTTTAACTCAGTTAATAAACATGCTTGGAATACTCTTTTGGAATGTTTGTTTGCTTTTTCTTATCGTATACCGGTTAGACACCAATTACAAGCATCCTCGGCCCATCTAGCAGAGCACACTCATTCTTATTGAACTATACTGATTGCTGATACCAAGCTGCAGCCGCAAGTTTGTATCTGAGCACAATTGAAGAGGCAGTTGTTTAATTTGAAACTCCAAACCCATTCTCTGAACCTGTATGCAGAAACACCTGCCAAGTGTACTTTCAGGGAGGCTGTATTTAACTCTGAAGACAAACAAACATATAATGCCTGCACCAGTCATCTGAGTAAAGAGCACTAATTTATTAAAGTGCAGGTGCTGAACAGCATGCAGTACACAACGTGCAACTTTTATTGCAAAGGCAGGAAACAATTCAAGAATTCAGTGCAAATAAAGTATAAAAAAATTCCACTGCTCTTACCGAGTGGTGAAAGCGAAACAGACAACCCGCCTGTACTCAGGTCAGCAACCAGACCCTTTTCGCTACTGTTTTGACAAGAGTCCCGGGCCAGCTGCACAAAACTTGGCTTATAATTAGCCTAACAATATGGTCTTAAGACCTAAAAGTGGTCTTATTTAAGTCTCCAAGGTAAGACTGCTGCACAAACAAAAAACTGTCTTGCAATACATAAGAGAGGTCCTAGCCCTGATGCTACCTAGAAACATAGACAGAACTTTAAACTGGACTTACAGTACACTGCTGACATAAAAAAAAATACAGATGGCTGCTAAGAGCAAGAATAGAGAGATATATTGATACAGTCCTAAGTATATCAACTAAATAACTAGCACTATAGAAAAAAATATTATTGTGCAGTACACTACTGGCGATTACAATTTTTAAATGTTTACTGCCTACTAAGATCTTTGGATTCATGTGTTATCAGTTTTCTTTTTTGATGTTGTTCACAACACAGAGTCTGACCAGAGATCACCACGGGGCCCTCCTATCTGTGTAGTATTCTGCTACCCCCACCCCCCACGCCTCATACTCAGCCCCAGGGCCCCAGATAAGATTTTTTGGGAAAAGTACTGTACTCCTCATTTTAAAAGTGAGGTGAGTAAATTCAATTGTTAACATGGCAAGAAATGTCATAGGCAAACAGAGCAACTAGATTGGTGCAAACACAACACATGGTACAACCTGAAGCGGGGATTAATTCCCTAGTAATGCCCGCTTCAGAATGTGCTAGTGTTTGCAGCCACAATGGGAGCAGAGCATAAAGAATTAGAACACGGCTATCATTGTGGTCACATCACAGAAATGTTGCTCGCACTTGTGGCCAACAACAGCAAATCCATGAACACCCCAGTTGAGAGGGAGCTACCTGCGCGATAATGTCAGCTCACTGCTCTCCAAGGAAGTACTTTCCACCTACCCAATGGAGTTCGCGGTCGAGACGGAGCTCAAAAAAAGTCCTGTGAGTTTTTCGTGGAACGCTACTCCGCCACTGCTCAGTAAACTTTTGTACTCAAGAATGCATTGTGGATATTATTGAATATTTGCATACCTTGGCATGCATAACCAAGTGAGATGCCAGATATGCAAATATTCGCTACGTCCCGAGAATGCTGTACTGAACTGCAAGTACAAACGAAGGAAATGAGTGAAGAGAGCAGTGTGCTCAGAAAGAAAATCACATTGTTTCGTCATATTTAGGTCTAGTTTGTATGCAAAAATCACTTTCAAAGCTGTATAAAAACAGCAGTCACAATGTAAATATATATTGAGTTGTGAACATGCACGCACCCGTTGGACATCGACACATACTGAGAAGTGGACGGCTGAACAGCAGATATTGTATCAGGTAATATTATCAGTTGCTGTTCATTTATTTCCCACATGCCATTGACTTGTAACATTGCTCACTTTACACTTGCCATGTTACAAGCGCATTAATCTACTCCAAAGTTGGGATCTACTAGGGAATTAATGCCTGGTTGGTGATTGGAGGCAACCCCCCCAACCAGGCATTAATTCCTTAGTAGAGCCCCCCCTTTATCATGGATTAATGCTTACATTCAGATACATATAAATGTCTGGGCAGAGTGCAGTGAGGACATTTAAAAAACAATATAGTTTATTTTCAAGATCAGAACCGAACAAGTGCCAGTCAGCCCCTTCCAATAATCCATCTCCCCTCTCATATACAGTACCCCTATGTCATACGCAGCCCCCCACTCCAGCTCATACTCAGCCACACAGAGCTAGGACCAACAGCTGCGGTGTGGCTTCTCATGCTGCTCCCCTTAGGAAGCGCCTGCCCTGTTCTTGCGTCTGCACCCAGCAGGCATTCTTTTTTTTTTTTCCAAATGAAGCCCAGTCTGGTACTTTAAAGTTAGCTGCCATACAACTTGAATTGTGGGCAACTGCTGCCACCCAACTCGGATCTGCAGAGCGGCTCAGTTGCCTGGCGGTTCCCACCACCTTCCTCTCCCAACTGGGAGCTTTTAGGAGACGTGAGTGTGGATTGCTATATGGCAGCTTCCCGACCCTTCTCCTGTCACCTAGTCTCTCAGGGCAATTACACTTGCCACCTTGAGTAGGTGGAATGAGGTACTGGCCTCCTCACCTCTCAACGAGTGCCTGCCCCCCCAATCTCAACTGCAGCTCAGCTGCTTGGCAGTTCCTACATTTAACAACTGCAAGTGCGGCTCAACAAATAACAGCCTCTCACTACCTATCCTGCTCCCTAGCCTCTAAGGGCAATCACATTTGCCGCTGAAGCAGTGGCTCAGGTAGGTGGAATGAGGTGCTCATACACTGGCCTCTTTCACCTCTCGAAGAGTTCCTGTCTTCTCTTCTCCAGCCTACAAGAACAGGCCACAGCCTGAGCTCTGGCTGGTAGGAGAAAGCGCTGCTTGCCACTTTCCCTTTCAGCGCAACTGAAGCACTAGCTGCAGCAGCAGCCCCAGTCCTTTTTTTAGAAAAGAAAACTTTTCTATGCTTACTAGGCTGATAAAGACAGGATGTGTTGGCTATCATGTGACAAAGGACATGACCAGTATGTGAAGGGACTGAGAGAAGTCGTACACAAAGCTTTTTTGAGTTACTATTTATGCCCTTGCTCTGCCCCTGCCATTCAGTCACATGGTGACCTTTCAACTCTGTCATCACCTCAACCCCACAATTTTCTCTTCAGAGTGGATACCTCAGGACACCACAGAACCCCTGGATGAGCTCAAAATCTGGTATCTGCAGAAATGGAAACTGTACAGGACCTGTGAGAGTACTCTACAGTGGGTCATACTGTGGTCCAGGCTTTTTTCCACTTTTCTTCCCAAACCAGGACATTGGCAGCAAGGGCTCCATGTATGTGCCAGTCAGCTGACAGTCTCCCTTACAAGCCACACCTACCTGAACTACCATCCGTGGTCACCCAGGTGGCAGTGTCACAGTGGAGTCCATCTCCATCCCTCCACTCCCAGCAGAGCAAAGCCTCTTCTGCGAAGTCTAATCCTCCTACTTCCAACGGCTCCTTGATGAGCACTCTGGCCCCGTTTCATACTCAGCCCTCCCCATACTCAGTCCCCCTTCTCATAATGAGCCCCATCCCATCCCGCTCATACTCAGCCCCTCAGGGCTGGGACCAACAGTCGCGGTACAGCTGTTCTTGTTGCTCCCCCTTAGGGAGTGTCTGCCCTGTCCTTGCCTCTTGTCTCCAGAAGGCATTATTTATTTAAAAGTGTATGGAGGAACAACTTCACTTCTGCTGGCATTTCATCTGTGTGTTAATTATCTTCTGCAGCTGCCCTCTGTCACTGTATTTGTTGGACAATAACCCCAGCATTATGTAACAGAATGTTTATCTCTGCTGCATGTGCTTATTGTAACCTTCTGGTTTTATTGTACTGTAACTATTGTAACCTTGTAACTTTACTGTATTGTAATTTCTGTAACCTTGTTGTATGGTTCTATTGTAATAGTGTACTCTGCCGGGTCATGCCTGAAAATAGGCAGGGTTGTTTGCCTAGTGCACCTACCCAGTTACCAAAAGCTAATAAATAAATAAATAAATAAAACAAAACAGCAGAAGGTGCACAAAAATAGGCCGGTACTTACAAATAAAGTTCAAGTGGTCATTTAATGTGCCAAACTCCAAAAACAAGTGCAACAAACAAAGCCCCTAGTGCCTCGAACCCCTGCAGGTTCTTCAAAAGGGGAAGTCTATTATTTATTTAAATTGAAGCCCAGTCAGGCACGTTAACTTTATCCGTGATGCAGCTTTAACTGGTGACACCTGCTGCCACCGGTCACTGGACCTGCACCATATGCATCCATGGGGCTATACAACTAGTAGCCATGGTACTGCTGAACTGCTTGGCGGTTCCCATCGCCTTCCACTCCCGAATGGAAGCTTTTAATAGCTGTGAGTGCAGATCACTATATAGAAATCTCCCGCCACCTCTCCTGCTCCCCAGCCCCTAAGGGCAATTACATTTGCCACCTTGAGTAGGTGGAATGAAGTGCTGTTACACTGGCCTCCTTCACCTCCCGATGAGCTCCTGTCCCATCTCCCGTGCACATGAAGTAGGCTTCAGCTTGAGCTCCATATGGGCTGGGAGCAGAATGCTCCGCCTGACTCTTTCACTTTTAGTGCATTCGCTCACGCTATATGCAGTACCAGCTTGTCCTCCTCCTCCTCCTCACGCACCACCTCCCTGCCTGCAAAAATAAAACTGGGGACCCAGGGGCCGGAACACTTTTTGTTTTCTGTAAAGCCTTTTGCCTTGCCAGTTGACACAGGTGGGCTCTCAGCCCTGTTCCCGCCTCTTCCATCTGGCACTCACCTCCCCCTGGGCCCCCTGAACCCAGAATAGCAAGCAAAGGCAAGGTATTAGTTATGGGGGGATTAATCTGCCGAATGTGGACTGTACCATTCTGGCCACAGCTACAACAAGAAGCAGGGCCATCCTTGAGACAGAAAGGAGAGTGAGGGCAGCTAAGGCACAAACAGAGGAAAGGTTCACCAAGGAGGTCAAAAAGAGGGCTAAGACTTTCTTCATGTACGTGAGTGAAAAGAGGAAAGCAACATGTGAGATAGCGAGGACTAGGGAGGAGACTGTGCAGAAGTTGTTCAAGAAAAATCTAAAATTTTAAATGAGTACTTCTACTCAGCATTCACGTTGGAGGGGGAAGGGAACAGATCAACATGTATCAGCAGGTACCGCGGTGAGGAGGAGTGGACACAAGTCCATTCTCAGAGGAGACAGTCTGAAGGGGACTGGAAGTCGTAAAAGGAAAACAAGGCAGTGTGGCCAGATGGGATTCACCCAAAGGTTCTGAAAGAACAGAGCATGGTGCTAACCACCCACTGGCAACACTATTTAGCATCACTGTGGATGGGGGTAGTTCCACAGGACTCAGGAAGGGCCAGTGTGATCCTTCTTTACAAGACTGGCAGCAGGCAGGAGGCTAGTAATTGCACGTCAGTCACTCTCAGATTAGTGGTGGGGAAATAAATGGAGACTGTACTGAAGGAGAGGCTGATACAGTACCTGAAGGCAAATGGGCTGCATGACCACCGGTAGCACGCTTTCACAGAGGGAAGGTCTTGTCAAACAAATCTCACAGATTTCTGTGACTGGGTGACTAGGGAAGTGGATCAGGTGAAGGTAGTGGATGTAGCCTATCTGGACTTCAGTAATGCCTTTGACACTGTGCCACACAGGAGGTTAATAAAGAAACTTAGCAACCTGGGATTTGGAGATAAGGCAGTAAGCTGGGTATTAAACAGGTTAAAAAAAAATAAACAGGAGACAGGGGATGGTGGTAAATGGAATTAATTGGGGGGGATGGGAGAGTGACCAATGGAGAGTCACAGGGATTAGTACTGGGCCCAGTCCTCTTCAATGTATTCGTAAGTGTCATTGCTGAGGAATTGGAGGGGAAGGGGTCTCTCTGTGGGGTGGCAGCTGGGTTTCAATGCCAAAAAGAGCAAAGCTACGCACTTGGTATAGGCCCTAGGGAAACCTGGGTGCCGCGTATAACATGGGGGATATTTACAGTCACCAAGCAAGAGAGGGACACTAGAGTAATCATATCTGATGATCTCAAGGTGGCAGGACAGTGCAACAGGGCAGATGGTGAAGCTACTGGTTGCTAGGGCACATATGGAGGGGTTTTCAGCTGGAGAAGGGAGGTTGTGTTGCCCTTGGGTTGTTCAGTAATGAGACCCCACCTAGAGTACTGTGTACAGTTCTGGAGGCCACAGCTCCGCAACGACACTGACAGGGTAGAAGCGATCCAGAGGAGGGCTGCTAAACTGGTGCATGGGCTGCACAAGAAACCATATATGAGGACAGGCTGCAGGAACTCAGCATGTACTCTCTGGAGAAGAGGAGAGCTGGAGGAGAAATGACTGAGACCTGTAAGTACCTCAAAAGGATAAACAAGGTGCAGAAAAGGAGTCTCTTTCAGAGGAAGAGGAGCACCAGAATATGGGGGCATGCAAAGAAGTCTGAGCAGGGGAAGTTTAAAAGTGATGCAAGGAAACACCTCTTCTCAGAAAGACATGGTGGATGCCAGGAACAGCATGCCACAGGAGGTGGGGGAAGGGCAAAGACAGTGGGGTTCTTTAAGCATGCATGGGATAAACACATGGGCATAATAAGCAGAGAAAAGGGAAGGGGGAGGGACGCCTGGGACTGGGTAGGGTCCAGGTAGTAGTAACAGGCAGGGAAACAGGGCTAACTGGTTCTTTTTCTACCATCAAATTCTCTGTTTTTGTGATTCTAGAGTATACAGATATAAATGACTGGGACGCTTATACAAGAGTAGTGCGTATTCTACTCCTCCTTATGAGGAAATGCATACAAAATATATGGGTCTCTTGGCAGCAGTCAACTTCTGAAGTGTGACACAACTGGGCTTTGAAAGTCTTACCCAAGGAGAGACTTGCATACAAGATAAAGGAAATGGGCCACAAAATGTGAAAGGTAGCAGGGGTCCCTATATATGCATTCCCTGCCTCCCAGGAAGCCATGCAGATATATATGATGTGCTAAAAGAGCTATATTGGTGCTAACTAAATACACTACACACACCAAGACAAAATGAAATCATTTTTATTATGCAGGCATGACAAACCGTGTGATAAATGCTATCATTGTTTGCTTGTGTAACCCATAGGTGGTGCTATCCCAAGGGCTACTACCCCTGCCTGCTTGGCTAGTAGCAGGTTAAGGGGCCTGAGTTCTGAAACGACTGCCTCCACCCAGAGGTCAGGGTTGGTAGTGGTCAAGCTAACCTGGGCACAGCCCTCCAGGACACTGTAACCCCCCTCTTTCCTTACTAGTGGCCAGAACAATACACAATAATCACTTTCACAATACCCCTGATACACCACACAAGTACCCACACTGTTTGCACTTACCACCAGGGCTTTCCTCTGACCCGGCCCTGGGGGCCCCCCTGTAAAACAAGGTTATACACAGCAAATAACAGCAGTCCAGTACTCTTGCACAAACTGGAACTACAGTCAGGGTAAATGCAAAAAAGAGTTAGATCTGATTTATTTAAGGGACTTGAACAAGGGAAGGGTATAATCAGGTTAATTTGCTTAAAGACTGTATCAATCAAACATTTATGCATGCACTTCAGGGTCCATAAACAGTCACGCACTCTGGGTACCCAGATGGAGAATAGTGGGCTAGCCAGGAACGTTGCAGCTGGTTGGGGCCCTGTGATGGAAGAAAACAACATGCACAACACACATTGTTTGTAATCCGGAGCCGGAGGACTCAGTTCGTGAAAAGAAAACAACAAGACAATCAGATGACACACTTTTAGATTAGGCTGTTGTTGCAGGGAGCTACCCTGATGATTACTCACGATACTCAAGACTGGACACAGGCTGGACGAAAAACCAGACAGCAGGTGGTTAATCTGGAGTGTCAGGAGAAGTGGGGCCCACACAAATCGCCAAGGCGTCGTTCCTGTTCAAGCATAGAGCAGGGGGCTGATCCCCAGGCAGGTCTCTCGTCGACAGCTTTCTCTGTGTAGCAGGTAGTCTGGCTGGGCCAGTGTGGCAAGGCCCCGGACAAATGGAGACAAATTCGGATACAGTCCATTTTGGGCTGGATACAGCTTTCAGCGAGGAGAACACAGTTCACACAGTGGGGAACCAAATCACGACCCACTAACAACTCACAGTACATTTACATATAAGGAAATTCTACTGTATCAGACAAACCGCTCTCCGGTCACGATCGCAAAGTCTCTGCACAAACCGGGGATTCAAAAGCAGCTGAAAATCCTGACAGGCCAATCACATTCAGCAAAATCTTCGGTCTTCTTCAGGTATGAGCCTGGTAAAAAAATCAGTGGCTTACTTCGTTCTCACAAAGTTGGATTTAGTCCAAAATAATTCCCTTCTCTCCCTCTCAGGGGCAGCAGGCAGACACGCAGGCAAAAAACTCAGGCCTTTCCACAGAGACTGTATTGAGCTCTTGCTTCTTCAGCTCCCAACTTAGATCTGCCTCTAACAGCAAGCAGCTTGGGAATTTCCCCAAGATCCAAAAGGTTTGGTTGGCTGATCCTCCTGTCAGTCCCAACTAAGGCACAACTCCGAGCTGCCCCCTCCTATCTGAGTTTTCAAAATTCCCTGTGGGGTTTCCTAAAACTAGCATCAGAGTGTGACTGCCCCAAACCTCCCTAGAGTAAAGTGTCAAGTTGTTCTGTCTGAACCTCCCCAGGGTGTCTCCATTGAATTCCTGGAGATATTTTCCCCACTGTATCAATGACTTCTGACTACTCCTGCCTAAAAAGCCTTGGGCATTTTTACACCCATTATTGCTCCACGGTCATAAGCTAACCATGACATATTGCACCTTGGTCACTTGGTAGAAACTTGTACTACCAAGTGTTTCTGTTTCTGTCTAACATGTGCATATTTAGAAAAATGTGATGAGCTGTATATACTTGTCTGCGATCCAACTAGCCTAGGAGGTGTATACGACAATGTTATAAGTTATATTATGACCAATCCAGTCCTTGAGCTATGCTCCACTCCTATGTATGATGACCTGTATATATCTGTCAGTTGAACTAGCTAGTCTAGAGTGTATAATCTGAAATGTGCTTACTACTATATGTTTCCCCTAGCGTCAAATGATGTATTTCCCACATTTGTTTACTGTGACAAAAAAACTGTACTCTCTTTGCCATGTCTCCTTGACTGTTGTTCCTCATGTTGTATTCTCCTGGGTCGTTCCTGAAAACAGGCATAATATATATTTTTTTTTTATTTAGTTGTTTAACCAGGTATAGCACACTAAGCTGAAAGCTTTTTTATAGGAGCGACCTGGGAGCACAAGGAGGTTAAGTGACTTGCTCAGGGTCACACAGTATGCAAGTAGAAGCTGTGAGACTCAAACCCAGGTCTAGTCTGCTGGATGTCACCAGATTTGCAGTTCAGAGCCTTAGACCACTGCGCTATACTGCCTCCTAATACTTGTCTAGTGTACTTACCCAGTAAACAAAAGCTAAATAAATAAGGCTCCCCCTTCAGGTGCAAAAAGGCGCAAAAAGCCCAAAACTACAATTCCTACAGATTTTGACTCCAGATGGCTCCTGTAGTCCGGCTCCATTTTAGGTCCCACCAGAACTGATTGGCCAATTCGGCAGTCCAGGACCAAGATAGTGGAGATAAAACAGTCCTTGCTGCAAAGAAGGCAGGTTAGACAAACTACATTATCATTTATCACTCTAAATGATTTTCAGCAAATAGTTACATCTTTCAACAGAGCTCCCTCTCAGATTACTTATGACTGTAATCCAGGCAGCTCATAAAGAGACAGTACACAGAGGGTATACAGGCACTCTCTGGCAATCACATTTAAACTGCTAAAATGCAGGACACCAGCCTGGCACTGAGCATTTAGGCAAGCTCGAGGAAGACTTTTCGGGAACCCCCATTTGTAGGGGGGGGTTACACTTGTAAATTTCCTATTGTACCATTCAGTTCTTGTAAGTTTCCTGTTGTACTGTTCAGTTCTTCTAATGTCCAAACACTGAAGTTTAATAAGCATTACAAAATATAACACATTTAGTGTCTAGCTGTATACATCACTTCCTCGTCTCAGCATTTGACTGACACCTGGTGGAGACCCACTGTTAGTGCAGGCTCCAAGAGGTTTCGAAGGGTGGGGACTGCAGTTTCGCAGCGTATGCATGCCTCAATGCATACCCACTGGCGTGCCGCAATGGCCAGGAAGACTGAGAATAAAAATAGAAAAATGGCAGTCAGGTGGGCTTAATGAAGCCCCGCCTGTTTTCCCCCCTGGCCCAAACCACCACTTGGTCCCTGAGGCACGTCTAGATTGTGCTCCAAGGGAGCCTCTCCCTCCTCTGGCCCTGCCATGGGAGTAATCTCTGGGGGTTCAAGCCCCCGAGGCCAGGGGAGGAGGTAGCCATCATGGGAACCAGGGACGGGGCTCAGTAGCCATCTGCCTGAGAAGAGTATAAAATTCTTTATGACAAAAAAAAATACTATAAAATATTTTCTTCGTGATAACATAGATAAGCTACAGTAAATAGCAGTGCCTAAAACAGAAAATCAAGTATATATATTTTTAATGTACAATATTCACAATGGTTTCCCACAATAAAGTAAGTTTTCCTCTAACTATGGCAAGATAAGCCTACTAACAACAAATAAGCCAGGTACATAGGAGGTGAAATCAATCAATCAATCTTTATTTTACCAGGAGAAACACAACTGAGTGAACTCATTTGCAGAGTGGTCCTGGGTAGACAATACAGAATAAAAACAACTACAAATACAATGACATGGTAAAAAAAAAAAAAATATATATATACATATACACATATATACACACACACACACATATATACATACACACACACACACACACACACACACAAAGACAAGATAAAACAGAATAAAAGACACTGTTTTGTAAAAATTATACAATATTTACAATTCATGGGGGTGTGGGGAGCAAAGGGGCAACAAGACATGCAGAAATAAAGGGAGCAAGTGGGAGCTTAGGGTTTGACGTATTTAGAGGCCTCAGTTAAAAGGTTACAGAGCATCACTTTAAAGGCTGATAATTTAACAATTTGTGAGAGTTTTAGTGATTTCTGGATTCTGTTCCAAATGGAAGGAAGGGCATAGGTTAGGGAAAAGGAACTGTACTGAGTTCTGATTCTAGGGGTGTCAAGTGTGATACAGGAATACCTTCTCAGTGAACAGGTTCCAGTGGAGTGGACTAAGAGCTTGGAGATAAGAGTATATTGGGGAAGTTTGCCTGTTATGGCTCTGTAGGCCCATGAAGCAGGCCAACCAAGTACAGCATAGAGAGTGCAATGGTCAGTATCATAGGGGGAATTAGTGATAAATCTAAGGGCTCCATGGTACAGAATGTCAAGTTTAGAAAGGGAGGCACCAGGGCAGTGTCTGTAGAGAATATCACCATAATCCAGGAGAGGAAGAAATGTTGATTGCTCAAATCTTACTTTGTCCTCGTAGGTGAGTAAGTGCTTAATCTGATAAAATATGCCCAGCCTCTGTATAAGCACAGTAAATGAAAGTCTCTAAATAAGACCAGTGGAGTGGGGAATGTAAGACAATTTTTGTGCAACAGACTTAACATTTTTAAGCCTGTCTTGCTTTCATAAGACCAAAAGCATATCTTAAACATGGACTTCATTATTTTGTGCATCCAGCCTCCGGATGCTGTAACCAAGACAGCCACATTAAGTGCTCCATTTAAAGTGACAGTGCATATTACAGTACTATACATGTGCAATAATAAACACACTCAAACATTTCTAAGTAGGACAAAGTTACAGTACATATATGGTAGAAGAGGTTTATCACATTAATGCCTGTAACATCACAAATCCAGATGTCCTATAAATATGCCTTTCATGTCTCTAAAATGTTTTTCTTTTCCATCTTCCAGATCAAGCTCAGTCTGCTCTGTCCATGATCAGCCAGACAACTACCTGGCTGGCAAGCCATCACTATGGTGAGAGAGCATTTATTTATTTAATTTTTGTTAACCGGGTAGGTGCATTAGCCATAAAATGACTATTTTCAGGCACGACCTGGAAGAGTACAACAAAAGGAGAACAGTTGAACAACAACAACATGGGTACAATAATACAAATAGAGGAACAGTACAGCAGTGCTACAAAAATACGATGGGTAGAAACAACAAAAAATAATGGAAAGCATTATACAGATAATGGCAGTAAGATATATAATAAGTGCAGAAACCATGGACCTGACCTGTGGAGTGAAAGGGTTAATAAGATAGTAAGGTTATATAGAAAGAAATGTGAGGAATGTTCAAACATAACAAGAAAGACTGACAGAAGGAAGGTCGGGGTGGTAATTGGCAAAACAACAGTGGATGGTCAGCAACAAGGTTCGAGAAGGAAGAGAGTTAGTAGTCAAGAAGTTATTTACAAAGAAAAGGAAAAATATGGGGAAGGGAAGAGGAGACCGTCTTGGAGCTGGATTAGAGCAGGGGTGACATTACTGGTAAGTCTCAGGAGCTTCAGGTTGGGTTAAAGCATGTACAAGCATCGGCTAAGGATAGATAACGTCGATATTCACTTTTAAATCCAAAGTGAGACTGAGACAGCCGGAGGTTGAGTGAAAGAGCATTCCATAGCCTGGGAGCAGAGAATTGGAAGGCCCCTGTGCCTTTAGTCGTCCGAAATCTTGGAACATAGAGCAAGGATTTGTCAGCTGATCGCAGGCCATGGGAGGATGGTTGAGGGACCAGCAACGCCGCCAGCTGGGATGGGTTTTTTGCCCAGATGATCTAGTCCATTAGTGATCCAAGGTAGTATTGTCTACTGGCAGAGGGTGAGAGCCAATTCAGATCCTTATAAAGAAGGCAGTGATGTTTGAGTCGAGGTGACGAAGAGGCAAATCAGCATATACTGTTATAAGTTACGTTCCATTTTAGTAGGGAGGTTTTATGGGCAGAGGTAAGAATAGAGGCACCATAAGTAAGGGTTGGGAGCAGAATACCTCGGACAATTGCTAATTTGGCTGAGGGTGTAAGCATGTAGCTCATTTTGTAAGCTACTCCTACTTTCGAGTTTACAGCTTTGCACGGGGACTGAATGTGAAGATTAAAATCCAGGGACTGGTCCAGGAGGATCCCAAGGTACTTGAAGGAAGTAACATTTTCAAGTGGAAATCCTCCTGAGTGAAGAACCTCCAGCAAACTAGAACAGGTCTTAATCTTCGGTGCAGAACCTAGGAGCATGGCTTTCGTTTTCTTTTCATTTAGTACAAGCTTACGGTCTAGTAGCCAGTCTAAGACCTTACTGAAGTCTGAAGTAAGTGATGTGTTTATGCAGGCAATACTTGAAGAACTAGTGTAGATGATCAGGTCATCAACGTAGAGAATAGCTGAGCAGGATTCCAGGACCTCAGCTGCATTGTTGATAAAAATTGAGAACAGAAGGGGCCCAAGAATAGAGCCCTGGGGGACCCCAAGGTTGATAGCAGACGTGTTGGACAAGGAGGAGTTAAATTTGACAGCTTGCGACCTGTTTGACAGGTAGCTACAGAACCAGTCCACAACAGGGGTAGAGAAATGGAATTTGTGGAGAGAAGCAGGGGATGGTCTACAAGGTCGAGAGCCTTAGTGAGGTCAATGAAGATGGCACCTGTGAGTTTTCCAGAGTCCATGTTGGACAGAATATCAGTACTTAGTTGAAGAAGAGCCATGGTGGTGCTATGACCTTTTCTGAAACCATGCTGGGCGTCTGAGAGGAGATTGTAGCGTGTAAGGTAGTATTATTACTCAGCTGGATTTGTGACAGTATTGGTATTAATGTGATCAGCCTCTTTTACCATATAGGTACTATAACCAAGATGTTTTCCTGCTCAGACATTTTTTTAATGTGTGTTTTTATTACTGCACATGTATAGCACTATAATATGCACTGTCACTTTAAATGAAGCACTTCATATGGCTGTCTCAGTTACAACATCCAGGACACTTGACAAACCAGTAGCAAAACTGGTCAGATTACCAACCTGAGTTCAGGTGGGTCATTTGTTTCCCTGTCACTACTCAGTAAATGCAATGGACTTTTTTTATACTTCATTTGCACTGAATACCTGCACTGTTTCCTGCTTTTGCTGCAAAAGTTGCACACTGTGTTCAGCATGCTATTCAACACCTGCATATAAGTAAAGTAGTGCACTTTACTCTGATGACTGGTGCCAGCGTTGTGAGTTTGTTTACATTTCTGGGCTTGCCAGGCACATTCAGCCTTTCTGGAGTGGCCACTTTTGTTTTCTGTTCTAACTACGAAGACACCAGAGAATGTAGATTATACAGAACCTGCCGGCAACTTAGCAAGAGATGTAGGAAATGGCAAGCCTGCAGCACCAATGCTGTTAGCATTTTTGGTACCTGGTCCTCTTGGGACAACCAAGACATTAAGGACTTCATTTGACATCTATAATTCTTGAAAGTCTGTCCTTTCTGGTGTTAGGTCTTCAGGTGCAGCAGTGACTGACTATCCAGATGGGCTATTCTTGGACCTGGTGAGAGTCCTGCCAGAGAGAAAAGTTTAATGTGCATGCGAACACTCAGATGAAGAAGATCCTGCCCCCTCAGAAAGACCTAGAGTTGGTTGAAGCACAGGGGCTGTCAGTCACCAGGTTGATATGTTTGCTAAGCTGCTTTAAGTATTGTTTTGTACTGCATTTTTTTCTGAACATTTTTCAAGTAAAAAAAAGTTTTGCAACATTTACTCTTTAGAGTGCTCCTTTTGAGCTCTTTTGTGGATATGTACTGGGGTTACACCACGCCAGGCTTACTTTAACTGCCATAATGGTATGAGTACCCCAGTGCTCAAAGGAAGGAAGGCATACAGGCAGGGATTCAGTTATCCATTTCTGGAGTATCTGACTTCCAAAATAAGGCAAAACTTCCATAACAAACGTGGGAGGAAGTCATTGACTTCCAGATGTGAAATTAAAAATTAGATGGCTTCCTTAATTACAGGCAAGGAAGTCAGAAATATTGATTTTTTTTTTTTTTTTGTGAAAGGAATTGTACTTTACCATTAACATATTAACATCCACAAATTGGTCATTCCTAGCATACTGGCTTCCAAAAGTGGGAACCGTGAAGTATTTTGACTTCCAAAAAATTGGAATGACTTCCACATTTTTACTCGAGGAAGTTTTAGATTTACGCTAAAAATAAATTAATTAATTAAACCCTGCTTACAGGAACCTTCTTCCCTGCTCAGGGGAAGAAGCTTCCTCTTGTATGGTTCCTCTTTTTGCCGGACTTGTGCAGAACAGGGAAAGTTTTCTGTCTTCCCAAGAAACAAACAGATCTATCTAGGGTGTTTCTCACTCCTTGAAGATGCTGTTCAGAGCCTCCTGGCTCAGAGCCCACTTCTGCAAAGGTCTCTAGACTGCTGACATGGGAGTCTCTCCACTATGGGACAGCTGTACCCGGTCACCATATTACTCATGTGTCATGTCCAAATGTTAACTGTGTAGCTATGAACTGCCTCAATCTGCTGCTATTCTGGGAACTAAGTTACAAAACCTTGATATCTTATCTCATAATGCTATCTCAGTGGACAAAATGCAGAAAAACAAAACAAGATGTGGCTGGTGCCAACAAGGCTGGTCTTGTTTCTCTAATGTTGTGTTCGGGACCTTTGTGTTTTATTTATTTTTTTTTAACTGCTCTGTGTAGATACATTGACAGTTATTGTTATGTAAGAGTACAATAATGTAAGCTTTTACATTTTTGTAGCAGTTCTTAATCTTTCACCAGTCACAATTTTATTTGAGGACCACTTCCATCCTCACTTTTACAGCTTTATTTTATACATTGCCCAGAGGGGATGCAGAGGCCCTGCATGCCATTAATGCTCCCTACACTGTATACAGTGGTTCAACTCACCATAATAACGGGCAATTATAGTTCTTTTCCTCCAAGCAAGAGACCCACTTATAGCCCCCCAGCACTGGGCACACAGATTCAACCCCCCCTAGCTTCAGACACGCTTTACGCCCTCATAGAGGTTTAACTCCTTCCCAACAAAAGACACAGTAACAGTTTCACCACCCTAAACACCAGACTAACTTACAGACACCCAGCACTAGACACAGAGGTTCACCCCCTGGCCACCACCAACTTCAGACACATTTGGCCACCACCATCATACACAAAAATTCAGCCCCACATGAAGAAGTCTCACATACCTCAAATCACTGCCCTGGTTTTTGCCTCCCCATGTCCCCCTTTTTAATGCTGCCTCTGGTCCACCTAGTTCTTAGAAGATGGGCTTTTTTGTCATCCCATTGATCCTTAAGTCCTAATGTGGGTCTTGATGCCACTACTTGGGTCATCTTGTCAGCACTTTGCTGATCGAGGACTGGCCACAACTCCTTTTGTCTGCTGGCTGCAGTTGTTGGTCTTCTCCATCCATTTGGCTCTAGTTCTCTTTACACGCTGCTGCTACTACTGGTATGGATCACATGTGCAGCTGAGTGGCGTTTTCAAAGACTGGCGGTCCAGGTGCACTGAAAGAGGTGGGCAGGAATAAGACATGTGCCCCTGAGCTGCTTACCCAACGATATGAAGAGTTGGTACATTGAGAGAGGTAAGTGAGAAAGGAACATAGTGCAACAAGCAACATTTCCAAAGACTGGCAGTGCCGGTACATTGAGAGAGGTGGCCAGGCAGAAGACAAGTGCCACCAACTGGCATTTCTAAAGTGCGGCCATGCCAATACACTCAAGACAGGCAGGCAGGCAGGGGACATGTGCCGCAGACCAGTGTTTCCAAAAACCAGCAGTGACATTACATAGAGGCCGGCAGGCAGGGAACATGTTCCGTCGAGCGGCATTTGCAAAGATCGATCATGCCAGTACACAGGATATGTGGGTTGTGCTGGTTCCAAGTTCTAAAAGGCCATCTACAAAGTTGCCACTGGGCACAGTGGTCTCCTGGACCTTCCAGCGGTCATCCGTATGGATGGACTGGGACAGGGAGAACAGAAATGCTCTGCTTAGTTGTTGGCCTTAATCGTGTGCTCTCACTTGGGGAGAGGAATAACAGGGGGCTTGTATGCATGCTCTTGCTCTGTCTACATCCTGCTGCAGCTTCACCCAACAGTAAAAACAAAGCATGTGTTCACATCTTTAATGCCACCTTCTCAAGAGGCTTGCTGCTTGCTCATGGAGCCCTTATATACACCTTCTTGCCCATCCAATAGTATGGGTAAGTTACTCACAGCAGCAGCAACCAACAGAAGTGACTACATCCACTTGTTTTACAGCGCATGTCGCAGCGCCCTATGCACTGTAATGAGACAGCTACAAAACACAATTCAATCAGAACAGGAATTGGTCTGCTACACAGGCCAGTCCTAAAAAATGCACAGCCCTGAGCAGTAATACACAAATGCAGTAATAAAAGCAGGGATAAAAATGGAAGCAAAAATCAGATTATGCCAGCTGTATTCAACAGCCCACAGAAATAAATGAAACAGGAAGAAACTGCTGGACAGTGCTAATTCTACTCCAAGGTCTGAAAGAAATGGAAAGTAAATGGCATCTGGTGCAGACTCTATTGAGAAACCTATAAGAGCATGTAAAATGGAGTGAAAGCTGACTGGTGCAGTCTTTATTTAGAAGCAAACAAGAGCCCATGAAATGGGGAGCAGATGTCAGCCTGTTCCAGCTCTAATAAAGACTGCTACTGAACATAATCATTTTAAACACAGTGTTATTTCTTACCAAACATTCAATGAGGAATCCGGCTACTGGCACCGCATTAATGAATATATTTTTAAAAGGAAAAATGTTTTTTTAATAAAAGAATGTCATTTTCTGATAAAGCACTCATCCATTCTTCAAGCCATTCATAGAAAAGAGATTGCTTTTAACACCTGAGTGGGCTGACTCGGCAGGAGGAAATGTGTCCAAGGGAGAGGAACCTAAAGCAGAAAATATCTGAATAGATAACAGTAACACAAAATGTTTCGACAACAGAGAACAGATAGAACACCAGGAGGAAGGAGCTACTGGTATAACTAAAACTTCTCTACTGGGACTAAGAACTAAAACTCTTGTACTGGGACCTTCAGTGTAAGGTAAAAAAAAAGAGTTAGTGTGTTTGTCAGAGGTAGATGAAGTAAATTATCTGTTTTCTGTGTACTTAGCTAGGTGCTTGTCACAGATGTCAGAAGGGTATTGTTATCTGTGAAATTAACAAAGTGTAGAAAGATTTGCAAAGTAGGGGGAGTAGCTTAGCTAGAAGGAGCCAGGTTAAAACCAGATTTAAACACTGCCCTAGATAGCTTCTGCCAGAGAACAGACAAAACACCAGGAGGAAGGAGCTACTAGTATAACTAAAACTTCTCTACTAGGACTATATTGCCCTCCTTCCCTCCCCTCCACCCTAAACAGTTCTACTTTTACAGGCACAGGAATTAACTGACAACAGGAACTTCCTGTTTGGGAGCAGGAAGTGAGTGATCACTGAGCCACCAAAGACTCACCATCCTAGAAGGGCAAGAGTAGCTCTCTGTCTCTCTCCCCCCCCCCCCAAGCTGCTGGAGGTCTGACTTTGAGCAAGAAAGGAGACTACTGAGAAATATAGGAACTTCTTGTCTCAGAACAGGAAGATCAGCAGCTAAAAGGGCACAGAGGCAGTAAGTAAGTAGAGAGAGAAAAAAAAAAGAAACAAACAGAGGAAAGAGTAAGTATTCCAAATAACAGTTAGGGGGCCAGAAAAGACACATGATAGGAGTGGTGCAGTGCAGTGGCTGTGGAGCAGCAGTCTTCCGGGAGACGTTCTGGAGGATGCAGTGTTGTTCCATCTGCAGGCACCTCTCTGGGCTGAGGGAGGATGTTGTTGATCTCCAGGCTGAGTTGGCCAGGACTTGTGGGACCTCCTCTCCCACCCAGGGACCACCAGGGCCACTGCCGTTGCCTCAAAGGTTGCCAAGAAAGAGGAGCGGTTGGACCACAGTGGGCTCAGGGAGGGTGAGGGTGGTGGAACAGAGATGCATCCCTCCAGTTGTACCTCTCCACAATTTCTTTGCCATTCTGGAAAAGTGTGGTTCCTCTATGGAGGCACCCACAGTGGAGACCAAGGAGGATGCTGGGCACCTCCACAAAGGAGACCCACAGGAGGGTGGCATGGGACCCCACAGGGGAAGGAGACAATTCCTGGTGGGGGACTCCATTGTTAGGAAGGGGAGAAGGAGGTAAGGTGCCTGCCTGGCGCCATGACTTGGAGGGACAGGGAGCGAATCCTCAGAATCGCAGGAGCAGCTGCACAGGGGAGGGAGCTGGATGTCATTGTCCACCTAGAGACAAATGACCTGGCTAAGAAAGGAATTACAGCAGTGCAAGAAGCGTTTGTGGAGATGGGGAGGGGCCTTAGACAAATAGCACACATGGTAACCTTCTCGGAGGTGCTGCCGGTCTATGTGTGCCATAGATGAGGCTTGGGTGTTCCACACCATGGGATTCAATCAGTGGTTGAAAAACTGGTGTGGAGCTCAGGGATTTGGCTTCATTGGGGACTGGGGGTCCACCTGGAGGGATGCAGGCCTATACTGGCGTGATGGTCTGCATCTGTCCAGGAGGGGAACCAGGATCCTAGGTGATAGGTTTAAATACTTACTTGGCAAGCACTTAAACTAGCCAAGGGGGGAAGGCACTGGAAAGAAGCAGGGAAATCCTAGCCCCCCCCCAAAAAAAAAAAAATCAGGTTACTAAGTGAGGTAGACACCAACATAGAGATGTCGATAGGGAGAAGTGCAGGGGTAAATGGAGAAAGTGACAAACACAATAAGGACAGGGATAGGGCAAAAAGGGGTAAGGCCATCAAGAAATTGAGGGTAATGAGTACCAACGCCCGTAGTCTTGGCAACAAGCTCCCTGAACTGGTGGCCTTGATGGAAGAGGGATGCCTGGATATTGTAGCAGTCATAGAAACATGATACACAGAGAACCATGACTGGGATGTTAACATACCATGATACACAACCTACAGGAGAGACAGGGAGGGCAGAAGGGGGGTAGCTCTCTATGTAAGGGAAGGGAAGGGATAAAAGCAACTGAACAAAAGAGTAAACAGGGAGGGGAGGAGAGGAGGCACTGTGGGTCACCTTAGAGACTGGAAATGGCACCACAATCTGCACAGGGGTTGTATACAGACTCCAATGTCAGGGGGTGGGAATGGAAAAGGATATGAAAGATGGCATACATAGGATGGCACAGAAAGGGGAGATACTGTTGATGGGGGACCTTAATATGCCAGGTGTTAACTGGGGCACCTTTGCTGCAGCCACATCCAAAAGCAGGGCCATTCTTGATGCCCTTCAGGTGGCATGCCTCAGACAGCTAGTTTTGGAACCTACTCGTGAGGGAGCAATCGTAGACCTTGTACTCTCAAATGGGGACAGTGAGAGGATCTCAGATCTAGAAGTGGGTAGCCATTTGGGGACAAGAGGAAATGAGGAGGTTGTGGGGTCTAAAACTGTGGGAGAATTCAAGAATGCATGGGACAGACATAAGGCAATTTTTGTGGGGGGTAGGAAGAAATAGATTGTTGGTTAAACAGGATCTGCAGCTTATCCTCTAGGTAGGGAAATGGGCAGACTAGGTGGGCCAAGCGGTCCTTATCTGCCGTCAAAGTCTATGTTTCTATGACTTGTATGCATCCTCGGACAGGAAGCTTTCCACTAAAAAAGAGGGGATGGCAATTAACACAGATGCAGTCAATTTCCACTGGCGGAGATGCACCTCGTGATTCTACCCAGGTTAACCTACATGACAACCAGGGTGCAGAATTCCTAAACCTTAGGAGCTCCAGGGCAGGGCAGACACTTTTATCTGGGGACACCCACAGCTATTTAGTGCCTACCCACTGCGGTAGCTAAGCCAATTTGTGCTGGATGATGTGCCTTTAAATTTTCCCCCCTCTCTCTTTCTTTCTCTATCCCCCTTCCCGAATCCCGCTGCCTCCGCAACTGCATGACTAAGTGCATGAGCACTTTTAATTTCTTATGCTCCCAGCAGGATAAGATAACGAGCAGAGCGGAGAGCTCATCATGTGACCACAAAGTCTGTGTACAGAGAATCATGCTGACGTGCGGCAGCAGTCACATCACGGAACTCGAAGATGGAGGATTGGATTAGCTGCTGGTGTAGAACTGAGCCCTCCCCCACAAGGTACTGTTGGTCAAGCACTGTTCAGCCTGCCAAAACACACTGTGGGAATCAAATCGGGTACAACAGCAGCAGTCAACAGTGATTAGCAGCAAAAGTAAAAGTCTTTTTTTTTTTTTTTTAAGAGATTCTTTATTCTTCTGGGCCACCTCTCTGCCCCCGTTATACTCGCATCCTTGCTGGGATCCGTCTCGCCGGGACCGCTGGCACACTGCAACCCCTGTGGCTTGCCCCCCGCAGTAGGGAGCTCCCTAACTCCCCACCCTCACGGATCCAGTTCAGGTGCCAGCTCCCAACGAACACTCACAGATGGCCATCAAGTTGCGCGAGAGGTTCCACACTTTTCCGCTGTTCGCTCCACCACCCCCCCCCCCCGCTGGAGTCGTGGGCGTGCAATGACGCCAGCGGGGGCAGAGGCGCATGTGTCCACACGTCTCTCACCCAAGCATCTGCCCATACTCCACCCTGATGCTGTCACCCCATGCGCTGACCCACAACCTCTGCCAGGAGGCAATCAGGCATCGGGAAGTGAAACCCCCCCTCCCCAGAGAAGGAGAGCAGTCCAACAGACGCTCTATCCTTCTCCTCCCCACCAACCCATGCTCGTTCCCGAACACGGGTCGCCGGCGCAGCACGAGGTAGTGCCTCAGCACATGTTACACGGGGCCAGCAAAGTAAAAGTCTCTTTAACTGATAAAAAAATAAAAAATTAAAAAATCACCAGGAAAGGACAGTCCTTTTAAGAACTAGTAGTCAGGGAACAGCAGCATTAAAGACAGTTAAAAGTCCTTTTAAGGACTTAGGACTGCAGGTAGGCAGGATAAAAATCATTTAAAAGAAAGCCATTTAAGGGCTTGGGGATGGATTACCCACAATAGGGTGGAAACAGTTTTGCTGAAGAAGACTGGGGCGTGGGAAAACAGCAGACAGCAAGGTGCTTGATAGGGAATTGCACTGCGCATCTGGCAAGTCGCACCATGTTGGCGACATTGTGGGAGGGACAAAGCCTCCCTCACCCTCCCAAATAAATATAAAAAAAAAAAACCACCCTGCACACATTTTGGGGCGGCACAGTTAGGGCCCCATGTTCCCTTCTGCCCAGAATCGCCGCCGTGCCAAGGTCCCGACCGCCCAGATTGCGTCCCTACAACTGCCTCGCCCAGATTCCCTTTGCTCTCATTCTCGTATGCAACTGTCTGGATACCCTTGGGGATTAATCAGTTCATTTAAGGACTTAGTTCACCAGGCAGGCTGGAAAATAATTATGTTGATGCACATGCCCAGAGTCATGGCTTTACTTTTCAAAGTCAAGTTTAAATATCAAATAGCGCTCAGTATGCAAAATTACTAACACTGGCCAGCTCAGGATACATCATACACAGATTTTTTATCACAAGTGTGTGCCTTGAAACAATCTGAATTCGTTCACCAACAAGTATTCCTTTGGGGATGTGCAGGGGAGCAGACCGCGGGAGTTATGGTAGGGACGCTTGATATACATTTTTAACAAAAAGTACTTTGATCCTATTATTATTGTGCCAGTGACTGCCCACATATGCCAGAGTACAATTATAACATGTCTTTTATTGACATTTTCTTTAGAAGCAAGATACAGTGTCCACTGCACCAAAAAACAGCATTATACAAATTGCTATCTCAATCCAAACTGTCAGCGTCTTATTTCTTATAAAGGGTATAGTATGTGCTTCCACTAGTTAAGGTACAGTAGCTACTCATCCACATAATGTCCAGATTTGGTACTGTGGGTATTAACCAAGAGTACACATGCACAGTTAAATCTCGTCAGTCAATGAACTCCTTGGTTAGGCAGAACCCTGAGAAGACTGATGAGGTTCTATCTCAACAATCCAAGTATCCCTCTAAGTTATAGGTACTGCACATGATCAATCTGAACATGCTTTGGAAAGAAAACCCAGCCTGCCTACAAGTCTGAAAAGCCTTTTCGCAGGTAGAGTGCAATGAACTTGCTCAATTCTTTGTGACTAAAGTGGCTGACATCAGGGCGTTACTCCAACCACCACACTCTAAGGGTGTTGCCTTGGATCAGCGTGTAGCCACTGCTCCTCAGCTTTCCTGGAGTACCTTCGACCAACCGGAGTTCATGGATGTCATGCGGATTTGTCCAGGGTGCGTGCCCTACATGCTGTAGTTTGGACCCAGGACCAACCTCCCTGATTTTGGGTTGTATTGATTCCATCCGTCCGGTCCTAGCACGGTTAGTCTGGTGCTCCTTGGAAACAGGCGAGTTTCCTAATTCCCTGAAGGAGGCGGTGGTAACACCCCTCTTGAAGAAAACTTCTTTGGACCCCGAGTGCAATGTGAACTACAGACCAATCTCAAACCTTCCCTTTCTAGGGATAGTGACTGAGAAAGTAGTGGCCGGGGGTTACTTCCGGACAGCGAGCAGACTAAACGTATGTTGTGAAGCTCCGCTGATCATATGCTACTTCTGGTGTTAAATGGGCACCAAAACTCGTTTGAAACTGAATAAAGAAATCGCTGAGAGCAAACTGGACATGATGGAGAAATTCCTGTCTCTAACAACTGGGAAAGCTACACCGACAAGGGGGACGTAGGGGCTCCCAATGTTGTTGGGGAAATGGCTTCCCTTGTTCCAGGACACCCTGACCCAAGCGCCAAACCAAAGCAGGCTGGTAAACCTACACTTCAGTCAATACAAAACTTTTTGATCGAGTTTCAGGACGAGACGCAGACTTCAATGAATAAAGTTCATACCTCGCTGGGAGAAACTGTTAATCGATGCCAGCAGATAGAGGGAAAAATGGTTACTTTGGAAGAAAGGCTGGATAATGCTGAAAAAGAAACCAAGAAATTGTCAGCCCGAGTCCTGACAGTAGAAAGTGCGGTTAATGCTTCTTTGCACGAACAGCTGTCTACAATTTCTAAGTCTGAAAGAATTGAGAACACTCTCTTGTTAAAAAACCTGAGACTTATTGGGCTAGTAAGTGAAACTGAAATGGTAGAATTAAAGAGTTACATTGAAAAGATGCTTACAAAAGTCTTTGTTCTTGAGAATTGAGAATCCAATGGTTTTGGAATCCATATTTAGACCGCAGGGGAGAGCAACCTCTGTGAATTCTTTGGGTCAGAGATCTGGTGTGACATATGTTATTTGCATATTTAATTCAATAACTGAGAGAAATAGAATTTTACAGATGGCAAGACGAAATAAGGGATTTGTTTATTAAGGAATCAAACTTCATCTTTATCCAGATTTTTGCATGATAACACAAAGACAAAGGAAATGCTTTTCAGCAATTCAAAAGGAGTTCCTTCAAGCTGGGGTACCTGCGGTCCTTCAAGCTCCGGCAAAATTAAAGGTGTCTTTTCAAGGCAAGTTTTTTTCATGGATGTAGATGCAGCTTGTTCGTTTTATGAGAAAAATGTCACACTACCTACTGACCTGGGTTCTGAGTCAGATCAAGAAGATGAAATAGCAGAAGAAGTTAATAACACTCATTATACAATGGGGTATGAAAATCCTATAACCTCATTGGTCAAAACACATCACATGACCGTGAAATCCTCCAGCATACCCACTGTAAAAGTTTTATATCACTATAAAAACAAAAAACAAGTTGAACATTCTATAATAGCAATATACCATGACAGAGAGTGGGTATGTAGGTGGATTTACCATTTCTGGTGTGGTTAAGTCACTCGGCTGCGCCTCGTGACCGAACCACACCAGGTGTGGTAAATCCACCAATATACCCACTCTCTGTCATGGTATATTGTTTAAATATCTCCCTATGATTTCATACGGAGATAAACTGAAAATTCTCAGCGAGTTGTGACTTTTGATTTAAGTGTGTGTTTGTTTCTTTGATTCTGAGTTTGTTTTTTTTTTATTTTACTCTATGTACATAATTTGATGAATGTTTATCTTTAAAAAATTAACTTCTTTAATCAGAAGAATAAGCTTGGAGCTCACAATATAATATAAACAATTAATTATTCTTAAAAACTCTCCAATGTGGCAAAGAAAATGTGATATTTTTTATCCCCCCCTCAAAACTTTATGACTTTATGATCCTGGAATAATATATATATTATTTCGAGATGTGAAAAAAAAAAAAAAGAGAGAGAAAGTGGTGGCCATACAGCTGGAGAACCATTTGATCATCCGTGACGACATCTATGAACCCCTACAGTCCGGTTTTCAAAAGAGGCACAGTACTGAGATAGCGCATGTTCAGGTGCTCAATGATCTCCTGATGGCTAGAGATCGGAAAAACATTCCATCTTGGTTCTTCTAGATCTTTCATCTGCATTTGACACTGTGGACCATGGGGTCCTACTTGATTGCCTGAGGTTCATCTGTGGATTATCGGGTGTAGTCCTCAGGTGGTTTACATCTTTCCTCACTAGAAGAACTGAGAGAGTGGTGTCCGGGGTTTATTCCTCGGACCCAGTCTCTCTGTCTTGTGGGGTTCCTCAGGGTTCAGTGTTGTTCGCAGTGTACATGCTGCCCCTCGGAGACACTGTCAGAAGGTATGGGCTGAAGTTTCACTGCTATGCTGATGATACCCAACTCTACTTTTCTTTTGCACCTGAACATGACTGAGCTCTCTCAGTCTTTAACAACTGCCTTGCAGAAATCCAGGAGTGGATGGATTCGAGTTGGCTGAAGTTGAACTCCGAAAAGACTGAGGTGCTGGTGGTGGATCCGGCGTGCCAGATAGGGGGACCGTGGGTTGGTTTGCCCTCCGGGCTTTACCTTGGGGGCTTATCACTCCCGACCTCTGAACAGGTGCGAAACCTGGGGGTAATTTTTGATGAAGGGCCAACTCTGCATTCACAGGTGTCTGCCGTCATTAAGTCCTCCTTTTACCATCTGAGGAATATCTCCAGGATTAAGCATGTTGTTCCGTCCGGCAATCTTCCTACGCTGGTCCATGTCTTTGTGTCCTCACGCTTGGATTACTCCAATTCCCTTTACCTAGGGTGACCTGGGGTGGAAATCCACCACTTGCAGCTGGTGCAGAACGCAGCGGCCCAGCTTTTGATGGGAACTTCTCGGTCCTGTCATATTTCTCTGGTGCTGCGCAGACTGCACTGTCTGCCAGTACAGTGGTGGATCACCTTTAAAGTTGGTCTTCTGACTTTTAAAGCTCTACATGGACAGGGCCCAGACTATTTGAAAGAGCTCCTGGTTCCTTACTGCCCTGGGCGATCGCCCCGCTCAGCTGCCGAGGGGTTCCTAGAGATTCTGAGGGTGTGTCTGAAATCTTCTGGAGCCCGGGCAATCATGCATGCAGCCCCAACCTTTTTGAATTCTCTAACCAGTCAGTTACGGGAGTGCACGGCCATGGAGGGATTTAAACAGGCCCTGAAAACAAACATGTGGTACCAAGCATTTGGTGGCTGATTTCTTCTTCTTAATTGTATCAGTTGTTTTATATATTTCCTAAGATGCTGAGATGTTTGATGCATTTTTAAACTTTGTTAGGCACCTTGGTTTTTGAAAGGCACCATAGAAATAAAGATTATTATTAAGAAAAAAAAGGAAAGAGTAAAATAAAGGAGGAGGAAAGGGAATGTATCCCAAGTTGGGCTTGTGTGGAATTAGTCCCTCTTGGAAAGTAACTTTAATATCCAATGATATTAGTAAAAACTGCTAACAGGGGGACTTAAACTGAAGTATGACTTTTGGTGGGGGTGAGCTATCCAACTCTATGGTACAAAGTCAGAGTGCTTGTCTAGCTGGTACATAACCCATTTCCTCCATTTATTTTCAAAAGAGGAAATCTGACTGATAGATCTGTCCGACAACCTCTCAAGCAAATATATGTCGAGTATATGAGTAGGGACATTTACCGTATGCCACAATCATGTTATGGCCTTTTTAGCCACTAGTATCAAGAGATTTATAATTTTTATGGTGGGAAGATTCAGTGCCAAATGTGCTGGGGGAATAGCTGTTAATATAAATGCAGGGGATAACATGCCTGCACAGTTGAAAATAAGCTCAACTTCTTGGGTAACCTCTTGCCAGAAGGCCTGCAAGGAGGGTAACGTCAGCATTATATGAGTTTAGTCCGCTGACACTTTGCCACAGTTGTGCCAAGATCCTGCAATCTGGGGGCCCATGAATTCTGCAATAACCACTAGGGTGCGGAAGTATCTCAACCAACACTTCTATGCATATTCCATCCAGCAGGAGGCAGTCACTACCATATGTGCAGGGGAAGTATACTTATGCCATTGCTTGATACTGTAGGTAATGCCCAGCTCCAAATTCCATCAGTTAAGAATAGAACTGGTTGATATCGTAGTGTTAGCTTGGATAGAAATAAATGACAGGCTTATTAAATGCGCCTCCACGGCACCCAATAGATGCATTTTGAGTAGCTGGACCAATGGTGAGGGTTTTTCTACGACCAGTGTAAGGGACACCTCCTTTGTCTGAAGCTAGGAGCACAGCTGTAAGTATTTATGAAATTCTGTTTGAGGCAAATGATAGGTCACCTGGAGGGAGACAAATGGAAAGATTCCTGTGGGTGTGACCAGCTGAAAAATGTAAGTGAGGCCATACTTATGCCAGACTTGAAAGGCCTTGTCGACAGTGTTTGGAGGAAATGCTTGATCACAGGCTACTGCCCTCAAATAGAGCTGGTCAGTGGAAGTTAAAAATTGTTTCCGAATGAACAGCCATTGTCGGTATGTTTCCGCTGTGAATCTATGAAATTTTCAGGTAAGTGCATGCTTGTGGGTTTCCAAATATATTTTAAGCATGGTCTCGGGTATAATTTAACAACTGTTGGATTATTTTCCAATAGGATTGATATGATGGGGAGATCCATAAGCATACTGTTCGGAGGTGCACTGCCTGTGCATACCAAGTGATACTGGGGAGACTGACTCCTCCTCTGTCCCTAGGCAATTGTAAATTGGAACAATGAATTCTTGGGGGTTTGCCCTGCCATATAAATCGGGAAATTGCTTTATCCCAGGTTTTAAAATACATTTTACCTGGCATGAGTGAAAGGGTTTGAAGGAAGTATCATATTCTTGGTAAAATGTTTTGTCGAATGGCTTGTATTCTATTGAAAAAGCCTAGATTCAAAGATGTCCATCTGGATAGATCAGCTAGAATTTTTTGGGTCAGGGGTTCCCAATTAAGAAGTTCCAGATAATCTAAGTCTTTCGTAAGTCTGATACCCAGATATCTAATGGTTTGTTTACGCCATTTAAAAGGGAAATTACGCTTCAGCTGGGGCGATGGGGAATAATTATAAAACAGGACCTCTGTTTTAAGTGTGTTTAGCTTATAGCCCGCTAAAGTGCCAAATTCCCGTATATGTTCCCACATCACCGGGATGGAAGCCTCCGGAGAGATTACTGTTAGCAGCACATTATCGGCGAATAGGGATATTTTATACTGCATACCCCCCAGAGGAATCCCCTCCACTACCAGGTCTCGCTGAATTACTTCCACCAAGGGTTCTAGATAGAGGACGAACAACAGTGGAGATAGTGGACAGCCCTGGCGAATGCCTCTTGAGAGAAGGAAAGGATCGGATAGGGTGCTGTTTCGTTTTAAGTATGCTTGAGCTGGACCATAGATATCCCACAATATTTGAAAGAATTTCTGGTGCAAGCCAAAATGGGACAGGGTATTCCATAAATATGGCCAAGCCACCCTGTCAAATGCCTTTTCAGCATTTTAACCGAGTAAAGTGAGAAAAATCTGCCGTGTGGATGCATAATCAATTAAAAGAAGGTTGTAGCAGATGCCATCATGCACCTGTCGTCAACGGATAAATCCCTCTTGGTCAGGATTAATTGATTTAGGTAGGAGAGGTTTTAGTTGCCTGGCCATGATGGACATGTATATTTTATAGTCGGAGTTTAGCATAGATATTGGCCTGTAAGAAATGGGATAACATAGGTCCTTCTGTGGTTTCAGTAGTGCTGTTAGGGTTGCATATTTCCAGGAGGGTGGAGGAGGATCTCCCTCGGATTTGTCTGACTACCAAGAATAAGTGTGGAATGAGAGGTCCCAGAAATGTCCTGTAGAATTCAATCGGGTAACCATCAAGACCCAGGACTTTGAGTTTTTAAATCATGGAGAACCGCTTCAATCTCACGTGGTGTGACAGGAGCAAGTAAACTGTCAGCCTGTGGGTCAGTTAATCGTGGTAGGGGGATCCAATTTAAGTAAGCTTCTGTTTGGTCAGGAGAGGCCTGAATGTCAGCCATATATAACTGCTGATAAAAGGTAGTCCTTGTCATCCTGATTTTACTGGGTTTGGTAAGGGTAGTACCAGAGAAACATAGAATTTGATGGCAGATAAGGATCGCTTGGGCCACCTAGTCTGCCCATGTTCCTACCTAACAGATACGCTGCAGATCCTAGTTAACCAACAGCTTACTTCCTCCTACCCCCCACTAGGACTGCCTTATGTATAGAAACATAGAGAACTGGTCAATGATTGGAATTACGCATGCTTGGGCTTTATAGCGGCGAATCCTACAGGCAGGTTGCGGGCACCCCTAGGGCCTAATTCATAGTGATAGTGCCTACGGTAGAGAATTTGTTGTTCTAGTTTTTGGACATGGATTTTTTGAAGGTCTGATTTAACCCTCTGTAACTGAGCATTTTTGGAATGGTCTCCTGGTATAAAAAACACTGGAGGGTGTGAAGTTCATTTTGAAGTTCTTCTTGTCTGGCTTCCCTCTCCCTTTTTTGTCTGGACGCATAGGCAATGTTCTCTCCCCTCAGAACTGTTTTGAGGGTGTCCCAGAGAATGACCAATGTAGTGCCAGGATCCGAATTCTCAGCATGTATGCGGCTAACAGCTTCCTTAACGAGGTTCCTATATTCAGGGTCTTTAAAATACATTAAATTAAGCTGCCAAGTACTGGATCTGTGTTTTTTGCCCAGATCAAATATCGCATATATCAGGGAATGATCCGAAAGGAGCAAAGAACCATGGTGCAGATCTCTGGCTGGATCTAAATGCTCAGCCGAAATAAATATACAGTCAAGGCAAGAGACTGTACCTGTACGGGGCGTGTTGTGAGTACTTTCTTTTGTCATCGGAAAAAAATGTCTCCATAGATCAATAAACCCCAAATAGGCTAGGGTATTGTCTCGGGTACTTTTTTAGCGGTGTGGTACGGTGGAGAGTGGGGCCTAAGCAATCAGTGCACATTTAGACAGCAAGAGGCACCAGATTTTAGTACTGAGGAATAGCTGACAGTGTCCCCCTTAAGAAACTATACCATAAATATTTTAAAAGACATATTTAAGTTATAAAGTGTGTAAACATATTCAAATATTCTGGCAGAAAAGAGCATTTAAATCCATCTTACATTTAGGAATCTTTTTCTGATTAGGTTCTAGAAGAAAAGGTAGGTATGGGATTACACTGGCTCACTACTGGACCCATCAGAAGAAACATCATTACTATGGTGAGTATTTTTTTTTCCTCACTATATGAGACCAATAATAATGCATACAAAAAAGCTACAGACTACATAGCAATACCTTGGGAGACTGGGAACTCTGGATCCTATTTAGGAAAAAGATTCTATAAGATCACTGCCCCAAACCTATGATATCTTATAAAGAGAATGTCCAGACAGAAGTGCTTAGAGAAAATGGACAGTTTTCTGGTTAACTGCTTTGCAGATATGTGCCAGAGGGATGCAGTGCCCCTTGTGGAATGTGCTCAAAGCCCTAAGGGGGACTGCTTACTTTCTTTTTCATAGCAGAATTGTATGCAAGAGACCAACAACCTAGAAATGGTCTTTCTTGCAGCAGGCTTGCCTTTGCCAGCATCCCCATAGGTGCCTTTTGTCAGATGATATTTTTTGTTCTGTTAGGACTGCAGCGGAGTACTCTCTTGGCATCTAAACAGTGCAGTTTTTGTTTACCAGCACTTGAATGGGACAGAAAAAAGCACAGGCAGTGTGACGGTTTGGTTAAGGTGAAGTTCTGACACCACTTTGGGGAGAAATTTTCTGTTTGTTCTCAAGACAACCTTGCCTCTATGCATGATAATGTAGTTGGCTCTGTGCACAGGGTTTGGAGCTCAGTGATTCCCCTAATAAAGGTCATACCAACAAGAAACAGTGCCTTCCATGTCCCAAACTTGAGGTCCACAGAGCTCATGTGCTCGAAGGGGCAAACACCAGTTCTGCTAAGCATATTTAGGTCCCAGGGAGAACAGCTTACCTTACTGAGGGTTGCAGGTGAAGGAGCTCTTTGGAAAATATCCTGAACACAGGGTGTAAAACTAGAGATTCTGGCTTCCCTGCAGACAGAAAGACGGATACTGCTGCCAAGTGGACTTTCAGTGGTCAAGTCCTCAATACACTTATTTGCAGGTGTTCTAAATAATCCACAACAACTGTTAAATCAGCTTCCAGGAAGAAACACCTTCATCTGAGCACCGCAATGAAAATCTTTTCCATTTTAAAAAATAAGATTTCCTTGTGGTCTGACTCCTTAAAACTTTCAAAATATTTAGAACTCTGCTTGACAGGTTCATGCTAGAGTATTCTACGTCTTCAAGAACCAAGCCTTCAGCCTCAGTGTGTTGAGGTTTTGGAATTCTACTCTGCCCTGAGACAGAGTCAGAAGGTTGTGTCTCATGGGGAAAGAAATGTGAATTCTGTCTCACAAGGACAGTAGGAGAGAGAATCATGGCAGTCTCACCCAGTCTGGTGCCACCAGCATAACTGTTGCTGACTATTTCCCCAATTTCCAGAGCACTCTGTAAATTAGAGGGAATGGGGTAATGTACAGAGGAACATTTCCTCCAAATCGAGAGTCAGAGCATCCTGGAGTAGAGTTCCCCTGCAGGATGACCTGCAGCAGAACAGAGGTAACCTGTGACTGTTCCATGAGGCAAGCAAGTCCACCTGAGGTACGCCCCATCTCCTGAATAACGTCTGAACCACCTGGTGGTCTACTGACCACTTGTGGTTTCCCTGATTATCCTGCTTAGTGAATCTGCCAGAACATTGTCCTTTCCTGGTAGCTGTACAGCAGTGATGTCTGCGTTTAGGGAGTATACCAGATTTCTCCTCATTGCCTCTGTGCATAGTTTTGTAGATCTGGTGCCACCTTGCTTGTTTATGTAGTACACTCTGGTGGTCTGTTCTGACCATGTCTGAGAAGTGCTGTACAGACAGGAGTACCCCTGAGCACCAGCAGGTTTATGTGCTCCTGCTGCTCTTGTGGAGACCACACCACTTACTGTGTGATCGTCCAGATGCCCTCCCCATCCTGGTAGCGAGGCATCTGTTGTCAGAGGGAGTGCTGTGGACACTTTCTGAAATGAGATTCCTTCCCTGAGATTATCCACTTCCTTCCACCACTCTAGAGCCCTGACCAACTTTCAGTAAGTGGTGCCAGCTGTCACAGTGTTTTTTTTTTTTTGTTTGTTTTTTTAACTTTTTATTTATAGCATTTAATGAATTACAGCAGCTGGTGTATTCATACAACACCGTCAAAAGGAGACAATCAAATAGACCTGAGAACTGGTCTATCAAATACAACAAAGACATTAAAGTCCAGCAGGATAATTATGTAGAATAGTCCACTCTCACTTTCTTGTTGTCTAGGGAGGGCATCAACCAAAACTTCCTGCCCCTCGTAGGATAGAAAGATATAAGGGAGGCTGTAATTCACACAATAGAGCCCCTAAGAGAGGAAAACAGAAGGTCTTGGCTCAATCAAGTTAAATCGCACCCCTACCCTCAAGCACATACCATGCGGTTGGTAGGGAAACAGGTTATTCTAAGTACTTTTAACAAAGTTCACAGACTGAGTGGAGCTAATCACACTCCAACTATATTTTGGCTCTAGTATGTTAAATGATGTGGCATACAGAATATTATTAGAGTTACAACAACATGGCAGAAAAAATATCAGGTGAATTCTAATGCAGCATATATATTTCACTTCAAACTACCATTCCATAGCTATATAAAGCTATAATAACCATTAAATCAGGGGATATTACTTATCAGTCATTAGAGTCAGAGTTGGGATCCTCCACATTCCCTTTCTCTTGACAGGGAGTGCTGTTCCTCTAACAGACCTGAGGCAAATGCAGCAGCAGCCTCAGGATCTGTAAAAACATGAGACTTATTTTCAGACCGAACATGCAGACGAGCAGGGAATTGAAGTTGGGCGGAAATACTATTAGCAAGCAGGAGTTTTTTTGTTTCTTGCAAGGCTTTTTTCCTCGTTTCCAATGAGATGTCCGGGAACAGCGCAACTCTACTGCCTTCCCAGGTAAGGTCTCCTCACTGTCTGGCAGCCTGAAGCAGGGAAATGCGGGCCTCCAGGCTCGATAAGGTTATAATGGCAGTAAGCAGACGCTCTTTGGTGCTGTTTCTAGGCCGAGGTCGGATCGGTATGGCAAAGGCCTTCATGATGGTAATGCCTGAATCAGAAGGCAATAGTGCCAGATCTTGAAAAATCATCCGTTGAGCCGCCATAAAAAGTTCTGTTTTGCCTGCCAGCTTAGGAGGGAATCCAACAATGCGGACATTCGCCTGTCGCTGGACATTCTCCAGAGACTCGACCTTGGAGCGAAGAAACTGCAAGTCTCTGACAAAAGTGGCATCTCTCTCCCGCTGACGGTCAGACTCCGATCGAATCTCTAGGAGCTACACCGCATTTGTCTGCACTTTGCTCTCAAGGTCGGCAAAGTGAGCTTCTATAGCCGCCAACCTCCGATTAGTGTCTTCCCCAGTAGCCTGTATTTTTTCCAGCATAGCAACTATCTGTGGATGTGGGGATTCTGCATTCCTTGTTTCGACTGGTGCCATAGGCCCACCTGCAATAGTTTTTAAACTGGCCGTTGAGGCTATATAGGTGTCAAGATTGCGTGCTGCTTGTCTATCCTTCTTCGGCCCCATAACTGCTGTCCTGAGACAATCAGCAGTTAAACACCCCTTGTTGAATAGGATTTAAAGCAGTTAGAACGGTAAAATTAGTATCTAATAGGCGTTACGATCTACTAAGTTAGGAAAAGACGTCTACCATGTTGAAAGCTCCATAGTGCCCCCCGTCACAGTGGGTTTGACCTTTGGTGCCAGTGTCTTCGTAAATAGTACTGAACATCTCTCATCTGTAAGCGTGTCCAGGGCATAACAGCTATCCCTAGCAGCTGGAAGAAGTCTCTTGCTAGCCTTGGTTTGCCAGACTTGTAAGAACTTGCACAGGACAACAAGCTCTCCACTCTTGCCTGTGGCAAGAATGCTTTATTTCCCCAAGGTTTTGCCCAACTCTGTTCCTATGGAAACCAGAACTTGGCTGGGTTCCAAGAGGTACTTTTCTATGTTTCATACAAAGCCCAGACTTTAAAGGTGTTTCACACCATAGTAATTGAGCACAGCACCTCTTATTTTGTCCTTCCTGTGAAAAAACAGTCGTCCAGGTAAAGGTACACTGTTAATCCCTTTATTCTCAGAAATGCAGCCACTGCTGCCAAGCACTTTGTGAACACCCTTGAAGCTGAGGTTAAACCAAAAGGCAGTGTGGCAAGCTGATACTGTTCTTTTCCTGATCTGAATCTTAGGTGTCTATCCACAGAAGAGGATCAAGAGAAGAGGCGGGGAACTACAGGCCCGCCAGCCTGACACCGGTGGTGGGCAAGGTGATGGAGGATATTATCAAGGAAAGGCTGGGGGGGTACTGGAGAAATTGGGGTACCTGGATGATAGACAGCATGGCATTGTCCCAGGAAAACCGTGTCAGACAAACCTTGTGGAGTTCTACGATTGCGTGATGAGTGCTCTGGACCAGGGTAGGCTGGTGACATCCTCCTCCTTGACTTCAGCAAGGCGTTTGACTCTGTACCTCACGGTGGCCTGCTAAACTAGTGGAAATGGGGGTTGGGAAACAGATGATCAGATGGATAGGAAACTGGCTCTCAGAGCATACTCAGAGGATGGTGGTTGGGGGGCTAGTCTCATCTCCAAGGAGGGTCATTAATGGGGTCCCTCAGGGATCTGTCCTAGGGCCTCTCCTGTTTAATGCCTATGTCTCCGACATAAGGAAGGGTATCAGGAGTGAAATGAGTCTCTCTGCGGATGACTCGAAGCAGGGAGCAGTGATGGATGGGGAGGAGGGGAGGGTGGCCCTGCAGGAGGACCTGGAGGCTCTGGAGAGGTGGTCAAGGAAGTGGAAGCTGAAGTTCAATGCAGGGAAATGCAGGGTTCTACACCTGGGCACCAGAAACCCAGACCTAGTGTATACCGTGGGGGGAGAAATGCTACAAGTCTCGATGGGCGAGAGGGACCTGGGGGTGGTGGTGGATGTCAAAATTAACAACTCAGACTTGAAGGAGGGCAGCTGCCAAAGCCAACAGGATGCTGGGATGCATCGCTATGGGGATTACCTCCAGAAGGAGGGAAGTGATCCTCCCTCTGTATAACTGCTTGGTTAGACCACACCTTGAGTACTGTGTGCAGTTTTGGAGGCCGCACTTAAAAAGGGACATTGCACTCCTGGAGAGGGTCCAGAGGATGGCAACCAAAATGATCTGGGGCTTGGGGGAAAAGGACCTATAGGGAGAGGCTCGAGGAGCTAAACATGTACACACTGGAGGACAGGAGGGACAGGGGGGACGTGATAGAGGTCTTCAAGTATATATAGGGGGATCAAAAATCGAGACTCAGTCTGAGTGTTCCAAAGGAAGGAGTGGGAGCCAACTAGAGGGCATGGGTAGAATCTAGAGGGGGGAGACTTAGAGGGGAAAGGAGGAGGAGGTGCCACTTCACTGAGAGGGTCATGGAACCATGAATCGTGCTGCCTAGGGGACTGATGGAGGCAGAGACTGTGGAGGGGTTCAAGAGGGGCTGGGACAGGTATAGGGAGAGGGCTGAGCTGATGAAGTCCAATACAAGGGGAATATCTTGGACTGAGAATGGAGAATCCCAAAGGGGTGGCGTGGACAGCAAGGTCGGCACCCAGTATGGGGGCTGACTAACGAGCAGACGTGAAAGACCATTAGGCCTACTCTGCTGGCATTTTAGTACGTTAACATGTTATTTTCTGGGAGTGTCTTACAGGGATGTGGAAGTATGCATCCCTTAGACCTAGTGATCCCTTTCTGCAGGGGTGGTGTAACTGTTCCCAGTGTTGCTAGTTTTGAATTTTTCCTTTTTTATGTGCCTGTTTAGGAATCTTAAATCCAAAATGGGCTGCCAATCTCCATTTTTCTTTCTTGTGAAAATGTACTTTGAGAAGATGAGAAGATGCCTGTTCCCCACTGTGAGCCAAGGGAAGGACTTTTTCGATGGCCTTTATAGTTAGCAATTTGTTTACCTCCAGCTCTAACAGGATTCTTTCCTGAGGCTGGAGTGCAGGAAAAGCCTGTGGGCTCTTCAGTTTTGGGAATCCTGCAAACTGAAGGGCTGTTCAACCCTGACTCAATGCTTCCAGCACCCATCTGTCTGTGATGATGGGTTTCCACTCCTGAAAGTAATGACTGGCGACCTCCCATTGAGGGAAGTTCTAGCTCTCTCCTGGGTCAAATTCTTATAGGTTGTTTTTTTGTTCATCAACCTTTTCCATGTATGCCTCTGTTTTATTCTTAAAGAGGGAGGGTCCCTCAAATGGGAAGTCCATAGTCTTCTGTCATTTTGTTCTCTAACAGGATGGTTGCCCTGAGCCAGGCAAACCTCCTCAGAGCTACTGCATCTGCTGGTACCACTGAGGCTATGTCATTTGCATCCACAACCATGTGGAACTAATACTTGATGGCTTCCAGTGCATCTTTAGCAGTTTCTTCTAGATCGCTCCCAAGTTCACCTCCCACACTTTCATTTAGGGTTTACAGGATACTCCAAAGGGTTTTTTAGTACAATGCAGTGTACGCCATGTAAATAACCTGCCTTAACTGCAGGGTGGCCGAAGTACACTTTTCTTGCCACAGAATCCAGCTTAGAGTGCTTTTCTGGAACAGTGTTGCCACCTCTAAGTCAGGCAAAAAACAGACTACCAAAGCCCTTCCCCTTTTTAGTTGGCCAAGCCCCTTTCTTGCTAACTACACCTCTTCAAATGTCTTGTCACTCATATGAAGTTATATGCAAGTTTTGTGCTCACATTCACAAAAAAAGTGTGCATTTTTTTTTTAACAAAAACAAAATACAAAAGGGAGTCAGTGTCTTGCTCTGATATACTTAATTAACACTGCATTTACAGTAAAGATGTTTAAAAAGAAATGCCCCAAAGTCTAAGGTTACATAAGGTAAATCTAATTAAATGTTTATACTGTTCATTGCTCTCTTATGCCAGTTCTGTTCTTCAGGCTCCAAAAGGCAATTTTGACGATCTCTGAGCCAGGATGGAAATGTTCACTGGTTGTCTTGTCGATCTAGCAGCACAGGCTCAAACTTCTTCCTGGACTGACCCCCACCCCCACTCTGAAGTCTGTCCTCTGCACTGACTTCTCCCAGGCTACCAGTCACTCACTGCTGCTTGTCTGCCCAAAGAGAACCAGGAACCCTGGAAAAAAAAAAAAAAAAAAATGACCTTGTGCTCACTGAGCAAGCTTCCCCTGGCACCAAAAACAGAGGCTCCTCATTGGCCAGCTGTGTAAGCCAGCATCACTGTCTGAATGATATCAGACGCTGCTTGTAGACAGCCGGAAGAAGCCGATGAAAACACTGGCATGGTGAAGTGTTGGCGGAAAGAGAGAGCGCTTCTAAAAAAACAAAAAAAAAAAAAAACTTCTTCGCCCGTAACTGCATTGACGGCCCTAATTACCGGACTGAGTATGGGGAAAACCGGAGGACCAGAGAAAGCACCCAAAAACTGGATCATCCGGAAGAAAAAATTACTCACCTTAGTAATTATGTTTCTTCTAATGGAGTCTTGCTGTATTCTGACTATTGCAGTTAGCCCCAGCCTTTAAACTGCCCCAGAGAACTAAGGGTTAACTTTCTAAGCAGAGCATAGACTGCTGGGCTTGAGCTCGGTTGAGATCTGTGTCTGCAGCCCTTTGAAATTCAACCGTCAGATTCTTACGAGCAAAAAACTCACTAACTATCCAATGTGGAAATTGTAAAATTTTTACTAGCCAACTGGCAACAAGAGTTTTGAATTCCCAAGGAAGACTCAAGTGAGGAAACCCAAAACCAAAAACCAATCCAAATAAGAATAATAATAAAACAAACACCCAAACAAAAAGAGGAGGGTGTAAAAGAAGCACCCCTGAAGTGCAACACTGCACCTGCCCACCCACTTCCCAAAAACAGGTACTGAGAGGGGAGGCAGGGAGGGAGGTCAGAATACAGCAAGACTCCATTAGAAGAAACACAATTACTAAGGTGAGTAATTTTTTCTTCAAACAACATGAAGTCTTGCTGTATTCTGACTATTGCAGACTACCAAGCAGTACCTCCATGGAGGAGGGACAGAACCTACTTTGGGAATAGGCTCTGAAGTACTGCTGTGCCAAACCGAGCATCACTCCTAGCCTGGATATCCAGAGAGTAATGCTTCGTAAATGTATGGACTGTTTTCCAGGTGGCTGCTTGACAAATTTCTAAGAGAGGAATATCCCTGGCAGCAGCCAGGGAAGCAGCTGTACCTCTGGTGGTGTGAGCCCTCAGGCCTGAGGGTGGAATCTTTCCTACTTTCTCATAGCAGAATTGTATACAAAACACACTCCACCTGGCAATAGTTCTCTTGCTGGCAGGTTTGCCCTTTCCCACTTCTCCATAAGTGAGGAACAACTGGAGGAAATCAAACCTGTGACCCTTGGTACGCTCTATGTAGTAACTATGGGCCCTTTTAACATCTAAACTGTGTAGCCTCCTCTCTCCTGAAGAAGAATGATCAGTGAAGAAGACAGGAAGAGACATAGACTGATTCAAGTGGAAATATGAAACCACTTTGGGCAAGAACCTTCTATTGGTTCTAAGGACCACTTTATCCCTATGAAAGGAGATAAAATCAGGTTCCACTGACAGGGCTTGCAATTCACTGATACGTCTGGCAGAAGTAATGGCTACTAAAAATACAGTTTTCCAAGTCAAGTACTTAAGCTCTGCTGAGGACATAGGTTCAAAGGGAGGTTGCATAAGTTGAGCAATGCAAACATTTAAGTCCCAGGCAGGGCAGGGTCTCTAAAGGGAGGATTGGTATGAAGCAATCCCTTAAAAAAATTTACAGAACACAGGATGAGATGATAGTGAGGAAGACCTCCCCACTGACAGAAAAGCAGAAACAGCTGACAAACGCACCTTGAGAGTATCTGGTCTGAGGCCTAAGCCATTCAAATGGACCATATAATCCAGAACTGTAGGCAGTTCAGCAGTGTTTGGGGAAATATGTTTCTTGGAACACCAAATGCTGAATCTCTTCCATTTGGAGTTATAGGTCTTTCTAGTAGCGGCTTTCGAGAGGCTTTGAGGATATCCAGAACCCCCTGAGACAGATGCAAATCTGCATACTGTAACTCTTCAAGAGCCATGCCTTGAGATTGAGGGACTGAAGATTGGGGTACCAAATCCTCCCCTGAGAGGAGGTTAACAGGTTGTAATTCCTGGGAAGAGACAGGAGGAGATGGACTGCTAGGGAGAGCAACAGGGGGTACCAAGGCTGTCTGGCCCAGTCTGGAGCAATCAGAATCACTTTGCAAGGTTGTGACCTTATCTTGACTAAAACTTTGAACAGTAGAGGAAAGGGAGGGGAAGGCATACAGAAATGTCCCTTCCCAGTTCAGAATCAGAGCATCCAGAGGGACTGAGCCCAAGACTGGGGGTCTGCAACAAAAGAGAGGAAGTTGGTGATTGTCTGAGGCTGGAAAGAGATCTATATCTGGAGTGCCCCACCTTGGAAAAAATCACCTTCAACACCAGAGGGTCCAGGGCCCATTCGTGATGGCCTTGTGAGATCTGCTCAGTGCATCTGCTAGCACACTGTCCTTCCCTGGAAGGTGGACTGCTACCAGAGAGGTTTGCAGGGAATACGCCAGGGACCACAACTTCATGGCTTCTGTGCACAAGGCCACAGACCGAGTGCCTCCCCTGCTTGTTGATGTACCACATGGTGGTGGTGTTGTCTGTTCTGACCTGAACCACCCTGTTCTGCACTGACTGAAAGAAAGCTTGCAGGGCCAGAAAAACTGCCCTGAGTTCTAAGAGATTGATATGGAGAAGGGATTCCTGAGGGGACCACAGTCCCTGGGCAGTGAGGGCCCCCAGATGGGTTCCCCAGCCCAGAAGGGAAGCATCCGTGGTAAGGACCACTGGAGTGAGACTGAGTGACGAACGGGACCCCTTGCCTTAAACTGTCCTGATCCTGCCACCATTGAAGGGCTTGGATCAGGGTCCGAGTCACCGGAATCAGTTTGGTAAGGGGATCCTTCCTCTGGGACCAAAAGGCCCTCAAATGGAACTGAATGTCCTTCATCTGGAATCTTGCCCCTTGGACCACTGCTGTAGAAGCTGCCATGTGGCCCAAGAGCTGAAGGAAATGCCTTGCTGGTTGGGACACCTTATGGCTGAAGGAAGAAGCCAGCTCTATAAGAACTCTTGCCCTTTCCAGGGGAAGAAAGGCTCTTGCTTTGACAGTATCCAGTTCCATTCCTATAAAGGTAAGGAGCTGCACTGGCTCAAGAACTGACTTGGGAAGGTTGAGAAGAAATCCTAGAGAAGTGAGCACTTGCTGGGTCACTTGCAGGTCTGACTTGACTTGGTCTGGAGACTGGCCCACTATGAGCCAGTCATCCAGATATGGAAAAATTGAAATATTTTGCCTTCTTAGAAAGGCAACGACTACTGCCAGGCACTTTGTGAAAACCCTTGGGGCTGATGTTAGGCCAAAGGGCATTGCTTTGAACTGATAGTGGCCTGAGGGCAACTCGAACCTGAGGTACTTTCTGTGGAAGCACCTGATGGGAATGTTAAAATAGGCATCTCTGAGGTCCAGGGAAGCCAGCCAGTCCCCTGGCCTTAGAGAGGGAAGAATTATTCCCAGAGTTACCATCTTGAACTTTGGTTTTAAAAGATGTTTGTTCAGGTATCTTAGGTCTAGGATGGGTCGCCACTCCCCTGTCTTTTTTGGGGTAAGGAAGTACCTGGAGTACAGACCTTTGCCCCACTGTAGGGTAGGAACTCTCCCTACGGCTCTTAAGGCCAGAAGAGATGAAACCTCTGCCTCAAGGGCAAGGGTTTCTGAGAGACCTGCAGGTGGAAAAGATCTGGCTCTCATCTTCGGAAATTTTTTGAAGCTGAGAACCAGTCCCTGGCTTACTACTTCCAGGACCCACTTGTCTCAGGTAATAGACCTCCAGTCCTGGACAAAGTAAGCCAGCCTGCCCCCTACTGGAATAGGAGAGTCGACCCGGGAAGACCCATCAGGGTGTCTGCTTGACAGGGGCCTGAGGCTGAGGAGTGGATGCAGCCCTGCTCATCCCTCTTCTGCCTCTCCCTCTGAAGAACCTCCTCTGTGAAAAGGGAGAAGAGGCCTGTGCTTGGTAAAAAGGCCTATGAAAAGACCTGCCCTTGCCCCTAGACTGCTGCCTTTGAGGAGTTCCCTGCCTCTTCTTGGCCTAAGCACTCCTATAAGTGGTCCTGTACTCATCCATTTTCTTCATGTAATTCTCTGTCTGCTCCCCAAACAGAGAATTACCCACTACAGGAAAATCCATGGCCTCAGCCTGGGTGTCCTTTGAAAGGCTAGTACACCTGAGCCAAGCCATTCTCCGAAGAGCCACAGATGTAGCCATGACTCTTGATGACACATCACTGGAGTCCACAGCAGCATGAAATTGTACTTTTGATGCCTCAATCCCATCAGCAGCCACCTCCTCCAGTTCCTTGGCTAGCTGGGGGGAGGCCTGTTTAGCCAGTGCCAGTACAGTGTCCCACCTGGACTTCTGGTACCTGGCTGTATAGGCCATATAGTTCGCCTGCCTGGGTCCCAAGGAAGATGCCATGTACTGCTTTTTTGCCATGGCATCAATCTTCCTGGAGTCTTTGTCTGGGGGGTGTGAAGCCAAGGGAATACTTGCCTTGTCACAGGCAGTAGCCTACACTACCCCAACATGGCTGCATTGTTGGTATAAAAACTCCATATCTGAGCCTGATAGTGTGTACCTCTTGTCCATCCTTCTGTCAACAGGAGGTACAGTATTGGGAGATTAAGATTTTAAGTGTCTGCTTCCCAAAGGATTTGTGGAGGGAAACAGAAAGTCTCCTGGACTCTGGGATGTCCATCATTTCTACATAATCAGGCTCCTCTTGATCCTCCATGGCCTCCTCTATAGGAAGCTGGAGGGTTTCAGCCACTTTTCTGTAAAACAGAAAGTGGGGAAGGGACTCAGAAAGCCTAGGAGGAGAAACACCAGAAGGTCTGTCTGAGGAGATGTCCGGTTCCACAGGCACATCCAGACTTTCACCATCGTCACCATCATCCTCGAACTCCCCCTCCTCCTCAAACTCCGATTCATAAAAATCTTCAGGGGTATAATCTTGAACCGGGGGAACCGACCGAATTGAGCCACTGCTAAATGGTACTGGATCGGTCGGAACCGGGCGAAGTGATTCCACAATCCGAATCGCTCTGGCTATTTCTTCGGCAGTCGGAACATGAACCTCTGGATCCGAACCGGTCAATTTCTCTTTGCGTTTCCTTTTTGTAGGAACCGACCCCTCAGGATCGGCTCTACTCTTGCCCGAAGAAGTATCACCCTGGTCAGAGGGCACTCCTTCTGGTTCGGTTGGAACCGAACCGGGCTGGCCATCCGGGTCAGCGGACTTCTCGGCCTCCTTTTCCCTCAGTCTACCTAATCTCTTTTCAAGGGTAGATTTAGGAAAATTTTTACAAATTTGGCAGTCTGTATCGAGGTGTTCAAACCCCAGACAGTAAACACAGGTGGTGTGGGATCAGCCTTAGCAAAGATCTCCCCACACTCACTGCAGTGTTGAAACCCAGTGGGCCCAGTTTTCTTCTTGGGTTTTTCAGACATGGCCAACCCAACCAAACTTACCCTTTTTATGGCAACCGCCAGGCAAGACTCTCTTATCAGTTCCTAACCGTGTCTACGGTGTTGGGGAAAACGTTCAAAACAACATTGCTTTTTTTTTTTTTAGAACCGATAAGCACCGTAATCACACTCTAAAGTAAAAGACAGAAATTCACTAAAAGTGATCGGTTCAGCCGAACCGATCAAACAAGTTTACAATTTCCACACAGAAATAGGTAAAACCTATCTAGTACTCACAGTACCGCAGACAGAGGCTGAACCGACTAAACGGAACAAATTCGGCTTAAAACCCGACACTTTAACCGACTTTTCGAACCGAGCTGAAGGAGAAATCTCTGGAGCGACTGTTCAGTGAGGCAGAGTAAAGAATCTGACGGTTGGATTTCAAAGGTCTGCAGACAGATATCTCAACCAAGCTCGAGCTCAGCGTTCTATGCTCTGCATAGAAAGTTAACCCTTAGTTCTCCGGGGCAGTTTAAAGGCTGGTGCTAACTGCAATAGTTAGAATACAGCAAGACTTCATGTTGTTTGAAAAAAACAAACGGGTAGGTGGTGACCCTATGCTGAAGGCATGGAAGCTAGTGACTCTTAAGAGTTTTCACATGCAGCTGCCTGTACAACTCCCTCACGAATAGAGAGGGAATATAAGAATTCCATCCCCTGCTTATCTACTAGATATTTGTTTTCCATTTTTTTGTCAGTGCCAAACGCTGAATTTGGATGCTCCAAAATCATGCTAGTGACTTTTTTGAGGGATCTGTGAATGGGTACTGTGAGCCTTTTAGATGGTCAGTCCCAGCATCCTCCAAAATGCTGCGTCTTCTATATCCTTCTCAGTCTCAGTGGAGGGGCTAGACAGAGTCTCAACCATATACCTTACAAAACAGGAATAAGAGGATAATCCTCACTGACTCTGCCTGGTGAACCAAAGTCATGTTCAGGGGTTGCCTCCATTTATATTGGTCCCCCTTCATCCTTTTCCTCCTCCTCCTCCCCCTTCTCCAATTCACATTCAAAAGAAATCCTGAGGCTGGGGAGTGGGGCTGGAATAGTCACTCAATCAATCATACTTTATTTTTAAAGCGCAATTCATTAAAAATCAAAGCGCTGTACATAAAAAAAATCCATAAAAACAAATAAATAAATTCAACAATTAAAATGGAATCCTTACTACAATAAGAAAAAATTACTCACCTTAGTAATTGTGTTTCTTCTAACGAGTCTTGCTATATTCTGAGATTATGCAGTTAGCCCCAGCACTTGAACTGCTCCGGAGAGTAAAGAGTTAACGCTATGCCAGAGCAGAGAACATCGCGCTCGAGCTCGGTTCAAACCTCTGTCTGCTGCACTTTCAAGTGTAACCGTCATATTCTTACGCGCTAATACTAACTAACTACACCTGCTAGGTGGAAACTGTAAATATACTAGCCAAAAGGCAACCAAATGTTTTGGGTCCCCAAAAGACTCAAGTCAAGAACTCCAAAACAAAAACTAGGTAGTGAACAACATAACTATAAAAAAAAACAATATAAACATAACCCACTCCCCCTCTCTATATGGGGGGAGTGCTAAGTGCACCCCTGAGGTGCAGCACTGTACCTGCCAGCCCACTTCCCAAAAACCAGGTTCTGAGAGGGGAGGCACGGAGGGAGGTCAGAATGCAGCAGAACTCCAGTAGAAGAAACACAATTACAAAGGTGAGTAATTTTTTTCTTCAAACAACATGAAGTCTTGTTGTATTCCGACATTATGCAGACTACCAAGCAGTACCTCCATGGAGGAGGGACAAACCTATTTTGGGAATAGGCTTTGCAGTACTGCTGTACCAAACCTAGCATCACTCCTAGCCTGGATATCCAGGGAGTAATGCTTGGTGAATGTATAGACTGGTTTCCCAGGTGTCTGCTTTGATTATTTCTCATAATGGTATATCTCTGGTAGCAGCCAGAGAAGCAGCTGTACCTCTAGTCGAATGAGCCCTCAGGCCTGAAGGGGATATTTTGCCTAGCTTCTCATAGCAGAATTGTATACAAGAGACAATCCACCTGGCAATAGTCCTCTTAGTAGCCGGTTTGCCCTTTCCCACTTCACCATAAGTGAGAAACAACTGAAGACAGCCAAATCTAAGTGCCCTCTTAACATCCAAGCTGTGTAACCTTCTTTCCCCTGAAGAAGAATGATCAGTGAAGAAGACAAGAAGAGACATGGACTGGTTCAGATGAAAATCTGAAACCACTTTGGGTAAGAACCTCCTGTTAGTTCTAAGGCCCACCTTATCTTTATGGAATAAAATAAAATCAGGCTCCACTGACAGAGCATGTAGTTCACCGATACGCCTGGCAGAGGTAATAGCTACCAGGAACACAGTTTTCCAAGTCAAGTACTTAAGTTCTGCTGAGGCCAAAGGCTCGCATGGGGGGTCACATAAGCAGAGCAATGCAAACATTAAGATCCCAAGCAGGAGTAGGATCCTTAAAAGGAGGATTGGTATGGAGCAATCCTTTAAAGAATTTATAGAAAACAGGATGAGATGCCAGTGAGGAAGCCTTGCCCACTGACAGAAATGCAGAAACAGCTGCCAAGTGTACTTTCAGGGTAGCTGGTCTGAGGCCTAAGCCGTTAAGATGAACCATATAATCCAGAACTGTAGCCAAATCAGCAGTATCTGGAGATATCTGCTTATTGGAACACCAAATGCTGAATCTTTTCCATTTGGAATTATAAGTTTTTCTGGCAGCAGGTTTTCGAGAGGCTTTGAGAATATCCAGAACCCCCTGAGACAGATGCAGGCTTGCATATTCTAACGCTTCAAGAGCCACGCCCTGAGGTTGAGAGACCGAAGGTTGGGGTACCAAATCCTCCCCTGAGAGGAGGTTAACAGATTGTGATTCTTGGGAAGATGGACTGCTAGGGACAGCAACAGAGGATACCAAGGCTGCCTGGCCCAGTCTGGAGCAATCAGGATCACTTTGCAAGATTGTGACCTTATCTTGACCAGAACTTTGAACAAGAGAGGAAAGGCATAAAGAAATGTCCCCTCCCAATCCAGAAGTAGAGCATCCAGGGGGACTGAGCCCAAGACTGGGGGTCTGCAACAGAAGAGAGGAAGTTGGTGATTGTCTGGTGCTGCAAAGAGATCCATCTCTGGAGTGCCCCATCTTGAAAAAATCACTTTTAACACTAGGGGATCCAGGGACCATTCTTGATGGCCCTGAGATATCCTGCTCAGAGCATCTGCTAGCACATTGTCCTTCCCTGGAAGGTGGACTGCTACCAGAGATGTCTGTAGAGAATAAGCCAGGGACCATAATTTCATGGCTTCCGTGCATAAGGCCGTAGAGCGAGTGCCTAAGTGCTTGCTGATGTACCACATGGTGGTGGTGTTGTCTGTCCTGACCTGAACCACCTTGTTCTGTACTGAGTCCGAGAAAGCTTGTAGAGCCAGATACACTGCCCTGAGCTCCAGAAGACTGATATGAAGTAGAGACTCCTGAGGGGCCACACTCCCTGTGCTATGAGAACTCCCAAGTGAGCTCCCCGCCCCAGGAGAGAAGCATCTGTGGTTAATACCACAGAATGAGTCTGTGTGATGAATGGGACTCCTTGTCTGAGGCAGTCCTGATCCAACCACCACTGGAGAGCCTGGATCACAGTCTGAGTCACTGGAATCAGTTTGGTTAGAGGATCTTTTTTCAAGACCAAAAAGCCATCAAGTGAAACTGGATGTCCCTCATCTGAAATCTGGCCCCTTATACCACACGAGGAGAGACTGAGGGCACTGAACATGTACTCCCTGGAGGACGGGGGGGGGGGCGCGGAACATGATAGGGTCCTTCAAGGACTTGAAAGGGATAAATAAGGTTGATAAAGAGTCTCTCTTTAAGCTGAGTGGCAACCATAACATGAGGGGGCACAGTCTTAAGCTGGAGGGTGGGAGGTTTAGGAGGGAGGTCAGAAAGCACATCTTCACAGAGAGGGTGGTGGACACTTGGAATGCGCTGCCAGAAGAGGTCATCTCGTTGAAGACAGTGGGCAGCTTTAAGAGAGGCTGGGATAGGCATAGGGGGAAGGTAAGGATCATGGGTAGGAAGGATGGAAGGAGTGGGGAGGGAGGGCAGGGACATTAGCTCAAGCTGTGGACCCTGCAATACAAGCAGACTTGATAGGCCATACGGCCTTCTACTGGCTTCTTCGTATGTTCATATATTACCATCTTGTTCACTAATGCAAGTATCAAAAAACTAAAATTCAATCTGGATAAATGTAAAGTAATGCATCATGGGAGCAAGAACCAAAGGCATCAATACTACATAGATGGGAAAGCCTTAACAACGACTAAGATTGAAAGGGATTTGGGGGTTGTCATTACTGAATTTTACAAATCATTGTACTACAGTGACCAAAAAGGCCTATGGTGTCCTGGCTGCTATCAAAAGGAATACCAGGAGCCAGGCAAGAGCGGTAGAGATGCCTCTGCAGCTCTCTCTGGTGCGACCACTTCTTGAGTACTGTGGCCTATTTTGGGCACCACAACAAAAGAAAGAGATAAGAAGATTTGAGGGGTACAGAGGTCTGCTACAAAATGTATAGCTGGAATGAAGGGCAAAGATTAAAATGAATGGTTAAAAGACTTGGGTATTTTTTCACTTCAATACAGAAGAACCATGGGGAATGTGTGTTTGGTGCATACTGCTTTAAAAATTATGATATTCTAGAATGCCTAGGACTAAACTTAAAACCTGAACAGGTGAGAATGAGAAAGCATTACGTCCAGTTAAAAGGCGATCATTTTAAGAGCAACCAAAGGGGTAACTGATTCTCCCAAAAGTTGTTGCTGAATGGAACTCATTACCTGAGTCTGTTGTCTCATGCAAGACTACTGACCAATTCAAATTAGCAATGGACAGACATTATGCAGCCAGATATTACACATTTGAGTTATAGAAGGTGCAGGTCTATGAAGGCTAACGCTAATTATGACCTGTCAAGAAACTTATGAAGCTTATTCATTAGAGTTGGGAAATGCCATACCAAAAAGATGGGTTTTAAGAGCAGATTTAAAGTTCTCGACAGTCAGGCACTCTCTGATCCGATAAGGTAGAGAATTCCACAGGGTAGGGGCCACAAAAGCAAACAGCGGGCCCCAGAGGTCTTAAGTCGAATCCTAGAAACCTCCAGCAATCCCTCGTCAGAGGAACAGAGTGAGCAGAGAGGGTTGTACGGGCACAGAGATCTTACAAGTAACACAGTCCCTGTCCATGTAGGGCATTATAGGTCAGTAACCCGACCTTGAAGGTGATCCGCCAATGAACAGGCAGCCAGTGCAGGCCGCGGAGCATAGGCGTGATATGGCAAGATCTTGGTAAGCCAGTCAACAACCTGGCTGCTGCATTCTGCACAAGCTGCAATCAGCAGATATCAACCCCCAGTAACCGCAGGTAAAGGGCACTGTAGTTGTCAAGGCGAAAGTTTACCAAGGCATGGACAAAAGTTGGAAAGTCACCGGGCCGGACCAAGCGCTTGATAGGGTAATGTTCCTCAGATGGTAGAAAGAGGTCTTCATGACAGTGGACACCTGAGATTTTAATGTCAGGCCGCTATCGAACACAATGCCCTGATTTCGCATTCAGTATGAGGTAAGCAGCTGTCTCTCCTGAGCCAAAGCCCAGATGGTTGACCCGCCGACAGCCCCATACCCTAGCAACACCTGGGTCCACCACCAACACCTCAGTTTTTTCTGGGTTCAACCTCAGCCAACTGACACTCATCCAACCCTGGATCTTGCAGAGGCAGCTGTTAAAAACCGAGACTGCTCCACCCTGCTCGGACACAAATGTCATGTAGAGCTGAGTGTCATCTGCATACCGGTGAAAACTTAGCCCATACCACCTTATAATGTCTCCTAACAGCAGCATGTACATTGCAAACAGCATGATTGTGAGAGTACAGAGCCCTGCGGAACCCCACAGGAAAGGGACCAATCCCCGACACCACTCTCCAAGTCCTGCCCGTGAGGAAAGATCGAAACCATCTGAGGACTGTACCAGACAATCCACAGAGCATCTGCAGGCGCTCCAACAACACTCCATGGTCCACAGTGTGAAATGCTGCAGAGAGATCAAGAAGAACCAAGACAGAATGGTTCTGTGACAGGGTGACCCCTGTCATAGTGGCCACCCTGGGATAAATTGAAGCCCCTTCCTCAAGCAGTTTATATGTTTTGTATAATGTCCAACTTGCTGTTTGGCTGGTTATAACAAAACTAAGAGTACAGTTACAAATGAGAGGGCAGTTTTCATATAATAATAATAATAAAAACTTGTGTCTGCTTTTTCTAGATGTTAGCAGCCCCCTTCTAAGATATATTTTGTAGTAGATAGCATGAGGTACTATGACCCTGCAGAAGAGTTTAAGAGAGCACAGAATGTTCTGATCTCGGGTCTGACCTCTAACAATGCTGTAAACAAGTTCTTCTGTGCTCCAGGTGGCTGCTAAATAACTGTTCTCTGTGAAGCAACATTTGCCCCAGTGGCTAGTTTTATGTTATGTCTGCTGCTGATCAAAAGGCAGTGGAACATTTTTCCAGCTTCTAGTGAGCTTATAAAAAGCCCTATCCCAGTGCTGAGAGAGGACTGATAGGTCAGTTGGATACTGACCGAGGAAGGTGGAAGACCTCCTGGTAGTGTGTGCATTCACACTGTTTTATTCTTGCTAGGCTGAAGAAAAGTCTTAGAAACTGCTGAAGCTAAGTAGTTGTCTGACTTACCATTTTGCTTTTTGTATATTTTACTAGATACAAATTAAATGGTAAACGCAACTATGTGTTTTTTATGCACCTGACTTGTGGTCTGCCCGGTGACAGGCTCCCCAGTCCCTCGCTATCAGGAGATCATTAAGTACTCGAACATGCACAGTCTCGGTACTATGCCTCCTCCTAAAGCCGGACTGGAGAGAGTCATAGACATTGTGAGTTATTAAATGATCATCCAGCTGTACCACAACCACCTTCTCAATAACCTTGCCCACAAAGGGCAGGTTAGAAACAGGTCTGTAGTTTGCTAAGCAGTCCGGGTCAAGGGAGGATTTCTTTAGGAGAGGTACCACTACCGCCTCCTTCAGGGGGTCAGGAAACACCCCTGTCTCCAATGAACACCGGACTATCTCAGCAAGGACTGGGCCAATGACCTCAACACACCCCACTAGGAGGCATGTTGGGCCTGGGTCCAAACTACAGTATGCTGGGCGCATACCATGGACGATCCACACAATGTCTATGATCGCCAACCATCCAAAGTCAGAGCAGACAGGCCGGGCGCTTGCAACCTCCTGCCAACCTGCGCAACTTCCACTTGAGGGCGCTGAGTGGATCTCCAACCTGATGGTGGCAACCTTATTTGTGAAGAACCAAGCAAACTCATCACACTTAATCTGTAAAAATGCTCCCAAAGGCTGAAGGCAGACTGGACTGCACAATCTGTCAACTGCCCAGAAGAGCTGACCCAGTCAATTCTGCACCGCCGCAATCTCCCTGGACAGGAACTCTTAGACTTCTTACAGGAGATTGCTGACTGAGTCTTTATAATGGACCATCAATCTAAGTTTGTCATCAGCCAGGTCAGATTTCCACCAGCGCCGCTCCAACCTTTGATCCCCTTGTCTCAACTCCTTCGAAGTCCCATCAAACCAGGGGCACTTGGGCTGAAGAGTGAGGAGGCGAACATGGACAGGCACATGGGAGTCCAGGACCACTGTTGCTGCCTTATTATAGGCTAGTACCAGATTCCCTGGCTCCACGCATACACTCGACACACACCTGATAGGTCCAGCACCACCATAAGACTATCTGGTGTCAAACCCCTTAAAGGGCAATACCGGACCATCTCCATAGGGACAGGTCTATTGGGGAGAGCCTTGAAACGGAACCTCATAGTATTATGATCTGACCATCCGACCAGTTCCACAACCAGATCGGAGATCTCCATCCCCAGTAGGAAGACAAGGTCCAATGAGTGACCATAACTATGGGTAGCAGAGGTAAGAAAAAATTACTCACCTTAGTAATGTTGTTTCTTCTAATGGGAGTCTTGCTATATTATGACAATTGCAGTTTGTCCCACCATTAGAACTGCTCCGGAGGTGAAAGAGTTAACTCCATTCTAAGAATGGAACTTAGAGCACGAGCTCTATTAGAGAAGCTCTGTCTGGGTTATTTCAAACACAAACTGTCAGATCTTTACGAGCAAAACTCACTAAGGTCTGTGTGGAAGCTGTAACCTACACTAGCCAACTGGCTACCTAAATATCAACACCAATGCTGGTCCCAACACAAAGACTCAAGTCAGGGACCCAAAGTAATAGTATAATATAATAATATGAGAAGTAATATAAGATAAAATAAAACACCACACCCCAAAACCCCAAGAAGGGGTGGAAAACATATAATGGGCACAACTAGTGCCCTACACACTGCCACCCCATGCCCAAGTAGAAGTTCTGAGAGGGGCAGGCTGGGGGTCATAATATAGCAAGACTCCATTAGAAGAAACAACATTACTAAGGTGAGTAAATTTTTCTTCAAACAACATGAAGTCTTGCTATATTATGATGATGCAAACTTACAGCAGTACCTCCATGGAGGAGGACAGAACCTACTTAGAATAGGCTCTGAAGCACAGCTGTGCCATACCGAGCATCTCTCCTGGCCTGGACATCCAGGGAGTAATGCTGGTGAAGAAGGAACCATTTTCCAGGTAGCAGCTTGACATATCTCTAAGATAGGGATGTCTCTGGCAGCAGCTAGAGGCGGCTGTACCTCTGGTAGAATGAGCCCTCAGGCCAGAGGGGAACTCTCCCCAGTTTCTGATAACAAAATTGGATACAAGAGACAATCCACCTGGCAATTGATCTCTTAGTGGCAGGTCTCCTTTCCTGACCTCACCATAAGTGAGAAAAGTTGGAGGATTCGAACCTGTGACCCTTAGTGCGTTCTATATAGTAACTTAGGGCCCTCTTAACGTCTAAACTGTGCAATCTCCTCTCACCAGAGGAGGAATGTTCAGTGAAAAACACTGGAAGGGAGATAGATTGGTTAAGATGGAAATCTGAAACCACCTTAGGCAAAAACTTCCTGTTAGTCCTGAGGACTACCTTATCCCTGTGGAAAGAAATAAAGTCAGTTTCTACTGACAAGGAGCACAACTCACTTGTCGTCTGGCAGAGAGTGATAGCCACTAGGAAAACAGTTTTCCAAGTTAAGTACTTAAGCTCTGCAGAAGACAGAGGTTCAAAAGGGGTTGCATTAACTGGGCAATGCAAACATTAAGGTCCCAGGCGGGGCCGGATCCCTAAAAGGTGGATTAGTATGAAGTAATCCTTTAAAAAAACTTGGAAAATACAGGGTGAGTGGAAAGAGAGGAGGGCTTTCCTGCTGAAACAAAAGCAGAGACAGCTGCCAAATTTACTTTCAGGGTAGCTGGTCTCAGGCCCAGAGAATTAAGATGGACCATATAGTCCAAAACAATGGGCAAATCAGCAGATTCTGGGGAAATATGTTTCCCAGCACACCAAATGGAAAACCTTTTCCACTTAGAATTATAAGTAGCCCTAGTGGAAGGCTTCCTAGAAGCCTTTAGAATTTCAAGAACACCCTGAGAAAGGTGTAGGTCAGCAAATTCTAACTCCTCAAGAGCCAGGCCTTGAGGTTGAGGGATTTGAGGTTCGGATACCAAACTCTCCCCTGGGCACAGGTTAACAGGTTGTGATTCCTGGGGAGACACAAGCGAAGATGGACTGTTAGGGACAGAAGGAGTGGGTACCAGGGCTGCCTGGCCCAGTCTGGGGCAATCAGAATCACCCTGCAAGGCTGGGATCTGATTTTGACTAGCACCTTGAAAAGGAGAGGGAGGGAAGGCATAAAGAAAATCCCTCCCAATCTAGGAGAAAGGCATCCAGGGGACTGGAGCCCAACACTGGGGGCCTGCAACAGAACAGTGGAAGTTGGTGATTGTCTGGGCTGCAAAAGATCTATCTGAGGGGAGCCACATCTGGCAAAAACTATCCCCAGTACTTGAGGATCCAGAGACCATTGGGATGGCCCTGGGAAATCCTGCTGAGAGCATCTGCTAGGATATTGTCCTTTCCTGGAAGATGAACTGCTATTAGGAAGTGTTCAGGGAATAGGCCAGAGACCACAACTTCATTGCCTCGGTGCACAAGGCGAGCCAGTGCCCCACTGCTTGTTGATGTACCACATTGTTGTGGTGTTGTCTGTTCTGACTTGTAACACTTTGTTCTGAACAGGCATGAAAACACTTGAGTTCTAAAAGACAGCTCTGAGTTCCAGCAAATTGATGTGGAGCAGAGATTCCTGGGGACACACACTCCCTGAGTGGAGAGATCGCCCATGTAGGCTCCCCACCCCAGGAGGGAAGCATCTGTAGTGAAGGTCAAGGAGTGAGACAGAGGAATGAAGGGGACCCCCAGTCTCAAATTGCTCTGATCCTGCCACCACTGGAGGGCCTGGATCAGGGTTCGGGTCACTGGGACCAACTTGGAAAGGAGGTCTCTTTTCTGAGACCAAAAGGCTCTCAAGTGAAACTGAATGTCCCTCATCTGAAATCTTGCTCTTGCACTACGACTGTGGGCGCAGCCATGTGCCCAGGAGCTGCAAAAGTGTCTTGCTGGTGAGTGACCTGCAGAGTGAAGAAGGAGGCCAGAGCCACCAAGTTCCTTACCCTCTCTAAGGGTAGGAAGGCTCTGGCCTGCTTTGTGTCCAATTCTGCACCTATGAAGGTGAGCACCTGAACTGGTTCCAGAACTGACTTTGGAAGATTGAGCAAGAAGTCCAAGGAGGTGAGCAGCTGCTGGGTAACTTGCAGGTGAGATTTTACCTGTTCTGGGACTGGCCTACAATGAGCCAATCGTCCAGATAGGAAAAACAACAATCCTTTGCCTCCTTAAATGAGCAACTGCTACTGCCAGACATTTTGTGAATACCCTTGGGGCAGAGGTGAGGCCGAAGGGCATTGCTCTGAACTGGTGAGTGAACTGAGGCAGTTGAATCTGAGGTACTTTCGGTGGGAGCTTCTGATTAGGACATAAAAATAGGCATCCTTGAGGTCCAGGGAAGCTAGCCAGTCCCCTGGCCTTAGAGAGGGTAAAATCATTGCCAGAGTCACCATTCTGAACTTTGGTTTCAAAAGGTGTTTGTTCAAATATCTGAGGTCTAAAATGGGCCGCCATTCTCCTGTCTTTTTTGGGGTAAGGAAATATCTGGAGTACAGACCCTTGCCCTGGTGTAGGGAGAGACCTGTTCTACAGCTCTGAGAGCCAGGAGGTTGAGACTTCTGTTTCTAGAAAAAGTCTCTAAAGAGTTTGCAGGTGGGAAAGATCTGATTCTCATCTTTGGGAACTTTTGAAGCTGAGAACCAGACCCTGGCTCACTACTTCCAGGACCCACTTGTCTGAAGTTAGAGACACCCAGTTCTGAATGAAGTAAGCCAACCTGCCCCCTACGGGTAAAGGAGAATCGGCTCTGGGCACCCCATCAGGGTGTCTGTTTGTCAGGCGCTTTAGGCTGAGAGGTGGGAGCAGGCCTGCCCACACCCCGTCTGCCTCTGCCTCTGAAGAACCCCCTCTGAGCATAAGCAGAGAAGGCCTGGGTTTGGTAAAAAGGCCTGTGGAAAGGCCTACCCCTACCCCTGGGGGTCTGCCTCTGAGGAGTGGCTTGCCGCTCCTTGGCTTGGGCACTCTTATAGGTAGTCCTATATTCATCCATTTTCTTCATATAATTCTCTGTCTGCTCCCCAAACAGAGAATTTGCCACCACAGGAAAATCCATAGCCTTAGTCTGGGTATCCTGTGACAAGCTAGTACACCTGAGCCAGGCCAACCTACGAAAAGCTACAGACGTAGCCATGACTCTAGAGGATACATCATTAAAATCCACAGCAGCATGAAACTGCACCTTGGATGCCTCAATGCCATCAGCAGCCACCTGTTCCAGCTCATCAGCAAGCTGGCCAGAGGCCTGTTTGGCCAAAGCCATGACAGTGTCCCATCTAGATTTTGATACCGCTACATAAGCCATGTAATTTGCTTGCCTGAGTCCCAAGGGCGCTGCCATGTATTGTTTTTAGCCATGGCATCAATCTTCCCTGGAATCCTTGTCAGGAGGATGTGAAGCCAGGAATATTAGCTTTATCACAGGCTGCAGCCTGAACCACCCCAACATGACTGCATTGCTGTGAAAGGAATTCCGTATCAGGACCTGACAGTGTGTACCTCCTGTCCATCTTTTTATCCACAGGAGGCACAGAATTAGGAGTTTTTAAAATCTTTATTGTTTGTTTCCTGAAAGATTTATGCAAAGGAATAGACAATCTCCTAGACTCTGGTATATCCATAATCTCTACAAAATCAGGTTCCTCTTGCTCATCCACAGCTTCCTCTAATGGGAGCTGGAGGGTTTCAGCAACTTTTTTGTAAAACATAAAGTGAGAGGGGGACTCAGAAAGCATAGGGGGAGATTCTAAAGGTCTGTCTGGGGAGATGTCCGGTTCAATGGGCACACCCAGACCCTCCAAGTCAAATTCATACTGTTCATAATCATCCTCCCCCTCCTCTGGTTCATAAAACTCCTCAACATCATATTCCTGAACCGATGGAACCGACCGAACCGACCTTTTACCAGACAGTGGCGGTTCAGACGGAACGGAAGAAAAGTGACTGGACAATCTGAATAGCTCTTGCTATCTCTGCAGCAGTTGGAGAAGGAATTTTGGGCTCCACACCGCTGATTTTCTTGTTTTCTTTACTGGAATTGGCTCATCCAAGCCAGCTTTGCGTTTGCCCGAGGAAGTCTCGCCCTGGTCAGAGGGCACTCCCTCCGGTTCGGTTGGCACCGAACCGGGCTGGCCATCCGGGTCAGCGGACTTTTTGGCCTCTCGTTCCCTGAGCCTGCCAACTCTCTTATCCAGGGTGGCTGCAGGGAAATTTTTACAAATCTGGCAGTCTGAATTGAGGTGGTCAAACCCCAGACAATATACACATGTGGTGTGTGGGTCAGCCTTGGCAAAGACTTCCCCATAAGCATCACAGTGTTGAAACCCAGTGGGCCCGGTTTTTCTTTTGGGTTTCTCAGACATAATGCCAGCCTAACCAAAAACTTGCCCTTTTAAATGGCAGTGCCAGGCAAGACACCCTTATCGGTTCCTAACCGTGTCACGGGTCTTGGAAAAAAACATAATAAATTCTGTTTTTTTTAGAACCGATAAGAACCGGGAACCGCACTCTAAAACCTCTAATTCTGTAAAGTTCAAATTTTAAAGCAAGCTGATCGGTTCAAAACCGAACCGATAACATTTACAAGTTCCACACAGAATTTAAACATAAATTACTTACGATACCACAGACAGAGCTTGAACCGATCGGTTTTGCGGTTAAAATAAAAATATTCTCGGTTAAATTGAACCGAGAAAACACTATTTAAACCGAGAAATGAACCGAGCAGTAGGAGAACTCTCGGCGACTGTTCAGTGTGAGGAGTAAAGAATCTGACAGTTTGTGTTTGAAATAACCCAGACAGAGCTTCTCTAATAGAGCTCGTGCTCTAAGTTCCATTCTTAGAATGGAGTTAACTCTTTCACCTCCAGAGCAGTTCTAATGGTGGGACAAACTGCAATTGTCATAATATAGCAAGACTTCATGTTGTTTGAATTACCTGTGTAAGGCCCAATGAGTTCATAAGTCGGAGGAAGTCCTGACCAAATTGCAAAAGTTAATCGTCGACCCAGGCACTAAAATCTCCCAGAATTAACCAACTAGGGATTGCTACACCATGTCGACAATGAAGCCCGTGACTTCCTACAAGAATTCCTTCTCACTCCTGGGGTGGATGGTAGATGAAAAGTATCCTGCAATCTACACCTGCTCCCACGATACACTCAAAGGATCTAGTCATTCCCACTGGGGTGTCTACAAGGCCAATTCCAGACTTAAAACAGATGGCTACTCCCCCGGCCCTACAATCCTCCCTCGGGCAGTGCATCACCGAGTACCCGGCCGGAACTGTTGATTCCAGTACTGGGCCAGCATTCTCATCCAGCCAGGTCTCGGTGATGCAAGCTAGGTCAGCTGTACCAACAAGATCAGCAATAATTTTATTTTTACTTTAGATTTTGTTGACCCAGTAAGCCCACTGGGCCTAGAAGTCCCTTTTTCACGGGCGACCGGAGGGAATACAGATGGTAAGCAACCGAGATTGAACCTTGAACCAGATTAAGCTGTTGATGGTATTTTCAGTGAATGAGGGAAATTTGGCCAGGACACTGGGGAAATTCCCCTACTCTTTTTCGATAAGTGCCATGGGATCTTTAACACTCACCTGAACTACCACCAATCCAGGCAGATGGGGCCTCGGTTTAACGTCGCATCCGAAAAACGGCACCTCAGAAGTGCAGCAACCCCCTCATGCTGCACTACAGTGTCAGTATTGGGATATTAACCCACGTGCCAGATGTGAGAACTGAAGCCACAGCCCTCTGATCTCCCGGCCTCAGAGGCGAGTGTGCTACCTACTGAGCCACTGACACGGTTAGCTGTCTTGTTTTTTATTGACCTAGCAATGCATAACACCACCTGAGTAGGACAGGTGGACGAGGTACAATGAGCAATTTGCCCACTAAGAGTGAAGCCATTGAGTATGGGAACCAGGCAGGGAGGACCCCTTTCCTGGACCCATTTTGCAGCGGGGTGTCTTCTTGTCCCCACCTCGCCAATCCGCCCACCCCGCTCCACAACCCCACCAGGCCCAGTTACTCCTCCACTTCTTCCCCCTCCTCGCTATCCCCAGTGCACGGCAATGCCCATACACCTCAGAAGGGGGGGGGGGCAGCTAAAAGGGCGGAGGTCCCGGAGCCTGGTGGAAGAGTAGCACCTGACCGTCTGTAACCTCTGCAAGCACATAACTAAAAGCTAACCAGACAGCAAACAAATTCAGAATTAAACACAACCAACGAACACGCACACACACCTACGGTACACTCGCAAACCCACACATACACCCACTCAATCAACAATGATACCTCTTATCCCCAATTATATAATAAACTCAAACAATACCCCCTACCCAAATTTATTTAAATGAAAACAGGTATAACAAAGAATCAAAAATAATATTGAAATTATGGAATAGTCCTTTCACAGTTCAGTTCAGTTTCCTGAAATACGCCAGTCTTTTCACAGTTCAGTTTGCTGAGATAGGCCAGGTCTCAAAAAGTGTTCAATAACCGGCTACGTGGATCTCTCACCTTCCATAGCCCAAAAGAACCAGAAAACAAGGCAATTTGCGATACTCTCACTCTCGCAAATTGAATGCTTTAAACAGACTTTTAAAATTACATAAGAACTTACCATAACAGCAGATCTTCGAGAGGAGCTCTTGCAGCAGGCTATTACTATTAGGACTGTTGCCGCAGGCCTTAGAACCCACCGGTAAAAACTTAGCTAGCCATACCCAGTGGTGACCGACCCCCTGACGTCAGCTCCGCCCGGCGGCCGGTCATGCTACTCAGTTCCTTGCCAAGACCCACGAACGGATCTCAGCGAGAAAACAGGCAAAGCCCGTCCTAGACATGCTGAAAAATTCTCCCGGGAAAAGAGGGTGGGAAAGCAGCGCTGCTGCAGAGCTCCTCTCTGGATCTATTCTGATGAGGTTGCTACGTAACTGTACTGTCTTACTTCGAGTGGGAGCTCTGGCAGCAGGCTAAGTATTACTATTAGGACAGAATCCCAAGCAGTCCCGCACCAAGGAGGTGACTAGTCCCAGGAGGTAGGATGACAGATAAAAGATGGTAAGCCTATGGCTGGAAAGCAGTAGACTAGGACAAGAGGCCGAAACTGGCTCAGCGCCTGGAAGCAATGTCCCGACTGTAATGCCTCATGAAGGTGTGCACTGAATTCCAAGTAGCAGCTGCACAGATGTCTCTAAGGGAGACATTTGTTAAGGAGGCGAAGGAGGTAGAGACTCCTCTAGTGGAATGACCTCTGACCGAGTCTGGTAGAGGTTTGTTGTACTTGTTATAACAGTACACTGTACAGTGTACTAGCCACCGGGAAATGGTCTGTTTTGACACCGGTTTGCCTAAGTGTTGAGGTGCAAAGGTCACAAACAATTGCTCTGATTTGCGGTGTGCTGCTGACAGCTTAAGGTAATACCTCAGCGCCCTGTGGACATCCAATGTGTGCAGGAGAGACTCGCCCAGATTAGTATGGGTAGGAAAATAAACTGGAAGGTCAACCAACTGGTTGAGGGTCAACTCTGAGACCACTTTAGGTAAGAACTTAGGATTTGTTCTTAAGGAAACCCTTTCCCAATGAAAAATAATATAAGGCTCCTTACACATCAGGGCCTGTAGCTCGGAAACTCTTCAAGCTGAAGTAACAGTAACTAAAAAGGAAATGTTCCAGGAAAGGAAATGCAGCTCACATTCCGCTGTGGGTTTGAAAAGGGAAAGAGTCAGTTTCTCCAGCACAAAAAGGAGATCCAAGGGAGGAATAGGATCCCTGATGGGAGGTCGTAGGTGCAAAATGCCCCGTAAAAAGGTGCGGGCCACGTCCAACTGAGCCAGGGTCCCGTCTCCAAACAGGACATGATAAGCAGAGATGGCCCACATGTACACTTTTATGGACGAATAACTCAGGCCTTGCTGATATAAGGAGAGGAGATCTTGTAATGCTGAGTTCACCGGGCAGGAAAGGGGATCTAGATGGTAGGATGAAGCCAAAAGGCAGAACCGCTTCCACTTCATGGCATAGGTGGAGCGGGTCGAGGGCTTCCTCGCAGAAATGAGGATGTCTGCCTCTTCGCTAAGAAAATTACATCATGGTTACTCCCACCTGTCCTCTACCCATTACTTCAGGCACCACTGTCTACCCGCCTCACACGGCAATCAGTGACAACCCACTTCAGTGTACCTCGCTGCAAGACCACCTCGGGCCAAAGAACTTTTCACTATCTGGTCCCACACTGGCTCAACTCACTCCCAAACTCCCTCCTCACTGAACCCAGACTTAGTCGGTTCAAGTCCCAACTAAAAGACCTAATCACCCAGGGATCAGTATGTGACTGCCCCTAAACCTGACCTCCCATTCTCCCACCCCACCCTCCACGACTATGGACCCAACACTGGTCCAGCCGCCCCTGGGCGTGCCTATACCATGACAATGGACTTCTCTGTCCAGTCTTGGCCAACAAATAACCACCTGGGCATGTCTAGTGCCATCGCCCTGAAGTGTATGCTTGTACCTGCAACCTTTTGCACTTTGCACCTATGTTTAGCAGCACTCTGTTACTCTGTAGTCTCAGCTGCTATATTGTATTACTCTGTAAACATTTTGTAACCATTCTGTAACCACTGTCTGTAATTATTATATTACTTGTAACTTTGGTCACTGTTGTCTATGTTTTATGTAATGACGTGGAACCTTGGTAAAGGAGTCTTTGACTCAAAGGTGTTATCCGATATTTATCAATAAACAATGTCCACCACCTCTTATGTAGTCCCATGCCTGGATTTGGCTACATCTGCAGGAGCCAAACATGAAGATGTATGGACCCAAGATCTGGGTGCACCAGCTTGGCCTGGTCCTGGGATAGCAGTTGCGAGCATACTGGCATTGGAATTGGAGGTTCTGAGGACAACTGCTGAAGTAGCGGGAACCAAATCTGCTGGGGCCACAGCGCGGCGATCAGAATCATTAGAGCCCCCTCTGCCTGTACCTTCAGCAACACTCGCTGAAGGAGAGGGAAGGGAGGGAGGGAAGACTTAAAGAAACCTCCCTGCCCAACAAAGGGACAATGCGTCTGGCCAGAAAACACCAAGCACGTGCTCTCGCAAGCAGAAAATTTGCAGTTTGGCGTTCCATGGAGATGCAAAGAGGTCCAGCTCTGGATGACCCCATGTGTCAAACAGCTGATCTGCTAGACTGTAGCAGCTCCCACTCGTGCACCTAGGACTGAGACCTGCTGAGGCTGTCTGCCAAGTCGTTTTGCGTGCCTGGAACATGGACGGCGGATAGCAAAATGTGATGCTCCAGCGCCCAATACCAGACTTTCATCGCCTCCCTGCACAGGGGGTAGGAGTGAGTTCCCCCTTGCTTGTTGATGTAAAAGACAACCGCCATGTTGTCTGTCTGTATGAGAAGAGAGCCTGGTATGAGGTCCTCCTGAAAGGCCCTTAGGGCATTGAGGACCGCCCGCATTTCCAGAATATTGATGTGGAGACCACACACCCTGAGTCTGGTGAACCCCTTGGTGCGACCCCCCCCATCCCAAGTTGGAGGCATCTGTTGTCAGAGTCCGTCCTGGGGGCTCCTGTCGAAAGGGAATCCCTTTGTCAAAATTCAAAGGGTCCAACCACCAACGTAGGGTCCTCCTGACCAGCTCTGAGATCCAGACAACATGGTCGAGACCGTCAGAGTCCTGGTCCCACTGCACCCTAAGCATCCATCGTGGGACCCTCATGTAGAGGCGGGCCAAGGGAACTACCAAGATGGCCGCCGCCATATGCCCCAGAAGTCTGAGGAAGGTCCTGGCTGGGACCTGTGGGGTTACTAGGACCGAACTGGCCACCTCTCTCAAGTGATCTCCTCTTTCTCGAGGAAGAAAGGCCATGCCCTAGACTGAATCCAGGACTGCCCCTATAAATGTGAGTCTTTGGCTGGACTCTGGGGAAGACTTTGGTAGATTCAGGATGATCCCCACCTCTCGGAACAGTGTATAAGTATCTCCGAGAGTGCGAAACTGACTCTCGACAGGGCCACTAAGAGCCGGTCGGCCAGGGTAAGGAAAGACGTAGTGTTCCCTGTGCCTTAGAGCTGCAGCTACCACTGCCATGCATTTGGTGAAGACTTGAGGAGCGGAGGAGAGGCCGAACAGAAGAACCCGGAACTGATAATGCTCCCCCAGAAGTAGAACCTCAGACACTTCCTGTGGGAGGAGGGGAGAACCCGATGTGCATGTAAGCATCTTGCATGTCCAGAGAACAGAGTCAGTCTCCCTGGTGCAGCAGAGGTATGAGACCTGGAAGGGTCACCATCCTGAACCTTCGGGATTCTGTATAATTATTTAGAGATCTGAGGTCCAGGATGGGCCAAAGATCTTGCATCTTCTTTGCAACCAGGAAAAATAGAAGTAGTATCCCTTTCCCTGCTGTCGCAGAGGAACTGGCTCTATTGCCTTTTTCTGCAAGAGGGCCTCGATTTCTCCTTCTATCAGAGAAATGTGAGGAGAAGGGTATTGCGAGGACTTTGGTGGAGTCTCTGGAGGAATCTGGGTGAACTCCAGCGTGTTACCTCTCCTTATGATGTCTAACACCCACTGGTCTGATGTGATAGAGCTCCATCCCTCCTGATGGAGGGAGAAGTGACCCCCTACTGCCTCCCCTGAAGCCTCCGCTGGGGAGGGTGGTCAGTGGCGAGTCACTGGGTGGAGCCAGGGGGTTGGAAGAGAGGTGTGGGAGGACCTGGGGCCTCGAAAAGGTGCACCACCAGGCTGCTGTTTGCCGGCCTTCCTTTTGAAGCCACCTCTCTGTTCCTGGTTGCTGCCATGGGCTTGTTGGCCTGAGGATTTACAAAATGGCAGTTTCCGGAAGCGTCTTTGGTCCCCCTTGTACATCTGGCGGATGGACCAAATAGACTTGCCAGACTCCTGGAGATGAGAGATCAAAGCCTCGGTCTCCTGCCCAAAGAGGATGGAACCATGGAACGGGAGGTCCCCAATTCCAGACTGCAAACTGTTATAAAAGGCGGAGCATCTCAGCCACACGTGGTGGCGAAGGCAGACCCCTAACACTGCCGCCCTAGCCGCAGTGTCGTATGAGGCACGCAGAACATGCATGCCCATGTCCGAGCCCAATTTTAATTCAATCAGAAGTTCCGTCTTTTGTGCGGAATCCGGCAAGGCACTGACAAGCTCCTGTCCCTTCTCCCAAAGCGCATTTTGGTACTGGACTATATGCATGAGGAAATTAAGGGACCAGATGGAGCAGGTGGGGGCAGAATAGACTTTCTTGCCCACCTGGTCCAAGAAACGGGACTCCTGGTCAGGAGGCTGGGGGCTTAGAAGCTTCAGCTACTTTGACTTGTCATGAGTAGCCGCGATCACTGTGGAATCTGCATGAGGGTTTTCCTCCAAAAAAGACTCATCCCTCAGGGCCCTGTATAGCCTATCCGACTTCTTGTGAACAGCGATTGAACTATGTTTACAGGGATGACCCTCTGCAGAAAGTCAGTGACTCCTAGACCGACGCCGGTCCTGAGACTGACGATGGCTCTTAGACCAATGACAGAGTGGGAACAGACACCCGTCCTGCAACCGGCATCTGCTACGGGAGCGAGCCTACCTAGAGGACAAGCTGCGGCAGCTGTGGAATCTGCTCCTGGGCTCAGACTGACAACGGCTGACTGACTTTGAGTGGTGCCATCTGCAGTCTCTGGACCGTGACCAGGAATGTTTAGCCAAGGAGGAGCGAGGTAAGGAGGACGCATGTTGGTCCTCAGGGGTTTTGGCCGACGAGCCGATGGGCAAATCCCCAAGCTCCTGGTTGTCCGGTCAGTCTGGAACAGGTGCCAGCTCCGGCTGTGGTGGAGGTACATGTTTGTGGATCTGGCTCCGCCAAAACGAAAACAGTTCTCCCAGCTCTTCCTTACTGAAACAAGATGCCACCCCACCTTTGGGGGGATCGGAGAAGTTGAGGGCTCCAGAAAGGTTCGTGGGGAGGAATCCGAGGATGAACTCTCCAGAGTAGAGGCCCGGAGGGGGGGTGCCGGTACCTTGACTGGTGCCAGCGCAACGGTGGCCCCATCGGCCGCAGGCACTTTGACCGGTGCCTTAGCCGGTACCAGATCCAACATGGTTGACAGGAGGGTGGAACCAAGAGAGGGCCTTGGCCTTGGGGTCTCGGGGCCTTGGGGTCTCAGTCCTTGCCAGGCAGCTTACCAGAATCCGGTGGAGCCATAGTCGAGGCCTTCCTTGGCAGGGCCAAGGCTTGTGCTGAGGAAGAGGCTTTAGTGGACTCCACTGGGGCGGAGGACATGCGCAGCTGCGTAGCCTTCAACTCGGACGGCTTAGAAGCAGAAGCAGCTTCCGACGGGACAGACGCCGGTGTTTTGGTGGGTGCTTCAGGACTCAATTTCTCTCCATGCCTGGAATGCTTGGAGTGGTTGGACCCACCCTAGCCAGAGGAAGAGGCCTTCCTGTGGGGAGAGCGGGATCTTGATCAGTGATGGGATCGGCTATGGTACTTGTCGCAGGACTTTTGCGACTTATCTCAGCTTTAGCCTTTGTCCCCAGGGGAAGATTGCAGGACGTCCATCCCTTTTTCAAGCAGGCGGGCTTTCAAGGCCTTCAGGCGTCTAATCCTCATCCTGCTAGTAAAGCCTTGACATATTCTTGCAGGTCTTCTGGCCATGGTCTGGTCCCAGGCAGAAGACACACTGGTCGTGGTGTCCTTGGATGGGATTTGGGGGCCACAGGTGCACTTTGTCTTCTTGTGACCAGAGGAGGAGACCAACAACAATGACAACATGCGGCAATAGTAAAGGCGAGAGGAGAGAATGAACTGCAGGAGGAACGAAGGAAGGAATGCGGACAAAAAACGCTAAATATTCAAGGAAAAAAAAAAACAGAAAAAATATTTGCTAGAACTGCTGTGAAAAAAATCACTAAGAACTTCCCAACGTGGTGGGAAAGAACTGAGGTGGAGCCGGGGTCCTCCCCCTTTTGTAGCATGACTGACGTCGGGGCGCAGCTGACATCAGGGGGGCGGTCCCCACTGAGTACTGCCAGCTAAGTTTTTTCTGGTGGGTCCTAAGGACTGCGGCAATAGTCCTAATAGTAATAGCCTGCTGCAAGAGCTCCCATTCAAAGTAAGATCTCGACACTCTCACTACCTTATAAAACTACCAGCTCAAATGAACCCAAACCTGCCAGAGTCCAGACCAGTTCGAGTGGTATCATTTTCCAGTTCTTGACATAAAAACAGCTTTCTTTGCTCCTCCAGCAGCTTCTACTGTCAGATCCCGCTTCACATACACTGGAGCCCACCCGTTGCCCTACGTGGCTCTCCCCGGCGGCCACCACTGCTGTTGCGGAAGCTGCAGGCACCACTCAGGCCACAAGTAGAAACCAGACCAAGGCCCCAAAGCCACAAACCCGGAGGCAGTCACCCTGAGTCCGGCACTCCCCAAGCATTAATACTAAGGCAGTGTTCGCCCTCCGGCAGGCACCCCCCCAGACAGCCCTAAAGGAAACCAGGGCGGTATCTACCCTCCAGCAGACACCCCCCCGGGTGACCCCACAGGAGACCGGGATGGGATAACCACCGCTGGAGCAGGTGGTCAAGCCTCCGACACTTCTCAGGGATAATCCAAGCAAGTCTTCGGGTGGCAAGCCCTAATGAGGAACAGTCTGCAGATCTAACACAGTCTCCAAACAACTCCACTTCTTCCGGCAATACAACTCCTCGCAGCAGCCACCAACAACGTTCCCTCTAGATTTTCTCAAACTCCACGGACAAGCTCCGAACTCCAGAAGCAAGGCAGTTGGCAGGCAGGTAATGGCTGATTTGGGCTGTGCAGAATAAGAAGTAGCACTAGGAAATACAAGCTTCCAGTGCAATGTTCCAGCCGATTTTGTTACAACAAGTAGCAGCAGATTATTCCTCTCCCTATATTTCTAACAGCTTTATTGCAATGTTTCACCAGGGGGACACACTGAACAACAAGTTGCTCGTCTCACGGTGCGACCTGGGGGAGGGGTTACATAGTGTTGTGAAGGATAATCAGTTACACTAGTATGTGGGTAGTACAAACAATACAACATTGTACGATTGTGCAACAGCTGGAACACAAGGTATTGTACAATAAACAGTAGTGGAACATTGGGTAAATTACAACACATGTCCAAAATCATACAAAAGAACATATCAACTTACAAAACAGTAATAATGCGATAAAACCATTTATAGTGCATGGGTGTACCGGGAGCAGGCTTGAGGTAGTACGCAAGTGCTGTTGGAGTAAAAAGGATGGAGTTAGGTTGTGCACACTGGTGACCCAAAAGGGCAGGTGGAGAAGAGAGGGGGGAAGAGGCAAGAACTGAATATGAGAAGAAGGGGTAGCCATTTCCTGATTTCCCCCTTCAGGATGTTGCGAACCCTGCCGGGGGGAAGGGGTCATGGTAGGAAGGCAGAAACTGGGGATAGCTATTAAGGTGGGTTAAAGCAGGAACAGCTGAGGGAAAGGTAATTGTGCAGGGCAGAGGTAAGGGAGTAGTTGGAGGAGTGTCGTATTTCAGGGGGGGAAGGAATTCCAGATTTTAGGGAAACGATGGGCAAAACCAGTCTGACCGAATAGGGTGGAGCAGCGAGGGACCATCAAGGTGTAGGCGTCATTTGATCTGCGAGAGTGGGTGGGGGGAGGTGAAGTGGAGAGCAAGGATCAGAGACAGGAAGGGAGCCCCCCGAACCAGAATTTGGAGGTTAGTTTGGCACAGTGAGAGATGCGTCTGTGAGATAGTAGAAGGAAAGTTAGAGAGCGAGAGAGAGTTCACAGTGGTGGAAGCAGGAAGGGGAGTCGACAGCAAAGCGGCAGAAGGAGTTAAAGAGAGTGTCCAACTTGGTCAGGGAAGATTTGGGAGCAGCACCATAGACTAAGTCACAGTAGTCAAAGATGGAGAGTATCATCTTTTGGACAATTTCATGCCTTGCAGTCAGCAGGATGCAACTACAATTCCTATACAGAGCACCAAGCTTGGGGCACAGTTTCTTCAGGACAGCATCGATATGCACAAAGAGTTTAGGTGCTGGTCCAGCCAAACCCCCAGATATCTAAATGAGGAGGTGTCCTCCAATATGGTCCCATCAAGGGTGTGGAAGGTGGGTAGGGCCAGGAGCCTAGAGAGTCTCTGCCTGGTGCCAAAGGTCACTGAGACTGTCTTCTTGGCATTTAGAAAAAGCTGGTGAGAAGCAAACCATAGCTGAACTTGGCTGAAGAAATGCTGTGAGCTGGTCTGCACAGCAGCAGGGCTTTTGCCGGCACTGTACAAAATAGTATCGTCAGCATACATGTGTGTTGAAAGTGGCCAGTGGCCAAAGTTTAGTGACCAGTGGCCAAGGTTTTAGTAACCAGTGGCCAAACTTTTATCAACAGTATGTAGTTGGCTAACCAAAAGATTGAGGAGATAGAAAGGTGTAAAATGGCTAGTTTAGACTGCTAGAGGGCTAGTAAAAGGTGAAGATGGCTAGTAGATGACTAAATGATGCCAACATGTTGAATTGGTATATCTAGTAGCAAAAGGCTGCAAGTGGCTAAATACCATCATGTCACTTAAATGTATGTGTGTGTGTAAGACTTTAAAAGGATTAATTGTAAGATTCTATAAAATGAAGAAAAATAGCTGAAAACACAAGGTGAGGCTGTGGCTGAGATATGTGCACAGCTGTTAATAACTGTGCTTAGCCTTGACTGTCAAAAGTTTCTCATCAAATAATTCTCTTGTGTTAAAAAAAAATATGTTTAACAGAAAACTGATAAGAAATAATGAGATACCTCATTTGGTTGCTGGTACAAGGTTACTTTGACATTTGTAGCAAGCTAGTCACGTCTCTCATATGCTTTCTGGCTCCTAAGACAAAAGTTATTTGTGATAAATATACAATTCAGTCACCATTTGTTTTCCCCTCCAAGGATGAGAATAACTCCCCTGTCTTGACAAAATGTCAGGTACATCTCGTAACCAAAAACTTTGATTACGGGATGTCTCAGAAATAGTAGTTACAGGATGTATCAAAAACTTTGATTATGGGAATGTATTAATGAACAGGTGTCCAGGCTAAATCTACTGCGGTAGTTTTGGGGAAATTCCAGCCTTACATTTTTTTTCTAAGCTTGCTACACATAAATATGGGAACTATGGTTATGTCCAGCATCCCTTCGAGAAGATGCAGTCTCGGACAAGATGCAGTCTGACACTATCCATAGATTGCTCGGGGGATCCAGAGATGTATGGTTACATGTGTCTCTGAAATGCTGTAGTTCTGGTGGTAAAAAGCCATCAGCTGTTTAGATTTAATCCTGTTAGAGGTAAAATTGTTAGGGCTTATTTGGTATTAATAAATTGCAACTGATTTAAAATAACATTTGGTGTCAGGTGGCTTTATTGGCTTACCAGGGACCACTAGCCAAGAACCTTGTGTTTTACAAATTGGCCAGCCAGCCAGGAGGTGGTTTTGGTTCTGGTCTTGGTAAATCTGGTAAAGCCTAGTGTTTACTCTATTTCAGTTCATTTATTTATTTTTATACTGGTAAGTCTGTGGGACAAGCCCATTTTCACAAACGACCAGTCTCTAAACAGGCTACGTGCAGGTAAGGGTCATAACCTAACTGTGGGGCTGGGAAAAAGAGTCTAAGGGACTCTTGAGTGTTCGAGTGTACTTGAACCTACAGCAAAAAGGTCTATGGACAGCTATAAGCTGGGTAAGGGTAATGTATATTTATGTGGGTGTCTGAGGAGCCCAGGTTTGAGGATATTTATGTGGGGGTTTGAGGACCCCAGGTTTAAGAATATGTGGAGAGATGTATTAAGGAAAAGTCTCTCAAACAAGCAAGGGCAACTACCCTTGTAATTTGTGCTTGCTACAAGTATATACTGTTAGAGCTGATGATGACTTTCACAGTTCAGGCTGCTTTTAGTAGAAAAGCAGCGGCTGATTAAGTAACGTTAGATAAGCAACATTTAGAGAAAGAAAATAAACTACTTTGGATGTATGCACAGTAGGTGTGACTACAGATGGGATGATTTGAAAATCTCCCCCATGTTCCCTATCTGTGCAGTTTCAGGTTTTTTTTTGTATCAATTTCAAGTTCCCTTGCCTCCTATAGAGGCTGAAACATTTAATCCCAAACCCAGGTACTGGGGACCACCACCAGTTGAATCTCAACCTAGTACCTAATACTGCTACAGATTTTTTTTTTTTTTTAAACTGTAAACCAGAGCTCTGGGAAAAGACTTGGTTTGGCAGGTTACTGAAATGGCCAAACGGAAACCTTTGAAAGGGTTAATAGCTGCAGCATTTGGAAATTATCATGAAGGTTCTGCAGTCATTCTTCTGGATCGGACCAGTGTATCAGAAAGAAAAAGGAAAATACCTTGGCACAGGGTAAGTCTAAATATTTTACTTTAAAGTTGTTTTTTCTACCTGTAATTATGTTCTGTTGTCAAGGTTGCAAGATAGCACTGACTGCTTTTGGCGCAGAGCATGTTACAGTAAAAATAAAAATAAAAGCTTCTTTGCCTCATATCTGACTGTTTTAGTTTTTTTAATAAAAATTTGTATACCACCATTGGCGGCAAGTCAGATTAGCTTGCCCTACACAGTCCTTTTTAACAAAAAGACTGAATTTACAGACATTAAAAATGCCTCCTATTAAATATGAAATGCTCACAGACCTCCACTAATGCACCAAACACCCGAGATATCAGACGTTCTGCCTGTTGTTCAATTCGTGGCCAAACAATTAGAGATTTCGAAACGTAAAACTATCCTGTTTAATACTGGAGGGCAAGCAGCTGTTTCTTCTCAAATTAATATCTGGTATGGTTTCTCACAGTTCACCCCCTATTTTTTTCAACCTTTTTTTTTTTTAATGGTTCAAGAACCACTGCTTACCTTGGGTAAATGTTTAAAGCTGTTCAAATGGCATCTGCAACAGTTTGGGTGTGATATATATGTTTTTATTCAATTGGTATTGCTATTCACTTTAGAATACATTCAGACTCAATGGTATATACTGTGGTTATGTGCTCCGTGCCTAATTATTGGTGTGGTTATCCATGTTTCAGGGTCACTGTTAGTTGTTGTTCTTGCTATCTGTAATATCTGGGGTTGTACAAGATTTTTGTTATGGTTAAAATCCTTTTGTCACAGCTGATTTTCTAGGCAGAAGTTGTTCAAGATGGCAACAAAGTGTTGATTGTTTGTGTAGTTGAACATGAATGGTGTTTGAGAGAAAGACAGCTGGAGAATTCTTTGTTTACAAGTATTAATTTTTACTAGAATGTGTACTACTGTGTTTTGAAAGTGTGTTTATAACTGGTCAGTGTTTTTAATGTGGGCTCAGCTTATAACGGTTTGTTGTTTTATACATTTAAAGAAAAAAATGCTCATTTTAAGTTTACTTGTACAACAACTGCTAATGCATCCCCACGTGTAAGCCAAAACTGTTGCCAGCTCCTCTGGGCCAACAGCCAAATTACTTAACCCTATTCCTGACTGGATCCAAATTTCTACAGTCAAGTTAGTAAGGCATAAAAACATGTATATCCACTTTTCTTTGCTCCTGATGTCATTTGCAATGTCCCATTGCACTGTATTTCATGGAACAGGTAATTGTATCCCCCATTTCCATATTTAGCCATTTTATAATGCACTGCATTTAAATGGCCACTTGGTTCCATGGTACAGTGCTATAATTGTGTTAATTCACATCCTATGTATTAATTTTTGTTCTCTCACAAAAGGTACTGTATGTACTGTACCTTAGAGCAGCTCAGTATTTGACTGCACTATTGTTTCAAACCTAAATGGCTGTTTTATTCCCAACAGCCATCATTTTCATATTATGTGACCTTTAGCAAGTAACTTCACCTCCTTGTGTTTCAACATTCTCTGTCACTACCAGCTCAAACTTGATGTGTCAACCTATCTAAAGCACCCATTTCCACACAAAATGTATGTTTTCATAGATGCACACCAAGGGTGAACTCGACAATTTTAATTTTTTTCCTCTCACAGTACTTGTATTTTGTCTAAATAAAAAAAAAAAAAAAAATAAGGGCAATTTTTTTTCTCTAGGCTTGCAGCCAACACAGCCAATACTCAAGGCCTTCCTCCATGAAGATTTGGTTGTAGTACAACTTCTTCATTCCTAAACAATATCACGTGATTCCCCTACTATGCAAGGTACTTAAGGAGGGGTCACTTACTACCCAACATTTTTATATATAAATATATATATATATATATATATATATATATATATATATATATATATATATTATTATACTGATTAAAAAAGAACATTACAGCTGTTTTGAGAGAGTTTACCACCTACAGTTAAAAACAATGACTGTTTTTATATGTGACCATAGTGTAATATTTTTTTTTCTTTTTAAAATGCATTCTAAGAGATACGTACATATGGTATTACCATCAATCCGGATCTTTTGTAAACTCAGCTGACATTTTGTCATGCTTAGGATAAGGGAACCCAGGGATGCTTGGCTTCTTTTATCCTATCAAAATAATCTTGTTTTATTTTTAGACTTGTGTATGTTTATTTTTGTTGTTTGTGTGTTTCTTCTCTTTCTTCTAGAGAAAAAGAAGTTCCCCATCTTTATAGTAAGGTATGACATTTACTAAACTAATTGTAATATTATCTTGTTATAATTTAAAGTGTGGTAGGTGAAGACTGCAATCGGGCCACCCCATTACCATGTATCCAGTGCACACTTTTTTAAGGTGCTGCACGACTGGCTATTAATATTGCCAGACCATTTCTGGGTTAATATCCATGTCACCATCCACAGCTAACCTTTTTATTGCTACAGTATTTGAGCTGCCTCTTCCACCACAGTAGGAGCTCGAAGTGGGAGGGGGTTAGCTACCCTTCCTTCCAGTGTAATACCCACAAAGGCTGCAAGGTACATCACTGTCTCCCCAACAGGGGAAATAAAATAAAATGTGTATTTGCTAATAATTGTTTTTTTATTTACAGGTCTTAAAAAGACCCAAGGTATTTTAACAGTATAATCCAGCTGAGTCCTTCTGCTTTTTCTAGTGCAAATATTTAAACCTCACACCTATTATTAGTACAAGGGCTTCTGCCCTCAGCAAGTAATCAGTTAAGCTGGAGGGGGAGTTGTGTATGTATTTCCACACATATTCATGTCTTTTGATTGTCTTTTCAGCTTTCTTATCCTGTCAAACAAATATAAATCAACTTTCCATAGCCTTACAGCAATGGATGCATATTTTACCAAGGACTGCAACTTATAAACTTAACTGTACCACACACTGTCTGCAACTTATTCAATGGTTATGTTCAACAAGTAAATTCACAACACTCTAACATTCCTGGACTTTGAACTAAGCTTACAGGCTATATTTGTTCTGTGTTTAAAATGTATTGTATGCATTATGCTAAATACTGAAATTGTTCTATTGCAAAAATGCTTATGTTTCACATTTATGTTATAATGTTTTGATATACATCTTGCTACACTGTTTCATGTGTGTATTCAGAAAAGTGCTCCACATGTATAAACGTTTTTAATGCTCATAACCAAACCTAAATACTGGGGCCATCATTGTTTGACCCACCCCTACAATATGTTCTAAAGCAAAACCCCAGACAAATTAATGCTCCGTTTGTCTTATTACCCACAGGTACCCCAGAGAAATAAGTGCACTCTATGCAGGTTTTGTCATTTTAAATCTTAACAATTATAATATGCAGAATTTAGATTGTGCTCCAAACCCATGCTTCAAGCCTTACCTCACTCAGTACTTTGGAGTATTTCACTATACAGGGTAAAGAAGGTAGACCCTTTCACTTGTCACAGGTGCAACAGGCACTGTTATTAGTTGGCATAGGCCAACAATATATGTATTTATCCCACTATTGCATATTGCTATAAACTATATGTTTAAAGCGTGTTATTGTAACATTACAAGATTTTATAACTCGTGTCTCAGTTAAAAGAGGGAAATTATGTTCATCACTGTATAACTGCTTCTGTAATTTAAAAGCAGGGTGTAACCATAACATTGTCATAGATTTACAGATGGTCAAATGGTATATTGGACCTTGACCTGCACGCCCAGGTGTGCGGTTGACGTCCCATTTTTAATTTTCTCTTTCCAATTGCCAGAATTTAGGCTCTGTCACATCACCCTTTACAAAACAAAAAGTCATTGGTTTAAAAAATTGTTATTTATGTGTTCTTAACTCAGTTTCTAACACACACTGCAAGTTTGCAGGTTTCCACGGTGTGGCACACATAAGATCTCCACGTTCAACAGCAGTAATACTTTCATCTCAGTTGCCAAGACCTTCATCTTTTTCCTGAAAAGAACACAACTGCCACAGCTTTGATGTTATCACTATCTTTGTGCCTGACTGGTTCCACATAAGGACTATTGCATGAATCAAGTTATTATTACCTCTGCAAGTGTAATGTGTTCAGCAAAATTACATCTATTTGTAGAACTTTAAATCAACTGAAAAAGGTCCAGTCAGTTCAGACTCTGCAATCAAGCCTATTGTTTCTGTTTACTATGAAGTTGAGCCTGGGGTAGGGGCAATCCCCTAACTTCAGCAGGAAGATTCTTCTTCAATTGATCTTCAAGCAAGACATCCATTTTCTTCACTGCTGCTTGTTCCAAACATGGCTGGTACTTTATGCAAACCTATTGCTCTATTATGGACTGTGTTTTTAATGGTTTATTGTACACAGTTACCTTTTTATGGACTGTTAATCTTTGTGCTGGGGTGTAATCAACTACCACAACACAAATACCATGCCAGTGTGTGTGTGTGTGGCTACTCCATTAAAAGAACTCAATGCACAATCTAATGCACCCCTGGGCAATGTGTCTGCCAATCAGCCATCCAGCAGCCAGCAACATGAACACTGACTTTTCTACTATGGTGTTTTGTTTTTAAATTACCGTCTGCATTGCCCCATGTGCCTTGTGGGGTTACCACCGTTCTACAAATGATATTTCACCTGTACTGTAACTACACCAACCTGTGATTACTTATATGAACTTTATGGACTGTTAATTTCATGAACTGTTATGTTTTATAAGGACTTATCTGTCAAGAGACATTATCAACAGATTCTTCAATCAAGCTCCAAGGGTGTGCCACACCTCAACACAATGTAGCATCAACCTTATCCACTCTCAAAGTGGATTCCATGAACTCTTCTTCATCAACAAATATTGTTATGTCGTATTGTGTTATATATGGTATCACGTTAGCATCTTTTCACATATTTCAACTGTGGTGTTGACATCCCTGAGTTCTGCACTATGTTTTACAAACTCACCATTTGTGCTCCATCTGTAACCACCCCATACCAACTCCAGAACAGGATGCTTTTTATAAATGCCTTGACTATCTGTATGCTGGCAACCAGTTTTAAACCATATACCTATTCACCTGTACTAACAGTTTAAAAACAAAATCTTTAGTTTTTTTTTATCTTTACATTTATGTTAAACTTTTGCGAAGGTTCAAGTCCCTCAGGGGCCTCTTTACCTTCGAGGTGGGGACTGTTGAAAGTGGCCAGTGGCCAAAGTTTAGTGACCAGTGGCCAAGGTTTTAGCAACCAGTGACCAAACTTTTATCAACAATATGTAGTTGGCTAACCAAAAGATTGAGGAGATAGAAAGGTGTAAAATGGCTAGTGCAGATTGCTAGAGGGCTAGTAAAAGGTGAAGATGGCTAGTAGATGACTAAATGATGCAAACATTTGAATTGGTATATCTAGTAGCAAAAGGCTGCAAGTGGCTAAATACCACCATGTCACATAAATGTACGTGTGTGTGTGTGTGTAAGACTTTAAAAGGATTAATTGTAAGATTCTATAAAATGAAGAAAAATAGCTGAAAACACAAGGTGAGGCTGTGGCCGAGATATGTGCACAACTGTTAATAACTGTGCTTAGCCTTGACTGTTAAAAGTTTCTCAACAAATAATTCTCTTATGTTAAAAAAAATATGTTTAACAGAAAACTGATAAGAAATAATGAGATACCTCATTTGGTTGCTGGTACAAGGTTACTTTGACATTTGTAGCAAGCTAGTCACATCTCTCATATGCTTTCTGGCTCCTAAGACAAAAGTTATTTGTGATAAATATACAATTCAGTCACCATTTGTTTTCCCCTCCAAGGATGAAATTACTCCCTGTCTTGGCAAAATGTCAGGTACATCTCGTAACCAAAAACTTTGATTACGGGATGTCTCAGAAATTGTAGTTACAGGATGTATCAAAAACTTTGATTATGGGAATGTATTAATGAACAGGTGTCCAGGCTAAATCTGCTGTGGTAGTTTTTGGGAAGTTCCAGCCTTGCATTTTTTTTCTAAGCTTGCTACACATAAATATGGGAACTATGGTTATGTCCAGCATCCCTTCGAGAAGATGCAGTCTCGGACAAGATGCAGTCTGACACTATCCATAGATTGCTCGGGGGATCCAGAGATGTATGGTTACATGTGTCTCTGAAATGCTGTAGTCCTGGTGGTAAAAAGCCATCAGCTGTTTAGATTTAATCCTGTTAGAGGTAAAATTGTTAGGGCTTATTTGGTATTAATAAATTGCAACTGATTTAAAATAACATTTGGTGTCAGGTGGCTTTATTGGCTTACCAGGGACCACTAGCCAAGAACCTTGTGTTTTACATGTGGATAGAAGAGGATGAGCAGGCTGTGGGAAGATCATTAAGGAAAATGGAGAAGAGTACAGGACCAAGCACTGAGCCCTGATGGACACCAGTGTTGATGGGGAGTGGAGGGGAGATGGAATCAAGGATTCTCACCGATTGGGTCCTGCCAATAAGGTAGAATTTAAACTAGTTAATTCTTGGCTAGTCTGAAGGATGGCATCCTCCACACTAACCCGATAGTGCAAATTAGCTGCCTAACTCACTTAATTTCCCTAACAACTCCTAACTACAAAGCTACTAACCAACAAAAAAAAAAAAACACAACAAAAGGGGAGAACCAAATAAAATAAAATAAAATAAATCGAAAACAAAACAGCTTGCTTGCTGCTAATGGTCAGCCTGGCACAGTAAGGTTTCCCACGGTTTGAAAGGCCTGGAAAAAATTAACACATTTTTGTAATGTCCTCTGCTGAGGGCTTAGTCCTCTATTCTATTACTGGCTCCCGGTCCTTTTCAGGGGGAGGAACAGCCAGATGCTTTTCTTTGTTTTTTCTCCCTTCTCCTTGGATGGTGTTTAATGGCTCTAGAGCATCTTTTTGCTATCCTCCGCATCAGGGTTCCCCCTACTGGACACCCTGTGCTCTTTTTCTGAGCTGGATAATGGCTTGGCAGCTCTACTTGCCTCTTTGATCAGAGACAACTGCTTTTCTGTTACTTTAGATTTTGTTTGAGGGGCGGTACTTGAAGATGCATGCTTTCCATAATCTAGGGCTCCACTTTTCTTTTGAGAGAGATGTTAGGTGACTCAACAGTAGATGATGACTTACTGAGTTTTGCCTTTTCTTTTGTGTTTTAGGGCAAAAGGTTTACACAAATTACAATTTACACAGTCGTGGTCAGTGCCCAAACGGTCAAAACACAGATCATGGCAGACTGCCTTCAATAAATTAACAATAAAAAGATAAAAGAACCTGTCTAGCTAACACAAATATCGATAACCATACAGGAAAATCTACTGCAGTTTTTATAAAATAAAATAAAGGACTTGGTCAATCGACCTGGAGAGGGCTCAGAGGCGACTGTTCTTTTCAGTGGAGAAAACAAATTTGACGTCATAACACTTGCATGAGCATCATCACACAGCAACATTTAAATAGAGTTCCGAGTCCATAACATATGGAATCACTATTAGACTCGTTGTTAGAAGGTGAGTGGAGGGTTCGTGCTGGTTGGCATCTCACCATGGAATTATTGTAAATGGGTAAGGGTTGAGAGGTAATACTCAACACCAGGGATTATTACTGTTATGCCAACGGGAATCGAGTGAGGGATACCACTGGATATAAAGGTTTTGCAGCTTTACTAGGGTTGGTGGAAATTATGAAATTCCAGTTCTGTGGAATTTTCCTGAAACTCTTAATTTCATGAAATTTTGCAGAATTTTCAAAAAATTCCTTATTGATCATAACTCGACCAGTCTTAAAGCCAGAGATCTGATATTTGCCGTGTATACTGTCTGGAATAGGCCCTATAAAGGATGCCAAGTTTCTTGATATATGGATGAGAGATGAGGAAGTTACAGGTGCTCAAAGTCTTGCAATTTATTATTCATGCGGAACTTTCTGAAACTATTTCTATGCTTACCACTTAGCCACCTCTGCAGCTAAACAATTGAAAATTTATATGCATACTTTCTTGGAAGAGTCACAGAAACTGCTAAATAGAGAGGTAGTTGGTTACACAAACAGTTAGTTACCAGAGTTCAAAATTTCACAATTTAATTATTTGATAATGACTATGATAAAAGTATCAAAATATAGGGATGTTTATAATTCCACTGCTATTGCAGGTATATTGCAGTCCTAGAATCCAATCATTCTGCACAAATGTAGCTTAGTAGGTTTACATTTATTGTAGATACGTTAGAAATTACTAATAGCAAAATTTGCTCAAAAATTCATGGACGCATAATAGGTAATGCCACTAGAATTTCACTTGTGGAGTAAGCCAACCCACTGGCCGTTACACCAAGAACTCCTGCGGAAATTGGCCAATCATATTTCTCTGTATCTGCAGGAAAATGACATCTCAAAAGTCCCTCCCAGCATTCTTTGGGATGCCTTAAGGGCCGTACTGAGAGAATATATTACTGCTCATGCCTCAGCACAATTCAACAGCAGGGAATAACAACTGCAGGAGCTGCAAAGCACCCTACACACCCTTCAAAATTTTTCATATGCAGGGTGACTCCTCTGTTCACCAATAACCTTTGCCCACTAAAGTACAAATTCAAAAAACATTGGACAAAAATGGAACACTCCCTGTTTTACTTAAAATATCAATACTATGGAAAGCGGGACAGGAGGTGCTTGTACCTTGGCCCCTTGCCTTAAAGTGGCCAGAGCGCAAGCCTGCATCCCAAAGTTTCAGGACCCACTCACAGGTGTACTGACCCACTGAAATACTGAGCTCCAGAATATCCTAAAAGGATATTACACTGCCTTTTACACCCAAGATACAGACCACCCCCCGGAAACAAATCAGGGCATTTCTGTTTATTTTTTTTATTTTTAATTATTTATTTATTCTCTCCTTTGTAACAAGGTACAAAGCAATATCCATAAAAAGTTTATCTCAGTAATTACATAGAGCTTGACTGCTAACAGGACACACCACACAGTATAACTTAGTTAATGCAGAATAAAAAAGATATATAAAATTATATCCAAGGTGTGCAGCGAGGGCAGCTCATTTCTTATTGGAACCCTATTTTTTTTCATGGGATGAATGATTTATCCATTTGTGACATATAGAACACCCAAGTCCTCTAAGATATTTCAAACTGTTGTGTTCTACCCATGAGGTTAGCAACAGTCCATTCTAAAAAATAAAGTTAATTCATTACCATATGCCACTGGACCAGCGTTGGGGCTGTAGTATTATGCCAAAGGAGAGTAATCACTTTTTTTGCTGCAGCCAAAAAAAGATACAACTTACTCCTACGGGGTATGAATGAGTTATCTTCTAATATGTATAATAAAACTAACAGTGGCGACAACCTTAAATCTGCATTTATCAATTGTGTCACGCTAGAGCCCACCTCTTGCCAAAACTGGGAAAGCACTGTGCAGTTCCAAAAAAATACGGACTACGTTCGCTCTCAGCTCTCCACATTGCCTCCAACAGGTGCCATAAGCCTCTGGTAAATATTTAAATTAATGTATCAGGGGTATTAAAAAAAAAAAAAAAACGCACCCTACATTTCCATATAAACTCCCGCCAGTATGGGGCCTGCAAGATTTTCATTGAGGGAAGAATCGGTTTCAGCTATGTATCATAAGAAATGTCTGTGCCGAGATCCCTGTTCCACGCCATAAGAGTATTCAGTGTAGACTTTCCGATTATCTCGAAGGGCTTTATAAGCTAGGCCCACCAAATGCGGCGCCTAATATCCCCTCGAAGACCCAAATAAAAGTTGCATCAAGCATGGTATAGGATTCATCAAAGCATTCCGAGAGATTCTTCCACGACAAAAAGGCCCAGATTTGCAAATATCGGAAATGTTCCTGATATGGCAGGTGGTAGGCTGCCTGTAGTGCTGTGAAAGACACTACCCCCGTGAATCAAGGAATTGGTATATGAAAGACAAGCTCTGTCTGTGCCATATGCGGAAAGTTAAATCTATTTGCGCTGGTAAAAATTCTTGCTCTGAAATTAATAATCTGAAATAGTAAAAATTCTGGGCAAGTGTTGACTGGGTTCTTATCTTATACCAACTCTGGAGAATGTGTCCCACACCAAATGAGAAATTTTTAAATGTGGGAGGAGCCGTAAGAGGTACAAAGACTATAGGGGCAGTATCAAACAAATCGCTCAATATGAATTCAATATATTTCCAGGGGACTTCATAGTCGGCATTGAGCCATGTCAGTATCATTTTACATGCAACTGCTCTATGATATTCTAATAAGTTTGGGAGGTTCAGGCCACCCTTATCTATTGGCAGTTGCAAAAGCGACCAGCGTATTCTAGGGAGCCGACTTGCCCAAACAAATCTAGAAAAGATTCTGTTCCAGGTTATAAAATAAAACTGGGCAGGGGTTAATGGTAATGTTTAGAAGAAGTATAATAATTTAGGAAAAATGGTCATACGGAGGGCATCAATTCTGGAGAAAAAGGCTAAATGCAAATCAGCACATTTTCCCAACTGTTTTTCAATTTCATGTCAATGGTTCAAAATTCAGTAGCTCTAAATGAGAAGTTCTGGGGTAAAAACACCCCTAGATACCGAATTTTAGTACTGTACATCTCCAGTGAGAGGGGAAAATGGTCTTCAGGATCTGCGTTGGAGAAACGTTATGGGTCAAAATCTCTGTTTTCTGAACATTTGTTATGTAACATAAAAGGGTGGCAAAAGTTTGTAGAACTTCTAGCATTGCTGGTATGGATTTTCTCAGGTTCCAAAGGGGTAAGTAATATGTCATCTGCATATAGGGAAAGAGTAAAGATCAGTCCTCCCAGGGGGACTCCCTGGATATCCGGATGTCTTCTAAGTGCTTCAGTGAGCGGCTCTATATATATGCCAAAAAGAAGAGGGGATAAGGGGCAACCTTGTCGGGGGAATGTTGACCTTTACCTTAATAAATGCTCTGGGGGGTAGAGAGTGTAAATACACTGAAGTAAGGTTATAATTTCCTTTGGGAACCCAAAGCCCACCAGTGTCCTCCACAAGAACGTCCATGATACCCGATCAAATGCCTTGTCAGCATCTAAGCTGATCAAGGCGTCTGGGATAGTTCTCTGATTTATACGGTCCATTAGGTGAATTGTTCTATGAATATTATCCACAGTTTGTCTGGAACGAATAAAGCCCGATTGGTCTGAATGTATTATTTGTGGTAGAATCTCTTCTATTCTATACATCCAGATGGACATAGATAATTTATAGTCCATATTCAATATGGAGATTGATCTGTATGAGGAAGTGAGTTTTTAAAGTCATTCCTGGTTTTATAACAGGAGATATTGTTAGCATAGGCGGAGAGCCCTCCCGTGTCTAGATGGTAAGGTAGCCATCACTGGGGAGAGACAGTGTCTTAAAAAAGGTTTTGTACCATTCTGATGGCAATCCATCGGGCCCGGGGCATTTTAAAGTTTTGTTATGATAGACAGCTGCCTTAAGTTCCTCTGTTGTTATGGGGGCTAGGAGTCTTTCACAGTAGTTTTGGGAGATGGTGGGTAGCAATATCTGGGCAAAATAACTCTCTACTGAGGAATTAGTTGGTGGGGGGGGCCCCCATGTATAATTGGGAATAAAAATCCTGGAATGCCTCCATAATCTCTTGTGTGGTCCTAGTGAATTGGCCTTGTTGAGAAGAATGTAACTGCGAAAAATAAGATGTCCTATGGCCTCTAAGGCGAAAGGGTAGGTTTCTAGCTCCCTTAGATACTCCCTCGTATCTATATTTTTTTATAACAGAATAATGTCTGCTGGACTTTTTCATCTAAACATTTTTGTAATGCAGCTTTCGTGTGTCTTATTCAGTTTCAATCTTCTGACGTGGAGGCCTCTGGAGCCTGCTGTAAGGTCTGCAATTCTGCCTGTAGTTTGCCATATGCCATCTCTCTCCATTTTCTTCTGTATGATGCATATGCTATAATCTCACCAGGGATAACCGTTTTCAGCATATCACATGTAATGCTCGAGGAGACCTCCAAAGAGCTATTCTCAATCAAAATTCAGGATATTTTTGCATTAAGTGTTTTTTTAAATTCATCATCTCTGAGTAATGATGTATTAAGGCGCCATATAGCATTTTTCTTTGGAATATTTAAATTAAGCTTTACCAGTAAAGGGCAGTGGTCCAAAAGGAATCAAGGGCATATTGTAATATCTTGTAACCAGTCTGTGTGCTCTTTAGAATAAAAAAAATAATCTAATCTAGAAAACGTATTAACGTGCTATGAATAATATGTATACACTTGAGTGGCGGGAAAATAATGGCGCCAAATTGCTGTTAACCCCAGGGACGCTTGTTGAGAGCGGATAAACTTTTGAGCAGCAGACACTCTATGATGTCTAAGTATTGAGCTGGGGTGATAGGGTCAAATTCAGCCCTCCCATTATTAAGCACCCCTGAAGCATGTCCAGTAACTTATTAAAAAAATTGAAATTTGGCTCGGAAGCATTGGGGGGTACACATTTGCTAATGTAACCTTTTTCCCCAAAGAGCAACCCAGTTATAATGACATAGCAGCAGTTGGGGTCTGTATATTGTTTCCATCTGGAATTGGGAAGAGGAAGGGATCAAAATTGCAGTGCCCCTATGTTTCCCCTTCGAATATGAAGAAACAACCTGATATCTGCACCCCGCCTCGGCCAACTTCAGATGTTCTCCCACTGTCACGTGAGTCTCCTGGAGAAATATTAATTCACTTGTCTGCTTTTTGAAATATTGAAAAAGTCGGACTTCTTAATGGGATTATTAACCCCGTTAATATTGAGGGATAAAAATCTTACTGGTGACATAGCCATGGTTATATTATCTGATATAAAAGCTTACTCTGCAATACCTAGCGAAGTATCAACCTTCCCTCCCTTAACAATTCCCCCTCTGTATCTTTAAATGCATGTCGTGCCATAATTATATTTTTCTCTTAACTTGCCTATGAGCCATACCCTAGCCTCCCTGCACCTGTCTCTCAATAAATATAGAAAGTACCATGTTCGCCAACTAAGTACTGTGATATGAGCATTTCTCCACTGCTTCATACTTTGCTTTCTACCAGGAAAACAAACGAAAAAAAGAGATTCTTTCTTTCTTTAAAACAGGAGTAAGATGTAGTACCCGTAACTGGGCTATATAGTAAGCAAGGGGTATAAAAAAAAAATAACAACCGTCACCCCCAAACCGACAACTATTTACAAGGTAGGCCCCCTCAAAACCATCTTTAAATTTTGATGGCATGGTGTCCATTCCAACAAAAATGAGAGGGGGGCAGGTCCATGGCTTCCATGGTTGGGGAGAACCAAATCTGTCTCCCTATATGTGCTTCCTGTAGGATCTCAGGAAACACCGGAGGAGAACCAGGGGCATATTGCTCCCGGGCCTCCAGGGGTAACAATGCCCCCAAAAAGTAACAGAATATTAGGACCATTTAAAATTAAAATAAGCAAAACAAGTAAAGTATTGAAGAAATAGTCCCCAAAAACATAATACAAAACTTCTACCCATAGGCAGCTATCTGCTCCCCTCCTTGATTTTCAAATGCATTTTCCACGTGGTAAAAAACGTTTCCCTAATCTACAACTTCATACTGTGCATTTTCCTGAGAGTTATTAAATTTCATAGCTCCTATTAATTTAACTACTATAAAGCAGAGGGCCTGTATACTTACTTCTAGAGCATCTAACATATTTATCATTGCAACAGATTAGATCCTATGCTGTCTGGGGCCAGGAGAGATACATTTCCCCCTTAATTACTTACTAGACATTTGAATGGCAGATGGTTAGGAAAAAATATAAATTAAATACTGTATGTCCCTCCTTTCTTCAGAATCATTTCATACCCACAATATTATAACAACTACTTTCAGGAGTAAAAGGTCTATGTTTCGACCAGTCAACTGTGTCTTAGTAGTCCCATTCTATGACGCAGTTCCTGAAATGAATAAAAACCTTAAGAATAAATTGTGTTGTAATAACGTGTCTCTGCGCTGCTATACTGTTCCTTAAAGTCCAGGGTTAAAGTCTTATCTTCTATTTTCATATATGGATCATCAATTTGATAGTGTAGTAAAGCATACAAAAAATGTTTGGTATTAGTATCACTCCCGGAGTGATAATACCACACTGCGAGAATGATAATACTATCATTCAGGTCCCGTAATAGTATCGTTCCGGACCTGAACGATAGTATTTTCAGTGAAGCTCCACGGGGCAAGCACACAACACCCAAAATCATTTGTCCTGATAAACGTCAATCAAACGTTCACAGTCACACTGCGCCTAATCACTGGCTGTTTTCTGTCAGTGGGTGGCCTACACAGATTCAAAAACATGGTGGCGGGCTCTCGCTTAGCGAGAGCATTAAGTGTTCATGGTATTTCCCGTGTTTTTTTGCGTTTTTAAAAAATATTACAAAAGGATTTACGTCGCAGATCTTGTGCTCCTCCAACAAGGTAGGACTAAAACAAAAAACTGTCTGTGTGGGGGCAGGGGCCGGAGGGAGAAAGTGGCACAGACCAGAAAGTGCAGCGGTCGGCTAAGACTCCAACAGTCCTTCCCTGTCAGCCGACCGCCTGTAAGAAAAGTACTCAGCAGGGGAAAATAACTCATCTTGCATCCATATATTAAAAAAAATAAAGGATAGCTCACTGGATATTACCGGTGAGTACTACCATCTCGAGGTTCTGGACACTGTAACCTCTCAAGGTTCCTACTTGTCCAGAACCTCTCAACGGTATTGCTCACCGGTAATACCCAGTGAGCTATCCATTATTCTCTATATAATATCCGAAAAGTAGAAAATCAGAAACCGAAAAGAAAGTGCAGCAAATAGGGGCTAGAAAATAAGTAACAGCTTCTGGGCAGAGGG